>BSBM01000011.1:11308333-12011666 GCA_027924585.1 Larix kaempferi
GAAAAAGCTGGCAAGGAGGACACTTATTGACTACTTCGATACAATTTTTAAATATGGAATCCCAATAGTATCCAAAGCATAAGATTTTTTGGGTTGTATCCATCCAAGAAAGATGTCTGCCACATGCCCCCGAGTGACAATCATTCAAAACATGCTCGGCCTCCTCATGAGTTAAGCAGCGTTGGAAAATGGAATCGATACCACAACGATATAATGTATCACCGATGATGAGGTAATATTTTGCATGGTGATGGACACGACGGAGTTCATCATGAGATAATTGAGGACTGAAGCATTGGGTTTGGGGATACAATGTGGTGTCTCCATACCACGGGTCTGAAGTAATAATGAGAAACAAGGATTCATCAGGGAGAGAGTCCATGGGCTCAGTTTTTTGATCAGTACGAGGAATATCGCAAATAAGTTTCGCAAAAACCAAAGACTTCTTTGATATGGCCTTCTCAAACTAGAGGTCGAATTCCTGGAGAATCACAATCCAGCGTGAATATTTCCCCCTAGTACCTGACGTGTGATAACGTGGTACATGGGGTTAGAGTCAACAATGATGGTGGTAGTGTGGAGGAGGATATAGTGGTAGAACTTATGAACAACAATGACTGATGCGAGAGCTAGCTTCTCTACATGCGAATACCGGGTTTCAGAGTCAAGGAGACCCTTACTAAGGTAATATATCACATTTTCCTGGGCGTGACTATATTCTTGTACCAAAACCATATCATTAGTGGAAGTGGAAGCAACAAGATAAAGGATATAATCCTTGGTGTAATTCAGCGATTGTAACACGGGGGCATGGGTGATGGCATGTTTAAGGTTGTCAGAGGATTTTTTAGCATAGTCATCCCAAATGAATGGGACGTCCTTCTTTAAAAACCGCATGTATCCCTGTGTTTTATCTGCGAAATTACACACAAAACGCCGCAGGTAATTTTCCTTCCCCTGCAAACTTTGAAGTTCTATAATATTTGTAGGCGGTGGTAGAGAAACAATGGCTTCCACCTTGAGGGGATCGATGCAGATCCCATCCTTTGAAATGATGAATCCTAAAATGAGTCCGAACTCGACACAAAAAATGCACTTATGAGGATTTAAACGATATTATACCGTCGACACTTAAGGAATATAGCCTTCAGAAGATTGATGTGGAAGTCACGACGATTCGAATGAGCAGGAAGATCATCTAGGTAAGGTTCTACAAAATCCTTCACATCGTGGAAAGCATACAACATAGATCGTTGGAATGTAGCACCATCATTTTTAAGGCGAAAAGGGAGTTTGCGATATGCGAACATACCCCATGGGAAGATGAAAGCAGTCTTATGTTGGTCAGCGGGATGGATCTTGATCTGATTATAGCCAAAAAATCCATCCATGAATGAGAAGATGACACTTCCGGCACAATTGTCGATGATTTGGCCAATAAACAGGGTAGGGTAATTGTCCTTGGGACAAGCCTTATTCAAATACCTGTAATCAACACAAACCCTGATGGTTTCCTATTTTTTTGTAACCGGGACAACATTAGAGACTCAATCTATTAAGGGAATAGGAAAAATGAACCCAACCTTCAACAACTTTTATATCTCTGCCTTAATAGCCGCAATTTTCCTAAGATGTACAGGACAGAGTTTTTTTCGGACAAGTTTTACGTCGGGATATGTTTGAATATCATGCATGACAATAGCAAGATCAATCCCGGGCATTTCCTTGTAGCTCCATGCAAAGACATCGTGGAATTGTTTGAACAAGGCCGTGAAAATTGTGACTTCTTCCGGAGAACAAGTTTGGCCTATGTGAATGTGTTCCACGACTCCAGGTTTTACCAAGATGTCGATAGGAAAGGTAGGTGTGATGTTTTATAGGTTTCCCTCGGTGACCGTATCATATGTAAGAATAGGATATTGAGGGTAAGGAAAGACATCCGATGAAACAATTGTTTCAATGGCATTCTTTGCCGAATATAATGGAGAAAGGAAGGACGATTGATGATGAAGGTATTCCCATGGGGGTTCATCCACACTCATAATATCCATGATTAAATCATCATAATTAAAATTATGGAGTAGAGTATCAGGTAGGTATGAGGCCCATTGTGATGGCAAAGAGCCTGAGGTATATGCCACTGAAGAGTGGACATCTAGTAGATCGGATGCTAATTGGATGGCCTTGTAAGTAGCTTTTGCGGGGCTGATAGGCATCACATCTCCAATCGAATCCAAATTATTAGGGTTGGGAACAACCCACTAGTCACTCGAGGGATGAGATGATGGGATCATAGACGAAATCATGTTCACCGTGGCAACATGGGAAAGGGGATATGGTGTTGGAAAGACTCCCATGAGGGATGAAACTTTAAGGATTCCTACCCCCACACTGTCATATATCTACGTAGAGTGTCCTAAGAGAGGGACATTGTCTGCGTGATGAGTAGTGGTGTCAGGTGTACAAAAACCTAACTGGTCGATATTGAAGATTCTCCCTTGGTGGGGAAATTACACAATGCGAAAGACAGATGACGTAACTGCAGTCATAGCATAGAACCAATTTCGACCAAGTAATAAGTTATAATCCAACAGGGAAGCGACAACTTCCACGTTTTTGGAAACGGTATTACCGCCCAACTCTACAACCAAATATTGTAACAACCCGTGGGGTTGAAATCCACATCCATAAAATGCTTTCAATGTGGTGGGGGAACGGTTCAACTCGAGAGAGTCGATGGCTCGCCAGCAGGATAACGACATAACCGAGGTAGAGTCTCCTTCATCTAATACAGTACGATGGATGTTTTCCCCAGAAATGTTAGTAACAATTTGAAATGCAAGTTGGTGTGAAAACCTTGGCTTGAAATACTCTAGCTTGAACATGATGGTGTTGGAGGAATCAGGATCTATAGCTCCTATCGCTGATTACAGGGTCTTACGCTGAGTGGGACAGTTTTTTAACACTTCTAGCATTGGCATAACACAAGGATCTTGTGTTAGATCCTCTACAATATTGTATTTTTGGGCATCCTGAGCATTGGGATTGAAAATGGATTTTTGAATCGTGCTCTTGGGTGGACGCAATATTGAATCCGGTAAAGGTTTCTCTATGACGAGAGGAACTTGAGGTGAAGTAATGCTAAATGTATATGCAGAGGATTTTTCACTATTACCTCTGTTAGATTCCTTTTCAGAAGTAGAGTCATATGTACGTGACCTAGTGGACAAGTTGATTGTTTCATTCCGCATCATGAGAACATGAGCGATTGTGGACAGTTCTCCTTGATAAGGAGTTGGTTGTTGTGCAACCATTTGTTGTTGTTGTGTGGGGAAGGGATCGGTTAAAACTGCGGATGTGGGGTTTCCCTTGAGAAATTTTTTCACTTCCTCCCTATGTGGGAATTCTTTGGTGAAGTGATCATCACCACACAGTAAACAAGGATATTTAACCTTCTGCCTTTGTTTGTTGTCTTTGGTATTATTTTTTGGCTCCTGCTGATTAGAAGACTTTTTATATTTTCCTTTGTTCTTCTTTTTTCCACAAGGTTTTTGAGGTGAAGCAGATTGAACTAAATTCACTTCTTCAGTGGAAGCAGGGTTGGGTGAGTGATTGGTGTTGTTTCCATCCTATGGCGGGGCTGGATTCAAACTATGAGGGTTTTTTGATTCACCAGATTGTGTAGTAGGATGGGTATGCATGGAACCAATAATTCCACCGGCATGAGATCCTGTAGATGGTTTTGTTGGATCATGAGTAGGGAGGGGGGCATTGGGAATGATATCGTATAAGGTGCCAGATTGGGCATAGACAATGTCTAAATACTGAGCATGAGATATGGCTTGTTCTTCCGTAACATCCCCACCCAAAGCCACGTCTTTAGATATGACGGCTAGTAGTGACTTTGTGAACCAATTGATAAGTATTTGGTTCGGAATGGGAGCTTTAATGAGACACCTTCTCCTCTTCCACTCATGAATATGATCAGAGATGTGGGTGGAAGTAGTTGGATAGAGAGAGTCAAAATATCCATGTTAGTTTCGTAGCAGATCGGTAGCTGAAAGTGAGTCAAAAAGGACATATCTAAAGATCGAAAATCAGCAAAGGAATGTAGTGGCAACTCAATGTACCACTTTGCGGCAGTACCGATAAGGGTTTGTTGAAATAACCTCAAACAGATGGAATCATCCATTTAGGAATTGAAAGAACACCACAAATGATAAGTCATTACGTGGTTCTTAGGGTCCTCACCAGGATTTCCATCAAAATTCGGAATGTCAAATGGTAAATTCATAGGAATCATTGGCCAATTTATACCATTTTGAATGGGATCATTAGTCAAACATGACAGATCTGGTAGAGCGAGTGTAGCCAGTAATGGTAATTGTCGGTCTGGTTGTGGATACTGGTAATATTGATAAGGCATTTGTGTACCAGTAGGACCATGGATTGATTGGTCGTAAGGTCCTCCCACAGGGGGTTGATCATATGGAGGTGGGCCTCCTGGGTTGGTAGGTGGACCTGAAGGGGGCCTCCTTCGAAATAAGGTGGTCCTCCTCCATAATACGGGGTCCCATGGGGTGTTCATGTTTCTGGGATAGGGTAATTCAGGAAAAAGGTTTCCTGGATAATGTTTTCCTATAACAACATTATGCTTTCCTAGATAGATATTCCCCCATGGGGGTTGGGTCCAAGTTGATGGTCCCCCCGTTTGATATGTCCACTTAGTTTGTCCCATGGTTGGGAGAGAAATTCCAACCATAATATATTTCATATGTGAAGAATGTCCTTCGCTCACGTTGTGTCCCCTAACTAGATGATGCTCCCCAGTTAGATTAGATCCACTGACTAGGGGTTTCCCCCAAATTGAAAATTATCCACTTATAAGACTGTTCCCAGTAAACGTATGTTGAACACTAATCGTAGTTTGACCCATACTCAATTTATAACTACTAACTAGAGGAAAACTTCCACTCGAAGTTTGAGGTGGTGTTGGTAATTATGCTTGACGAGCTCTTTAATCTCTTTTAATTAAATCGATGATAGAAAGCTGTGCATAAATTATCAACCCAGGGCTACAAATCTTACGAGCTACCAAGCAAAATATATGCCAGACACTGCAACTTGGAAGATCTTAACACAGAGCAGATTAATGAATTATTGAATCAGAATTAGGATATAATCTTTTGGTGAATGGACTCCTAAGAAATTGCTAAATACTGAAAGAATCTTGCAATCAAATGAATGCATCTAACTATCAATAACATTCAACTAGACTACAGAAAGAAATCACTACCAACAACAATCTGTTAATTTACAGAAAACAATTAAATGTTCAATTCTAATTAACAAGCTGAGAAATCCCTAATGAAAATAATTCACTGAATCACAACTGTAAGGAAAAGGTTGCATAGTAATCAAATTCTACGATCTGCTTCTACTCTTGAACACTCACAACAGAATTCTGAAAGGACCTAATTACATCCATTCACTGCAGAATTTATACTAATTTGACATTCATCATTCATATACTCCTCTGGAAATGGTAACAAAAATAACTCTGTAATCAATTCTTACCACTCATTTAAGGATTCACACGCAACTATGCTCGCACACCAATTCTGTATATCAATTAATTGAACCAATCCACACTGCGTTAATAATTAAACTATTAATCTGAACACACTTGCATAAAGGAAAGAAATCCTATTTATAGCAGCACCTGTCACAGAAGGGGGCCCTGCCTTCGGCAACAGGAGCTGAACAGCCTCTCAATCACACGAAATGGATCAACACATCGAATTAGATAAAACTAGGGATTTCTTATATATATAACTGATACAGTGTTCAATAATTCTTATGCAATTGAGGCTAACCCTTCTGAAGAGTCCCCCTATCTTTTATACATCAATGCTTATGAGAGGATAAATGAGGAATCGCATAGTTACAACGGATTCCCCAATAAATCCTATCTACAGATCCTTAATAAGATATTTCTGGGATATACATCATGGAAAGTGGAGGAAGATCCATGGGATGTCGGGATGGTCAACTATGAGTCATAATGGACCCATAATACCAAATTAAGCATGAAACCTCCATCTCCTTCGATCGACTACAGCATCATCTGAGTGTTGGATAGGTTGTTATACCTCAATATTACACATTTCGTATTAGTGTCGCATCCTTGCATTACCGACCTAAGCGACAGTTTCCCTTAAAGATCATCTGAACATCTAGAGTGAAAACCATTGACTGAATACTGAAAGCAAAACCTTTTTCTGCCATCTTCCAGCCCAACTTAGCCCTGTTTGTGATCACTGCCGCTCCTTGCACATCTACAAGGGCGCGGTAGTTAGCACTACCGCGCGTTGCTCCTTCTCTGGGGCGCGGTACTACCGCGTTATGCTCAGTTATAGGGGCACGGTAGTCTGAAATTAGCCTTTTTGCCTTGGATTTTGGGATTTCGACCTTCGAGGAGATTTTGTTGGGATTACTACCTTTGGTTCGATCCTAACTCCTTCTTTGTTTAGCTGGCCTAATCCACTAAACCCTCCATAGATCCACACTTCTCTCTTGTTGGTTAGCCTTCCCATGTGCTATAAGAGAGAAGCTTTCCATGAGCCAAGAGGAGGACTTTTGGGGCATCAAACCTATGATCTTCATACTTCTGCAGAGATAGCTAGAGGAAGCACTTGGAGCTGGAAGTTGGCTTGGACATCAAGTAACTATTGTACATGACTTCAAGTTGGTAATAGAATAACTTGTCTTGTTTTCCCAAATCATTTGTGTTAATTTTTTTTTAATGATATGATTTGTATCTGCCATAGATTTAGATTCTAACTCATGTTTCAGGTTGCTAGAGAATAGTGCATTCTTGTGTCTTGGTTCCATTTTGACAGGTTCGTTCGTGAGGGCTTGGAGATTGGAGCAACTACAAAGACAAGCGTTTGGATAGAAGGTTAGTTAAACTTCTTCTACTCTTTCTAGCATTTTAATCTTGAGATGTTTGTTAGATCTAGGGATTCAAGGTAGCATTTGTTTCCTTTTTGTCTTAGTATAGAGTCAGTACATCCTGCTTTATCCTAAGAGAGTTTCTACCTATCCGTAGGGAGAAATTTCTACAACATAGGTAACCAAAATACTGCAACAAAATACATCAAGCTGGATACCTCGATGTAAAATCTCCAGACTAAAATGCATATCTCCCATCTTCCATAGTCCTTCATTCTGCAACTTGTAGATGAATTGATACCGAACCTGAAACATATATTCTTTAGTAGGCAATAATAGCAACATAGCCCTATCAATCATAATCAATTGACAAATAACAGAAGGGGCAAGATCAATTCTTACCAAGGCCAGAATTTGCAAAATGCAACCAAAAGAGCCGGTAGTAATACAGAAGTATGTCAAAAAGGAGTCAAAAACAAAGTAGAAAGGAGGAACAAAAAGGGTCATATGCATAGCCCGTCAATGCTCCAGTTATGAAGTTAATAGACGTTAAGGTTGTCCTCTGTTTGTTGGGGTCACATGTGGTGTTGAACCAGTTGCCTGACTTTGAGGTGTACTTGTCGGAAACGAGGGTTGACCTGGTTCATAAGTGGTTAAATTAGGTGTAGAGATTCCCGGTGAATAAAAAGATAAAGAATGTATGGGGGAATGTTGTTCAAAAATTTGTACTTTCGGATTGGACCTAGGCGGGAAAATCTGTTGTCTAATTTGGTTACCGAATGTTCGTAAACATTCAATAGTCTCATAAATAGGTGTAAGAAAGATGTCATTGGGAATCCATGGAGTAAGCCGATGAGGTGGGGTTTCTAGCATCGGAAGTGAACCAAAATCGAAAACATGTTGACCTGAAGAAGTGTCCCAAAATGATGTAGTTGGACCAAAAGTTATTGATATTGGGTTGTCTTAGGACTAGATGAAATCCAATCCATGGCTCCGGTATTTCCTTCCAACAGAATGATGAAAATTTGTGTTGTGTGAAGTAGGTTCTTCCACAATCAAAGGTCCCATAGGATCAGTGATAGGTTGGTTTGCGGGAGGTGAATTAATTCATTCTCGGTTCTAAGGTAGAAGTGCCTTATTCATGTGACACAGATGTGGTAGGTTGATCCATAGTTGCTCCCAAGTTATCCTCCTGATTAAAGGGATATTCAGGTGGCAAGTTTAAAAACCTGCTATTAGGAACTTGTGTCAATCCTTCTCTTTACTTTGTTAGTATATTGTTGTTGGATGCATATGCTTTGTAAGTCGTTCCGTAGTATTATATGTTCCGTGGTATTGATCCATAGTATTGGATGCATATGCTTTGTAAGTCGTCCTGTAGTATTATATGTTCATGGTATTGATCCATAGTATTGGTGCATAGAATTACTATATAAGTATGTGTCGAGGCCAATGAAGGCATCCAAGAGTTATTTTGTATTGAGCTTGCTCAAAGGAGGTTCCCCCCTCGAAGTGACCCGCGATCAATAAATCTATTTTGTGTTCTACTATTTCCAATATATCATGCATTTTAATTAATTATTTGTTGGAGATTCCTTACATCTGGTATCAGAGCACTTTATTGGGCTCGTTGGGTGGAATTTATGCCCAAAAAACATTGTTGCATCTATATTTCTCTTTTCAATTGCAGGTTTGGATCTGGGAATAATCCCTATCCGCTTAACTATGGGAAGTACTTGGGAATAGCCTTAAAAATCATTGTGAGAAGTACCACAGGAACCCCGAAGTAGCTGACCTATTAAGAGGACCTGCCAGTGAAAAGGGCAACGACCCCTACCTGATTGACTAGTTCCCACCTGTGAGGTAAACCAAGAGTTGTCATTTGTGGAAAAGCGGTTATCAGTTTTACCTGAGTCGTGGAGTGATGGGTACTGCCCCAATACGCAAGCCGTCAGACAGCATTAGCGGCTGAGTGAATCCCCTGAACCGCTAGGAATCCGAGCATACCTGGGGTCCATATATATTTTCATTTGATAAACAACAGATTATATCTATCCAGAACTATTGTCGATCAATTCCGAGCCATTTCAGATCCATTTCTCCATATCTTCTTTGTTGTAACTTTGTTTCCCTTGAAAATTCACTAACACCCCTACAATCCCATTCTACATATTTCATTCCTGAGGACCCTATCCCAAATTCCACTTCCCGAAGCCAAAAATCCCACATCTGTCTATTTTTAGGGTTTGCCATAACTTCTTCAATTTTCACTCAATCGCCTTCAAATTATGCCACAGTGTTTACTTCATATTTCTGCTTCTTTGTCCCTCTTTGACAAATTTTTCCATTATTTCACCTCGCTTTTGAAATCCCCATTTTATGCTTCCCCATCCATAAAAAAAATGTCCAAAACCTAGTCAAACCCCAATTATCCAACAGAGTTTTTCCCCAATCCAAATTTTCCTTTACTAAAGAAGCTTATGTTTTTGCTTTTCTACCCATTCACAAAAACAAAACTCATGGTTATGGTTGTTACCCGCACAGGAGAAAAAATCATGGAGGAAGAACTTGTAGCCCTCAAAACCAAAATCCAAGATCTAGATGAAAAATTTCTCATCCTCCATCTTCAACATTCAACCATGAATGGTAAACGACAACTTGAATCTTCTGCAAACACTGGGTTCTCTTCTTCCAACATTTTATTTGTGTCGAAGCTTTATTTTCCTCGCTTCAATGGTAATGATCTAACTGGATGGATATACCGGGCAGAACAATATTTCATTCTTCATAATACTTTTGACGTCAACAAAGTTCCACTTGCATCCTTTCATTTGGTGTGAGATTTTAATTGGCTTAGATCTAGATTCAATAAGACAACATCACATGGAATATTTCTGAGAATGAGAGAAGAATAATAAAGAAGATAATCTGTGGAAAACTCTCTGTATATTATTCAGCGATATGATTACAATATATAATACATATTCCATGGAGAAAATCGAATGCCTTAGAGGCAAGTTGAAAAAGACAAAAAGAAAAGGCTTACTAAAGGTAAAAAAACCCTAGGTGGCAAAAGTTGTTTCCAAATCTGTCCAAAGGCTCATGAATTTTCTAAGTATGGTATGTAAGCTCATGAGTGAGGTCAATGGAATGTAATTATGGCTTTAGGAGAGAATAAAATATGTGGAGGTTGAATTTCCCAAGTGAATTATCCACTAGAAAGTAGAAAAAATAGGACAAAGCTGTCTAAATTGGGAAAGTGTCTTTCTAATTCAGAAATGGAATAAAATCAGACAAAATACAAGGAAATCTTATCCAGAATCTATCCAAATTCGTTTTGGTGAATTAGGATAGCATGTGGTCGACTAAAAGACAAAACTGGCCCTATTTATCTAGCCAAAACTTAGGAAATTAATCATAAATGATTAATTAATTATATCCTAAGTATGAAATGGTATAAGTGGGTTTTTTAATACTCCAACACCCCCGCTTAATCTTGACTTTATGTGGTGGAAATCAGAAAAATATTAGAAATATAGGGCCCAAGCAACAAGGCTTATGGTCACCCCAATACAAAAATAACTAGTCCATGTAAAACAATGAAACAGGGAAAACCTCATGGGGACAAAACCCTCCCCCAAAAATGGACATGCTTGGAATTCTTCACACTGTCTTGTTCCTCATTTGGAGGAGTTGAATTAGATGAATGGGCTGCTTCTGAATGTCATGATCATGCATCGGTGCATCAATGTCATGTAGGCATGAATCATGTGTAGAGGCTCCATGAAGCTCATATTTTGATGATGGAGGAGCATCATATGTATTATTATTGTTGTTATAACATATATTTTCTGATCTGGAAACATAATCAATGATGGAAAGAAGATTTGTGCAAACTCCTTCCCAAAAATCATCAATGGACTCAACATGATCAACTTCTTGTGCAACTACAATGTGGTGCACTAATTCTTGTACCTTTTCTCAAACTGATGTAGAAACTTTTTGATATTGTAAAGGAGATCATGCAGCTCTGAAATATCATAATTTGAGTCATGTAGAGAAGCAAACAACAAGGGTGTAGAGTCTCCATGATGGGATAGAGTTTCAGTAGGAAAAGAGTGAGTAACTAGGTCACCCTGACAGCAGAGCGAGCCTGGAGGATATGAAGACTTGAATTTTGAACCATGAGTGATGGGATAAGGTCCAGATGTGTGGAATATCAGTCCAATGATGTCCAAGGACATTTATTTCCAACCAATGAAATATATTAAAGACATAAGAACAACAGAGGCAAGTGACATAGTGTAGGAAAACATGGAATTGTGTTGTTTCTTAATTGAAGAACTTGGGAGCTGTAGGGTGTTTTGTGCATACAATGGTTGGGAAAATGGTGTGGGAGGTTTCATGACCTACACATCAGACTGTATATCATCTTAAAAATCAGAATCTAAAATATTTGAATGGAGTGGAAAGACCTTTCAAAAGACAAGTCGGAAACTAGTGAGAAATGACTAGGTTTGGGAGAAGACTTGGGTGAACTGATTGGAGATTGTACCAAGTGTTAGGAACCCATATCTTTACTTTGTTAGTATGTTGTTGTTGGACGCATATGCTTTGTAAGTCGTCCCGTAGTATTTGTGATCAATAGTTTGTGTTATTGTTGTTGGCGCATATGCTTTGTAAGTCGCCCGTAGTATTGTTGATCCATAGTTTGTAACGGCCCATGGTTTCGACCCATAGTATTGGCGCCTAGAATTTGTATATAAGTGTGTGTTGAGACCTATGAAGACACCGTGAAGTTATTTGTATTGAGCTTGCTCAAAGGAGGTTGCCCCCTCGAAGTGGCCCGTGATCAATACAAAAGTGATTCTGAGTTCTGTCATTTCTGCTATTTCGCGCATTCTTGTTAATTAATTGTTGCAGGTGCCTCACATCTGGTATCAGAGCACTTTCTTGGGCTCGCTGGGTGAAATTTCTGCCAAATTTTTTTTTTTTCACATCTGTTGCAGGTTCGGATTTGGGAATAATCCCTATCCGCTTAACTGTGGGAAGTACTTGGACATAAGCCCTAAAACTCATTGTGAGGAGTACCACAGGAACCCCGAAGTAGTTGGCCCATTGAGAGGACCTGCCGGCGAAAAGGGCAACGACCCCTACCTGATTGACTAGTTCCAACCCGTGAGGTAAACCAAGAGCTGTCGTTTGTGGCAAAGCGGTTATCAGTTTTACCTGAGCCGTGGAGTGAGGGGTACTGCCCCAATACGCAAGACGTCAGACAGCATTGGTGGCCGAGTGAAAACCCTGAACTGTTAGGAAGCCGTACATACCTGGGGTCCATATCTACTTTCAGCTGAACTATTGTCGATCACTGCTGCGCCGTTTCAGATTCATTTTGCGAACCGTTCCAGATCTAGCTGTTCGGCGTTGTTCCAGAATCCTTCGAACCGGAAATCCCATTCTGCAAGCAGAGCCGTAGCCGCTCCAGTCTGTAAAAAAAAAAAAACACCGAGCCGTAGCGCTCCAGTCTGAAAAAAAAAAAAATAAAAAAAAAAAAAAAATAAAAAAAAATAAAAATTTCCGTTTTTTCTCCATATCTCCCTTGTTTTACCTCTGTTTTCCTTGAAAATTTCAGGGAACCCCTATCGTTCCATTCTGCATATTTCATCCCTGAGGACCCTATCCTCAATTCCCTTTTCTACAGCCCGAAATCCCACATTTGTCTATTTTTAGGGTTTGCCATAACTTCCTCAGATTTCACCCAATCACCTTCAATTTTTACCACAGAGTTCCTTTCTGAATTCTGCTTCTTTGTTCCCTTCTGCCAAATTTTCCCATCCTTTCACCCCGCTGCTGAAATCCTCATTTTTGCTTCCCTGTCTATCCAACAGTGTCCAAAAAACGAGTCAAACCCCAATTACCCTTCTGATTTTTTCCCAAATCCAAATTTTCTTTTACTGAAGTAGTTCCTGTTTTTGTTTTCCTACCCAGTCAAAAAATCAAAAAAAAAAAAATAAAAAATCCCTGGTTATGGTTGTCACCCGTGCAGGAGCAAAAACCATGGAGGAAGCCCTTGCAGCCATCCAAGCCAAACTCCAGGATCTGGATGAAAAATTTCTTGGTCTCCATCTTGAACATTCAGCTATGAACAACAAACGGCAGTCCGAGTCTTCAGTAGACAATGGGTTCTCTTCTTCCAGCAATTTCCGTGGTCCGAAGCTTGATTTTCCTCGCTTCAATGGTACCGATCCAACTAGATGGATCTATCGTGCAGAACAATATTTCAGTCTGCATAATACGTTTGATGTCAACAAAGTTCCGTTGGCATCCTTTCATTTGGAATAGGAAGCTCTTCAATGGCACCGTTGGTACATCAAGGCTCATCCAGAGCCCAACTGGCCAAACTTTTGCCAGCTCCTTCTGCAACGATTTGGTCCTAGTGCTTTTGATGACTTCACAGGAGCCCTCACTAAACTTCGCCAAACTGGCACTGTGAGAGAGTATCAAACTGAATTTGAGAATCTAGCCAACCACACCGAAGGATTGTCTGATGAATTTTACCGGAGTTGTTTTATCAGTGGTCTAAAGGATGCCATCCGCTCCGAGGTCAAAATTTTCTACCCCAACACAATGATGGAAGCACTCGGGTTGGCTAAATTGGCAGAAGACAAGATTGCATCCCAACAACACTCCAAGCCCACTTTTGTTCCCTTCAGAAATATGGGGTCTCAGCGACCTCCTATACCGCAGGCTCCTCGACCGACTCCTATCAAGCGTTTGTCGGAAACAGAGATGCAAGCACGCAGAGAAAAGGGTCTTTGCTATAATTGTGATGAGAAATTCACTCGGGGGCATAGATGTGTTCAGCAAAAGCTCTATCTCCTGGATGTGGAGTCTCCACCTGCCTCTGAAATGGGTGACGAAGATCCAGAAACACTAGATGCTCCGGTCGACATTCCGGAACCGCCTATTGACCCTCCGTCTCAGGATGACCAGCCAGAGATATCTCTCCATGCTTTAGCTGGAGTCACCACCCCCCAAACAATGCGGGTCAGGGGTTACTTCAAGAAGCTTCCTCTTACAATCCTCATTGATTCTAGTAGCACTCATAATTTCATTGACCCTCGGATTGCCAAACAAGCTGATTGTTTTATCCATCCTTGCTCCAACTTTGAAGTCATGGTTGCCAATGGGGGTACCTTACCTTGCAAAGGGAAGTGTCGAAATGTGCGTATCTCTATGGGAGATTATACCTTGTGCTCTGACATGTTTGCCTTGCCCTTAGGCGGATGTGATGTGGTTTTGGGCGCTCAATGCCTACGCACACTCGGCCCTATCTTATGGGATTTTGCCGAACTTTGGATGCAGTTTTCCCTCAATGGACACAAACACACATTGACAGGATTACAACCAGGTTCTCTCAGCATCATCAGTTCACATCGCATGGAAAAACTCCTCAAGAAGAATTCACATGGTGTCATCGCTCAGATCCATTCCATCCAGATGCAACCATCAGCAGTCTCCACTACTCCTTGGGATCTACAACAAATTCTGGATCGATATATAGGTGTCTTTGCTGAACCAGTGGGATTACCACCTTCCAGACCAGAAGACCATCGTATTCAGCTCCTTCCTGGAAGCGCTCCTCCCAACATCTGGCCCTATCGCTACCCATTCCACCAAAAAACGGAGATTGAAATGCTTGTTCGGGACTTATTGAAGCAAGGTATTATTCGCCCAAGCACTAGTTCCTTTTCTTCTCCAGTTATTCTCGTCCGCAAAAAAGATGGGTCATGGCGCCTCTGCATTGACTTCCGAGCACTTAATCACCTCACCATCAAGGATAAGTTTCCAATTCCTGTTGTTGATGAACTTCTTGACGAGCTTCATGGGGCTCACTTTTTCTCCAAGTTGGATCTTCGTTCTGGGTATCATCAAATTCGGGTTCATGAGGATGATATTCCTAAAACAGCTTTCCGCACACATGATGGCCATTATGAGTTTTTGGTCATGCCCTTTGGCCTCACTAATGCTCCTTCCACATTCCAGGCCTTAATGAATAAAATATTTCGACCCTACTTGCGGAAATTCATTCTGGTATTCTTTGATGATATCCTCATCTATAGTAAAACATGGGATGAACATCTCCAACATCTGGATCTTGTCATGCAACTTTTCTCTGACCATCATCTCCATGCCAAGCAGTCTAAATGTGTTTTTGGACAAAAGGAAGTTGAGTATCTCGGGCACATTATCTCAGCACAAGGGGTTCGCGTGGATCCTGCCAAAATCGACGCCATGAACAATTGGCCATGTCCTTAGACACTCAAGAGCCTTCGTGGTTTTTTGGGGTTGAATGGCTACTACCGCAAGTTTGTCAAGGATTATGGGAAGATTGCAGCTCCATTAACCGCTCTGTTGAAAAAGGATGCTTTTACATGGACACCTACTGCTCAGTGTGCATTTGACAAACTCAAACAAGCTATGTGCACTACACCTGTGCTAGCGATGCCCGATTTTTCCAAGCCCTTCACTATTGAGAGTGATGCTTGCGGCAATGGACTTGGTGTTGTTCTCCTTCAAGATGAACACCCCATTGTGTTCTCCAGCAAAGCCCTTTCAGGTAAGAATTTAGCGGCCTCTACCTATGAGAAGGAAATGACGGCTATTTTGCATGCAGTACAAAAGTGGCGTCCATACCTATTAGGGAATCATTTCTGCATCAAGACTGATCACCAGAGTCTGAAATATTTCTTGGACCAGCGTGTCTCCTCCCCGGCACAACAGAAATGGGTTAGCAAACTCATGGGTTATGACTATGAGATCACTTACAAGAAGGGTAAAGACAATATCGTGGCAGATGCTCTTTCTCGCACATTTGGTGCCCAAGGTTCTCTTTCAGCTATTTCTATGCCTGTTCCAAATTGGTTGCAATCTGTTCAACAGGGTTATGTCAATGACCCTTCCTTATCTCAGATCATCCAACGCTTGACCAACAACCCTTCTGCTGTACCACATTACTCTTGGGATGGTGCTTCTCTGCGATACAAGGGTCGTATGGTGCTTCCCCAGAGCACAGATCTTCAACAGGCTGTCTTCTATGAACTCCATGCTTCTCCATCGGTCGGGCACTCTGGGTTCCTCAAAACATATGAACGAGCACGACGTAACTTCTTTTGGCAGGGCATGAAAAGGACAATTCAACAGATGGTGGCCGAATGTGATACCTGTCAGCGCAATAAGGGGGAAACAACACTCGTTCCAGGATTGCTTGAACCCCTACCCATACCTACACGGATTTGGACAGATATTTCTATGGATTTCATTGAAGGGCTCCCTAAATCTGGCGGGAAGACAGTGATTCTCGTTGTGGTTGATCGCCTCTCCAAATATAGTCACTTTTGTGCTCTCAGTCATCCCTATACAGCCTCCTCAGTTACTCAAATTTTTATGGACCAGATCTTTCGTCTTCATGGCATCCCTTCTTCCATTGTCTCGGATCGTGATGCGACTTTCACTAGTCATTTTTGGACAGAACTATTTCGCCACACTGGCACCAAACTGAAGATGAGTTCAGGGTATCACCCACAAATAGATGGTCAGACTAAAATTGTCAATAAATGCTTGGAAACTTATCTTCGTTGCTTCACCTCAGAACAACAACATCAGTGGGCAAAGTGGCTCCCTCTTGCTGAATGGTGGTACAATACCTCTTACCACACTGCCTCTAAAATGACCCCATATGAAGCAGTCTATGGTCAAGCACCTCCAGCTCTTCTTCCATACACCCCCACCAGTTCACCAGTCCAGGAAGTTGACATGGTCCTTCGCAACCGCGATCAGATTCTTCGCATTTTGCGGGACAATCTTCACATGGCAAGAAATCGCATGAAGAAACAAGCGGATCAGCACCGTTCAGAGCGCACTTTTCAAGTCAGCGATATGGTTTTTCTTCATCTCCAGCCGTACAAACAATCCTCCTTGAAACTCAAAGGGCGTCATAAGCTTGCTCCAAAGTTCTATGGGCCATATCAGATTCTTCAGAAGATTGGGTCCGTTGCTTATAAATTGGAACTTCCTCCTTCTTCCCGCATTCATCCAGTCTTTCATGTCTCTTGTTTGAAGAAAGTTCTTGGCACCAACATCAGCGGCCAAACGATTTTACCCGAACTGGATAATGAAGGATCCATCCTTTTGGAGCCAGAGGCCATCCTCAATCGGCGCACACGTCAGCTTCGCTCTCGCTCTATCACAGAGGTCTTAATTCAGTGGCACGGCATGCAACCAGAGGATGCTACATGGGAACCACTCCTTCAGATTCAACAACAATTTCCACATCTGAAGCTTTGAGGACAAAGCTTTTTTTAAGGGGGAGGGGATGTTAGGAACCCATATCTTTACTTTGTTAGTATGTTGTTGTTGGACGCATATGCTTTGTAAGTCGTCCTGTAGTATTTGTGATCAATAGTTTGTGTTATTGTTGTTGGCGCATATGCTTTGTAAGTCGCCCGTAGTATTGTTGATCCATAGTTTGTAACGGCCCATGGTTTCGACCCATAGTATTGGCGCCTAGAATTTGTATATAAGTGTGTGTTGAGACCTATGAAGGCACCGTGAAGTTATTTGTATTGAGCTTTCTCAAAGGAGGTTGCCCCCTCGAAGTGGCCCGTGATCAATACAAAAGTGATTCTGAGTTCTGTCATTTCTGCTATTTCGCGCATTCTTGTTAATTAATTGTTGCAGGTGCCTCACACCAAGGAAGAGGTGGAGGTTTCTGATTCTGATATATCAGAATGTGAATCATTATCAAAGACATAAGAAGGATTGTTCACTCTATTACTCAAGGCATAAGCATGATTACCTTTGTGAGAGGCTTGAAGACAGTGTTCTTGTTCTACAACAAGCTTGCCTTGTTCTTTTCTTGCAAAGTCAGGAACATCTATGTTATGCTCTTCAAGCATCTTGGCCATGATGTCCAATTTATTTTTGAAACAAAATTTCTTAGGATGAGTTCCTTTGAACTAATAAGAAAACTTGGGATTCTCCTTCTTGTCCTTCATCCTCTTGGCTTTCGAATCTTCATCAGAGTCCTCTTCATCTGACAACATATTTTGTTTGGATTTTCCATTCTTGAAACTCTTTGCTCCATGAGCAGCAAGTGCAAAGTATTTGGAGGGTGTTAGATCCCTCATTTGGACCAGCTTGTCCTTCTCCTTAGTGGGTGAATCAATGAATGCATCCAAGGTTGAAATTTTCCAATTGGGGACTGCAAGTCTTGCAGTATGAAAAGTAAACACAAATACTGAGTATTCAAAACTCAATTTTGAGAGAATGGTAAGGATTAATTGTTCATCCTTATTATCTATGCCAAATTGCTTGAGTTGAAGCACCAGGTTCTTGAATTTTGAGATAAACTCTTCCATTGAATCGAAATTACTTGGATTAAGTGAGATCAGTTGAATCTCTAGTAAATGACCTCTGAGCTCATCCTATTTTCCAAAGAGAGACTCTATCTTTGTCCACACTTGATTTGGAGTGGATAGAGAGTCAATATGGAATAGAAGATCTGGAGATGCAAAGGGAAAAAGTAACCCATAAGCTTCATCAAGCCTATTGAACCATTTGGATTTTAATGCAACGACTCCTGGTGAATCTATACAATCCTTTGCTTTGAAGATGGATGATCATATGCACCTTCCAGTCAAAGTAGTTGAAGGGAGTGAGATTCACAGCTTTAGATTGATTTTGATCCATGCTGATGCGCTCCTGGTGATGGAAATACCCTGAAAAATACACTCTGGAAATTGGTTTGAATCAATCTAGCTCTAATACCATGTGAGATTTTAATTGGCTTAAATCTAGATTCAATAAGACAAATTCACATGGAATATTTCTCAGAATGAGAGAAGAAGAATAAAGAAGATAATTTGTGGAAAAATATATGTATATTATTCATCAATATTATTACAATATATAATACATCTTCCATGGATAAAATCGAATTCCTTATAGACAAGTTGAAAAAGACAAAAAGAAAAGGCTTACTAAAGGTAAAAAACCCACTAGGTGGCAAAATTTGTTTCCAAATCTGTCCAAAGGCACACGAATTTGCTAAGTATGGTATGTCAACTCATGAGTGAGGTAAATGGAATGTAATGATGGCTTTAGGAGAGAATAAAATATGTGGAGGTCGAATTTCCCAAATGGTAAGAGTTTCCAAGTCAACTAGCTTTTCCTTATCCACTAGAAAGTAGAAAAAATAGGATAAAGCTGTCTAAATCGTGAAAGTGTCTTTCTAATTCAAGAATGGAATAAAATCAGATAGAATGCAAGGAAATCTTATCCAGAATCTATCCAAATTCATTTTGGTGAATTAGGATAGCATGTGGTCCACTAAAAGACAAAACTGACCCTATTTACTTAGTCAAAACTTAGGAAATTAATCATAAATGATTAATTAATTATATCCTAAGTCTAAAATGGCATGAGTGGGTTTTCTAATACTCCAACATTTGGAACATGAAGCCCTTCAATGGTACCATTGGTACATCAAGGCTCATGAAGAGCCAAAATGGACATATTTTTTCCAACTCCTTTCACAACGATTTGGTCCTAGTGCTTTTGACGACTTCACAGGAGCATTCACTAAACTTTGCCAAATTGGCATTGTGAGAGAGTATCAGACATAATTTGAGAAACCGGCCAATCACACAGAATTATTGTCTGATGAATTCTACAGGATTTTTTTATTAGTGGTCTCAAGGATGCAATCCGATCTAAGGTTAAAATGTTCTATCCCAAAACAATGATGGAAGTTCCAGGAGTTGGCTAAGTTGGCGGAGGACAAGATCACAGCCCAACAGAGCTCCAAATGTGTTGAGCACCATCTCTATCTCTTGGATGTGGATTCTCCGCCTGCCTCTGAACTTGGTGAAGAAGCTACAAATACAATAGATGATCAGGTTGACATTCAACAACCACCTGTTGACCCTCCATCTCAGGACAACCACCCAGATATATGTCTCCATGCTTTAGTCAGAGTCACCACCCCACAAACAATGCGGGTCAGTGGTTACTTCAAGAAGCTCCCTCTTACAATACTCATTGATTCTGGTAGCACTCATAACTTCATTGACCCTCGGATCTCCAAACAGGTTGATTGTTTTTTCCATCCTTGCTCCAACTTTGAATTCATGATTTCCAATGGGGTCACCTTACCTTGCAAGGGGAAGTGTCACAATGTGTGTATCTCTATGGGATATTATAATTTGCGCTCTGACATGTTTTCCTTGGCCTTAGGAGGATGTGATGTGGTTTTGGGTGCTCAATGGTTACTCACACTTGGCCCCATCTTATGGGATTTTGCTGATCTTTGGATGTAGTTTTCAGTCAATGGGAAAAAACACACATTGATGGGATTACAACCAAAGTCTCTTTGCACCATTAGTTCACATCGCCTAGAAAATATCCTTAAGAAGAATTCCCATGGTGTCATCGCTCAGCTCCATTCCATTCAGATGCATCCATGAATGGTATCCCCTACTCCTTTGGATCTACACCAAATTTTGGATAGATATGCCGATGTATTTTTTGAACCAGTGGGATTTCCACCTTCAAGAGCCCTTTCCGGTAATAATTTAGCCGCCTCTACATATGAGAAGGAAATGATGGCTATTTTTCATGCAGTACATAAGTGGTGACCATACCTATTAGGGAATTATTTCTGCATCAAGACTGCTCACCAGAGTCTGAAATATTTCCTAGAACAACGGGTCTCCTCCCCAGCACAATGGAAATGGGTTAGAATACTCATGGGTTATGACTATGAGATCACTTACACAAAGGGTAAGGACAATATGGTGGCGGATGCTCTTTCTCGCACATTTTTTCTTTCATCTATTTCTATGCCTATTCCAAATTGGTTGCAATTTGTTCAACAGAGCTATGTCAATGACTCCTCATTATCTCAAATCATCCAATGATTGGCCAACAACTCTTTTGTTGTACCGCATTACTCTTGGGAATGTACTTCCATGAGATACAAGGGTCATCTGGTGCTTCCACAGAGCACAGATATTCAATGGGATGTCTTCTATGAACTCCATGCTTCTCCATCGACATGGCACTCTGGGTTCCTCCAAATGTATGAGAGGGAACATCGTAACTTCTTTTGGTAGGGAATGAAAATGACAATTCAACAGATGGTGGCTGAATGTGATACTTGCCAGCTCAACAAGGGTGAAACGACACTCCTTCTGGGATTGATTGAAACCTCTATTTCGATAGATATTTATATGGATTTCATTGAAGGGATCCCTAACTATGGAGGGACGACAATGATTTTGGATGTGGTTGATCGCCTCTCCAAATATAATCAATTTTTTTCCCTCGGCCATCCCTATACAGCCTCCTCAGTCTCACAAATTTTCCTGGACCAGATCTTTCGTCTTCCTGAAATCCCTTCTTCCATTGTCTCATATCGCGATGCAACATAACTATTTCTCCACACTGACACCAAACTGAAGATGAGTTCAGGGTCTCACCCACAAACAGATGGTCAAACTTAAATTACCAATACATGTTTGGAAACTTTTCTTCGTTGCTTCACCTCCGAACAACAACGTCAATGGGTGAAGTGGATCTATCTTGTTGAATGGTGGTACAATATTGCATCTAAAATGAATCCATATGAATCAATCTATGGTCAGGCATCGCCAGTTCTTGTTCCATACACCCTCAACATTTCACTAGTTCAGGAATTTGACACAATTCTTTGAAACTGCGATCAGATTCTTCGCATTTTGCAGGACAATCTTCACATGGAAAGAATTCGAATGAAACAACAAGTCGATCAACACCATTCTGAGTGCACTTGTCAAGCAAGTGATATGGTTTTTCTTTGTCTATAGCCTTCCCAACAATCCTCCCTACAACTCAAAGGGCATCATAAGCTCACTCCAAAGTTCTTCAGAATATTGGGTTCATCGCTTATAAATTGGAACTTCCTCCGTCTTCCCGCATTCATCTAGTATTTCATGTATCTTGTTTGATGAAATTTCTTGGCACCAACATCAGAGGACAAACTATTTTACTAGAACTAGATAATGAAGGATCCATCATTTTGGAGCCGAAGGCTATCCTCAATAGGCAAACTCGTCAGCTTCATCTCGATCTATCACAGAGGTATTAATTCAGTGGCACGGAATGTGACCAGAGGATGCTACATGGGAAACACTCCTTCAGATTCAGCATCACTTTCCACATCTAAATCTTTAAGGAAAAATATTTTTCTAAGGGGGAGGGGATGTTAGGAACCCGTGTCAAACCCTTCTCTTTACTTTGTTAGTATATTGTTGTTGGACGCATATGCTTTGTAAGTCATCCCGTAGTATTATATGTTCCATGGTATTGATCCATAGTTTGTATTAGCCCATAGTATTATATGTTCCATGGTATTGATCCATAGTATTGGTGCATAGACTTAGTATATAAATACGTGTTGAGG
This sequence comes from Larix kaempferi, assembly GCA_027924585.1. Taxonomy (NCBI): domain Eukaryota; kingdom Viridiplantae; phylum Streptophyta; class Pinopsida; order Pinales; family Pinaceae; genus Larix; species Larix kaempferi. The sequence goes on from BSBM01000011.1 coordinate 11,330,790, forward strand.
CCAATGAAGGCATCCAAGATTTATTTTGTATTGATCTTGCTCACTCGAAGTGGCCCACGATCAATAAATCTCTTATGTGTTCTGTTATTTCTAATATATCGTGCATTTTAATTAATTATTTACTGGAGGTTCCTTACACCTGCGGGATCTTCTTAAAGGTGGATCAGCCAATATGGTTGACGCAAAATGTCTCCTAATAGTCTTCTAAAGAAAAGAAAAAACACACTCCAAGACTTACTCAAGCTTAAACTGCAAGAAAACTGTGTGATAGATTGGATTCAATGGTCTGGAACCTCATGGGATTATCAAAGTGTCGCAACTCACGATATACTATAGGGTCCAACAGTTATACTCGTCTCAATATTTCAGAGCACTAACCAGGGAGTATTAGGACCGTACCCCTGACCATATAACCTGACTACCTTGCAGTACATGCATCGTAGCTCCTCAAGTGTTTTTCTCGGTGTATTGCCACGCCAGGACGGGAAATGGTTAGCTCTGATGGTTTTAGGAATCCTAGTGGGGTCTCCCAATATACTCAAGGTACGTGGGAGATCCAATCCGTAGTGGTGTTGTCTACTTCACAACTGCACGACATGAGCCTTCTGATATACTTTCAAGTACATGAAGTACATTTATATATATGCAAAGGTACGTGAAAGGCTGTTCGATATACCGACTGGTACGTGCAAGAACTACAAGCCCTCAGGATGCAGTGCAGGAAGATAACGATAGCTTCCACATTTAAAGACACCGGAACACATCTCTAACCTAACACACGAGTTTCTATGTAAATTTTAACCTAGCCTATCGCTTGATTTTAATTTGTATAGTTAGGTGAATCCATGGAGTGAAAACTTGGAATTTAAAAAGATGCAAATCTCACCTATATGAAAACGCAAGTCTTTTCTTTTTCTCTTCGATGAAAAATAGCTACAGTAAGAAGAAATCTTTTTTTGTTTTCGAGAATGAAATGAACAAGTACCTCTATACTTTCAAAATCAACCAAAAAGACTCAAAAGCATTTTTTTCAATAATCCAACAAAAATGAATAACACACCAAATCCAAATGTTTTTTTTTTTTCTCTTTTTAACTTAAGAGAATCTACGAAAAATGAAAAGATGAATTTCCATTTTTTGAATGCAATAACTCCTAACTCCGAAATAGGAATAAAAAAGTGGGAAGAAAATAAAAAGTGCAAGAATTTTCACTATCTTTGAAATGCTTTGAAAACGTTCAAATGCACTTATAATTTTCAAGGAAATGATGAATGAATTTTCATAACCAAGAAAATGAAAGTCAATAATAATCTTTTAAAATTTTCAAAGATCCTTTTACACACTCATTCCAAAGCACAAAAATTCTTTACAACAATTCTAAGAAACAAGCTTGAAATGAAGATAGTGAACAAATTTGATTTTCTAGTTAATATACCCAATAGATCTGAGAATTATGCCACTTTCCAAACCTGTATTCATAAATTTAGAGAATGTATGCTACTGCAAACATTAATTGATTGGAAACTCTCGAAAAAATACAATCACCCAAAATCCCAAAGACACACAAAATTGAGCAAAATCACAACAACCAAATATTGGAGGGCTTAGAATTCATATCGAACATATCAGATGGCCTGATAAGGAGTCAAAAGACTAAGTGTGTTCATGGGGGATTGAAATTTCCCACAACGAGTAGTACACTCGCTTGACTAGCTAGGACTCGAATCAATACTTAAACTTCAGAAAATAAGACGAGAATGAAGTATGTTGTGCCTAGGAGGTTCTGTAACAGTGAAAGACAAACGCACAAAACTCAAAAATCAAGCCAAAAACCAACTTTGGGAGTTTTTTGCACTAAGTACCAAATAATGAAGGGAGACATGCCCTGCAAGGGTGCACCAAAGCATTGGAAGACCCAACGACGCACTCTGATAACTGGGAAACCATGTTAGCAATGCATGCTGTAAAATGGTAGAGAGCGTTAGCAATGCGGTCTTCTAACAGGTGAAATGCATCAGAATTATAGTGACGCGGGTGATGAACTTCCCAGGTGCGTTGGGTGGGATCTAAGCAACAAAAATAAAAAATAAAAATCTCCAAGAATAAAAAAGGTAGAAGGCTCAATAAAGATCCTAAACAGAGTTTGGATTGACCAGAGACTCTTCGATGGTCAGATCCAAGAAGAAGAGGCAACTTAGAGGCTAGAGGCTAATTTGGAAAGAAATCAAAGAAACCAAAAATGAAATGAAATCAAAACTATGGACTACTCTCCCCAGTACGGTCCCCAAGTTTGTTTACAGACAATCAGTAAGGGCAGACTCAAATGGATCTCCCTAGTCTTAATGGTTCAGATTTAGAAAAAAAATAAGTACATAATACAAACAACTTTCCCAGATTGATTGAAATGCAAGATAAGTGAAAGATATGGCTTACCTTATAAATGGATATCTTTTCTCCTTGTTGACCCAAGTCCTGATCTTCAAATCTCCGGTTGCAAAACTAGTCAATAACATGTGGAAATAGACAGGTGATAAAAGCACATGATTGTGAATCAATCTAGATCAACAATCAAAGAGGTCAATCCTAAACATTATCAATACAACACTTTTATGGAAAGAATTTGCATTAGATGTAATAATAAGAAGTACAAAGAGAGAGGTGTTACAACCGATGCTTTGACATCATAAACTCCTTCCAACAATCCTATCCTCAAGATCAAATGCTTAGCCTCCTAATGGATGAAGAGGATCTCCTAGCAAAATTCCACCAGCATATAGGTACTCTATCCTTCCTCTCTTAACAATGGAGAGGGGGTTCATATATATAGGGCTAAAAGGATAGGATAGGTTGAGGATTTAGGGGAGAGGCTTAAGGGATCATTCCACTAGACAAGGGGATCGAATGCAACCTTTCCAGATATGTGTTCAGGTACACAGGGTACTCCCAAAAGACTGAACACCTAAAGCAACCACTTCACACAAAAAGATCACAAATCGATACATCGATGTTTTGACGTGGTTTAAACCCTCATGAGGGAAACACTTCATGGCCCCGGCCAAATAGCTTATACGGGACAATTTATTATGCAAAGAAAGAAAGTTACAAATGAGCTTCTCATAATCGATCAACTTCCCAATGACCCTCCATGCTTTTTAAATAGAGATCATGGACCAATCGGGTGTTAAGCCACGGATCAAGGGTAGGTATGATCTAAGAGAAGTTGAGCCGTCGGATCACTCTATGTCGGGAACATATCGTGACCGTCGGATTAAAAAATTACAAATGCATACTAAAGAAACACACTTTCCCTAATGGATATATTACACAAGTTGACCTTAACTAACTCCTAAGTGTCTAAATATCCTAACATCCCCCCTTAAGAACAACTTCGGATAGGATTGAAGGATTTACAAAAGTGACACTATTAGGAGGAGGAAGGAGGCATTAGAGCCTATCCCCCCTTAATGACAAGTTCCTGAACTCCTAACATAGACTGAAGTTTAGAAAACTTTGCTTCTGTAAGAGACTTGATGAAGATGTCTGCAACTTGATCATTTGTAGGGCAAAAGAGCACTTCAAGAACACGATCATGAACAAGATTTCTGATGAAGTGCATATGTAGCTCAATGTATTTGCTGCGTTGATGTAGAAATGGATCTTTGGCAAGCTTGATGGCACTTTGATTGTCGCTCCAAAGTAGAGTAGGCTGCTGCTGCTCGAATCCAAACTCTGAAAGGATTTGTCGAAGCCATAAAGCTTCCTTACTGGCATTAACTGCTGCTCGATATTCTACCTTTGCTGAAGAAAGAGTAAGAACTTGTTGTTTCTTACAAGCCCAAGTGACAGGTCCAGATCCCAGACTGAAAACATAACCTGTAGTAGACTTTCGATCATCAGGATTGTCGGCCCAATTTGAATCAGTGAAACCAACCAACAAAGGTTTCCCCCCTTTACTGTAATGAATCCCAAACTGAATTGTACCTCGAATATGTTCAGGTACATAGGGTACTACCAAAGGACCGAACACCAAGAGCAACCACTTCACACAAACATATCATAGATCAACACACCGATGTTTTGACGTGTTTTAAATCCTCTTGAGGGAAACACTCCACAACCCTGTCCAAATAGCTTCTACGGGACAATTTATTATGCAAATAAAGAAAGTTACAAATGAGCATCTCATAATCGATCAACTAAACAATGACCCTCCATGCTCTTTAAATAGAGATCATGGACCAATCGGGTGTTAAGCCACGGATCAAGGTTAGGTATGATCTAAGAGAAGTTGAGCCGTCGGATCACTCTATGTCGAGAACATATCATGACCGTCGGATTAAGTATTTACAAATGCATACTAATGCATACTAAAGAAACACACTTTTCCTAACAAATATATTACACAAGTCGATCTTAACTAACTCCTAAGTGTCTAAATATCCTAACAGAATATATCGAAGTATTCTTTTAGCTGCTTTCCAGTGACTTTCATGAGGTGTTTTCATATAACGGGCAACATGACCAATGAAAAAGGAAAGGTCAGGATGGGAATGAGTCAAGTATAAGAGACTACCAACAAGCTAACGGTACAAGGTGGCATCTACTTCAGGTGAAGTACAAGTGGCAGAAATTTTGACCCCAGACTGGAAGGGAGAAGGGGTTGGTGTGCAATCTTCCATGTGAAAGCGACGAATAAGGTCACAAGCATACTTAGACTAAGAAAGAAAGATTCCTTCTTTGGTTTGCAGGACTTGGAAACCAAGAAAATAATGCAAATGTCCTAATTCTGACATTTCAAAATTTTGCTTGAGACTGGATTTCACATGGGTTATAAGCTTAGGGTCACTACCAGTAAGAATAAGGTCATCAACATATAGAACAAGTATGATGAGATGGTTTCCTACTTTCTTGGTATAGACATTGGAGTCGGAATGACATCTAGAAAAACCAGTGTCAAGGAGAAAGCTATCCATTTTGGCATACCAAGCTCTAGGAGCTTGCTTAAGGCCATATAAGGATTTCTTAAGGCAATAGACAAGGATAGAGTTATTCTGAACATATCCAGGAGGTTGTTCCATGTAAATTTTCTCTTGTAAATCACCATGTAAGAAGGCATACTTGACATCCATTTGATGGACTTCCCAGTTATGTAAGGCTGCAAGGAAAAGAACAAGGCGGATGGAGTTGATTTTTGCGACAGGAGCAAAGGTTTCATTGTAGTCAATCCTTTCAACTTGGGAAAAACCTTTGGCAACTAACCTTGCCTTAAGTCTTTCAATACTTCCATCTGATTCATACTTAGTTCTATAGACCCATTTACATCTGACAAGTTTTCTTCCTTTTGGAAGAGGTACAAGATCCCAATTATCGTTCGCCATTAAGGAATGATATTCTTCATCTATAGCTGCATCCCAATATGGATTTCCTAAAGCTTCTGCAAAAGTTTCTGGATCATGATTTTTGGAAACTTGAGCCAAAAAAGAAGAGGCTCGCTGAAACTGAGAACGTGTTCGAGTTTGATCTCTAGGATCATCGGCAAGATCACCAGCTACTTCACATGTTGAACGGACCCATCGAGGAAGTACTTGTGCTGGTGCAACTAGAGGAACATGAGCAGGCGGAGGTGGATTTTCATCCTCACTGTCATCATCAGAAATTGGAGTTGGAAACTTGTCAAGGAAGTTGGAAGAAGAAGAAGAAGAAGGCACAGTCACCGAATTAGGCTCGCAGGCCAAAGATGGAACAATAGCCAAGTTAGGCTCACAAACCAAGAGATTTTCATCAAATTTAACATCTCTTCTAATGATTACATCATGAGAATGTGGTTGAAGAAGTCTATAACCTTTTACATCTTTATAATATCCAACAAATATGCACTTTTCACTTTTAGACTGCAATGCTTTTCGTTTTTCATCCGGAATGTGAGCCCATGCTTCACTACCAAACACACGGAAGTGACTTACATCTGGTTTAATTTTAGTCCATGCTTCTTCCGGTGTGATACTTTGTAATGCTTTAGTGGAGGTGCGATTAACTATGTAATTTGCACAATTAATGGCTTCAGCCCAAAATTGAAGACTTAGTCCCTTAGATTGGATCATACAATTAGCCATTTCTTTTAAAGTGCAGTTCTTCCGTTCAGCTACACCATTTTGTTGTGGTGTATATGGAACAGTGTGTTGTTGTTGGATTCCTTGTTCAGTGCAAAAAGTAGTGAACTTTTTGTTAACATATTCTCCTCCATTGTCAGATCTTAACTTAATAATTTGATGACCAGATTGTTTTTCAACAAGGGCCTTGTAGGCCAAGAACATGTTAAATACTCCGCTCTTAAGTTTTAGGAAATAAACCCAAGTGCATTTGGTGTAATCATCAATGAACGTTAAGAAATATTTGAAACCAGAAAAGGAAGCAGATGGAAGAGGACCACACAAGTCACTATGCACAAGATCTAAGGGAATTGAGGCGTGCCAAGAGGCATGTTTGTCAAAACTGTCCTGATGATGTTTTCCGAGTACACAACCAGAACAAACACCATCCCTACAAGATACCATCGGAACACCTGTCACCATATTGTCTTTACATAGTTGTTGCAATGAGCGATAATTTAAGTGACCAAATTGCTCATGCCAAAGTTTGCTCAAGTTATCACTATGAGCAACAAAAACTGAAGGAAAAGGTGATGACCCAAAGTTGTTAAACTTGTACAACCTAATAATATTATCAACAATTCCGGTAGCTAGGACCTGTTGAGGATCTTTAAAATCCTTGATTACAACTTGGTGAGGTGTAACTGCCATAGTTTTACCTTCACCAGAATGAGTGATTTGATAGATTGATAACAAATTGTAGGAAATTCTTGGAACACATAGTACATCATTGAAATGACCATTATCTACTGAAACTGTTCTAGCTCCTACAACACTTAGAGATCTATCATCACCAACAAATATTTGTTTGGTGTTACATTCATGCATAGTAGAAAAGATGGCTTGATCCTTAGCCATATGATAAGATGCTCCAGAATCAATGGGCCATTCATTTGAAGTAGAAGAAGAAGATGCATTATAAAAATAACCAGAAACACAAAGTGCATGTCCATGAGACGTAGATTCTGAAGGTGAATCTAGGCTGATGTGGTGCTTCTTCATTACTGCTTCCAAGGCTACCATCTTCTTAAAACACTTAGATTCATCATGATTATCTTTCCCGCAATAGTTGCACTCACACTCAGTATTCTTGCCTTTTGGATTGGATCCTTTGTCATTTTTCAAAGCAAGAGCTGACTGAGAGGGTTTGGGACCCTTGTTTGACTTATTATTGTGAAAATTTTGTTTCTTGGGAGGCTTGGACTTTTCTTTCTCTTGGGACAATAAGGCTTTCCCAGATGTATCTGCATTGTTGATTATTCCAAGATTGATGAGTTTATCTTGCTCTCTAATCAAGGAATCACAAAAGGATTCAAGACTAGGCTCTTGATAGCTAGTTGCATTCAAGGATTCTTTCATGGAGTAAAATGTAGATACAAAAACAGAATATGCAGGTCCAAGTTTGGAAAGAATATGATAGATGCATGGTTTGTCTTCCCTCTTAATCTTACATTCTGCACATAAGATTTTAAGACTTTTGTACTTAGATAAATAATCTTGAATGCATGAAAAATCACTTGGATTTAAAGAAATCAACTCATTTTCGAGTTGATGACCTCAAATTTCATTGTGTTTACCAAACACAGATTCCAACTTGTCCCAAGCAGCGTCAGGTTCATCAATTCCAGATATGTGGAATCGCAAATAAGTAGAGATTGACATCCCAATCAATCCACGAGCTTCGTCACATCAATTTTCTCATTTTATTTTCTTATCATCATCAATGGGTTCTGTTTCTTTCTCTGAGGTAATTTTGAAAAGTCTCCTACTTTGTAGAACATCCTCCATACGAGATTTCCATGAGAAATAGTTGGAACTGGTAAGTATAATATCACAAGGGGCGGCCATATTTGTAAATTAATGGCTGTAAAAGTATAAACCAATAGTCTGGATGCGAAGAGCTCGAAAAAATAGGTGGTTTAAAAAAAAAAGCACTGAAAACTGACTTCGGATGATGAAGTTATGCTTGAATAAAGAAACTGTTGAAGATGTCCCAAATAGTGACGTGACAGATAGAGAATGTCCAGCAAAAAAAAGAACCCCCCCCCCCTTCCCATGATGAACCTTTTGAGAATCACATTACCAGAAAGTTACTTTAAGTGAATCACTTTTGTAAAATAAGTGATTTCACTTTTAGAATGATATTACTTTTAAATAGTGCAACAATAAAAAAGAACTTAAGTGACTCACTTTTTATTTTTATTTTTTATTATTTAAGTGAGGTGCACTTTTACAATAAAGTAACTTGAAAATAGAAATTGCATACACTTTTCCTTTTAAAAGTAACTTCCTAAGAATTGAACTCAAGACCTATTAAGGAATAAAGCAACTAGATTAAAAGGTATGTAAAATATGGGAATGAGGAAGAGTTTTTTTTTTTTTTAACTCTTCTTGCTCGGTTTTCGTGCTTACCTTTTTTCTTTCAAATCACACCACAAACCGAAACAAAAAAAACTTTTTCACACTTGTGGAGTTAGATCTCGTTATCTTTACCGGAAAGTCTACGTTTTCTCGTCGCACAAAGTGCACGGCAAAGAGCATACGCAGCCGAGAAAAACCCATTCCCTTTCTATTTCTGATTTGCCAAAATCGTGCAAGGTGCACGGCAAAGAGCATACGCAGACACGTAAAGCAACAATCCGAAACTAAAAAAAATATAATAGTACAAACTGATAAAATATGAGATTTTTTTTTCTTTTAAAACATAAAATAAAAAAATGCGTCACTGTAACATTATACCTTCAGATCTGACGAAATACGCGTTTCTAAAGCAACCAGAAACCATTTTCGATCAAATGAAAACTATTTCCCAATGGAAACAGCGCTCCGGACGCAATAGAACACCTCCCACAACCCAAAAATGTACAAAAATACCAGAACCAGAAACCCTTTCAAGTTTCGGCAACAACAGTTCAAGATTTAGATCATAACCGGAAGCGTCTCTTCATAAAAGCTCTGATACCATGTTTGGGTACACAGGGTACTCCCAAAAGACCGAACACCTATAAAAACCACTTCACACAAATAGATCACAAATTGATACACCGATGTTTTGACATGGTTTAAACCCTCGTGAGAGAAACACTCCACGGCCCCGACCAAATAGCTTCTACGAGACAATTTATTATGCAAAGAAAGAAAGTTACAAATGAGCTTCTCATAATCGATCAACTTTCCAATGACCCTCCATGCTCTTTAAATAGAGATCATGGACCAATCAGGTGTTAAACCATGGATCAAAGATAGGTATGATCTAAAAGAAGGTGAGATGTCGGATCACTCTATGTTGGGAACATATTGTGACCGTCGGATTAAAAATTTACAAATGCATACTAATGCATACTAAAGAAACACACTTTCCCTAACGGATATATTACACAAGTTGATCTTAACTAACTCCTAAGTGTCTAAATATCCTAACAATATGTAGAGATATGTCTCCACACCATCCAAGCTTCGATAAGTTGCTCAAAGCTTCTCTTTATCCATTTTAACCAATAGTGATGCACCTTTCATAAGGATAACTCGTGCCGATGGGAGGTCGACCCACCTTGTGCAAGTGCATCATGCACCACCGATGCACTCTACTAAGGTGCAGAGCGCATCACCTTAAGCCTGACAGAACTTGCCATAGATCAGGGCGCGTTGGGGTGACAACATAAAGTTAAAGGAATAAACAACGACTTCTCTTTTGTTGTTTTGGCCCAGGTACTTTAGGGATCAGGGCATATAGAGGACACATAACTCATGATGATGAGATTTTGGTGTAACACATATGAATATATATGAATTCCATTTGGTTTATTAAATGTTGGTTCAACTTTTCAAAGGGCAATGGACCAGGCATTTAATGATCTAATTGGAAACATTATTGTGATTTATCAAGATGACTTAATCGTGTTCTCCAAAGAAAGGGGTGACCATGTAAATCATTTAAGGAAAATATTTGATAGATGTCGAAAGTTTGGAATTTCCTTGAATCCTAAGAATTCCACTTTTGGTGTTGATGAAATGAAGTTGTTAGGTCACATAGTCTCTAGGGAAAGTATTAGAATAGATCTTGAGCGAGTACAAGCGATTCAAGCCATTGCTCTGCCACGAGATGTCAGTTCATTGTGCTCCTTTTTTGGAAAGATAAACTTTGTAAGGAGATTCATCCCCAATTTGGTTGAGTTGGAAAAACCCTTAAATGCTTTACTAAAGAAATATGTGAAATTTATTTGGGATAAGAAGTATACCGCATCATTTGATTCGCTAAAGAAATCCATTTCCACTGCCCCCGTGCTAGTATGTACTAACAACAATAAGGAATTCATTATTTACTTGTATGCATCCAAGGACACCATAACCGGTGTATTATTGCAAAAGAATGAAAACAAACATGAGCAACCTGTTGCCTTTATGAGTAAAAATATCAGAGATGTTGAATTAAATTACACAACCACTGAGAAGCAAGCTTATGTTTTGTTTAAACCCTTAAAGCATTTCAGAACATATATAGGGTATTCAAAGATATTAGCTTATGTCCCATATCAGGTAGTTACAGATGTTCTATCTCAACATGATGGAATTGGGGTTAAAGGAAACTGGATCTCTAGAATTCAAGATTATGATATGGAGATCAAACCAATCAATATAGTGAAGGGACAAGGATTAGCTCAACTCGTGACTAAAAACAAAGTTCAACCTAATAATAATCATGAAGAAATGGACGTGGGAAATGCTATGGTATTTTATATTGATGAAGAAAATGAATGGTATAAGGATATTATTTATTATCTCAAGAATTTGCCATGACCTAACCACCTACTAGATCATCAAAGAAGATATTTTAGGTTGAAGGAATCCATGTACATCTTGATAGAAGATGGATTAGGATGGAAGAATCCAGATGGGATTATTTTCAAATGTGTGAACCCTGATGAATCCTAAAAGATCATAACTGAAATGCATGTAGGATTGTGCGAGGAACATTATGCACCCAGAGCCACAGGAACTAAAATCATGCGGGCAGGGTATTATTGGCAAACATTATTTAAGGATGTGCATGCCTTTGTCAGGGTTTGTCAAGAATGTCAATTTTTCTCAGGAAAACCAAGATTACTTTCCCTCCCTTTATCTACAGTTATCATAGAATCCCCCTTTCAACAATGGGGAATGGATTTTTTTGGCCCTTTTGATCCACATTCATCTAATGGGTATAAATATATCATGACCTATACTGATTATTTCACTCGTTGGGTCGAGGCAATCCCTACCAAAAGTGAAATCATGAAAATAATAGTCAAGTTCTTAGAAGAAAACATAATTTCCAGTATGGTTGTCCTTTGAAAATCACCATGGATAACACGAAATCCTTTAGCAAGGAGGAAATGTCCACCTTTTGCTCGAATCATGGAATTTCCTTGTCCCATTCTTCTAACTACTACCCCCAAGGAAATGGGTTAGTAGAATCAAGCAATAAGAATCTAATCCGGCTTTTAAAACGAATGGTTGGCAAAAATAAAAGAAGTTGGGATAATAATCGTAAGTATGCTCTTTGGGAAGATAGGAAAACCGTTAAGAGGATAACTAACAGAGGCCCATTTGAATTAGTTTATGGCCAAAACTACAGATTGCCCATAAATCTCTAGATTCCTATGTATGAATTATTACAACAATGTTCCTTGGAACAAGAATCCATGCTGGAAAGAATTGACGAATTAGTAGAATTGGATGAAACCAGAAGAGAAGCTTGGAATAGAATGGTCATACAACAAGAAAGGATTAAAGGAAATTTCGTTCAAAAGATTAGAAATGTGAAATTTGGGGTAAGTGATATAGTCTTGCTCTGGGGTAAAAACAAGGAAAAACTAGTAAATCATGGAAAATTTGAGAAGTTATGGATGGGCCCTTATCAAGTGAACATGATAGTAGGAAAAGGTTTGGTTTGGTTGGAAACATTGGATGGTGATGAATTGGAATTGTCGATAAACGGGATGTTATTGAAACATTACTCCCCACCTGAACCTACGGGGTAGAGTCTTATCTTTCCTGTTTAGTTTAGGGTAGGTAGGCCTTTAAATAAGCTCACTTGAGTAGTAGGATTTGAGTGTTTTTCTTTTTTCTGAGTATTGAGTACTTTTTTTAGTCTTCTTGCATTTGCTTGAGTTTGGTTTTTGTTGTTTTGTCATTTTCTAAGATTTCTTTATTCCATGCATCAAAATAAAACTGGTTAGTTAGATCAACATTTTACTTTATGTAACAGAATTTGATTTTATGTCTTAGATTAGAGTTTTATTTCAGTTCAAGTATTTTTATTTTATACCATACATACTACTCGAGTATTGTTTTCTTTCATGTGCCCAGGAACATGTACATTTTGATGATGAAGCAGATAAATCGGGTGCAGGATTGATGATTGATGCAGTGAGTGTTGGGGACCAGATATTTCTAAGGTTCTCAAGCACTCTATCCCTTAGAGAACTTGTCCCAGCTGGAGCCAGATGTTATAACATGGCTACCATGATTACAGAGTAGTTTCCTTTATATTTTTGAGTCATTCCTTTACACATTTTTTATGAGATCATCTTATGATGAGCAGTACTTTTGATGATCACTCATACTTTGAGCAGCCCCATAGCAGACATGACAAGCCCTATGCCATGACTGAGCCTCATGACCTCAGATTTTATGACTGAGATGACCATTTGTTTTCCATACAAAGCAGTGTGATAGTTCCCAGAGTTATACAACAGCAGTGTTCCAGTGACGATTGATGGTCAAGTTGATAGATATAGGTATATGACCCAGCAGGTATATGGTTGTGCATTGGATATTTTTATTATGCTCTTTTGCTTATCTTAGTAGCTTGACAAGATATTTAGTGGTCATGATGTAGCGATATATATGGATATGGTTATTGATTGATTGTCTGGAATTTAAGTGATCTAATTACTCAGAATAAGAATTTCTTGTTTATACTCATTGGTTTTACCCTCTCAAGTAGTATGGATGTGGTCATCCCCACCATTTATGGCTTGATAATTATGGAATCACTTATCACATTCCCCATCCATCCATTCTCTTCTGTATTTGGTTTTACCTTGACTTACACCTCAGCCTGTGATATGGAGGACCTCCCCACTTTTGCCTCTATGTTGGATAGATTCACTTGTTGTTTAATGTCTTGGCTCTGAGTTGTGCAATAGAAATTACTGAATCCTTGATCCTTTTAGGCTGGGAGAACCCATTGGTATTAGTTATTGAGCTTAGGTGAGTTGATTTTGAAGCCTTGACCTCTATGGTCAGTTTGCCCCGATTTTTGGTATTGATTGTGGATGATCGCCCTAGTTGCCTGAGTTGTGTCAACTAGACTTGAAGCAAAATGTACTACCATCATTACATGCATATGTGAATCATTATTATATCTTATATGCAATGCCAATGGTTATAAATTAAAATTGTGCTTTTCAGGAAAATGAAAGAGGGTTGTGAAATGAAATGTAAAGCACCCTGGAAAAAAGATGCAATTAGTTGTGTTTATAAGCACATGTAAAATCCAAAGAGTCATAAGGCCTAAAAAGCAGTGGTTAAATGTATGATAAATCTAAAGACTATTGGTCATAATTAAATGTAATGATTAATTCCTCACGTAGCCTATGGGTTGGGTGAGATGGAGTAAGGGACAATTAATTCTAAGTGTCCCCTACAACCTCAAGTTACGGTTAGTTGTGCACCCAGTCATGGCGGTTCTATAAAATATCCTCATAGAGTTGGTTCAATATTGGATGCAAGTTGTATACATTTGCTAAAAGTTGAAGAGGCACTCCTCAAATCAACTCATTCCATTTGCGAGACACCGCCATTCCTTGTGTGTTTTTTGTCCAACATATGCTTAGGTGTTTCTCCCTTTTTCCCCTTATCCAAAGTGTCACAGTGTTAAAGATTGTAAAGTCATTCCCTTGTCTTAGCCTTGCATTTTTCACCCTCACCCATTCCTAGCGAAATGGTCATGTCCATGAAATGACATTACACTTGAGGGTCTTTCTCTTAGTAATTGATTGTTTTGATTCTGGACTTATATTTGATGTATTAATTGCTTAATCACCAGTGAAATGCTACTTTATACTTTATTCTTTCTATTGAAATAATTAAAGGAGCATATCTTATCCATATGCACTTACAGCATCATTCAGTTTGAGCTTACGTCATTATTTTGATCAGTTTTGACCAGGTCAACCTGACTTGACCAAGTCAACCACACGATCCGGGATGAGATGGACCAATGATGTCCAAGATTGATTATGTGTGTTCCTATGTTTCCCACTTGATGGTTCCATGCATCTGACACATGTTTCATATGATGGTTTGATGGATTATTATTATTATTTATAGACCATTATTTTTATTTGTCCGGGCATGGTTGAGATTATAGATGATTATCTAGGTGGTCACATGGTGTATGAGTAATCATGTCTACTACATTTGGGCCTTCTGAGTTCATTGGCACACTCATATCAGTTTCAAGCACTTTCAGACAGTCAAATTATCACTTTATTGCATAATTGTCATTATAAAATGGCATGGAAACATGTTTTGAGATCTATTTGGTTCTCCTAGGAAACTACAAAGGGAGTACAAGGTCCAACCACTTGTTATTACCATATTACCATATTCCTAGACATTTTGATGTAGTCATATTTGTGCCCAGGGCACTGGGAAGAGAGGTACATGCATTTTATTATTTTACAGGTGATTTTCTAAGGATAAAAAATGGAATAAATGGTCATTGAGGAAATCGATTTGGGAAATTGAGGTAAGGAATTGGAATAAATTTTGTTTAGAGGATTTTTTTATGCATCCCACCTTCCAGCACAGCTTACAGGATTCAGTGGGGTCCACACACACTCCGGGCTATTATTTGGATATTTTATTATGCTTTTGAGGGGGGCATGATTTGGTCTTTTGATCACTTTATGATGTTATATGGTCATATTATTTATTATTGTTCCATGGGGCCATGCTAGTGAAGGATATAATCACCTCCTAGCCCCACCATGTGCTTTATTCATGTGTCTAAGTCACTTGTCATGTGGTACGTCCCCCTTAAGCGACTTAATGAGTGCGCCCCCTCTATTTGTGAGTTGATTTGTGTACTATATTTTTGGCTCATCTTAGCCATTGATTATTATTGTTATATATTTTGATCTCCACCACTCATTCAAAAAGTGGTTAGGGTTTTTGTCTCTCTCATTCCTATTTAAGGAAGAGACCCCCCTCGTTGTAAAGGCACCTTTGGGATCTTTGAACTTTCATAATAAAGAAAAATTTTACAAAGACTTTTGGATTTTCTTTGTGGATTATTATTGGATGGCGATTGTAAAGTTTATTTCTCCTAGCATTTGAGATTTTTCTGTGGATCCAAAATATTTTCGTGGGAACATTGTTTTACTGTAGGAGAGCGACTTCAACTTGGGCGTTTTTGCAGGCACTCCTCAACTCGCTCCACTTTGAAGTGGCTTTGTATCAGGGGGTTTTCAATTGTATCTATGATCATTGATATTCTTCTTGATATTTCTCTTGTTTTTATAGCCTTTTTCTGCTGAACATCAAATCTTACTTCCGTAGTTTGCTTGTGCAGGAGAGAGGGGCGCATTGGCTTCCTTGGGCAAATCGATTCCACTTGGAGACACTGTCAAATCATCTCAAATTGATCAGGTAGAGGTAAATCATCACCTTCAAGGAATCTACAATATTTTTCGATTAAGATCTACACTTGATCTTTTTGTTTGAAATTCTAAACCATTGGCCATTTAATTTTACTGTTCAAACCCTAAATATAAAATTTATAGGATTTATTATTTGGTTTTCTGGCGAACTAATTATGGGTTTTCATCCTTAGACCTAACCCTGAGTGGGTCCTCAAGGGATTCTTTCTCTGTGGAATCCTTCTTCCAATTCTGTAGGCACTAATCTCTCCATGCTTGCTCCCTCCTTGTTTGTGTGTCTTCCAGATAATCAAAACCTTGTTTTCTGAGCTTGTGACCTTTGATATTGTCATATTTGTTGTCAAGTTGTGCTAGGAAGCCATAATCCATTCAGATCTACTCCTTGGGACCATTTTCCCTATTTTAAGTATGTGTTTCCCAAGGTAGTTGATTTTGATCATTTACCCTAGCACCTATATCCTGGATTTATCCTTAATTATGAGCTATTGTAACTGAATTAATCAAATTTCATATCTCATCTTCCCTAAGCCTCTATAGTATCTACATTCCTTAAATCTAGGGTTCTACACCCTTCACTCTACATTTATCGTTTGATTTTCTTGATTTGGTGTTTGGGTTAGATCTCTCTCTTTAAGAGTAGATCATGGTCTCCCCCTTTGTTATATGTGGCTTGGATAGAAAGAAGTGAAGAGTGACTCGATTGGTGTGAAAACCAATCCATCTTGGGAATTGAGGCCCTCTTAGGTGTCACAGGTTAGTTTTCCTCCTCTACCATCCCGTATAGGATCTTTCAGTTGACAACTACACTTTGTGTGATAACAGATCCCATTATCACCATCGATTGTTCTTTGGGAAGGCCCAGTTACATTTGAGAGGAAGGAAGTTAGGTATTTAGGGAATTTACATTTATTTTCTTTTTAAATACAAGTTCACTAATTCATAATTAAAAAGAACCTACATGTGGGAACTCATGCACTAAACTGACATAACACATATCACTCATTTTGCACCATTTTGCATCTATTGTGGTTGTCATATTTTTGCATTTGTTAAATTGTGTGTATTTCCATCACCACTCTCACTTGTCACTAAACTTCCACTTTAAAGGAAAAAAACCCTAAGGAAATCATGAATACTACGAGGCCTTTCCCCTCTATCGAAGGGTGTTTACCCACTTTCTCCCCATGGATCACGAGGAAGATACTCTAGCCGAGGTAGCTCCTAGGTCACATTGATAGGATCATCAGGGTAAGGTCACTCCTTGCTTGATTTATTTCTCCCCTTAGAGAAATCATATATCATTTTGCTTCATCCTCTTGTGGAAGATGCATCCCCTCCTTTTCTCTCCTTGCAGATAGCTTTGACCCCTTTGGCTCACTCTCTCACGGAAAAGGTCCCCCTTTATTTCCACCCATCGACAGAAATCCACCTTCTTCTCCCTCTTCAGGAGAATGGCATAAAAAATCCTTGTGCTCACATCAGGGAAATAGATCACCGCCACATATACCCCATTATCCCATTGAGGGAACACCACACAACATACAATGGTGGGACCCAACTTACCTTTCATGGAAAGCTTAAATCTCCCTGATCTATCCAAACTAATCAATGACCCTATAGTACATTATCAAGCATGGACAATTATGCGTGATTAGATCCCCTCATATATCCCTAAGTTTGAAGGGAAACAAGGAGATGATCCATCCAACCACGTCCCTTATCGAAATGGCTGCAAAACGATATATGAATCTACCCGGAACAGCCTATGCCACCTTTGGGACATTGGACACTGCATTTCTCACATACTTTCATATTCCCATTTTCCATTACCTTGGTCTCAAAATTCTCATAGAATTTGGATAGAATACCTATACACACATAGTGGACCACATCCATGAGTAGCGTAGATGTCGCACATTGTGTAAAATCGAAATACAACCTCAATTTTTGTTGGATTGGTTCATTAAGTCACTCCAACTTTCCATTGAAAAATATGTGGCAACCTCCATG
The DNA here is from genome assembly GCA_027924585.1 of Larix kaempferi. NCBI lineage: Eukaryota > Viridiplantae > Streptophyta > Pinopsida > Pinales > Pinaceae > Larix > Larix kaempferi. The sequence goes on from BSBM01000011.1 coordinate 11,348,659, forward strand.
CCCCAAACTGAGGAAGAGGCCATCCTAAAGGCCCATCATTTCAACCTTATATATGGTGACAATCTGGTTACTTATACACCATCCTACCCAATGCCCCTCAGCACAAGTTTGTCACATTCAATGGATGGGCTTAGTGGGTCCATTTTCCAACAAGGAAAGGTTCCTCCTCCTCCTACTCATGTGCCATTCAACATGGCACCACAATACCCACCCATCCTTCCTGTGTCAGCACCCCCTGCTCCTGCACCAAATCCTCAATTTGGTCAGCTACTGTATGGACCTTACAATCCTACTTATCCCAATGCAATCCAAGCATTAATGGTACCTTCACCACAAATGGAACAAGATGCTCCAACATCCACATCGTATGGAGAACAAAACACATATATCCCACCTCCAGTATATAATCCTTATTACCCATTTCCATGTCCTCCTGGTCCTAACCCCATGCTACATATTGGATTTAATTTAGTACAACCTTATTTCACACAACAAGCCCAATAGTTTGAGAATCTGAATATAGGAAATCCCTAGAATCCTCAAAATTGGGGGAAGAAGAAAGGTAAGAAAAAACAAATCAACAACATGGGTAGGGGGGAAAACCCCTTCCTCAACAGAACCAAAACTAGGGTAACCAGAATGCAAGGGCTAACAACCCCCCCCAAGAACAAACAGAACCAACAACAGGGGCAAGAGGTAAAACCACTTCCTCGGTAGAACCAAAACCAGGGTAACTAGAATGCAAGGGCTAACAACCCCCCCAAACAAGGGAATGATTCCAACCTGAGGTCCAATTATTCTTGCTCCATTTGCAGAGAGTATGGTCACTACAGTCACCATTCTCCACTTATCCTTGACTGCCAACAATTGGTGGAATCCAAGAAAAATATAGTCATGAATCCCCCTCAGGTGCCTAATCCTCCACAACCCCAAACCGTTGTATTACAACAACCATTTCCCATTCAAGAGGTTGTTACTCACTAGTAGGATCCCTATATAAGTTTTAAACCTATGCAGAGAATCAAAGCATACAAATTATTTTAAGCAAAAACAAAGATTACACCACAACATTCACACACAATACATAGATATTTACCATGTAAACCCTTAACCAGGAAAACCAACAAAACTTAGATCCACACCTCTTACTTTCTCCTATTTATTTTTATTTTTTTGCTCGAATCTCCCTAACTTGCAGGAGTAGCCTATGGTCTGAGAAACCATGACCAAGGGCATATAAGCCATCAAAATCACCCGAGGATCACACCCATCCTAGACCATACCAGCCTCAACTTGACTGGGTTTTTAGGTGTCACCTCCCAACTAAGTCACCCCTAAGGGAGGATTTAAATTGGGTCACCCCCTAAGGGGGGATTTAACTTGGTCACCTTGCTGACGAGACCCACACCTTAACCAAGTGAGCTAGTGGGAATTGACTATTTTCTCCTATTGATTATTAACCACTCACAATACAAATATAGGTATTATGTGGCATCCAAAACCCTAATATAATAACCTGGATTAGAAAATAGACTCCAATCCCTTAACTAGGATTAAATTACATATTTTTAGAAATAACCCAAAAATAGGCCGAAAATAGCCCAATTTTGTTTTCTATCTCGCTTTGATCATATTGGAAATGGGTTAACGCCCATTTCTGATGTCCGCTTTGTAGAAGGGAGAGGGTATTGGCATGCCCACCTATAACCCCCTTGATTCAATGCTACACGCAGTGCCCGGTGCATACAATAGAGCCCTAGATGGTGGGGATTGTGAGGTGAGTGGTCAATAGTGCACCCCCCCCCAACACACACATGCAAAGAATATAACACGTACCCAACACCCCACAGCTCTGGAGATGGCTCCTTCCAGAATATCTACATGAACACAATGGACGTTAACCTCTAGACTCAAGCCAAAGGCTATGGCAAGCCTAATCCCCCACAAGTGGAGGATGTACCTACCCCTTATGGGGGCCATTTTCAAATACCACGCCCAAGTGGTGAACAAATACCAGGGATCCCAAAGGTACCACTTAGGTGCACCCCCCATAACCCTCATATGAAAGCCGCCCACAATTATAGTATTGTGGATGACTTGGATCAGTTGCCAACTGCCACATCCACGTTAAAGGTGCTATAGTCTTTCCTAACCCAACGAAAGATATTACTTAATGCACTTGGCACCATCAACCCTTCTAAACAGCCCCTTATGACCTTTGATCTCGATAAAGGCAAATCATGGCTGCCCTCGTCAATCGCATTCCAAGTTCTAGTTATGGTTAAAAAAATTATGATTCATTGACCTTTTATAAAAAGAAAAAAGGTTAGCTTGTAAAAAAAGATTATATATTTGAATTATAAAGTCAAAATATAAAAAAAGGGATACATATTAAACTACTATAAAAGGTGGGTTCCACAAAGAAAACAAAACCCAAAATGGTCAATAACGAGGAATTACATGCCGGGATTAACCATTATAGGGACAAATTTAATAGCATGAGGCATCATCTTGGGGATGTTGAGAAGGTTCAAAAGGAGATAGGAGATGAACGAAATGAGTCGGGAGAAAGGATTAATAGAACACTATAAGAGATGACGAGAATATTTAGCCACAATCTTAGTAAGATAACAAATACATTTATGGATCATATTAACAAAATAACGGAAGATTCATATACCTGATGGAAAACCCTATTGAGAGTAAGAAAGTATGATAATGAGGAAACATCAAAGATACACAATAATCATAATGAATTAATTAATCAGTTAGTAGAACAAATAGACGTGTTATCCGCACAAACCTTATCCACCAAAAACAACCGCCAATCCCATAATCGCAAAATACAAGTTATCAACCAGATAGCACAAATTATTTAAATAGGATCAAAATTGAGATGCTTAACTACGAAGGGTTGGATGATAGAAAAGCTATCATGTGGATTAATAAAATCGAATGAAATTTTTCCATGAACCCACCAGGGTATTTTTCAAGGATTCTGATATTATACTTAATTATAGTATCCTAGGCGATTATTTTGGGTTGAAAAAAACATGTATATAGATCGGTAGGCGAATATTAAATATGAAACATGCAATTTACTACTAAAACGTGTAACTTTTGGCGAATATTATGACAAAAAATGACAAAATAGTGAATTTATTTTTTGAAAAAAAGCCCAAAAAATAGCCAATTGGCAAAATTTCGCCCCTAAAAATTACCCTGGAACCCACATGCAAATGAATTAGAGAAGATATCAATGAAACCTTTATACTTAGAAGGTGACACTTATAATTGGTTCACGGTGGTGTTCCAAGAAAACAGGTGGTCTATCAATTAATTGGCAGATATTCATGACGATTTTCTTAAGATATTTCATGACGATGAAGAAGACGACACCTTTACTGGGTTTACTCATCTACTACAAACATGAACAATGAATGAGTATACACATGAATGGGAAATCTTGGATACCAGATTTCTGAATCTTACAGATGATCAATTATTAAAATTGTATGTTTCAGGATTAAAACCTGTCATCTGTAGTGAGCTTAGACTATCAAAACCTAAGAATTTGGTGGAAACTAGAAGCTTGGAAAATATCATTGAAAGAAATTTTAATACTCGATATGAGGTGGCCCCTAAATTCTATAAAAAGGACAACTAGTTATAGCACATCAAGAGATTACAACAAATATTCTCATTTAGAAAAGGACAAAAAGAAGGAAGATATTCAATTTCATGCACACTATCAGCAATTTCATGCACACTATCAATAATAGTGATAATGATGTGCCACAAGAGGAAGATATTCAAAAAATAAAAAAAACATGAAACTAAAAAATATATCCCTCATCTTATAAAAATTGATGAGGTCAGTATTCCAAAAAACGAGGCACAACAAACATCAAATTCTTTTACAGTTGAAAACAAAATCTCACAGTCTAAGACATTGAAACTAATGGGAATTGTAAAAAATAAGGAACTAACAATCCTTGTAGATTTGAGTAGTACTCATAACTACATAGACATCAATGTCACCAAAAAATTAAATATTTGTGTATACCCTTCAAAGGATCTCACTATTAAGGTCGCAAATGAACAACAAGTCAACAACAAAGGAAGATGTCATAAAATCTCAGTGCATATACAAGGACTAGAACTACAATCAAGATTTTATGAGCTACCATTTGATGGGATGGATGTGGTGTTAGTTGTAGAATGGTTAATGTATTTGGGCACTTATACCACCAACCTTAAAGAATAGTTTATGGAGTTTAACTAGCAAGGCCAACATTATAAATTGTATGGTATTGGAAGGCCAATTCTAAAAAGGGATGAATTACCATTAATGACAAAAGTACAAAAATTCCATATGAACACACAACAATAGAAGCAAGGAAAGTGTGTATCCAAGAGTCCTCGAGGTTTTATGTTAAACAACCAAGTCAAACAAATTCAGGGTATAATACATATATTAAAAAGGATCCTCTCCAACACTCGGATGAAGGACTAAATCAAACCCCAAAAACAAATCAAGGACAAGAATGATGCCACCATGGGAGCATGCTTAGCTAGATAAAATCCAATTTATTATGCTTTGAAGAGGGTGGCAATGTTACAAACATGAACACAAATAATTATAAATAATTAAATAGTTAATTAATATTAATTAGCAATAAATGGAAAGTCAAGGGACACACCTATTGGCCTCGTGATAAGTCAAATATTATGAAAGCACACCATCACGATGATCATTGTATCATCTTATTCATTCAATAAAAATATATTTTATACATTCAAATTTCATAACATTTATGTTTATTTCAACACTTTCTCTACTACATATGGCCACCATGTGAGTTTTGAGATGACACTCATCCAATTGGAGTTTCATATTTTCATAATGCCCCCACATTTCATCATCCCACTATTAGCTATCATAATTTGAAAGTTGGGAACTGGGTGGACATAACAGTGGAGTTCTTCATCCAATTACTAGTGAATAGAGTTGTGTGTGTGTGTAAGAAAATCCATCCTACAGATAGTTAGATCTACTACAAAGATCAAAACAAGCTCCTACAAGTTCAATCTAAGACAGAATAAAAAAAAATAGTTATCTATTTTCTAGATATAACACATTATCATCAACTTCTAAGGATTGAGAGATGAGAGAATGAAAAAACTCACCTCAAACCTGTCAGTTGTCCTTGCTCCAGCTTTAGCTTGATCTCCAAGAACTGAACCTTTTTGAATATCACAAAGAACAACAGTTCCAAATGCTAGATGTATAAGTTAAGATCCACTTTATACAAATCACAACATACATCCATACACATGAAAAACACACATAGGAAAATAGGCTAAGTTATATTGATGTGAACTCAAGAAGATCAAGATACAGTTACCTTTGATGTCCAAGCAATAACTCCTCTTCCAAAGCTCCTTCTCTAGCTATCTCTGCAAATCCTCTAGGACCATAGGTTTGATGCCTCAAAATGCCCTCCCTTTGGCTCATGGATGACCTCCTTCTTATAGGATGTGGGAGGCCAACCACTTAGAGAGGAAGGTGGATCTACATGAGTAATTAGTGAATCAATAGGTTGAACCAAGCTAATCTAGGAAAGTGTTAGGAACCCATGTCAACTCTTCTATTTACTTTGTTAGTATATTGTTGTTGGATGCATATGCTTTGTAAGTCGTCCCATAGTAGTTGTTGATCCATAGTTTGTATTATTGTTATTGGACGCATAAGCTTTCTAAGTCGTCCCGTAGTAATTGTTGATCCATATTTTGTATTGGCCCATGGTTTGTATTCACACATGGTATTGACCCATGGTATTGGCACCTAGACTTAGTATATAAGTTTGTGTTGAGACCAATGAAGGTATTGTGAAGTTATTTGTATTGAGCTTGCTCAAAGGAGGTTGCCCCCTCGAAGTGGACTACAATCAATATAAAAGTGATTCTCAGTTATGTTATTTCTGCTATTTTGTGTGTTTTTATTAATTAATTATTGTAGGTTCTTCACATATGGTATCAGAGCACTTTCTTGGGCTCGCTGGGTGAAATTTCTGCCAATTTTTTTTTTCGCATCTGTTGCAGCTTCGGATCTGGGAATAATCCCTATCCGCTTAACTGTGGGAAGTACTTGGGCATAAGCCCTAAAACTCATTGTGAGGAGTACCACAGGAACCCCAAAGTAGCTGGCCCATTGAGAGGACCTGCCAGCGAAAAGGGCAACGACCCCTACCTGATTGACTAGTTCCCACCCGTGAGGTAAACCAAGAGCTGTCGTTTGTGGCAAAGAGGTTATCAGTTTTACCTGAGCTGTGGAGTGAGGGGTACTGCCCCAATACGAAAGCCATTAGACAGCATTGGTGACCGAGTGAAACCCCTAAACTGTTAGAAAGCCACACATACCTGGGGTCCATATCTATTTTCAGCTGAATTGTTGTCGATCACTGCCGTGCCGTTTCAGATCCATTCTGAAAGCCGTTCTAGATCCAGCCGTTTCAAATCCATTCTGAAAGTCGTTCCAGATCCAGTAGTTTTCGATCCATTTGGTGTCATTTCAGATCCCTCTGTTTCCCATTACTTCCGTGCTGTTGCATATCTATCTGTTTCAGATCCCTTCCGCGCCGTAGCCGCTCCGTTCTGAAAATAAAAATAAAATAAAAAATCAGTTTTTTCTCCATATCTCCCTTGTTTTCACTCCGTTTCCCTTGAAACTTCCCTGGAACCCCTGTAATCCAATTGTGCATATTTCATTCCTCAGGACCCTATCCCAAATTTGTTCGGATATCCACATCATCTATTTCGGGATACATCATCTATTTCGGGATCCTGCATGATCTATTTCAGGATATGCAGAATCTAGGGTTTTGCATGCACAGGCATGCATCCCAGTCACCAGTTTGATGCCTCCAGCACCTTATCCACCTTCTTCTAGCACCTGGGAGCCACTTACCATAGATTTTTAGCCCTCCCAAGCTGAAAGGCGCCCACTTCTCACCTACTGCCAGAGAAGGGCGCACTTGTTCACCTACCACTGCAGATTCACTTCAGTTACATTCAGTTAGCTCTGATTCTCCCTGATTTGAGGCTAGACTGACTGTTTCACCTCCGATTGACCTCCAGTTTGATTAGGTGACTTGTTCTGACTTCAGTTAGCCTCCCATGCGCCCCCACTGAGCCTCCAGATCCTATATCAGTGCTACACACTTCAGTTACATTTATTATACTCAGTTAGACTCAGATTGACACCTGGATGACTGGTTGTTGTGATTGATGAGCACCACCGATGATTGATGAGGACTACTAGACAGAGTCAAGCTACTCCATTTCTGTGATTCGAATGACCTCCTTAGGCAATTCGAATTGCTCAGTCATTGTGACAGTTTGTATTGTAATTCATTCACCCTTTCTGGGATAGAGAGCACTGCTGCATGTTTTGCACAGTTTTGCACCATATTTTCTATGTTCATCTGTTGTGATTGATTTACTTGTTCATTAGATCTGCTGTGACTAATTTTACATGGTATCAGAGCCATTGCAGGGACAAGATATCTTTTCTACAGGTGTTTATACAAGAAGATTTGACTGAATTGCTAAAAATTGCAAAAAGTTTGGCATGAGATATCTCAAGGGCATTCGCTCCTGTGCATGCAAAGCTTGAAAAATATTCCAATACCACTCTAGAATCTTGAGTTACCACATAATTCCTTGATCTGATACATTGGACCCATTCAACATTGCTTGAAATCCAATCCCAGGTGTGATGCAACTCTCAAAGGGTGGATTGTTCGACCTTATTGTGGTTGTTTTGATGTGATTTGCAGGTTTATTGTCTCCTCCAATTGCACTCGCTACCTTCTGCATGCAAGCCTTTCTACAGCAATTGCATTCGCTATAGTCTGCATGCAAGCTTCCTCTTCATCAGTTGACTCAATCCTTGCAATGGAATATTCTTCTTCAAAGCCTATCCTCACCCCATTCAATTATTTTGATTGGAAAGATGATATGGAGATCATATTACGTTCAAAAGGTTACTACCGAGTCACTCTTGGTCTTGAATTGGAGCCAAACAATGTAGCAGAAAGAACCAAACACTACAACAAGCTTGATGAAGCTTACGGTCTTCTTTGTCTCTCCATCTCCAAGGATCTTCACTTCCATCTCAGCGGATTGAAGACTCCAAAAGCCATATGGGAGCAACTTGAAACACTATTCGGCAAGCAGGATGAGCTTAGGGATTTTCAATTAGAGAATGAATTGATTGGCCTTAATCCTGAGAATTTCGAGACCATCAATGAATTCTTCACAAAATTCAAGAACTTGAACTTGCAATTGAAGAATAGTGGTGTTATCAAAGAGGATAAACAGTTGATCCTCTCCATTCTAAGCAAGCTTGGGAAAGATTATTCGGTATTTGTCTCCACTTTCAATTCCGGTCGGCTAACTACCCCGAATTGGAAGATGCCTACCTTGAATGCCTTCATTGAGTCCGTTACGAAAGAGCATGACAAGTTGATTCAAATGGGGTCCATAAGCTCCAAAGATTCAGCCCTATTTGTTCAAGGACCCAAGATCTCGAATGGTAAAGGAAAGCTAAAGAAGGAGAAGCCCAAATTCGAGCCTCACAAGCAAAAAGACAAAGGCAAGCAAATGGATGCACCATCCAGTTCGAAATCCAAGCAAAAGGGCAAAGAAGGTAACCAAAAATCTAAATGTACTTATTGTAACCGTGGCTTTCATCCCGAAATTTCATGTATGAAGAAGACTATAGATCAAATGGCCCTCCTTTTGGAAAAGAACAACATAACCCTTCCTGACGGTGCAAGGAAGAAGGATCGGAATGACGATCATGAAAGAGGACAAGCACTCATGGCAACGGTTTCGAAGCCCACTCTCTTGATAGATTCGGGTGCATCAAATCATATGGCTGCAAATATTGATTCTTTTTCCTCATTCGATCCAAACAGCTCCATCCCCATCCATTTGGGAGATGACTCAAAAATTTCTTCAAAGGGCAAAGGTACGATTCATGTAGAACATGGATGCTTTCAGAATGTTCTCTATGTGCCTTCCTTAGCTTCGAATCTCCTTTCTGTGTATCAAATGACACATACTGGTGATCCAAAGAAAGTCACACTCAGCCCTAATACAGTTGAAATTTATGATATCAAAAGTGGAAGACTAGTTGCGGTTGGGAAGGCAAACCACACTGCAAAATGTTATGCGTTTTCACACTTTATACCGCTTGCAAAGCCCACTGCTCTTCGCACACATGGTAATGAGGTTAGTAGGCTTTGGCATGAAAGATTTGGACATCTAAATTATAAGTATTTGCTGCTGCTATCAAATAAATCCATGGTAGATGGGCTTCCACAACTCCGTTCCTCGAAGGGAATATGCACCGGTTGCATTATTGGGAAGCACCCCGAGCACAGATTCGACCCGCGGCAAGGCTAGCAGAGCCTCTACTATTTTGGGATTGATCCATTCTGATATCAGTGGTCCGCTGCCCCATATGTCATTAAATGGTTCAAGGTATGTTTTGACATTTATTGACGATTTTTCCCGCTTTACATGGGTATTGTTTCTCAAAAACAAGTCAGAAGTGCTTGGAAAATTCAAGGATTTTAAGGCTTCTGTTGAGACCACCACTGAGAGCAAGATCAAAGCTCTTAGATCTGATAATGGTGGGGAATATATCAAGTCCGAGTTGCTGCAACTTTGTGCCCAAAGCGGAATCAAGATCCAACATACAGTTCCCTACACACCCCAGCAGAACGATGTAGCGGAAAGGAAAAACCGGTCACTGAAAGAGATGGCTACATGCATGATTGAATCAAAAGGTTTGGCTGCAAATCTTTGGGCTGAAGCAATCAATGTTGCTGCATATATACAGAACCGTGTTCCACATTCATCCGTGAAAGGTATGACTCCTTTCGAAGCATTCTTTGGTCACAAACCGGATGTGTCAAATTTGAGAGTTTTTGGCTCTACTGCATGGGCTATAATTCCTTCTGAGAAGAGATGAGCTTTGGATCCACAAAGTATCGAGTGCATATTGATAGGATATGGGGAAGAATCAAAAGCATATAAACTCATGGATATCAGATCTAAAAATATATTCATAGAGCGCAGTGTGCAGTTTGAAGAACCGCTTCAAGAATTGCAACTAGTCGAGGAGAAAACTGTTGATTCACCGCCTTCACCAGAAGAAGATTCGAGCAGCGATAATGAAGGTATGAGTTCTGATATTTCTGATATTGTAGCAGCATATGATGATCATGACATATCAGGTTCGGAATCCGATCATGATGATCCTCCTCAGTTACCAAAGTGGGCCCAAAATACTCTACAATCTGCTGGTTCGAATCTTGGAAATCCTGCTGATCCGAGACGAACAAGAGGAGACTTTCAAAGAGCAGGTATGGCTCTTTCTATTGCTGATCCATTTCTTCCTGAGATTTGTTATTTGATGGCTGGTTCAGATCCTACATCATACTATTCAGCCCATCGAGATCCGAGATGGAAAAGTGCCATGGATGAAGAGTACAGTTCTCTTCAAAAGAACAATACATGGGAGCTAGTTTCTCTTCCACCTGGAAGAAAATTAGTGAAGTGTAAATGGGTCTACCGTACTAAAGTTGCTGCTGATGGCACTATCAGCAAATATAAAGCAAGTTTGGTGGAAAAAGGTTTTTCCCAAGTCCAAGGAGTGGACTACACAGAGACCTTTGCACCGGTTGCAAAGATGGATTCCATCCGCCTTGTTTTAGCTATTGCCGCATCCAAGCACTGGGAAGTGCACCATATGGATGTGAAGAGTGCATTTTTACATGGAGACCTTGCTGAAGAGGTCTATATGCAGCAGCCAGAGGGTTATACATCAGATCCATCATTGGTTTGTAGATTGAAGAAATCTTTGTACGGGTTAAAACAGGCCCCAAGAGCTTGGTACGCAAAGATGGACTCCTTCCTTCTTTCTCAGAATTTCCAAAGATGCAAATCTGATCCGAATGTCTATCTTCAGCGAGTTAAAGGTAATTTGTTGGTTATTGTACTTTATGTTGATGATCTGCTTATTACTGGTAGCACACTTACTTCAATAAACAAGCTAAAATCTGCCTTAAATCTAGCTTTTGACATGAGCGATTTGGGCTTGCTGAGTCATTTTTTGGGCTTGGAGATAGCTCAAAATTTTGATGGGATCACTATATCTCAGCACAAATATGCTTCCGACCTGTTATTGAAGTTTAATATGGCTGAATGTAAGGCATCCCCATTCCCATTCCTCTCAGGAATCAGTCTTGAGGAGGGAGATTCCACACCGCTTGCAGATTGCAGTATGTATCGACAGTTGATTGGTTCACTACTTTATTTGACACATTCACGGCCTGATATCTCATATGCCGTGAGTGCCGTGTCAAGATATATGCAGCAGCCACATGAGCTTCATTGGCGAGCAGCCAAGCGGATCTTGCAGTATGTGCAAGGTACGAGACAGTTTGGCATACACTATGTTGCAGATTCTGAGCTAGATTTCATTGGTTTTACTGATTCAGATTGGGCAGGTGATAGCATTGATCGGAAGTCCACTTCCGGTTATGTTTTCATGATTGGTCATGGTGCTATTTTCTGGTCCAGCAAAAAGCAAGCAGCCATTGCACTTTCTTCAGCAGAGGCAGAGTATCGAGGGGCAGTCAATGCCTGCATTCAGGCAGTTTGGTTGCAGGGTATTCTTTCCGAGTTTGGTTTTGGTGGCACTACTTCGACTGTCCTATTTTGTGACAATCAAAGTGCTATCAAGATCTCCACAGATCCAGTTCAGCGGCAGAGGACCAAACACATTGAGATTCATATGCATTACATTCGACAGTTGGTGCATGACCGCACCATCATTCTGCAATATTGCCCTACTGATGAGCAAATTGCAGACATCTTCACCAAGAGCTTCACTGAGAAGAAGTTCTCTTACCTCCGTTCACTGTTGGGGGTGAGTTCCATCATGGTGGAGACAGATTGATTCATTATTATGCTTTAGCTTGAGGGGGGGCTTTCTTCCCACTGGGTTTTCCCTCTTTCCTCACTTAGTTTATTTTCAGCATTTTTTGGATTATTGTATTGGGGTGACCTTTGGTCTTAGTTACCAGGGCCCCACATTATTTTTATTGGCACATTATAGTCTAGCTTGAGGGGGGGTGTTCGGATATCCACATCATCTATTTCGGGATACATCATCTATTTCGGGATCCTGCATGATCTATTTCAGGATATGCAGAATCTAGGGTTTTGCATGCACAGGCATGCATCCCAGTCACCAGTTTGATGCCTCCAGCACCTTATCCACCTTCTTCTAGCACCCGGGAGCCACTTACCACAGAGTTTTAGCCCTCCCAAGCTGAAAGGCGCCCACTTCTCACCTACTGCCAGAGAAGGGCGCACTTATTCACCTACCACTGCAGATTCACTTCAGTTACATTCAGTTAGCTCCGATTCTCCCTGATTTGAGGCTAGACTGACTGTTTCACCTCCGATTGACCTCCAGTTTGATTAGGTGACTTGTTCTGACTTCAGTTAGCCTCCCATGCGCCCCCACTGAGCCTCCAGATCCTATATCAGTGCTACACACTTCAGTTACATTTATTATACTCAGTTAGACTCAGATTGACACCTGGATGACTGGTTGTTGTGATTGATGAGCACCACCGATGATTGATGAGGACTACTAGACAGAGTCAAGCTACTCCATTTCTGTGATTCGAATGACCTCCTTAGGCAATTCGAATTGCTCAGTCATTGTGACAGTTTGTATTGTAATTCATTCACCCTTTCTGGGATAGAGAGCACTGCTGCATGTTTTGCACAGTTTTGCACCATATTTTCTATGTTCATCTGTTGTGATTGATTTACTTGTTCATTAGATCTGCTGTGACTAATTTTACAAAATTCCCCTTCCCAAAGCCCGAAATTCCACATTTGTCTATTTTTAGGGTTTGCCATAACTTCCTCAGATTTTACCCAATCACCTTCAAATTTTACCACACAGTTCCTTTCCTAATTTTGCTTCTTTGTTCCTCTCTGCCAAATTTTCTCATTCTTTCACCCCGTTTCTGAAATCCTCCTTTTCTGCTTCCCTGTCCATTCGACAGTGTCCAAAACCTAGTCAAACCCCAACTACCCTTCATATTTTTTCCCAAATCCAAATTTTTCTTTATTGAAACAGTTTCTATTTTTGTTTGTCTACCCACTCAACAAAAAAAAAACTCCTGGTTATGGTTGTCACCCGTGCAGGAGCAAAAACCATGGAAGAATCACTTGCAGCCATCCAAGCCAAACTCCAGGATCTTGATGAAAAATTTCTCAGCCTCCATCTGGAGCATTCAACCATGAACAACAAATGACAGTCAGAGTCTTCATTAAACAATGGGTTCTCTTCTTCTAGCAATTTTCGTGGTTTGAAGCTTAATTTGCCTCGCTTCAATGGTACTGATCTGACTGGATGGATCTATCGTGCAGAATAGTACTTCAATATGCATAATACTTTTGATGTCCAAAACATTCCACTTGCATCCTTTCATTTGGAACAGGAAGCCCTTCAATGGTACCGTTGGTATATCAAGGCTCATGACGAGCCAAAATGGAAAGATTTTTCCCAACTCCTTTTGCAACGATTTGGTCCTAGTGATTTTGATGACTTCTCCAGAGCACTCATTAAACTTCGTCAAATTGGCACTGTGAGAGAGTATCAGACAGAATTTGAGAAACTAGCCAACCACACAGAAGGATTGTATGATGACTTCTACAGGAGTTGTTTTATCAGTGGTCTTAAGGATGAAATCCACCCAGAGGTCAAAATGTTTTGTCCCAACACAATGATGGAAGCCCTGGGGTTGGCTAAGTTGGAAGAACACAATATTTTTGCCCAACAACGCTCCAAACCCACTTTTTTTCCCTTCTGAAATATGGGTTCTCAATGACCTCCCATCCTGCTAGCTCCTCGACCAACTCCTATCAAGCATTTGTCCGAAACAGAGATGCAGGCATGCAACGAAAAAGGGCATTGTTATAATTGTGATGAAAAATTCACTCGGGGACATAAATGTGTTCAACAAAAGCTCTATCTCTTGGATGTGGATTCTCCGCCCACCTCTGAAGTTGGTGAAGAAGCTCCAGATATACCAGATGATTAGGTCGACATTCAAGAGCCGCCTATTGACTTCCCATCTTAGGAAGACCACCCAGAGATATCTCTCCATGCTTTATCTGGCGTCACCACCCCCCAAACAATGCGGGTCAGGGGTTACTTCAAGAAGCTTCCTCTTACAATACTCATTGATTCTGGTAGCACTCATAACTTCATTGACCCTCGGATCGCCAAACATGCTGATTGTTTTTTCCATCCTTGCTCCAACTTTGAAGTCATGGTTGCTAATGGAAGCACCTTACCTTGCAAGGGAAAGTGTCACAATGTGCGTATCTCTCTGGAAGATTATAACCTGGGCTATGACATGTTTTCCTTATCCTTAGGCAGATGTGATGTGGTTTTTGGCGTTCAATGGCTATGCACACTTGGCCCCATCTTATGGGATTTTGCTGAACTTTGGATGCAGTTTTCAGTCAATGGGACACAACACAAATTTATGGGATTACAACCAGAGTCTCTCCGCATCATTAGTTCACATCGCTTGGAAAAGATCCTTAAGAAGAATTCCCATGGTGTCATCGCTCAGCTCCATTCCATTCAGATGCACCCACCAACGGTCTCCACTACTTCCTTGGATAGATATGCAGGTGTCTTTGTTGCACCAGTGGGCTTGCCGCCTTCAAGAGACCTTTCCAGTAAGCATTTAGCCGCATCTCCATCTCAGCAGAAAATGATGGCTATTTTGCATGAAGTACATAAGTGGCAGCCATCCCTATTAGGAAATTATTTCTTCCTCAAGACTAATCTCCAGAGTCTAGAACATTTTCTGGAACAATAGGTCTCCTCACCAACACAACAAAAAATGGGTTATCCAACTCATGGGTTATGACTATGCGATCACTTACAAGAAGGGTAAGGATAATATGGTGGCAGATGCTCCTTCTCGCCAATTTGATGACCCAGTTTCTCTTACATCTATTCCTCTGCTTGTTCCAAATTGGTTACAATCTGTTCAACAGGGATATCTCTTCTATGAACTCCATGCTTCTTCGTCGACAAGGCACTCTGGGTTCCTGAAAACCTATGACTGGGAACAATGTAACTTCTTTTGGAAGGGACTGAAAATGAAAATTCACCAGATGGTGGGTGAGTGTGATACTTTCCAGGTTAACAAGGGTGAAACGACACTCCTTTCGGGACTTCTTAAACCCTTGCCCATCCCTACACGGATGTGGACAACTATTTCTATGGATTTCCTAGAAGCACTCCAGTGTTACAATACCACATCTAAAAGGACACCATATGAAGCAGTTTATGGACAGGCACCACCAGTTCTTCTTCCATACATGCTCAACAACTCCCCAGTTCAGGAAATTGACTCAGTTCTTCGAAACCGCGATAAGATTCTTCTCATTCTGTAGGACAATCTTCACATGGCAAGAATTCGACTGAAACAACAAGCCAATCAACACCATTCTGAGCGCACTTTTCACACAGCTGATATGGTTCTTCTTCGTCTGGATCCTTCCAAAAAATCCTCCCTGAAATTCAAAAGGCGTCATTGTTACACAGAAATCTTCTACCCTGTGAGCATCATCATTTTTTGGCCGGTATGATCCATTTCAATGACTCAGATCCATTTATATCCTTCAGAGATACCAGTTTGCCCTATTTTTATTCCTACCCGCATGTTGCATCACTATAGCATGCGTACCTGCGATTTGCATCGCTATAGCCCACGGGTGTGAAGTAAAATGGTAGAAACCACTATTTTATCACTTTGTACTCCCAAAAAGCGGTCATTGGCTGACCTTTGGCTCTCCATATTTCCAAGTAACACCTCGATGTGTCCTTTCACCTACCTTTGAGAGGACTATATATTGAGCACAAATGGCTTATGGACGAGAGGAAGAAGAGAATCATAAGAGAACTCTAATGGATTTTTTCCCTATCTTGAGTCTGCACTCATTGATCCTTGTAGTTGTGAACCCCTTATGTTCACCTTCCAAACTCCTTCTAGTTTGAGTTTGCCCTTCATTGAGGCCATGAGTGGTGATGACAAGCCGTGGGGGGATCTTTATCATAGATCTCATTCCCCTCCTACCCTTGATCTTATTGAACAAGATGAATCTAGAATACAATCTGCCATACATTTTGATCCTGGCATAGTTTTTTCTAGCCCCGGTTTGACATTAAAGTCTGATCTCCCTAGTGATGAGTCTGTAGAATCTCCTATAGATCCCCGAATCGGTGATCCTGATGAGTTCAATTCTACTTCTATAATTTCCAACTCCCGTGATGATGAATTTGCCACTGTAGATTCCTCCACGTCCTTCAGCTTTGCTCTTCATTTTGAAGATGATCATTTTGATCCCTCAGGTATTGGTACTATGGCACCTTCAGTAGTTAGCTCTACCTGCGTTATGTCTGAGGTTAACAATAGTGAAGTTGAAAATGTTTCTACCACAGTGACTTGTATCAAAATTTTCTTTACATATGTTTTAGAGATGATCTTGGTACTTATGTTTCTTGGAGACAGGATTTTTAGCTGGACTTATACTTGGTTACCGGTCCTTTTCAACATTTGCTTCAGTCATGGCAGGCATATTCAGAACCTTGCATATAGGTTTAGGCCTCCCCATTGTTATGATGCATTTGAACCTATTACTATCCGAATTTGCAGACACCCTTGAGTGTCCTTATCTTGCTCATGTTCCTTGCATTATGCATAGCGTTGTCCCATGCGCTTGGAACTAGTCTCGCATGTCCCTAACACTCATCTGCTCTCATTGTGAGCATTCTTCCATATCTCCTTTGAGCTTGTTAAAAATAGTTAGGAGGTCACGAGTTTACTTTTTTGGGCTCATTAAACCTTTACGGAAAATATTTTTATAAAGTCTTTTTTAAGTCCTTGTTAGACTTTTTCAAAATCAAACAAGATTGCCGAGTATACTTGTCATTTCAGACTTGTTAAAGGATTTGAAGCGACATCCACTTAGGTATAAGTTTACCCATTTTCCGGAAATTTATGGATTAATTACGAAAAAGGTATACTCTAGTCATACGTGACTAGAAGAGTTCTTCTCTCATTGTTTTACACTTTTTCGGGTGAGGAGACTAACTTTACGAAAAAGGACTCCCCTTTTATATCATGTTGTGATTGCATTGCATCATCCTGCTTGCCGCTTGAGCCTTGTGCCGGCTCCCGCTTACTCAGTTGTTAGCCTGGTGCCTGAGCACTTTTCCCTGTCGAGCCCTGCAGAGCTTATATATTTTCCCTTCACAATTTGATGACCCTTTTGACCCTGAGGGAACATACCCCCGAGTGTCCACATCCTGCACGCAATTCCTTGCATTGAGCATAGGTATGTTCCACTGCTTGGGACTAGTCTGCTAGCTATTTGACACTCCTTCCCTCACTTGTTGTACTATAAGCAATTTTATTCTTTTTCAAGCTTTTCTCAAATATGAAAAAGACCAAAAAAATCAAATATTCCAAAAAGTCAGACGGGATTATGGTCATTATTTCATGTTGGTAGCTATCGTGTTGCCTTTGAACAGAGCATTCATTCCACTCCGTACATTATGAGTCAGGACTATAGTTGGGCCTTAGGAGCTATACTTGTTTCTCAGTTTTCTCCACTGATTGGTTAAGCTTCCAGTCATTATGGAACCCTCTGTAATGCCTCCTGCATTGCATAGTTTATGTCGATTCTATGCTACCTAAGTCTATCCATCTGCTCATGCTCTTGTTCAAAGGAAGTCCTGAAACTAGTGTTAGCCACTCCTTAGTTCTCTTGACTATTGCATGTCGGCCATCCTTATTGAGTCAGTCCGTTTCACCTAAGATATTCCAAATATTTCAGCATTGTTGGTACCTCATGCTAGTTGATGGGGGATGCCTTAATGCCCTCCTTCCAGCGAGTCTCGTTCCGTCGACTTCAACTCATTTATTGCGGGACTTGAGGATTAGATTTCGGTTGAGTACCTTGAGGCTTACAGTCATTAGTGGCAGGTTCTCTCGCCATCGACAGTTTTGGGAATACATCAATGTCCCTGATCGATGGATTCATCCTAGTGTTCGACTTCAACCCATTTATTCACACTCTGATGATTGTGCTCTATGCCTTGATGCCCATTTTCATTATTGGTGGGTCATCTCGCATCTTTTAATAGTATATATCATTGACCGGTAATCAGATGATGTCTCATCAGGTTCGACCCCAACTCCTTTATTCACTTGATGGGACTTGCACCGTCGAAGACTTGTGTAGAAGAACCCAGGTGATTGTGGCATTCAGTATGCTACATATAACTTTGACTTTACATCTGAGATATCACCTCTCAGATTTCAACAATTTGTACCTCCAGTTTGCACCAGTTGTCTTCTTTTCAGCAGAAGACCATATCTTACTGTAGAGGGATCATGACTATGATCACTTATGACATGTATCCATTATGTACTGCCTATTCATGGCCAGTGTATCAGATTGTTGTACTATACCGACATGTATTCAGAGATACTATTGTATTATGATGAGTGAGTTGTTCTTTCCACTTGTGTCTCCATCACTGCACTTCTGATTTTTATAATGTATTTCGGCCATCGTAGCACATTTCAGTCTCTGACCTCAAACATTAGGGGGCATCTGTTACGCAGAAATATTCCACCCTGTGAGCATCAGCATTCTTTGGCCTGTAGGATCCATTTCAGTGACTCAGATCCATTTATATCCTTCAGAGATACCAGTTTGCCCTATTTTTATTCCTACCCGCATATTGCATCACTATAGCATGCGTACCCATGAGTTGCATCCCTGTATCCTGTGGGTGTCAAGTAAAATGGTAAAAACGACTATTTTATCACTTTGTACTCCCAAAAAGCGGTCATTGGGTGACCTTTGGCTCTCGATCTTCCCGAGTAATGCCTCGATGTGTCCTTTCACCTACCTTTGAGAGGACTATATATTGAGCTCATATGGCTTATGGACGGGAGGAAGAAGAGAATCGTAAGAGAACTCTAGTGGATTTTTTCCCTATCTTGAGTCTGCACTCATTGATCCTTGTAGTTGTGAACCCCTTATGTTCACCTTCCAAACTCCTTCTAGTTTGAGTTTGCCATTCATGGAGGATTAAAGTGGTGGAGGAAAAAGTGGATTGATCTAGATCTTGGTTCAGATTGGTTGCCGACAAGAGGTCGTATCACTTTGTACTTCTTCTTGTTTATTAATAGAAATACTCATATTCTCGTCCATTTATGGTGTGAATGTCATTTATTATACATTGGGTTACATTTGCTTGTGATATTATGGACCATTGTTATTGATAATGTTAATGTCAATTATATATTATATGTACTTGTTGGATATTGGCTGTCAAGACTAATTTGTAGATTACAAGTGCGTGGATTGAAAGCTCCAATGGGGATCTACATCAAACGTTGGATCGAGGTTGGTTACATTTCTCCATTATCTTAACATTGTCATTTATAATAGCATTGCTTTGAGAATTGAGTAGATTTCTGGTAGTCATCTATCTGTTGTTGTATTCCCAAGCCATAGTGAGTTTTCTCCAATACAGTCAGTGGGCCGGAATGCAACTCAAGGATGCTACAGGGGAACCACTCCTTCAGATTCTGCATCAATTTCCACATCTAAAGCTTTGAGGACAAAGATTTTTCTATGGGAGAGGGGATGTTAGGAACCCATGTCAACCCTTCTATTTACTTTGTTAGTATATTTTTGTTGGACGCATATGCTTTGTAAGTCGTCTCGTAGTAATTGTTGATGCATATTTTGTATTGGACCATGGTTTGTATTGACACATGGTATTGACCCATGGTATTGACCCGTAGTTTGTATTATTGTTGTTGGATGCGTATGCTTTGTAAGTCGTCTCGTAGTAATTGTTGATCCATATTTTATATTAAACCATGGTTTGTATTGACACATGGTATTGACCCATGGTATTGGCGCCTAGACTTAGTATATAAGTTTTTGTTGAGACCAATGAAGGTATCGTGAAGTTATTTGTATTGAGCTTGCTCAAAGGAGGTTGCCCCCTCGAAGTGGCCTGCGATCAATATAAAAGTGATTCTTAGTTCTGTTATTTATGCTATTTCATGTGTTTTTATTAATTAATTATTGTAGGTTCTTCACCTCCTTCTTATAGGATGTGGGAGACCAACCACTTAGAGAGGAAGGTGAATCTACATGAGTAATTAGTGAATCAATAGGTTGAGCCAAGCTAATATAGGAAAGTAAGTTAGGATCGAACAGGAGGTCCAATCCCAAGAAAATCTCCCAGAGGGTAAGATACACAATCCAAGTTAAAAGGTAGTTTGAAGGAATTTCCGCGCCCCTTGAACAAAGCATAGCGCGAAAATATAGGGATTTTTGCGCCCCAACAGGTATGCAAAACGTGAAAATATGGAATTTTCGCGTATTGCATTACCATTAGACTGCAAAAATATTGACAAAGGATGTTCAAGTGAGGTGGAAAGTGACCAAATGAGGTGGCTTTCGACCAAATCAAGGTGGATTTGTCTCCAGAAGGTGTAGATGAGACCAAGGAGGGTACCAAAAAGGTTCATCACTCGTTAGGAGGTAGTGTCGTAAAGTGTCGCATGATGAGGATACGACATAAAGCTTCAAAGTGGTACTTTAAGGTATAACAGATGCCCCCCAAAGTGTGAGGTTAGAATAAAATGACAGCTGGAACACTTTACCAATAAATGAGTTCGTAGAGATAGTAGCGAAAAACTTGGAGTGGAGCTGCAAGGAAACAAGATTGTCAAATAACACTGAGGCAGGCATACCCATGCTCAGGACAACTGACTCAAAGCATGGTTGCCGACCAATACAATACAAATTTATGACATAACTGACATGATAGAGACTATAGATGAATCACAGCTACTATGAACAGACATAGATCCGTGATCAAATAACAACACAACCACGACCAATACAATAGTGGATTTGTGTGACAGTACATAAACGATGCCACCAACAAGATGTCAATGTGGAGACCTACTCAATGTCACCATCGTAGCCCAAACGTTAGGGGAATATCAAGAGCGTCTGGGGTCTTCTACCAGATCCCAAATTGATACGAATATAACCATGTGATTACAAGGTGTTGAAGTCGAACATGGCAGACACCACTTGATTACCGGTCAATGATGCAAACCGTTAACAAGCGCGAGGGAAATCACCAATGATGACAATGATCCCCAAGTGTTACAACGTAATTTTCCACCTTGTGAGCATCAGCACTCTTTGGCCTAGAGGATCCATTTTACTGACTCAGATCCACTTGTTATCCTCCAGAGACACTATTTTTCCCTATTTTTTCCTCTGTACGCTATATGCATCATTACACTGGGTGTACCCGCGAGTTGCATCACTATATCCCATGGGTAACATGTAAAATGGTAGAAATCACTAGTTAATTAATTTTTACTCCCAAAAAGCGGTCATTGGGTGACCTTTGACTCTCCATCTTCCCCAGAAACTCCTCGATGTGTCCTTTCACCTACCTTTGAGAGGACTATATATTGAACACATATGGCTTATGGATGGGAGGAGAAAGGAGAGCAAGAGAACTCTAGTAGATTTCTGCCCTATCTTGAGTCTACACTCATTGATCCTTATAGTTGTGAACCTTTTATGTTCACCTTCCAAACTCCTATCATAGTTTTAGTTTGCCATTCCATGGAGGATTGAAGCGGTGGAGGCACAAGTGGATTGACCCGGATTTTGGTTCATATTGGTTGCCGACAAGAGGTCATATCACATTGTACTTCTTGTTATTTATTAATAGAAATACTCATATTCTCGTCCATCAATGTTGTGAATGTGTTTATATTACATTGGGTTGCATTTACTTATAATATCATGGACCATTGCTATTGATGATGTTAATGTCATTTATATATTATATGCGCTTGTTGAATATTGGCTGTCAAGACTAATTTGCAGGTTCAAGTGTGCGGATTGAAATCTCCAACGGTGATCTACATCAAACGTTTGGATCGAGGTTGGTTGTCTTCTTCATTATCTTATCATTGTCATTTATATAGCATAGCATTGGGAATTGAGTTAATTTCTGGTAGTTAGCTGTATGTTGTGGTCCACCCCAAGCCATAGGAAGTTTTCTCCAACACATAAATGGTGACTCCGCTGGGGAGAACATCCATTTTGGGGGATTTTTTGAGGATTAGTCCTTATTTAGAGTTGTTGTTTGTCGAAGCTCTGTGTCATTAATTGGTCGTTAGGATACTCTATAGAAAACACCCTTTTTCTGATCCATTGTACTCTTTGGTTGCTCATTTTCTTTTCCCTACCCACAGGTGAGCTTAGCTCTTCCCGTGTCTACCCGCTTCTGTTTGAACTATAGCCCGCGGGTACCCGCAGGTTTTCCTTCGACAGTAGCATACAAATCTGGCTTTGGTTGTTTCATGACTTTTGGTTGTTGCTGGGTTGATTCTGAGTGTTCCTGAGTCTTCTTTGGCCTTGTTCCTGACCATTCCAAGCCTTGTTTGTGACCAGAACTCCTCTTTTATCTTGGTTTTGAGCCTCATTGGTTTTTACCCATTTTTAACTTGTAAGCTCATTCCATTGGCTGAATCTTACTGTTTAGGATTTGCTAGGTTGTCTTAGTGATCTCCCTTGCATTTCTATAACTGAATAGTAGGATTTTGCTTGCATTTTTCATTCCATTATATTGAAAAATACAAAAAAAAAACATAGTTTTGCATTTTCCTTTCATTTATAAGTGAAAAAACAAAAAAAAAATTACTTACATGTACTGCATTTTGCATTGAGTGCTTGCTGCTTTCATTTAGGTTCTGCTTGTGCATTGAAAATATAAAAGAGTTACATTTTTTATTTCGAAACTGTTGGATTGATTTTGCATGTTAGTAGCATTATTTTTATTGGATAGATGAGTCTAGAGTTGGACGATTTTACATGCTATTGAGTCATATACATCACTAGTTTCATGACCATATCCTTTGAGTAACCACAACCATTAAAATTAATGCTTAATCTAAAATTGATTAGAACGATTTTATTTATAGGGTACACCAACTAGAATAGGTTTAGAGTCTTGGAATAGATCATTGTGAGTAAACAATCCAAGACTACTAGACGAAACATTATGTGTCTGACCAGGGAGTGGTGAAATCCATGGTATACCTCGGTGTTCTCAGGAAGCTCTACTCAGACCAGAGTTAAGAACGAGGTCACGAGAGGTTGGTTGCGGAGATATCCCTCCAATACCGGTTGAATGTGGGAGATATTTCCAGGGTTTGTTTGTATCTTGGGATTCTTGGGGGATTTGACCCTCTTGAGTTTCGGGTTTAGCTACCCTGCCCATACGACGGATACCACCTGTGACTGTCCCGCTGAGCATTGGTTATGTTGCGGTGACCATAGTTTCTTTACCTAGGTATGGCATACGGTATTTGCAATGGGTATATTGTTTGTGTCCGGATTCAGATAGAGGCTGGACAACACAGTGGTTTGTTGCTGAGGGTTACGGCCCTTTGCACCCAGTGAAGCCTGGGTGCCTCTATAACTGATTTTGTTACCTTCGGCTACAGTTTGGGAGTCTCAATCCTCTCCTAAGCGAGACATACCGGCTCTAGTGTCGGGAGCTCATTTAGCCACTCTGTTTTCCTACTCTTGGCTGTAGTTTCTCTAGGTGTGTGCTTTTGATTTACTGTTTTTAATCGATAGTTTGGCCATTAGGGGACGCTGTGATTTTATTTTTCTCTCCAGGAATATCGTTGCACGGAGTCCTACTCTTTGCCGATCTTGTCGATTGGCTTGTTTACAACTAGTCGAACTTTCACGCTGTGTTGCTAGGGGATGCCGATAGGCTCCCTCTAAGTCTTCAGATTCTTACGAGACATACGTCCTAGACATCATGACTGCTGCACACTCTGATACTGAAGAAATCCCTACGAATCCATCGGGTAGAGTCGAGCACACTTCAGACACCCCTACTCCTCATGAGGCATGGGGGGGTGATCCACCTGAGACCCATCCTAGTTTGTTTGGTCTAGATCCACCCAAGACTCAACCTAGTTTTTTTGGTCCAAATCCGCTCGAGGATGACCCATTCGATCCTTCATTTCCGCATAATTATATATACAGGATGCCAGAGTTACATGATGACACAAGTCCTACAATCAAACCTACCGCATTCTCTTTTAGTATGCCTAATTACAACACCATTGATCCTTCCACTACTTTTGGTAGTCACGCTGGAACTAGTCATGGTGTTAGCCACACTGCACCCATTGGGGGTAATACCCTCGCCAGGGGCACCACGTTGTCCACTCACACACATAGTATGGGGATCGGTCGCGTTCCTCCTAACAATGCTAATGTTGGAAGATGCCCGCCTCCTAGGACTACCCAACCTAATAGGAACATTGTTCGCAACCCGACTCACCATCTACCACCTAATACACATGTCGTTACTCGTCAACCTATGACCACTTTCGCAAATGTTAACGCTCCTCCCAACCATGGTGGTGGACATATACCGCATACTTTTACATCTACTGCCGCTACTAGTAATGCTAATGTAGGAGGTGGGAATATACCTTATCCACATGGTCATAACGCCACCATTCCTGCTACTAGTAACACCAATGTTGGGGCTGGGAATACATATCATGCTTATGGTCATCACACGACTGCTTATGCTAATCCTAACACTTACGCTGGGGGTGGGAACATACCCTATAATCTTGGTTATTACAACACGGTTCCCACTACGAATAGTACGTATATGCCCCATACTTATGGCGGAAACCCCTACTACAATACAGTCGGTGCTGGCCATTAGTACAACCCACCTCAATATGGTACAAAAAACACATATATACCTGTTTACTCTCACACGGGTCAGGTCGGAGGAGGTTATCAACCTTATGTCCATGGTCACGCTTATGGTCTGTCAGGACCACATAATCAGCAGTTTAATGCTCATGGTCGAGCATTTGGTCCTTCCTATCCTTTAGGTTCTTATAATCAACCTTTTATGGGAGCTTATAATCAAGCTTTCCAACTGCATCTCCCGTTCCTTGCACGTTTGAATCTTCTAGATCATTCGAAGCTCATGAATGATCCAGTGTGTCACGACCCTAGTTGGCCTCCAGTTCCTACCAAACTTCCTTCGTACATTCCTAAGTTCGAGGGGAAAGGTGGTGAGGATCCGGGTGATTATATCATGACGTTTCACCTTTGGTGCTCTTCCAACTCGTTGAATCACGATTCCATTAGATTACGACTATTTCAACGCACCCTCATGGGGGCAGCTGCGAAGTGGTATGTTGAGTTTCCTGGGAACACTTATAGGGGATTCAATGAGATCGCTTTGGTTTTCTTGGATCATTTCCAGTTGTTGGTTCGTTATGATACTGGTACTGAACTTTTGTCTACTTTCTGTCAAAATAAGGCCATGCATATTTCTGACCACATTCAAGAGTGGCGTCGATGGAAGCGATTAGTGAAAGCCAACATTCCTCCAGAGTTTCTATTGGAATGGTTCCTCAAGTATATACTCCCATATATTTCTAAGGACGTTTCGATGTCCGATATTATGACTGAGGAACAAGCCATCTTAAGAGTCCAGCAGTTGGATTTACTATACTCTCAGTCTGGGATATTGTATGACATCATCCCTGACACACCGCGAACAAGACATGAGCCCAAGACAGTTCCTGGAACGCATGCCAATGCCATTGTGGGATCCGCAAGTACTCACCTTGTAGATTTGGTGGCTAATCAAATGCAAAATTTGTCGCTAAACCAGTCTACTCCCGGACAGGTTCACACCTTGTCAACTTCCACCCCATCGTCCGATGTACACATTGTGCAAACGACTAAACCATCGGGTAACCAACAACCTAGTGGTAAGAAGAAGGGGATAAATAATCGTAAGGGTGGAAACAATGGGAACAATAATAGAAATCGCAATACCCCTCGTAAGGAGAATTCCAACCCTCCTTGGGAAGGCGAAAATGCTGGTGAGGACCATAAACCTAGGCGTAATGTGAAATTTACTTGTAAGCTTTGTGGGGAAGATCATCTTACTCACTTGTGTCCTCGAATAAAAGAAGCATCGAAGCATTTGGCACATAGCCCAGCTGTGTTGAAGGATCCCCTTCCTCATCATCATCAAAACATGGCTTCGCATGCTTCCGTCGCTGGTTATGGACCTAATGAGACTCCTACGTCTTCTTCCAATACTAGTGGTTATGGATGTGTGAATATGGTCCAATCGGAGGTTAGTGTTGCTACTCGTCAACGTGATTATGGTGCACCACAACCTAATATGGGGAATGAACCTCCCCCTTCTCCTGATAATTCCTTGCATATCGAGAAGCCCTCTATTATTCCACGGATATTGAAAGGTGTGCTTAAGTGCTCTACGCATAATCCCAATGCTCGAGCTGCCCAAAACTACTCCATTGTAGAAGATTTGGTCCAAACTCTGTGTGCTATGTCAGCTCTCGAAGTCTTACAGGCATGTCCTTCTCAAAGGCATTCCCTTTTGTGTGTGTTAGGAGTTCAGGATGGAGGGAGTCCCAATGTTATCAAGTTCGACACTACTGAAATTCGACCTCGCTTACCTTACCACGTGGCTTTTCAAATCCATGTGGAGTGCCTTAAGAATTTTGTAAAGAGAAAGGTGGTTGATGAAGGCGCTTCCACGTCAGTGATGTCGTTAGCTTGTTGGAAATCTCTTGGCTCTCCTCCTCTACTCACATCTAGGACCATGATCACAACATTTGACAGTCGATCTTTTAAGCCACATGGGATTATCCCTTCCCTTGTTGTCTGCTTGGGAGGTAAACCTGTTCCTATTGAAGTTGAAGTGGTTGACGCACCCATCGACTACAACCTTTTACTGGGTCAAAATTGGATGTACGCTATGAAAGCTGTCGCGTCTACTGTATTCAAAGTTATTTTCTTTCCACACGAAGGCAAGACTATGACCATCGATCAGCTGGATTTCTTTAATCCTCCTCCCACAGCATCCACGGGACCCATAGTCCCGCAGGTTACAGATTCTCAGCTGGCAACGGGGAACATGGGTGTCGGATTGTACCCCTCATTGATGGGATCTTATGATTCCCTTCACCCATTGCTTTTATTGAAACCATTACCGATAATGCGCCTCCTCCATTGAATAATGTACCCTTTCGGACCTCATATTTTAGTGATCCGTGGGATCCACCTTCCATGAGTTCCCCGTCTGGAGATGTTTCGCACATCAGAATGGATATGCCCTTGTCTGCAATCGAGCTTGCTTCTCAAGATGTTCGACAAGCCATTGCAGATTCGGATCTCTCTTCTTCATGGACAATAGAGGAAGATCTCGTTATGCTTCCCACGTGTGCAGTCGACCTATCTTGTTCACATGGTTCCCTTGATGGTATTTTACCTTCAGATGAAATTTTTATCGAGCCCATGAATGGTAATGACAAGCCTTGGGAGGATTCTCATCATCAATTTTATTTCCTTCCTACCCTTGATCTTATTGACCAAGATGAGCCTCGAGTACAACCTACCATGCATTTGGATTTTGATCTAGCCATAGTTTTTTCTAGCCCTGGTTTGACATTAAAGTCTGATCTCCCTAGTGATGAGTCTATAGACTCTCCTATAGATCCACAAATCGGTGATCCTGATGAGTTCGATTCTACTTCTAGAATTTCCAAATCCTGTGATGATGAATTTGCCACTGTAGATTCCTCCACGTCCTTCAGCTTTGCTCTTCATTTTGAAGTTGATCATTTTGGTCCCTCAGGTGTTGGTACTATGGCACCTTCAATGGTTAGCTCTCCCTGCATTATGTCTGAGGGTGATAATAGTGAAGTTGCAAATTTTTCTACCACAGTGACTTGTACCAGATTTTTCTTTACGTACGTTTTAGAGATGATCTTGGTACTTATGTTTCTTGGAGACAAGATTCTTAGCTGGACTTATACTTGTTTACTGGTCCTTTTCGACATTTCCTTCGGTCATGGTAGGCATATTCGGAACCTTGCATATAGGTTTAGGCCTCCCCATTGTTATGATGCATTTGAACCTTTTGCCATCCGAATTCGCAGACACCCCCTGAGTGTCCTTATCTTGCTCATGTTCCTTGCATTATGCATAGATTTGTTCCATGCGCTTGGAACTAGTATCGCATGCCCTTGACACTCATCTACTCCCATCATGAGTATTCTTCCATATCTCCTTTGAGCTCGTTAAAAACAGTAAGGAGGTCACGAGTTTACTTTTTCGGGCTCGTTAAACCTTTACGGAAAAGATTTTTATAAAGTCTTTTTTAAGCCCTTGTTAGACTTTTTCAAATCAAACAAGATTGCCGAGTATGCTTGTCATTTCAGACTTGTTAAAGGATTTGAAGCGACATCCACTTAGGTATAAGTTTACCCCTTTTTCAGACCTTTGTGGATTAATTACGAAAAAGGTATACTCTAGTCATACATGATTAGAAGAGTTCTTCTCTCATTATTTTACACTTTTTCGGGTGAGGAGACTAACTTTATGAAAAAGGACTCCCCTTTTATGTCGAGTTGTGATTGCATTGCATTATACTGCTTGTTGCTTGAGCCTTGTGTCGGCTCCCGCTTACCCACTTATTAGCCATGTGCCTGAGCACTTTACCTTCCAATCCAAGCAGAGCCTTAATTTATCTTTCGCAGCTTGATGACCCTTTACTCTGAGGGAACATTCCCCCGAGTGTCCACATCCTGCACATGCTTCCTTGCATTGATCATAGGTATGTTCCACTGCTTGGGACTAGTCTGATCGCGATTTGACACTCGTTCCCCCACTTGTTGTACTATAAGAAATTTTATTCTTTTTCAAACTTTCCCAAATATGAAAAAGATCAAAAAAATCAAATATTCCAAAAAGTCGGATGGGATTATGGTTACTACTTCTAGTTGGAAGCTATTGTGTCACCTTTGAACAGAGCATTCATTCCACTCCATACATTATGAGTCAGGACTATAGTTGGACCTTAGGAGTTGTACTTGTTTCTCAATGTACTCCACCGATTAGTTAAGCTTCCATTCATTATGGATCCCTTTGTGATGCCTCCTGCATCACAAAGTTTATATTGAGTCTATGCTACCTGAGTCTATCCATCTTCTCATGCTCTTGTTCAAAGGAAGTACTGAAACCAGAGTCAGGCACTCCTCAGATATCTTGACTATTGCATGTCGGCCATCCTTATTGAGTTAGTCCGTTTCACTTGAGTTCTTCCAAATCTTTCAACATAGATGGTACCTCGTGCTGGTCGATGGGGGATGCCTTAATGCCCTCCTTCCAGCGAGTCTCGTTCCGTCGACTTCAACCCATTTATTCCAGAACTTGAGGATTAGAGTTTGGTAGAGTACCTTGAGGCTTGCAGTCATTAGTGGCAAGATCTCTTGCTATCGACAGTTTTGGGAATACATCAATGTCTCCTGATCGATGGATTCATCCTAGTGTTCGACATCAACACATCTATTCGCACTTTGATGATTGTGCTCTGTTCCTTGATGCCCATTTTCATTATTGGTGGGTGTTGAGGCCTCGGGGGTGTAGGGTAAGTGCGAGGTGCTGGAATGGGTTCCAAGGCACACAACAGGGGATGAAAACCCAGCCAAAGGCTTCGAAAGACCCTACGCAAGGGAAATTCTATCCTCGAGTTGTTTGGTTTGGTAATCACCCACGGATATTTGGCCTCCGCTGGCACTCCGTGAGTAAAATATTTGATCTCGAAAGATCAGTTTTCCTATAATAGAAAATGGAGTATAAAAGCTGACTAACGAACCTATCTTAACCTACCTAAGGAAAGAACCTATTCTAAGTCAGATCTGACCTAAAAGGGGAATGATGTTGTGCAGATCAAAATTGAAGTGTGATGAACAAGTAGTAAGTTCCTTGAACAGAAATGTCTTCGGGTTCTTCACTTGTTAATTTAAAGTTTTATCAATTAAGAAATTAAGTGACAATTCCTCAAAATGTTTAAGCTTATTCAAATACCTGATCTGTAATCATTGTGTTAATTGAAAAATTAACATTTGATTATACATGTTTATTTGCATCGAATCATTTGCAGAAATATAAAAGTAAAAAAAAAGGTTCAATTAAAGAAATTCAATAAAACAATTTTGAGCATAATCCAGACATACAAAGAAATCAATATGAGAGATCTTATGCTTTAATGAATGTCGTGCAAAGGATTAAACACATAACCGATGACAAATTTGAAACATGAACTCAACAATTCCCAAATAAATTTGAAGAACAATAGGAGGTGAATTAAAAGATAACTTTCCTGAATAGAGAAGTCTTGTACAAAAATTACAATGACTCTGATAAACAGAGTATCTTCAGTCCAAACTCCCGCTGAATTGCAATTACAAAATTCCCAACCCTTTACTAAGGGAAACATTCCTCCTTTTATACTAAATTTACATCAGAGTTCCAAAAGGAGAAATTCTACAAAATAGAGATTTACAAAATCGGATCTAACCATCGATCCAAGAAATCTTGCTACTTTTAAGCTAAAAAGATTTTCCACCACCTTTTACAAAAGAAAGACTTGTTCTTCAATCTGATAAGGTTTCGTGGCACCATAAAAATTTAATCATAGATTTCTCACTAGCATCGACAGGTGGTGTAGCTTGCAAAGCATCCGCAGTAGGAAATTCGGGGTTGGAGAACCTACTGTCAAAAATAGAGAAATCCATTAAAGGATTTACTTCAGGAACGATAGCCGGCACATCAGGTTCTTCATTGATTATAAAGTCCTGTATAACATCAGTATCAAGATCAATTGATCCCTTCAGAATTTCCTTCCTTTGCTTCTCGGGGTTGTGAATGTAAGCAGACAAAGTTTCGAAGTCTTCTTCACTGCTACTGCTACTAAGATCAGGAACACCTGCATCAAACGGTGGTGACAACATTTCTTGATATAACAAGGGGTAGAGCTCTTCATTTTCAATATGAACATTAGAAAATTCACCATCTACATGAATATTGCTCATTCTGAATGAGTCTCGGATATAAGGATGTACGAAGAATGCCAAACAGAGTGTTTCCTGTTTCAGAAGGCAATGGATGAACTGGAACTTTTATGTTAATTGCTATTTAAAGGCCAGCAAGCAGGTCGATGATAGTCGGGCGGGGCGATCTGCAATGATTAAAGTTATCCAATCAATTCATTGTAATTACTTCAATTGTAATGACAAAAGCTGAGGTATGTGCCAGTCAGATCAAAGTCTGTGTGAAGTAAGAGTTCAATTACTAGTTGCATGATTTCGAACTGCCTTACAATCACATCGTTATAATCCATATCCTATCAATAATTATGACTAGTGATTAATAATGGAGACGAAGATTATGGTGACAAAGCTGATGTGCAAAACGGTCTCAACTAAGAGTTCTAGTACACAGGCTATCAACTCTTTGCATGTAACAAATCCGATCATTAAGAAATGGGACAAAAGACGACAAGATGTCAAAACTCGAGTCCAGACATGGCGGACTTAAGGCGGAAAAAAAATGGCATCCATCCAACATGAACTAACCGATAGACTGGTATTAGTGTTTGCTGTCATGGATTGCACAAAAAATGATAATTTGGCAGAACCAGCTTTCAAAAGACAAAATGGAATGCCTGACTTGACTGAATGCCCAAAATCAACATGACCGTGAGATTATAACAGATGGACGGCTCAGATTAACCGGAGCGGAACGTGGAATCGGGTTCAAAACATTTGCAGGAAGTTCTTATTCAAAGATCCTACAAGCCAAAACTCGAAAATGCAGATTTGCGGGTTGCGGGTCTGCAAACAAAAATAAAAGGATTTTCGAAAGCCGAAAACCGATTGTGCAAGTGGCAGGCTTTGGAAACGTAAATCTGTGACGGAAAATAACCATCCCGAAAGCCGCATTCCGAAACTACAGTTTGCGGGTTTCAGGAGCACACACAAAATAAATGAAAAATCACAATCCCGAAAGCCGAATGTCGCCATTGTGGGGTTTGGGTTGCGGACTTCGTAATCATCAAAATCAAAACATAAAACAAGAGTCCTGCAACCCGCATCTGTCGGGTTGCGGGTTTCGGGCTCTCTAAATGTCGGGTTTCGGGATGAAGATAGCAGTCAACAAAATACTCAAAATTTTGGCTCCTTTCAGACCGAAACACGTTTGGAAGAAATGATCAAACCATTACAAACAAGTAGATCAAAAGCATGGGTGAAGAATTTTAGAGGTAAAATCAAAATCCAGAATTTTCAAGATTACTCACCCAAATACCTTTGTGTTTATTAAAATTGGGGGGGGTCTCCCATGCTTGGCTGAGCATGGGATCTATTGTGGCCACAACAAATGGTGAATGGCTGGGAAGAACCAGTTATCTCTGCAATCAAATCCAACTAAAGACAACATTTCAATCAACCAATTTCTTGAAACTCAATTCATAGAAGATACTCAAAAGATAACAGTTAACAAGCAATGTACATGAAAATGGATAGATCTCAACAATGACCATTTTAAAGATAACACTCATTCGATAAGGAGATTTGGAGAGTAATACCAAATATTTACCATGATGTAATCATTGAAAACCAGCTTTTGTTGAACCTGGGCACAGTCTTAGAAATGCTCATGGATTACCTAATTACAGATCCCCTTGGTTTATTAATTATATGTATATTCAGTTATCCTCCATGGATTCCTTTATCTTTTCTCTTGTCTTTTTTTTTTTCTTTTTTTTTATATTAAAAGATATAAAACCTTGTTAATATAAGACCACTGTACTGACTTGGTGATCAGATGAAACAGTGTCATTCACAGGCCTGATCCAGAAACTGGTCAAGCTAGCTCGATGACGAGACTCCTTATCTTCTGGTTGTAAGACCAAAATAAATTATCATGGCTTGGTGACCATGTTAACACCCAAAAAGTGCTCACTACCTCATCTACCCCATTACATGACTCATTTGCCCATATTTCCTACCATATTTACCTCCATAACCTTAAAATCCCATTAAAAAGCCTCCAAAAGGCCCAAAAAGCCTCCAAAAGGCCACAAAACCATTAAAAAAGCCTCCAAAAGACCAAAAAAAACCCTTTTCCCCCCAAAATAATCCAAAATTCCTCCAAAATAGCAAAAACCCTCTAAAAAGGGAATAAAAATATAAAAAAAGAGGAAAAAGAGGGAAAAAGGAGGAAAAAACCCTATACAGCTGACCTAAACCATATGGTTCCCAAAACCATGGGCCAACACTCCACCACTAAAAACCTATAAATAGGTGATGGAGGCCCCTCATTTCATATCCACAGTCAAATACACCCTTACTCTGCCAAAATCACTCTTGAAACCCTAACTCACCCTTGAGTGCCCCTTTGGCCCATTTCCACCCTTTGTAGAAAGAGAAAGGAGCAAAGCTGGAAGCTTGGAAGCAACCCTCCTGGACTGCTGCAAGAGCTCCACCAACCTTCACATTGGAGGTATAATCAATACAAAAACCCTTTTATAATATCTTGTCCTTTTTTGTTTCATGCACATGTTTAGAATAATTACCATTTTAATGTACTGTTTTTATTTAATGTTTTTCTGAACTGCTACTAAGGAGTCCCTTCTCCTTAGTAGGTGCTCATTTGCACAAGCTAGGGTGAAAACCCTAGCTACAGACCACATAGTGATAATTTCAGTCCAAGGTCAAACCCATGATCATAGCAGGGTTGGCTTGTGATAAGACCCCCCTATTCTCGTATATAACAAAATCTTGCAAAAAGGAAACAATTTATTTTGGCATAAGCTACAAGGCATTACCATGGCTTGGTGACCATATAGTGATAACGTTAGTCACCATTGTTTTGCGTATCATGAATGGACCGACCTGTGATAGGATCTTCCACCTTCCAGTAGAACTGAAAGTCATCTTCCAAGTGTGGTGGCTTGATGTGAAGATGTCATTCCACTTTAAACACCTATGAACCTAATGGGCTGGCTTGATAAAAAGACCACCCACCTTGTAACTTATAATTTTAAACAAATTTCATATTCAAAGTGAACGTAAAAGGACCCATGAGCAGTCAGAACTGGTCAGGTTATTATGATATGCCGTTCAACCATGAAACACTAGATAGAGAAATGATGACCATCCTCCGTACCTCAATTACACAAATAAAGCATGGTGAAAGATAATGATTAAAGTGAAAAGTATCCAAAGGCACTGCACTTATTTGATTGTTTATTCTTCAGAACAAATTCTAATCAAAAGCTAGAAAGAAAGATTGATGACGATGCTGAAGCTTCAAAAGCAATTGTTGCTAAGAAAAGTGATCATAAGCCATTACCACAAGTGTGAAGCTTTATTAATGAAAACCAAAGCAAAACAAGAAAACCAATCAAAATGTCAATGGAATAAAAAAAATGACTGAAACAAACCACACCTATGTACAAGTGCATCAGATTGTTCAAACAAAATACTTTTTAGAAGAGACGCATTCACTGGGAAGGTGTCTACAACTCCCTCTAGCGTCTGTAATCGAACAGTGTTGGGACTAATATTTTCTGTAATAATGAAAGGTCCTATCCAAAGGTGTTGGAACTTGGTGTACTGGTTCTTATCTTTACGTTGCTTATCCCACCTTAGAACCAGGTCACCAACAGAAAATTCCCTGTCAGATGAAGATTTTTCATCAAATCATCTCTTCACCATCTGCTGATGATGATACAATTTGTTCTTGGCTCTTTCCCTGTCCTTCTCTAGCTTCAAGAGGATGTCAATTCTTTGCTGGAGGGGAGAAGAATCATCTTCTTGGACAGACTGGGCCAATTGTAGCGAAGGATGGAGAAGACATGGAGCGGAAAATACTTCTAAACCCACATTGTACTCGAATTAAGCCACAAATAATTGATTATAAATTGAATGGTGATTTTTACAGTAAGAGAGAAAACCTTTTTTATAGGTTTACACACACCATTTCAAAGGAACAGTGTGTCCCTACAATTTAGCTAAGTAATATTACATTTAATATTTGAATTAATTGTTCTTTAAATATTTAGATACATAACATTGCCGCTGTCTTTTAAAATGCTTTGTCCTCAAAGCAGGGGTAAAGACAAGTATTGTTAGCAGAATTGTTCTGTCTCCCATGATGCGTCTTCATCTGGAAAATCTTTCCACCTAATGAGATATTCCTTGAGTGTTCGAGAACGAAGTTTTCTTTCTCTGGTTGCAATGATTGCCTCTGGTTCCAAAATGATCTTCCCTTCGTCATCTAACATAGGAAGTATGGTTTGCACTGTTTGATGTTGCCCCAACATTTTCTTGAGACATGATACGTGGAAGACATTGTGGATACGACTTTTAGCAGGTAGTTGTAATTCATACGCAACTCGACTAATCTTTTTGGTGATCTGGTATGGTCCATAGTGTTGGCGGATATTTCTACCCTATAGTCAGGAAACTAAACTATCAACTTGGTTGGGGTGACAGGTAAGTGCATTTATGTCATTACAGAGGTGTTTACAAAAGAAATAGATTACAGATTTAGGGAACATACCTTGTACTGGAGTCTGATCCTAGCCTTGACCCAGTCTTGTGTCCAGCTCTCAAATCTACTTTCTTTCAGCAAACCTGAAACAACAATACCTTCCTCAAACACTTTGGGCAACATATAAATCATAAAATAAACAAAGATTATGTTTAATATCCAGTATTGACCAAAATGAATCCAACTCAAAATGCCATTTTATAACACCTTCAGATTGGAACGAGGAAACACTTCAACCTTTATTTGTCAAAATAGTATGCAGTACAAATATACCTGATAATGAAGCAGGCTCCTGCAACTAGATCCTGGGCTCTGGCTCTGCTCTGGTCTGAATGTCTTCTGCAACAGTTTCTCCATTAACTCATCCTCTCATTCTTTAGTAATCATTTGCATTCATAATTTCTTCTAACCTTGCTCCCTTAGCCTTCTAGGAATTTATAGGTTTAAGGAAGCAGTTCAAGTCGATGAGGAGGTTGGGGAAGTTAAGAAACTGACTTCAACTAATCCTCTTCGATGGATTAATATATTTTTTAATCATTTTTTAAGATACACGCGACTATTACACAGTGGAGTAGCGTATAGGGCGCTACTCTATTGTTTGAGGAATAGCGCTCATTTAGTTTTAAATTCCGAGCGCTACTTTGATAATAAGGAGTAGCGTATATATTGATATGGGCGCTACTATTATGCACTGGAGTCGCGTATGGGCGCTAGTCTCTTTAAGTAGAGTAGCGCTCATACCTCAAAATGATATTTTTATATGTTTTCCAGTATTCTCAGGAAATGGGATGAGTTGTCATAATATCTAAGGTCAACATGCTCCTCCATCCAAGTTGTCCTTTTGTGTGATCAACAGCTCAGGGTGATCACAGACGGAGAGGTGCAAGTTTGACCTATAACAGATGCCCCCTAATGTGTGAGATCAGAGGGAAGCGATGGCCGAAATACATTATAATCCAAAACCAGAGAGAGAGCACAGAACCGTAGGAAAAAAGTCGCAAGAAACCTGCAACAAAAATCAAGGTCAGCGAGCAATTACATTGTTGACATCTTATAGATGTGTAAGGTGATACAACATGATCTCCGATACATAACAAGGAGATGTATATAAAAGCATGGCCACTTGAAATACAAGCGTGGATCCATGTCAAACTAAGAGATCATAGCCATAACAACACACTGGATCTATGTCTCATGGAGAGCCGTATAGAAGTGAGGCTCAGTCTTGCGCAACTTGGGTGATAACAAAATGGGGTTATGTCATCCAAATCCCAAGGTCTTCATCCCGTAACAACCCTAGGTACAAACCCGAGCCATGTGAATAGATGAGTTGACAGTCGAACATGGAGGGCATCGTCTGATTACCGGTCATTGATGTATACCGTTAACAAACGCGAGGACTTCCATCGATAATGATGATGGAGTCCAAGGTACCAAGTACGATTCGCCAAATGTGAATAGATGGACTTGGAGTCGAACACTTGGGAATCCTGTCGAAGAAAAGACATTGATGTATTCTCATCATTCAACAGCGAGGAAAATTGCCACTGGTGACTGCAATCTCCAAGGTACTAACCGAAACTCTAAACTTCAATCCCAGAATAATGATTTGAAGTCGATGGGAAGAAGTCCGTTGGAAGGGAGGCCTTAAGGCATCCTCCATCATCCAACTCGAGGAACACTCAACTGGTAAGAGCTGATATGAAATGATATGTAACAAGACTGACACTAGGAAGGCCGACACATGAGGTCAAGGTAACTGCAGAATGGCCGACACAGGGTATATCCTTGAATATTGAGCACGACACAAAGTGACTCAGGCAGTTTCTGACATAATGGGGTAAATAAGTCAGAAATGTAAGAGACATTAGCAGACCCTCCATATGGTTGGGAGAATAACCAACCGGGGGAGTAAATAACTCGGAGTAAAGGTTCACCCTAAGGCCAAAAACTAAACCCAACCGACAAGATAGACTCAAGTAGGTGCTGTGTTCAAGGATAGGACTTGACTGATACTGCCTTTAACAATGAAGATATGATGTGTTTTCCCGTTCCTTATTCTTTTTAGATAAAAGAATACCCTTCTTGTGGATTTAATGAGTCCAAGAAAGAATGAAAACTCAATAGGTCCAACCATGTAAATAGTTTAATGAGCCCATGGGAGGAAGGCTCAGTACCTTCTTCATAATTTAAAGAGTTCGAAGAAGAGATAGAAGATTACTCTATATGTACTGATCTCTGGATTTTAGTATCGAGCCGAGATCTGTTCTTGCTCGCCGGTGTTTTCAATTTTAAGGAGTCTGAAAAACTTAAACAATAACTCCATATATCTGCTCGTGGATTTTAGTATCGAGCCCAAGCAGATTAATGCTCGCCGGTGTTTTCCTGTTTATAGAGTCTGAAAAACTTAAACAATCCTCTTTTTACCCTCTCGTGGATTTTACATCGAGCCCGAGTAGGTGAATGCTCGCTTGGTATTTTCATATTTAGAGAGTCTGAAAACCCTAAAGAAAGACTCTAGAAAGACTCTAGGTGCTTTGTTCAAGGAGATAGTTGACTTGCTGCCATCATATTGAAAGATATTTTAACATTCTTCCCTTCCCTTTCCTTTGTCATTTTTTAACGAGCTTGACAAAGAACTAGAGCATGCTCGACGGTATTTTCATATTTAAGGAGTCTGAAAAACCTAGAAGAAAACTCCATACACCTATCCGTGGATTTTATATCGAGCCCGGATTGGTCTGTGCTCGGCGGTG
The DNA here is from genome assembly GCA_027924585.1 of Larix kaempferi. NCBI lineage: Eukaryota > Viridiplantae > Streptophyta > Pinopsida > Pinales > Pinaceae > Larix > Larix kaempferi. Next base: position 11,387,172 of record BSBM01000011.1, read on the forward strand.
TTTTCTTGCTTATAGAGTTGAAAAACTTAAACAGTCCTCTACTTACCCTCTCGTGGATTTCACATCGAGCCCGAGTAGGTGAATGCTCGCTTGGTGTTTTCACATTTCGAGAGTCTGAAAACCCTAAATACGACTCCAAAGGTCCTTTTTCGTAAAGTTAGTCTCCTTCCCCGAAAAAGTGTAAAATGATGGAAGAAGAACTCTTCTAGCGCATACAAGAGTATACCTAGAGTATACCTTTTCCGTAAATTATCCACCAAGGCCCGGAAAAGGGGTAATTCTATACCTAAGTGGATGTCGGTTCAGTTATTTTAACGAGCCCGAAAAGACAACTATGCTCGGCAAACTTTTCCTATTTAAGGAGTCTGAAAAGGGCTTAAAAGAACTCCATAGGGATCTTTTCCGTAAAGGTTTAACGAGTCCAGAAAAGTAAACTCATGACCTCCTTACTGTTTTTAACGAGCTCAAAGGAGATAGGAAAATGCTCATAACTTCCTTACTGTTTTTAACGAGCTCGAAGGGAAGGTGGAAGAAATGCTCGTAGCCTCCTTACTGTTTTTAACGAGCTCGAAGTGAAGGCAGAAGAATGCTCGAAATGGGAAGAGACGAGTGTCAGGGACATGCAAAACTAGCTCCAAGCGCATGGAACAAAGCTATGCCTAATGCAAGGAACATGAGCAAGATAAGTACACTCAGGGTGTGTCTCCTCCAGGTAAAAGGTGTCAAATTGAAAAGGCAAAATGATACAGGGCTTAGCGGAAATGAGATCAGAGATGGAGGCTTATACAACGGGCTAAAAGCGTGGAAGCCGGCTTCAGGCTCATTAGCGCAAGCGGGATCATAATAGATGCATATGCAATTTGAACACAAAGATGGGAGCCTTATCAGGGATGGCCAGAAATATATGAGGAAGAAATATATGAGGCTTCTTCTCAAAGTCATGGTAAATCTAAAAAGGCTCCCAAACCTATGAGAAAAACTCAGCATGGGCACCAGAATGGCATAAAGGTGCTGACTAGGGTGACCCATGTTAGGTAGGCTCTGCTGTTGGACTGGTGCACAATGCATAAAGAGATGGCTAACACACCAATATCCAACAGGTTCGACCCTATGGCGAATTCGGATGGCAAAAGGTTCAAATGCAACATAACAGCGGGGAAGCCTAAACCTATATGCAAGGTTCCGAATATACCTGACATGGTTGCACAAGGTGTCGAAAATGACCAGTAAGCAAGTATACATCCAGCTAAGAATCCTGTCTCCAAGAAACATTAGTACCAGGATCATATCTAAAACATATGTAAGGAAAGACCTGATACAAGTCACTGTGGTAGAAATACTTTCAACTTCACTATCATCAACAACAGGCATAAACAAGGCAGAGTTTTCAAATGAAGACTCTATGGTATCCAAGCCCAAGGACTTACAATCAACAAGATCAACTTCAGGATGAAGATCAAAGTTGAAGGACATGATGGAATCTGCAGAAACAAATTCATCATCACAGGAGTTGAAAATTCTAGAAGCAGAATCAAACTCAGCAGGAACACCGATTTGCGGATCTATAGGAGAGTCCAAAGACTCAACAGTAGGAAGATCAGACTTTAAGGTCAAACCGGGGTTGGACATAACGGCGACTGGATCAACATCCAAATGAATGGCAGACTGTACTATGGACTCTAGGAAAACTTCATCGGAAGGAAGCATATCATCCCAGATAGAATACATATCTAAACATTCAGATAGAGGTGTCACTTGGTCAAAAGCTGGGACCAAGTCCCGAGAAGGTAAGCATGAACTCAGAGACTTCTTCTCAGTAGCAGTTGAACTCAAGGAACAATATGCCACATGAGGCGCATGTGACATAGTAGTGCCTAATGACGAGGGATCAGACTGGTCTACAGTTGGGTAATAAGGAGGATCAACGAATGCAAGCTGGTCGATGGTGACAATGTTTTCGTTATGAGGGAAATGCATCACACGAAAAAGCGTAGACACCACAGCATGCATAGCATAAACGTAATCACGCCCGAGGATCATATCAAAGTCCATAGGGTCCTTTAGAACCATAAAATCAACTAAGACTGTTTTTCCACCCAAGGTAACAGGTGCCTGACGGAGGAATCCGATCGGTTCACTAGGTCTTCTATCGAAGGTCAACGGCCAATTAACAGCTGGAATAATATTAGGGAAACCCAAATCTCTCCAAGCATAAGCGGATAAGATACTAACAGAAGCACCTTCATCAACAATACATCGATCAACCGTATGGTTCCAGATATCAACCTTTATCTGAAAAGGTGTCGAAGAAGGAAGACGAGGCTCGGCTAGACTATTCCAATCAAAGGAAACAATCCTAGGGCTTGGTAGGGGTTCACATGGCACAGATGAAGTGCCCCCTTTTTCAGAAATATCCAAACTGGAAATGCAGAAGACTTCAGTAGTAGGTGCATCAATCTCTGAAGGACTGATGGGATCGGTCGAAGATTGCATCGATTCAATCACTTCACTCTCCGAAGGAAGAGTGGGGTCGACCAAATATTGCATTGGTTCAACCACTTTATCATCCAAAGGTTGATCTGACTGCAGGGAATCTATAGACAACTCAGGAACAGAGGTTCCTTCAGACATGGACCACACTCTTCGTGCCTCTGGAATGACAGGGCATCGATGAGTAAGGTGATCTCCCTTACAAAGTTTACAAGGGAACTTTGGTTTCCGTCCTATAGGTTTAGACTCCTTTACAACGTCAGTACTCTCAGCATGACTAGCATTGGCTGACAGCTTGCCCCCAGCATGACTCATAGAGGCTGGTTGCTCAGAAGCAGAAGACTTTTGAACTAAGGACCACACTTTTTGCACTTCTGGAAGTACAGGGCACAAGTAAGTAAGGTGGTCTCCCTCGCAAAACTTACAAGGGAACTTAAGCTTCTGTTTGTTGGGTTTGTCGACAATGTCAACTCCCTCAGCATGACTTGCAGTGGCTGATCTGGTATCTCCAGTATGACTCACAGGAACTGGTGACTTGTCATTAATATGACTAGCAGTGATCAATGACGTGTCCTCAACATGACTGACAGTGGTTGAAGACAAACTTTCAGTATGATTTTCAGTGACTAAAATTTTTCTCCCAGCATGACCTCCAGAGGCTGGGTGGGTGCCCCCTGCATGATTTGCAGAGGCAGGGTGCTTGCCCCCTTGTTTTGGCATCTTCTTCCTATTCTTCCCCCATCTATTCCTTTTAGACTGCTGGTTACTAGTATTGCTACTTTCGCCGCATGAGGTAGAAGGAGGAGGAGAAGATGTTACTGGCAAAGGAGGCACAGGGTTCTGATGCTCTTGATTTGAGGTGCTCACAAAAGAAGCGTCAGGAGCATGCAAGGCATTCGGAGTGGAAAACAACCACACCGGCAGCCCAATAGTGAATCCAGGAAGATTCAGAGTAGCCATTAAGGGAGCACCAATGTTTCCAATGAATGGAACAGCACAAGGATCCCCCGGAACAGGGGTACCTTGATTGGCACTCGCCGGAATGCTAGACATAGTTTCTCGCTCAAATGAACAAGAAGTTCTCTAAGGCAAACTAAAAAAAAAATAGCACAAAGAGCACACCACTAAAAAAGGTCCTAGGTAAATCAAACCAGGCAAACAGATGCCTTCCGGAGAAGAGTCTGGGATGATGAGGGCCCAGAACAGATCAACGAAGGATGAAGGACAGTTACCCGGGGTCCACAATACAATGACTAAGGGTGCAAGCGCTGGAATCACCCAACCGCCCTCCCAAAGACCTGCAAGGGATTTCCTCCCACGTCTGTCCTAGGTACAGCAGATATACCCTCCGCTGTCACCTGTGTATGAACCTAAAGTCTGATACTAAGGATACCACAACACCGAAAACTCCTGGGGGAACAGTCACCGGTCGAATCAGAAAGCGTGGGCAGGGTAGCTAAGCCCGAAACTCGAAAGAGTCCCCAATACGCAATCCGATCCTGGCGTATGCTCGAACAGAAAGTAGTAGGGGTATTCCCACAAACTGATCTCACATTGACCTACTGCATATGCTCCCAGGCAAATTTTGAGTGAGGTGGGTTTGCCTAATGATAGTCTCACTACGATTTTTGCGCAATGTGTGATCTTGGGTGGTTTAAGGTGTTTTAAACCCAAGATCCTAACCAAAACTAGTTGGTGTAGTGTAACCTAGAAAAGAAAATGTTGCTAGTTCATTTTATTAGAGTTCATTTTAAAGGTTACTTGATTACTCAAAAAGGGTAGTGGGTGTGTGAGAGTGGTTATAATAGAAATAGAGTACTGAAAATGAAATATTTACCACCAAACAAATCTTTTTCTTTTCAATGCAAGTCTTAAAATTCTGATCTAGAATGCATGTGCAAATGCAATTTTTTAATCTTTTGAATGCAAAAAAGGTAAAAATAAAGTCTAAATGTAAAAAATTAAACTCAAAACCTAAGAGTGCAGCTACTCAGGCAACTAGGTATGCAAAAGAAAATTTGTTCTTTTTGATGCAAAGCACTCTAAAATCTTTTAAGCCACTTGCAAGGTACTCTATTTAGAAAATGAATCAAAATTCTTTATGCTTTTCAAAGGTAAGAAACAAAAACTGAAACGAACCTACTATCAAAGCAAAGCAAAGAAACTTTCAGGTTCTCTTTATGAAACAGTAAAAGCTACCAAATATGACTTTCAAATTCTTATTGATGTAAGCATGCCAAACATTGGGAAAAGAGTACAAAAACTACTTTTAGACCCAAATGAAGCAAATGACCTACGAAGAAGTATGGTTTGGTAAAGTCAGGTCTGCACGTAAACAATGCAAACAAGGTCTTGAACAACAGCCAAAACACTTGAGCTTTCACTACAAAAGAAAAACTAAAAGCATAAGGGAGGACAAGAAACCAACCTAAAAGAGAAATTTCACTCAAATAGATACAAACAGGGTCAAAAAGACTCAAGAGGTTTCAAATCCAGTGGAAATGGGGCAAGCAAGTTCAATCAGACTCAAATTAGGGTACAAAACACCAAACAGGTCCACAACCCCCCAACTTAAGTCAACAAACCCCAAAACTTTCCAAACAAGCCCAAAATTATCAAAAGAGGTTCAAATCATGAATGTAGGATCAATACAAGGATGGGAGACCACTTACAGGGGTTTAACACAGACCTATGGTCATCAGGGACCCCAAAAAATGTAGCCACAACCCCCAGATTTGGGTCCACAACCCAAAAACTCAAAAATTTCAAACCCAGATTTTGAGCGCTACTGCGTATGAAAGAAACTAGCGCTCATAGCAGTATGGGCGCTACTGTGTATGAAGGAAACTAGCGCTCATAGCAGTATGGGCGCTACTGTGTGGTACAAACAGTAGCGTACAAGAAAAAAAGTCTAAAAAACGGGGTTAAAACCTCCAAACTGGGTCCACAAAGGTTTGCAAGGGTTGGGAAGGGTCTGTAAAAATCCCAGGAGGGTCAAATAGAGCCTACTAACTGATCCTAATCAAGAAAATGAACAAAGACCATCAAACAAGACTGAAGAAATGACCTTGGATACCCCTAAGCAGTTAGGCTTATTCCCCAGCGGAGTCGCCATTCTGTTGTGGGGAAAATGCACCTATAGTTCAGGGGAGAAACTACCAACTTGCGGTGATAAAGATAGACTTACAAGCATTCTGCAAGTACAACAAATAAATGAAGAGATTAGGGTTTAGAGATGTAGGCACCTTATTCAGAAGGTTGATCCTAGCTTTGCCTCCCTCGCTCTTCAATGCTTATCCAGTGTCGCAATGCCCAGACCTGCAAAACAACTTGATACCTTTCTCAAATACATTTGACTACATATATAATACTGATATCTATAATGGAAAGAGACATCAAATTATAATCAAACAGTGATCAAATCTTAAGACACATTAATAGGTCATATTTGGAAAGAGAAGAACGTCTGATCTTTATTAATGAATGAAAGCAAGTACATACAATTATACCTTCCTTCAAGCTTGGCACTTCACGAAACCTAGATTCAAGGTCTCCTGCTTCTGTTCTCCAAAGATCCCAGCCTCTAAGCAATTGTACTAGGGTTTACCAAAACTGAAGCACAAGAGAGGGGGATGAGGGTCTCCATTCCTCCAGCATAACTTTGCAATTAGGCTTGCTCCCCTCACATGGCCCTTCTACCCTCCTTATATAATCAATGAGGAAGAGGAAAAGAAGTTATAACCACTCAAGAGGTTTCCCAACCAACTTAACTTACTCGAATTTCGAGATTTTGACCAAAACAAGAGTGTACCCTACTCTACAGTATACAAAGTCGTGTACATATGGCAATGGGCGCTACTTTAAATGAGACAAAGTCGCGTACACACGCTACTATTATAACAGTAGAGTCGCGCTCATAGTGAAAAATGGCCAAAAACAGGCTTTTTTGCTCATTTTCAGGAGATGGTTTGGTCTGGAAAAATGTTCCTAAGGGTCATATACATCAAATGGGTCAAGAATGAGGTAATTTCAACCATTTTTAGTGTCCCAAATGACTCCTCCATCCACAAATGTCCTGTTGTGTGACTGAACTTGATCTCAAGAAGTGTCGTCATGCGACCAAGGGAAGCAAGTGTCGTCACGGACGAAGAGGTGTCATTTCAAGCTATAACACATAGAACTTTGGGGCCAACTTGTTTTTTCCGCTTTGTTTAAGAGATATCTGTTTATAAGGTTGGAGCCTTACGAATACCCAGTCTCCTACTTCAAATTCTCTCTTTGTCCTGCGTTGATTGGCTTGTTGCCTCATACGGTTTTGTGCTGTGACTAAGTTGTCTCTAAGTAATTCAATTGCTTTTTGAGTTTTCTCTAGTTGGTACCTTAATTCAAGAACATTAGTGTTGCATAGAACCAATTCCTTCCAATTTGGAGGTTCGTACCCATATAAGGCTTGGAACAGAGTCATTTTTGCAGAGGTGTGGTATGTTGAATTGTACCACCATTCGGCTAGATGTAACCATTGAGACTAGTGGTTTTGCTTATCTGTTACAAAACAACATAGATATGCTTCTAAGCATTTGTTTATGACTTCAGCTTGACCATCAGTTTGGGGGTGATAAGATGAGCTCATATTGAGTGATGTGCCCACTTGTTTGAAAAATTCCCTCCAAAATTTCCCATTGAATTTTGCATCTCTGTCACTGACAATGACTTTTGGAAAACCATGTAATTTGTATATATTCTTGCAAAATACATCTGCAATTTGTTTTGCTGTGTCTGTCTTTTTTATTGCCATGAAGTGTGCAAATTTGGTCAATTGATCAACCACTACAAAGATTTTGTCCTTCCCTTCTGATGGAGGTAACCCATCGATGAAATCCATTGATATCTCTTCCCATTTCTAGTTTGGAATGTGTAGGGGATGGAGTAACCCTGGGGTTAAAATATTTTCGCTTTTGTTCCTCTGGCATTTGTCACATTTTGCCACATATTGCTGGATATCTTTTTGCATTCCCTTCCAGAAAAATGACCTTCTTGCATTATAGTAAGATTTGAAGAATCCTACGTGTCCTGCCGTTGGTGAATCATGGGATTCCTTCATTACTTTAACCTTGAATTTAGAGTTTGATTTTAAGTAGATCCTCCCTTTATACCAAAGGATATCGTTTTTCCATTCAAACTTGGTGTTGTGATTGGGATCGTTAATTATAATGCTTGTCTCTAGGTCCTTGGCATATTCGCTTTGTATTTCATCTAGCCATTCTGGGATTACAACTGAAATGGAGTAAGAAGTCATGTCTTCATCTCTTCTGGAGAGAGCGTCTGTGACTACATTCTCCTTCCCTTTTTTGTGTATTATTTCCATGTCGAAAGCAGCAATTTTTTCTATCCATTTTTGTTGTTATGTGGATAGTGTCTTCTATTGAAGTATATATTGAATACTATTGTGGTCCATGCGGATCATGAATTTGCTACCTAGGAGGTATTGTCGCCACTTTGCTAAAGCATGTATAATGGCTAACATTTCCTTATTGTATGTAGACTTCAATTGTTCTCGTTATTTAGTTTTCTGCTCTCAAAAGCTATCAGGTGCTCATCTTGCATTAGTACTGCTCCCAAACCATAACCTGAAGCATCACATTCTATTACGAAGGGTTTGGAGAAGTCTGGGGTAGCTAGTACAGGTGTGGAGGACATAATTCTTTTCAATGCCTCAAAAAACTTGTTTGCTTCTTCACTCCATTGGAATGCATTCCTTTTTAGAAGGTTGGATAAGGGAGCGGTTATGTCCAAGGAATCCCCTTAACTTGGAAATATTAGTGGGTTTGGGCCACTCTGTGATCGATTTGATTTTTTCTGGGTCCACTTTGACTCCCTTGGATATTACATGACCAAGGTAGTGCACTTCCTCCTTACCAAACGTGCATTTGGACATCTTAGCGTAGAATTGATTTGATTTTAAGATGGCTAGTACTTGTTCAAGATGTGTGAGATGTTCCTTCCATGTTTTGCTGTATATGAGGATATCATCGAAAAAAACTAGTACAAACTTTCTTAAGAATGGATGAAATAAGTTATTCATGGTTGCTTGAAAGGTTGTTGGGGCATTAGTTAGCCCAAAAGGCATTACTTTAAACTCGTAATGACCTTCGTGGGTTCGGAAAGTTGTTTTTGCCACATCTTCTAGCCTTACCCTGATTTGGTAATATCCCGACCTTAAGTCTAATTTTGAGAAGTACCTCGTGCCATGAAGCTTGTCCAACATTTCATCGATGAATGGAATGGGGAATTTGTCCTTAATAGTTATCTTGTTTAGTCCTCTATAGTCGATGCATTGTCTAAAATATCCATCCTTCTTTCATACCAGTACTACTGGTGCAGCATAAGGACTCCGACTTTCCGTAATCACTCCACATTTTAGCAAATCGTGGATTAATCTTTCAATTTCTGTCTTGTGGTGGTGTGGATACCTATAGGGTTTAACATTGATGGGGCTTGATCCAGACTTGATTTCTATGACATGTTCGATCTTCCTTTCTGGTGGTAACTCCATGGGGAGGTCTTCAAATACTTTTTTGTACTTTTGGATTAGTCCTTGGATCTCTGGTAGACTTGGTTTAACCGCTTCTGAAGTTAATAATTCCATCTCTTGGCATTATACAACATATGCAGGTGCTCCCTTTCGAATTAGCTTCTCCATTTTGTGGGATGACACAATTTGTGTGCAAGGGGGTTGGAAACCATATAGCTTGTATTTTTCTCCTTTCCACCTGAAATTAATAAAGTGTTCTTGGTGGTTGGCTTTGTAGGTCCCTAGTGTTTGCAACCACTGAATTCCCACTACTGCATCAACTCCCCCTAAGGGTACTACATAGAATTCTAACTCAAGGTTATAATTTTGTAATTGCAGCTTAACTTTGTGGCATTTTCCCACCTTTTTTATTTTCTTCCCATCTGCGACCATTACCTTCATGTTGGGTACTGGATATATAAAATGGTTAAGCCTCTTTGCAACACTTATATCGATAAAATTATGGGTACTTCCTGTGTCCACTAGGACAACAATGTTGTTATTCTTGATATGCCCCTTAATTTTTAATGTTTGTGGCTGATGGATTCTGGTTATGGCCGCAATTGATATCTTGGGTGTGTCTTCATCTTCTGTCTCTGAGGGAGGATTTTGGAGGTCACTTGTATCTTCTATGTCAGAATCATCACTGTCTGATTTTTCTTCCTCCTCTACTTCACATTGATATAGGTTTTTGGTTTCTTTATTCAAACACCTATGTCTTGGGTCCCATTTCTCTCCGCAGTACTTACACTTCCCTTCTTTCATTCGTTGGGCTTCTAGACTGGTTTTGTTGTCACTTCTTAGTTGTAGTGACCGGTATTTTGTGTCGGATTTGGTATTTTGGATGAACCTTCGATCTTTATCATGGTTTTTGTTCCAAGTTTTTTTGAATTTTTCCTCAATGATTTTTTCCTTGCATCTGGCCTTGTCCAGGTTTGATACATTTAGTAGTTCTAGTTCATCCCTGATATATGATTTCAACCCATACACATAAGTTTGTAGACGTTGACTGTCTGTGAGTTCCGGCACATGTGTCGCTAGGGTTTTTCATTCATCGGTGTATTCATCGACGTCACCTTTCTGCTGTAGTCTGGTGAGCTTTGCGAAGAAGTCTTTTTCTTTTAAATCTTCAAACCTCTTAAAGAAGTCATTTTTAAATGTGTTCCAATTAGGCTTAGTTGTTCGTGTTGTGACCTTCCACCACATATACCAGTTGTATGCCTAACCTTCTAGTTGTATCAAAGCATATTTTATCATTTCTTCTTCCGACTTGATATTATGTACGGAGAAAAATTCTTCTTCCTTGTTGATCCACGCCACGCTCTGTTTTGGTTCGCCATCAAATTTTGACAATTCTAATTTAGGTTCATTTGATATCCACCTATTGTTTGTTTAGGATGTGGAGAATGTTCGTGACCAACCTCTTCTTGTGGGATCTCCCCTTTGGGAGGAATTGTATTATGATCATTTGTATTTTTTGAACTAAAGGATGGTTTATTTTCCCCTGGCACGTTGCTTGTTATTATGTTTAAATATTCCTGGATGTTGCTGAATTTGGTTTCAAGGTTTTCTCACATCTCTCTTTTTACTCCTTCTATCTCCCATGCGATTTCCTTTTTGACGGTGCCTGATAGTTCATCGTGTAGCTCTGTTTTGAATTGGTCGAGCCTTGAGAGTATCCCTTCGATATTTTTAGAGTCTTGAGCTTGGTTTTTCTCAAAATTATCCATTCGGTTCTTAATGTCATTCATCTCTGACATTTTCCTTGTGCAGGGAGGAATTTTGAAATATAAAGGTAAAAATCAATATATATATATATATATATATATATATTAATTTAAAAAAAAAACTTTAATAAATAAATTATTATATAATAATAAGAATTTTATTTATTAATTTGAATTTGAAAATGTGTGCAGGTGGGAGGCTCGGTGGCGATGGGAAACGTTGGGGAGAGGCCGCGGTTGGATGGAAGGGAGGGCCCAGGGGTTGGAGTGAGGGCGGAGTGTAGGCAGTGACAGGAATGGTGGACATGTGGAGGGAGCATGGGGAGGAAGAGCGGCGGAACTGGAAGGAATGGTGTGTGAGGGGAAAACGCAGGGAGGAGAGGTGGAGAATGCGTGAGGTATGAGGTGGGAGGTGAAGGAGCACAAAAAATGAGAGGAATGTGTGGAGGGTGAGGATGAGGGAGAAATGCATGAAGGAAGGTGGAGGGAGATGGAGCCGAGGATGAAAGATGGGAATGCGTGAATATGGAACTCTGCGATGGAGAATGGAGGAGAATAAAGTAGGAGCCGAACGAGGCTCTGATACCACTTGGAGTAGACACGGAGCGGAAAATACTTCTAAACCCACATTGTACTCGAATTAAGCCACAAATAATTGATTATAAATTGAATGGTTATTTTTACAGTAAGAGAGAAAACCTTTTTTATAGGTTTACACACACCATTTCAAAGGAACGGTGTGTCCCTACGATTTAGCTAAGTAATATTACATTTAATATTTGAATTAATTGTTCTTTAAATATTTAGATACATAACAAAGGAATGGTAAGATTAGTGGGAAGGATGGCTTCTTTGCCATAAACCAGACAATATGCAGAATTTGCAATTGCTGCTTTTGGGGTAATTCGATCTGCCAATAATGCATTATACAACTGTGTGTGCCAATCTCTGTGATGAGAAGCTACAATTTTCTTGAGAATGTTTATCAGGTTTTTGTTCTATGACTCAACCAAACCATTACCTTGAGGATAATAATTGGCGGAAAACTTAAGCTTAATCCCCATCTCAAAGGCATATTCGGTTATATCGATTGAAGAGAAGTAGGATGCATTATCGAAAACCAAGTACTCTGGAGCGCCAAAGCGTGTGACGATCTGGCTATCAAGGAAAGAAATTACTTGGGCAGCGTTACATTGTTTAAGAGGAGTTGCCTCCACCCATCTAGTGAAATAGTATGTGTCTGTGAGGATATACTTGTGTTGGAGGGATGAGGGAGGGTTTATAGGCCCAATAAAATCCAGTCCCCACTGTTGGATGGAAACTGAATTGTAACCGGTTGTAAAGGAAATGCAGGTTTCCTAAACTTCCCTGTGCATTTCTGGCGCGACTCACACTTCCTGACATAAGCATAAGCATATTTAAACAATGTGGTCCAATAATATCCGGCCCTTAGAATCTTGTGTGTTGTAGTCTCTCCTGGAAAATGGCCTCCAGCAGGACCTGCATGAAATTGAAACAAAATGTCATCAGTTTCATTTTTTTCCAAGCATCTAAGAAATACTCCATCATAATTTCTTCTAAAATGAACATGATCGATGAATTGATAAGGCGCAGATTTGAGTCTTAATGCTCTTCTTTTCTTAAAATCAAGGGTTTCGGGAGCAAACCCATGGTTCAGGAAAAATCTTATATTGTCGTACCATTCCGATGTTGGGGCATCGATTACATTAACAACTCTTGAGGGAATTTCTTCCTCATGATCCCATTCAGACTGCTGCTGTGCGAGGTCGTTGGATTGCGCATTAAGAAGACAAAGGCCTTGGCCTTTTACAATTTTAGCCGTCTGATCTCAAGATCATATTCTTGTAGTGCGGTCATCCAATGGGCCCTCTTTTCCCCCAATTCTTTTTGGATTAAGACATTTCTGATAGCAGAATGTGGAACAATGACTTTAGTTCGAGACTTCAGCAAGTAGGGTCTGTAATGTTTGATGGATTTATAAACCGCATAGGCTTGCTTATCGATCTGTGAGTATTTAAGATTTGCACCTTTGAATGTTGAGCTCATAAAAGAAATCAGGATTTCAGTATCATTGTCATGCTTTTGAGTTAAGACAATTGCATAAGAAAAGTCAGTGGCAAAAGTATAAAGAATGAAATCCTTATTAAAATCTGGGGACATGAGAGCAAGAGCTTCTGCAATAGCCTTTCGAATTCAGACAAACACATCTCTTTGTTCTTGTGACCAAGTAAACTGCACATCTTTCTTGACCAAAAGTTGTAATGGTTTAACAATCTGGGCAAATTTGGTACAAACCTACGTACGAAATTAATCTTACCTAAGAAAGATTGCATTGCTTTGCGCGAGCCCGGTAAACCAATCTTTGAAATAGCCTCTGTACATTCAGGATTGATAATCATACCTTCTTTCGAAACAATGAAGCCCAGAAGCTTTCCTTCCGTTACTGCAAAAATAGATTTCTTCGGGTTGAGAGAAATACCGAATTTTCTGCAGCGATCAAAAACTTGTTTCAAAGCAAACACATGTTCATGTCATTTTTTAGAGTAAATAGTGATATTGTCAAGGTAAACCACGACAGGAATTATGCATTAACCCTCGAAAAGCTATATCCATGGCTCTCTGAAAAGTAGCTCCAGCATTGATCAACCCGAAAGTCATCCATCTGTAGGCAAAAGTACCCCATGGGGTCCTGAAAGCTGTTTTCAATTGATCGTCCGGGGAAACCATAACCTGGTTATACCCCAAAAAACCATCTAAGAGGGAAAACATCTCTGACCTAGCTACCTTTTGAAGAATCTTCTCCATTGGTGGAACAGGATAGTTGTCTTTCTCAGAAGCCCGATTCAGGTTCCTGAAATCGACACACAATCGAATTTCACTGCTTTTCTTACAGACGGGTACTAAGTTAGCAATCCATTGAGTATGCCTGATCGGAAAGATAATTCGAGCAGTGAGCAGCTTCTCCAGCTCCTTTTTTACAGAAAGCTCCAAACTGGGGTGCATCTTCCATAGCTTTTGTTGAAATGGCTTCACCTCTGGTTTCATGGGTATATTATGAAACATGACGCTAGTGTCAAATGTTTTCAACTCATCATACATCCAGGTGAAAACATCCTTATACTGTTTACACAATGCAATGATGGCTCTACATTCTTCAGGGGTACAATCAACTCCCAAATTGATGAAGCGAGGTTCATGTTCGGTGCCTAAGTTGACCCGCTCATAATTCAAAGATGAGCTTTGATTTTTACAATTAGTTTGTAATTTGAACTTGTTCTGTTAATCGTAAAACTTTTCTAGATTGATCACAGACTTCGGGATGATGTTTGAGGAATTAGTGAGAGACTTTTCATGTTCTGCTTCGTCAATGGCCGTGTCTTGAAACGTATCCTGAGCAGTGAGAAAATCGAGTATCTGTCGGTCATCATCAAATACTTTCCAATTAGTCACATTATCCGGAACGGATGGTCTATACATCAATTCGATAGAAAATTTTTGAGGAGACAGACCTTCTGGTGGGATCAGTCTAGACGTTGTATTTGCTAACAAGTCTGCATCAAAATTTTGTGACCTGGGAACTCATTTAATATTGAATGCCAAAAATGAGTTGGTTAGATCCATTACCAACTTTTGATAATTAGCCAAACGCGGAGATAAGCAGTGTATTTTATTCCTAACTTGCTTGACTATAATTTCGGAGTCTCCATATCATTATATTGCTTGTACACCTAGATCAATGGCCTTCTTGAGCCCCTGCACAAGAGCTTCATATTTGGCTACATTATTAGTGCAGTCAAATTCTAACCTGCAAGCAATCATGATTTTTATTCCTTTTGGATTGATAAGAACAAAACCCACTCCAGCTCCCTCCTTGGACTTGGAGCCATCCAAGAACAAAGTCCATGAGACAGGGTCTAATCTAAAAGTTGTATTCACATTATATATATTATGCACAATTTCACTAGAAAAAGGTACAGAAGTAACCTGAGTAATATGTGATTCATTTCGGATGCTTTCTTTTGGTGAGGCATCAACTAGGAATTCACCGAAAAAGGTATCAAATGTAAAGTTCTCTACACGAGAGGTGAGATAACCAGTAGGTTCACTTGAATCATTAAGATCAGTAACTGTCTGTTTCATAAAAGGTTCTCTGCTGATCTTAATTTTATTTGGTTGACCATTGTATGGAAACCATAAGTGGGACCAATCGGTTGCAAGATAACCTTTAAGTTTCTCTGACCAGTCCCTGCTTAACCACATCCCATAGGCTTCTAGGATGTCAGCTATCACAATGTCAACTGTCTGATGGATCCTGGGATTAGCTGACAGCATGAGCAGAATATTTCTCAATTTACCAACCAATCTGACTTTAGATCTATCAAGTTGCACAATCTGGGTTGGACAAGGTTCCCATGTTGCATTCAATTTCCTGCAAACAGATAGGGGCATCACATTTGACGACGCTCCTGAATCTATCATGCAGTTGTGTACATTCCGGTTGAAAATCTCAAAAGTAAGCAAGAAAGGAGGAGTTCTCTTACTTGCTGGTTTTTTATCATTAGTTTTAGTGACAGAGTATAGATTATGATTCTGTGACTCTCTAGGTTGTTTGACTATCATGTTTTTAGGTAAAGAATCACTCATAGAAGGAATCTTGAGTAGCTCAAACAGAGAGATGTTTGCTTTGACTCTTTTTAAGTCTTCAACCAGGTTGTGCTCCATTTGAGGGAGAATCGTATCCTTCTGTGGGATAGGATCTTTTTTGTGGGAACCGGGGGAGAAGATGAAGGTTGTTCAGGTGGTTATGGTTTTGACCTTGTATAATAAGGATGTTGTGTGTTAAACAACGCCTCAGGTTCTTCTTCCTATTCACACATAGGGAGTTCCGAAAAGAAACCCACAGCATCGACTTGTGGATCATCTTCTGCTTCTTCTTCAGGTAGCAGAGGATCCGGGGTAGTCTAATCATTGGAAGTGTCAGGGGTGACTTGGGATTCTGTTGCCAATGCTCTAAAAATAGAAAAGAGTTCATCGTTTGTGAGTGCATCTGCTGGATTTGGTGGTGGTGGATTTTGTGGAGGCTGGTAAGGTATCCTAAACGGTGGCCTTACAAAACCTTTGTTCTGATTTTGATTATCATAAGTGTTTTTCTTCAAATCCACCATCTCATTTGACATCTTCTGAAGGAATTTACTCATGTCAGTCAAATCAGATGAATCCTTGTTCTGAGCTATGGGCTTAGGGACATTCTCTATTTTCTTCCTGGAAGTGGAAGGTTGCCCTTCTGAAGTTTTAGGGTTGTCTTCCAAACAAAAGATGTCTTTCTCAACTTGGATTGCTTCATCAAATGCTTCCAGTAAAGTACCTTTCTGTGCCCTTTTGACACATATTGCAATAGGGGGAGGTCGTCCTTTTTCATAATAAGCCACCAACAATTCTTCAACAGGAAGAAGATTGGTAGGGATTCTATTTTTGAGATATGAAAACCTTTGGTTAAAGTATTTTACCCTTTCTTTTCCTTTGGCTTTCATGGAGGATAACTCTAAAACAAGATCTTGCGGTGTGTTAAGTCATGAACTTGTTTCTTCAATTTTATGTTTTGATTGTCATTTCTATTTCATTTTTATTTTAAGTTTGCTTATTTTCTTAAGCTGTTTTTCTACCCCCTTTAGGAAATTTTTTGGTTTTAAATGAAATTTTTTGGTTTTAAATGAAACTTTGGACTTTTGCTTTTGGTTTTCTATTATTTCCATTTCTTTAGGATTTGAAGGGATCCATAGGACTTATATTGATCAAGGATGTCACAAATATATTTAAAGAGCATAGTTTATCATGAAAAATGGTAAAATTAGTGCCAAAATTGAATGCAAATTATTCTTGTAGCGCAATCATGAAAGATTAATACAGCGGCGCTACAAGAATATCGCGCCAGCCGAAGGCACTGTTTTTTAAACTAAATTTTTGCATGAGTTCCATTTATGAGTGACTAATCGCATGATTTAAGGGTGTTGATACGTGTTGCTCCAGTAATCATCATGAAAGCAGGTGTGACTGTGTTGTGGAGGAGATCGTGGTAATCATCAGCTAGAACATAGCATATCATGACAGGAAGAGGTGTAACCCGAGTTTGATGTGAAAGAAGTCATTTCATATATGCATCACGCAACTGGAGATTAAGTGGAGCGAGGACATGTGCCTAAAAGCCGGAAGTTGCAATTATAGAAGAGTTTTTGGGTTTTCACAGTTATAGAAAAATTAGGGCTTGCTCGTCCTGCCAGCTGTTAACAAATTAGAGACCCGAAGACACTTGTACAGCTAAATTCAACAATCAGATACTTCAAAGAGTGATTTTAAACGTCTACAGCAAGACATAAATCAGGTATTCCGCGTTAAGCTGATAGTGGCTGCTAAATTGGGGTTTTCCTAGTAAAGCTTGTTTTGTTAAAATTCAGTAAGGGAAACATAAATGTAGGCTTTAAACAACACTCCTGTCGAAGATAGATCAATTTAAGAGTTTGGAGACGCTGTGACCAATGGAAAATTGAAAGTTAGCAGTACATTGAACCACTACTTTTTTCAAAATCTGAAAGCAGCTGTTAGGTCATCGATAGAACTCTATAGGTACACAAAATTCAGCTATTGAAAGTAGATGGGTAAAAGTGGCAAAATAAATAGGACTGAGCCCATTGAGCTGAAATGGATTGATAAATTTCCAGATTGTGCAAATCTTTTTCAAAATACTGGTTGGTTGGATTTCTTCAAGAAAATTGATGGCTATAACACTAAAGTCTCTTATAAATTTGCCCAAAGCTATAATCAGGACGTGATAGTATTTGATACTCTGAAATTTAAATTGACTGTGGAATTAGTTGCTAAAGCTATAGGAGTCAGAAATGAAGGTGAAATGTGGTTCAAAAAATTGCCTTTCACTTTTAATGCCCAAAGGTACCTTATACCTGGTATCACTCCAGACTGGCACAAAGGGGTATTAATTCAGGATGTCAGAGATGAGTGGGTGGAGCCCATTAAAATCCTAAAAGCTATATCACTTGTGAAGGCAGATATGCTTATGTCTTCAAATACCATTTTAGATTTTTACAGCATTTGGTTGGTGAATCCAAAATGAACCTTCCTTTTTTCTTGTTCAAAAGTCTACAGAAGATGTCAAGTAGAATTAAGGGACATCATGATCATACTACACAATACATATTCCATCATGGTTTGATCAAGCTCATTATCAGTACTATTCTACAACGAGAAGGGAAGACATGGGATCATTTTTTGTTTTGGTCTGGTTTTCAAACTAAGCAAGAAGAGCAGCAAGCCAGAAAACGTGTAGACAAAGTGCAAACTCTAGTTAAAAAACTAGGTCAGAAGATCAAATCTGAAGACAAGAAAGAGGTTAAACTTGAAGAAGCACCAGAGTCTTTGAAGGATGACAAGGAACCTCAAAAGGTTACAGCTGACATCAAAGGTAAATATTCACTGTTTTCACAAAAAGAAGATCAGCCTGAGCAACACATGGCACCAGCAGAAACTTTCAGTGAAGAAAAAATTGCTGCCAAAGAAAAGGTTGCTATAGAGAAAGAAAACATTCAAGTCTAGCAAAAAAGCCCCATCACTGTCTTATCTGAGGATGAGGGATATCTGTTAGAGGAAGATGAATTTACTGTCAAAACTGAAGCTAGGGTTGACACATACACAGAATGCTACAGTCAAGAGGATAAAACAAAGAGATCACAGAAAAAGAAAGCCAAAATCAAAGCAATAGAAATAGCCACAGTTAGACATCAAGGAAAAACTTTGAAGATGGTGAAAGAACTTGCTTTAGAATGGAGACCAAAAACCAGATCTAAAAACAAGTTAAGGCTGAGTATGAAAAAGCTGCTAAACCCTAGATTGAATACAAAAGAGGTAAGTGTGCTTGATGATGAATCTTCGGATGAAAAACCAAAGATTGAGAAAGAAGCAGTTCCAAAAAGTCCAGTTTCTCATCATACAAAGGGGAAAAAGTCATTAAGGTTAGCAGAAGACTCCAGCCTCACCCAAACTAAACTATCAGCTGTGTTTCTGGATTTAAGAGATGAAATGATAAAAGAACAACAGAAAAAGGAAGTTGAAGTTTCTTATTCTAAAAATCAGCACTTGATAGATGAAACTACACCATTTGAAGCAACAAGTCAGGAAAACACTATTGTTCATGGTGCGTCTTCAAGGCTGTTACAGGAAGATGAAGATATTTTCAGAAGGTTAAATATCCCATGGTTGCCCAATGAAATGCAAAATACTACAACAGGGAAGGCTTTTGACTCAGACATGGAGAACCTGCAAAAAACCATCAAACAATATAGGCATCAAATGGAATGCATGCAGGAGACTAATGATGCTCTAGTCCTAGCAAATAGAAGGCTAAGAGAAGATTTACAGGAAGTGAATGAGAATTATCAAGAGTTAATAACAGTTTCTAAAGAAGCCTTGAAGAGAAAGAGAAGCACAGATGTGCATTATGCAGAGTTGAAGCAGATTGTCAGAGACTTGCAGTAGAAGAATGAAAAACTTACAAGGAAGTTAGCAAATACATAAGATGAAGAGAAGAGAGCCAGGAAGAAGGCCCAAATCTCGGATGGAATAGCCTTACTAGTTGAAGCTGCCAAAGACCTTTGAGTTGGCAGTTAGTCAATTACTTGGGGATCTTTTAATAGATACTTTAGTTAGTTAGTTTTTAGTTATGCTTTTAAAGAAATACTTTATTTCACTTTATCTCATCGATGAGTTGGTTGAGGGCAGTTAGGGTTTAGACCCTAACTAATTTTGTAAAAAATAGTATTTAGATTGAGAAGAAGGACAAAAACAAGGTTCGATTTTTGGGAGGACTTCAGGAGGTCTGCTAGACTTATTGATGAGATAAGTACATAACTCTTATATGTATTTGTTGACAGAATTATGAAATATATGATCCTTTTCACCCTTCAGTTTGTGTGTTGGCTTCATTGTTTAACTTGTTTAGTTGCTTAACTGATAAATTCATTGCTGGTCTATGTTTGTATGCTGGTAATGCTTATCTTTTATGAATGAACTTCAATATTATGCTCTATTGGATTTTGGTGAATATATGATGCATCTTTGTCTTCTTTTGCTTATGATTCAGTTCCTATTTTGCTCATGAGTGTCTTCCTTGTTTGTTCCCAAACTTTATAACCAGAAAACCTATCAAAAAACCTTAAAACTTACTTTTACTTGATTGTATTTTTGAGATTGTGTTGGCTTGTTTCTTTGTGGCCTGGAAACAATTTCTGGCACAAACATCTTTGGTGCCGTTGCCGGGGAACGAAGTTGAAAACAGATTTTTCCCTGGGATACTTATCATTTCACTGGTTTTAGGAGGTGACCTTAAACCAACACATCTTTAAGGCTACTTTTCACCAAGTTTGACACAATGGCTACTAGAGGAGTTGGAACCAGGAACAGACCTACTTTACCTTTGCAGTTGGGTGTGACAAACCCTGAACAGATATTAAAGACAACAAGAAAAGTTAGAAGGTCTCAATCTTTACCAGCCCTATGTGATCCAGATCAGTTGGGTGTTTTATCACATTCAGCTTTGTTAGGAAAAGAAGAAGAAAATTCACCGTGGTTAAGACCTATTATTCCTGAAAGCAGTTTCCAAGTTTTTACTAATCCTAAATCCTTCAAGGAAGCCAAAACTGTTTCTCCTGGTAAGATACCTATTTTTCAGCTAAAACTAGGTAAAAAACCTTTTCAACTAGGTTCTAGTCAAACTTCCTCCTCATCAAAGTTAGTCAGTCCAAAAATGGCAGCCTAGAATCAGCCCATAGACATGATGGACTGGATGGTTGCAGCCAGATATGCACCATTGGTCTTGCCTCAGCCTTTAAATGCACTGCCTAGGGGTGACTATCAGAAATATCTTCCTAGGTTTAATGGACAGGGGGAAACCACAGCTGAAGAACATTGGGAAGCTTTCCTCAGTTATGCTGATAACCAAAACATTGAGGCTAAAGATGTATGGATGAGAATGTTTGTGCAGAGCCTTGATGGAGATGTAAGAAAATGGTTCAGGGAGTTGCCTGCTAATTCCATCACTATCATTGAAGAACTTCGTGATCTTTTCATGAGGCAATGGGGTGACACTAAAGACCATACATATTACATAACTGAATTTGGAGCTCTCAGTAGGAAAAAGGATGAAACTATTGCAGACTTTTCAAAGAGGTTTAACAAGATGTATAGTATAATTCCTGCAGAAATAAAGCCTACAGAAACATCGGCTAAACTTACCTATGCAAATGCTTTTGATCATGAGTTTTCTTTATTGTTGAGAGAAAGAAGACCTATCTCTTTATTGAATATGCAGGATGAAGCATTGGAGGTAGAATCCAACATCTTGGCTTCTAATAGATTAAAGAAGGAAACAACTCAGTAGCTTTATGATAGAAAAGGGAAAAAGGAGGCAGCCCCAGGAGGTTCTGCTTCTCATTCTGCAGAGGGAAAAATTGATGAAATGGCTAAATTGGTGAAGACTCTGACTGCAAAATTGAACAAATTAGAGCTTGAGAAAAATTCCAGCAAGCCTGCTCCGGAAGGTGAATGAAATCCAAATAATTAGAATCAATTCAGAAGGCAATTTGTTCCCCGCTTCATGCCTAGAGAACGAAGGAATAATGATATCCAGCGAGAAAGGAGAGAAAATGAGGACCAAAGAGTGCCACCACCTTTTCAAAACAATATTGTTGATGAAGAAGAAGTTGATGATGAGCTGATTTTTCAAGAGAATGATCAAGATGTGAATCATCTTGGAGAGGGATTGTCTGAAGGTTTTGTCACTGAGGAAGAATTTCTAAATGCAGAATATTATGATGCTGACATGTTTGAAACCAAGGATGATTTAGGTTTGGAAAAGACTGCTATAACTACTGTTGTCCATCAAAATGAACTCAAGAAGACTCTAAATCTGAGATCAGGTCCAAAACAGGTGGTACAAGCCTCAAAGAAGAAAGCAATTGTCCCTGCTAAGCAGCCATCTGAACCTGTAGCAGAGAAGAAGCAAGATTCAGAAAAACATAAGAAAAACACAAAGGTTGAAGAGGTAAATAAAACTGTCCAGAATTTCAGTTTGGAGAATGAATTAGGAAAGTTAAAGATTCCTGTACCTTTAACTAAATTGATAAAAAATCCTTCATATAAAGAATCAGTCCTTAAAATGCTTAATCCAACAAGCAATCAGCCTGTTTCCGATACAGTTAATTTACAAGAGGAGAATCCAAAGATTTTCATTGGATCAGCCTTGGATGAGAAGGCTGAGAACGAAGCAAGAGCTTCACCACAATTCTATATCACTCTGATTGTCCATGAACATATGATACACAATTGTTTATTAGATTCAGGAGCATCCCACAATTTGATGCCAAAGGTTGTTATGGAGGCTTTGGGGCTGAATATTACCAAACCCTATCATGACCTGTATGCTTTTGATTCCCGAGCTGTGAAGTGTTTAGGAGTAATAAAAGATATGGTTGTCATCCTGGCTCAGTTGCCTATGAAAAGTGTGATAATGGATGTTGTGGTAGCTGACATTACACCAAAGTTTGGTTTACTTCTTTCTAGGTCTTGGGAAAAGAAGGTTGGAGGGACCTTACAAATGGATCTCGCATATGCTACCATTCCTGTGTTTGGTGGAGAAAACAGAAGGTTGTACAGAGAGCTTCAGTTTGCTTATATAGTGACAGATGACAAGAACCCCACCAATCATCCACTATATGCTGTTGACAAAGATCTAGGAACTTGCATGTTACATTTCAGTGATGAAGACAATACTACTGGTTTGTTACAAGTGGAAAAAGAACAGCCAGTAAAACATAGCAAAGAAGAAGAAGATGAACTGTGGCAATTATACTTTGATGGATCCTCTTGTAAAGAAGGTGCTGGAGCTGGAGTTCTTCTAATATCTCCCGGAGGTGAAACAGTAAAGCTGATGTATAAGCTTGACTTTATTACTACAAATAACACCGCTGAATATGAAGCTTTGCTGTTAGGATTAAAAGCTGCCAAAGATTTGAGTATTCAGCAAATTTCTGCATATGGCGACTCCGAATTAGTCGTTCAGCAAGTGAAGAACAAATATCAAGTGAAGCAGAGTTTGCTGAAAGTCTATCGAAATGAGGTATGGGATATGCTTGAAAATTATTTTGTAGCTTTTAACATCACTCATATTCCAAGAGATCATAATCAGACTGCAGATTCATTAGCTTTAGTTGCCACACACTTCAGAATTCCCAAGACCACCCAGTTAAGGTATCCGATAGATGTGAGGTACAGGCCATGTGTACCTGATAATGTAAAGCA
This sequence comes from Larix kaempferi, assembly GCA_027924585.1. Classification (NCBI taxonomy): domain Eukaryota; kingdom Viridiplantae; phylum Streptophyta; class Pinopsida; order Pinales; family Pinaceae; genus Larix; species Larix kaempferi. The sequence continues at coordinate 11,410,344 of BSBM01000011.1, forward strand.
ATGGAAAGTTTTCGAAGATGACATGGAAATTAAGAGATTCCTTGAGCTTACTCATGAGTTTTCAAATTCCCTGATTGATCAAGAGGAAGATGAAGGGGATGAACAATTGGATGAGATTGCTAAAGATGAGATACCAGGACATAAAATTATTGAGTTAAAGAGCAACTTTATTCCAAAAGGCTTGGTACCTTTGGAAAGAATATTTACAAAGTATGATACACTGTCAAAGCCTGTTGTTCAATCTTCAGAAGAGAATGTGATGGACTGCAATATTGGTTCAGCAGAACATCCTAGAATGGTCAAAATTTCTAAATCCTTGACAGCTACACAAAGAAATAGATATATTAAATTGTTAAAAGAGCATGTGGATTTTTTTGCTTGGTATTATCAGGAATTGAGGACTTATGATACAGGAATCATACAGCATAAAGTCCCTTTAAAACCAAATGTCAAACCTTTTCGTCAGAAATTAAGGAGGATTAATCCAGCCTTGTTTCCTGTTATTGAAAAAGAAGTAAAGAAGCTGTTGGATGCCAAGATTATAGTACCCCTTAGGTATTCTTCATGGGTTGCTAATCGTGTACCTATTAGGAAAACGAATGGGGAAATCAGGTTGTGTGTTGACTTCAGAAATCTGAATAGATCTTCACTGAAGGACAATTATCCTTTTCCTAAAATTGAGCAAGTATTGCAACAAGTAGTTGGGGCACAGAGGATCTCTATGGTGGATGGTTTCTCAGGGTACAATCAGATTGCTATGCATCCTGATGATAAAGAGAAAACAGCCTTTACAACTCCTTGGGGAACCTTCATGTATGATAAGATGCCTTTTGGATTGATAAATGCTGGAGCCACCTTCCAGAGAGATATGGATATTGCTTTTGTTGGACAAAAGGATAAGTTTGTAGTAATATACTTAGATGATATTACTGTTTTCTCACAGTCAGATGATGAACATTTGAAACATTTGAAGCAGACTTTCCTGAAGTGTAGGAAATTTGGCTTGTCCTTGAATCCAAAGAAATCACACTTTGTTGTACAGGAAGGTAAATTGCTTGGTCATTTAGTGTCTGCTGATGGTATAAGGATTGATCCTGAAAGGGTAAAGGCTATATTGAAGATACGTTTACCAAGGAGTAAAAAAGATGTCCAATCATTCATAGGTAAAATCAATTTTCTGCGTTGGTTTATACCCAATTTTGTTGAAACTATCAAACAAATCACAGCCACGCTGAAAAAAGATCAAGAAGTCAAGTGGACCACTGAGGCAAAGAGTGCATTTGAGAAAATTAAAGTGGCTCTTACTGAAGCTCCTGTATTAGCAAGCCCAGATTTTACAAAAGAATTTTTCACATTCTCATTTGTATCAGAGGATACAATAGCAGTTGTTTTGTTGCAGAAGAATAAAGAAGGGATGGAACAACCTATTGCATTTTTTAGTAAAACTCTCATAGATTCTGAACTGAAATACAGTATCTTAGAAAAGCAAGCCTATGCTCTGGTAAAAGCTTTAAAAATTTTCAGAATCTATGTGCTGCATTCTAAGGTTATTTCATTTGTACCTAATGCTGCTGTAAAAGATGTGTTGACACAGCCTGATAGTGAAGGGAAAAGAGGCAGGTGGATTGCTAAAATCATGGAGTATGATGTAGAGATCAGACCTACCAAAATTGTTAAGGGACAAGGTTTAGCCAAGCTGCTGGCTGAATCAAATTATCAGGCTCTGGGATTGCATGTTATGACTGAAGAAATAGCTCAGGATGAAGATCAAGCATTATTGGAGAAAGAGAAGATCATGGATTATTATTCAGCATCTACATGGTATGCAGATATAGTCTATTTTCTGTTGTTTTTACAATGTCCTGAGCATCTAGATAGGAAGGATGCCAGATCTTTAAAACTTAAAACTACTAAGTATTGTCTAATGGAAGAGCAGTTGTTCTGGAAAGACCCAGGGGGTATTCTACTCAGATGTTTAGATAAACCTGAAATTGGAGTGATTTCTAAATCTCACGGTTATATTTAGGAGAATCTGGTCGATTAACTGGGTCTTGGTTTTCAAATTGGTGATCAGTTGTATGTTGATCATGTGCATTAAAACTATCAGGAGGTTGAACCGGTAGATCATAGGTCTATGAGGTGGGAACTTGTTGTTCTTCCTGATCACTAGACTGTAAAACACCTTCTAAGTTTAGAGGGCCAGACCACGTCTTCTTTGATCGACAATACATTGTTCTACTCTTAAAACCCTATCGACGTATGTTTTCAATAATTGTTCTAACGAGATGGGTCCCCTTGTGGGCGAGGTGAAGATGACTTCTCCTCTGTTCTCCTGTCGTACCATCGGTGTAACGGGTATAACCGTAGGTTGTGCAGACGTGATAGGGAGAGTTGTAGTTTGTGTATTTGTTGGTTATTCAGATGTTGAAGCCCTAGTCTGGCTTCGGATTTGAACCATTGAAGTACTTGCTGGAGGAGGTTTATTAGTAGTTTTCGTAGGCATGTTATACTAGTGGCCCTCCTTCTAGCGCCATTTTTTGAGGCCTCGGGGGTGCAGGGTAAGTACGAGGTGCTGGAATGGGTTCCAAGGCACACAACAGGGGATGAAAACCCAACCAAAGGATTCGAAAGACCCTGCGCAAGGGCAATTCTATCCTCGAGTTGTTTGATGTGGTAATCACCCACAGATATTTGGCCTCCGCTAGCACTCTATGAGTAAAATATTTGATCTTGAAAGATCAATTTTCCTATAACAGAAAACGGAGTATAAAAGCTGACTAACGAACCTATCTTAACCTACCTAAGGAAAGAACCTATTCTAAGTCAGATCTGACCTAAAAGGAGAATGATGTTGTGCAGATCAGAATTGAAGTGTGATGAACAAGTAGTAAGTTCCTTGAACAGAAATGTCTTCGGGTTCTTCACTTGTTAATTTAAAGTTTTATCAATTAAGAAATTAAGTAACAATTCTTCAAAAATTTTAATCTTATTCAAATACCTGATCTATAATCATTGTGTTAATTGAAAAATTAACATTTGATTATACATGTTTATTTGCATCGAATCATTTGCAGAAATACAAAAGTAAAAAAAAATGTTCAATTAAAGAAATTCAATAAAAAAAATTTGAGCATAATCCAGACATATAGAGAAATCAATATGAGAGATCTTATGCTTTAATGAATGTCGTGCAAAGGATTAAACACATAATCGATGACGAATTTGAAACATGAACTCAGCAATTCCCAAAGAAATTTGAAGAACAATAGGAGGTGAATTAAAAGATAACTTTCCTAAATAGAGAAGTCTTGTACAAAAATTACAATGACTCTGATAAATAGAGTATCTTCAATCCAAACTCCCGCTGAATTGCAATTACAAAATTCCCAACCCTTTACTAAGGGAAACATTCCTCCTTTTATACTAAATTTACATCAGAGTTCCAAAAGGAGAAATTCTACAAAATAGAGATTTACAAAATCGGATCTAACCATCGATCCAAGAAATCTTGCTACTTTTAAGCTAAAAAGATTTTTCGCCACCTTTCACAAAAGAAAGACTTGTTCTTTAATCTAATAAGGTTTCGTGGCACCATAAAAATTTAATCATAGATTTCTCACTAGCATCGACAAGTGGTGTAGCTTGCAAAGCATCCACGGTAGGAAATTCGAGGTCGGAGAACCTACTGTCAAAAACAGAGAAATCCATTAAAGGATTTACTTCAGGAATGGTAGATGGCACGTCAGGTTCTTCATTGATTATAAAGTCTTGTATAACATCAGTATCAAGATCAGTTGATCCCTCTAGAATTTCCTTCCTTTGCTTCTCGGGGTTGTGAATGTAAGCAGACAAAGTTTCGAAGTCTTCTTCACTGCTACTGCTGCTAAGATCAGGAACACCCGCATCAAATGGTGGTGACAACATTTCTTGATATAACAAGGGGTAGAGCTCTTCATTTTCAATATGAACATTAGAAAATTCACCATCTGTATGAATATTGCTCATTCTGAATGAGTCTCAGATAGAAGGATGTACGAAGAATGCCAAATAGAGTGTTTCCTGTTTCAGAAGGCAATGGATGAACTGGAACTTTTATGTTAATTGCTATTTAAAGGCCAGCAAGTAGGTCGATGATAATCGGGCAGGACGTTCTGCAATGATTAAAGTTATCCAATCAATTCATTGTAATTAATTCAATTGTAATGACAAAAGCTGAGGTATGTGCCAGTCAAATCAAAGCCTGTGCGAAGTAAGAGTTCAATTACTGCTTGCGTGTTTTTGAACTGCCTTATGATCACATCGTTATAAGCCATCTTCTATCAATAGTTATGACTGGTGATTAATAATGGAGACAAAGATTATGGTGACAAAGCTGATGTGCAAAACGGTCTCAACAAAGAGTTCTAGTACACAAGCTATCAACTCTTCGCACGTAACAAATCCGATCATTAAGAAATGGGACAAAAGACGACAAGATGTCAAAACTCGAGTCCAGACATGGCGGACTTAAGGCGGAAAAAAAAATGGTGTCCATCCAACATGAACTAACAGATAGACTGGTATTAGTGTTTCTTGTCATGGATTGCACAAAAAATGATAATTTGGCAAAACCAGCTTTCAAAAGACAAAATGGAATGCCTGACTTGACTGACTGCAAGATTATAACAGACGGACAGCTGAGATTAACTGGAGTGGAACGTGGAATCGGGTTCAAAACATTTACAGGAAGTTCTTATTCAAAGATCCCGCAAGCAGAAACCTGAAAGTGTGGATTTGCGGGTTGCGGGTCTGTAAACCGAAATAAAAGGATTTTTGAAAGCCGAAAACCATTTGTGTAGGTGGCACGCTTCAGAAACGTAAATCTGTGATGAAAAATAACCATCCCAAAAGCTACATTCTGAAACTACGGTTTGCGGGTTTCGGGAGCACACACAAAATAAACGAAAAATCACAATCCCAAAAGCCGAATGCCGCCATTGCGGGGTTCGGGTTTCAGAGTAATTATTTTATTTTATTTTTTTTAATTTATTAAAGAATGATTCCGCAACCCACAACTGTCGGGTTGCTGACTTCAGAATCATCAAAATCAAAACATAAAACAAGAGTCCCGCAACCCGCATCTGTCGGGTTGCGGGTTTCAGGCTCTCCAAATGTCGGGTTTCGGGATGAAGATAACAGTCAACAAAATACTCAAAATTTTTGCTCCTTTCAGACCAAAACACTTTTGGAAGAAATGATCAAACCATTACAAACAAGTAGATCAAAAGCATGGGTGAAGAATTTTAGAGGTAAAATCAAAATCCAAAATTTTCAAGATTACTCAACCAAATACCTTTGCGTTTATTAAAATTGAGGGGGGGGCTCCCATGCTTGGCTAAGCATGGGATCTGTTGTGGCCACAACAGTGGGTTATCTCACATCTGTTAATGGTATACATCATTGATTGGTAATCAGACGATGTCACATCAGGTTTGACCTCAACTCCCTTATTCACTTTATGGGACGTGCACCGTCAAAGACTTGTGTAGAAGACCCCAGGCGATAGTGGCATTCAGTATGCTACTTATGACTATGACTTTACATCTGAGATATCACCTCTCAGATATTAGTAGTTTGTACCTCCATTTTGCACCAGTTGTTTCCTTTTTAGCAGGAGACCATATCTTACTGTAGAGAGATCATGGCTATGATCACTTATGACATATGTACTTCCTATTCATGGCCATTATATCAGATTGTTGTACTATACTGACATGTACTCAAGCATACTATTGTATTATGACGAGTGAGTTGCTCCTTCCACTTGTGTCTCCATCACTCCACTTCTGAGATTTATAATGTATTTCAGCCATCGTAGCATCAGTCTCTGACCTCACACATTAGGGGGCATCTATTACAATGTAATTTTCCACCTTATGAGCGTCAACACTCTTTGTCCTAGAGGATCCATTTTAGTTACTCAAATCCATCTGTTATCCTCCAGAGGCACTATTTTTCCCTATTTTTTCCTCTGTACGCTAGTTGCATCATTACAGTGGGCCTACCCGCGAGTTGCATCACTATAGCCCGCAAGTAACATGTAAAATGGTAGAAATCACTAGTTAATTACTTTTTACTCCCAAAAAGCGGTCATTGGGTGACCTTTGACCCTCCATCTGCCCCAGAAACGCCTCGATGTGTCCCTTAACCTACCTTTGAGAGGACTATATATTGAGCACATATGGCTTATGGACAGGAGGAGAAAGGAGAGCAAGAGAACTCTAGTGGATTTCTGACCTATCTTGAGTCTACACTCATTGATCCTTGTAGTTGTGAACCTTTTATGTTCACCTTCCAAACTCCTATCATAGTTTGAGTTTGCCATTCCATGGAGGATTGAAGTGGTGGAGGCACAAGTGGATTGACCCAGATCTTGGTTTAGATTGGTTGTCGATAAGAGGTCGTATCACATTGTACTTCTTGTTATTTATTAATAGAAATACTCATATTCTCGTCCATCAATGTTGTGAATTTGTTTATATTACATTGCGTTGCATTTACTTATAATATCATGGACCATTGCTATTAATGATGTTAATGCCGTTTATATATTATATGCACATGTTGTATATTGGCTGTCAAGACTAATTTGCAGGTTCAAGTGCACGGATTGAAAGCTCCAACGAGGATCTACATCAAACGTTTGGATCGAGGTTGGTTGTCTTCTTCATTATCTTAGCATTGTCATTTATATAGCATAGCATTGGGAATTGAGTTAATTTCTGGTAGTCAGCTATCTGTTGTGGTCCACCCCAAGCCATAGGAAGTTTTCTCCAACACACCAAGGTATGTCTAGTACAGTCCATAGAATGCGAATAGATGTCTTGACGTCGAACATTCGTGGAATTATTCGACCAGAGGTCAATGATGAGAACATACTAACGAATACGAGGAGACCTGCCATTGAGGCATGCAGGAACCAAGGTACTAAATTTGGTTCCTAAGTCTAATTTTTGGATAATGAGTTGACGTCAACAGGAACAGATTCATCGAAGGTGGACCATAATGAATTCCACATCATTGACATGAAACTGATATAAGAAAGAGGTGTGGAACAATGGATCAAAAGAGCACATACTAACACAAGACTGGAGGGTTGACAAACTGGAAAAAGAGTGGACTCAAAGTAATAATGACTCTTTAAACATTTAACGGCATGAGAAAGGACTTAGAAGATGGGATTAATTAGCAGAAATAACTACAAGGCTGGTAGACTCACAGTGAAGAAGATGACTCGGGACAATAGTTACAACTCAACAGAGAGACTGACTACCCAAGGAAGACAAGATATAAATGCATGCCATGTTCAAAGGTGATGACTTACAAGCTGCCAAAAGGTGAACTCTGCCTACTTTCCCATTTTCCCCCCATCATAACTGACGAGTACCTCTTTGTTTTTTAACGAGCTTGAATAGGATAACATATGCTCGGTATAGCTCACATTTACGTGAGTCCATCCTTGTATTTTTTACGAACCCAAGGAAGGAGAGGTTCGACTCCATAAGGATCCTTCGATGTTTTAATTTTACGAGTCCAAAGAAGGGTAACTCGACATTTTTTCATGTTTAGAGAATCTGAAATAACTTAAAGAAGACTCCAAGGTTTGAATTTTTTGTAATAATTAGTCCCCAGACCCGAAAAAGTATAAAATTATATATGGAAGAACTCTCCTAGTCATGCTTGACTAAGGTATACCTTTCTCGTAAATAGTCTAAACAGTTCGAAAAAGGGATAACCTACCACCGGATAGACGTCCTTTCAAATACTTTTACAAGTGTGAAAGAGACAAGCTCACTTGGCAATCTTTTCTAAGCGAGGGAGTCCAAAAAGAGCTTAAAGAGAACTCCTAGGGTTCGTTTCCGTGAGTTAATCGTCTTAATCGAAGAAGGAATAAAATAATACCAAGACGATACTTTCCTCATCGTCTTATGAGCACAAGTAAATATGACTAAGCTCGACACCGTTTTACTTAAGTTTGACAAGCACGACTCAGATGTGAAAAGTGCTTGGAATCTCTTTCAGGTTTGGGTCCAGAGCACGAAAAAGATAAAGTAAGCTCAAGCGAAGGTCAAATATACCACATAGCTAATGTGAACAACGTATGTAAACCTGTCGAATGTGGTCAAAAACCCTAGAAATGTATCTTAGACCATTAATAATGTGAAGAATCGACCCAAAACGATTTTTTTACAGTGAAATAGGGAGAAAATATCCATGGGATATGTATAAAAGTAGTAAAAATAGAAAATTACCCATTGTGACTTGGTTATTTTCACCCAAAGGAGAGTTTTTACCTTGTGTGGAAAAATCTTTAGCTGAGGAGATCGAGAGATCCAGGGAATCATTTCAACCACCGTTCGAAGCAGTTAAATCCTCTCAACCTGCTCTTTCATTTAATTCCTTTATTTTTCCATTTCATGCAAGTTTTCTGGTTTGGAAAGGACCTTAGGGCACATTTTTTGTGCCCTAGAATTTCCGCAACCTTCCCATGTCGGGAAGCGCAAAAATTCCTAGATGATCGCAGTTTGGACAGTGCATGGGGCGCGAAAATTATCAGTTTTTGTGTCCCAAGAGATAGTCAGGCTGCGAAAATACACAGGCATGAAAAAAGAGTTTGCCTCTCCCTCTATGCATGAAGCTAGTTTCCCTCATTTCAACTGAAGTCTCCCTTGTTGATTTGTAGGGGTTTGCAAGCGACTGGAGTGAAAATGGTGGATTGGAAAGAAAGAGAGCATGAAGGGGATGAAAGGGAAGCTATAAATGATGATGTCACAATAGTTGCATTACGGGAATGCGGCCTGCTAAAGTTTTTCAAGACAAGAGGTATTTGTAAACAAGGGAAGTTGTTGAACTATATCATCCAGATGTGGGATGTAGATATCCAGGTCTTCTATATTGGAGAGCATACCCTCGAGATAGAGCTTGAGGATATTTACTTTTTAACTGGTCTCTCTAAGAGAGGGGCATAGGTCAACTTGGTTGGGCATCGAACCATGGAGGAGACCATGGACACATACATTGCCCGCTATTGTAGATAGGGATCCCGCAAGAAGAGTGGGAAAGTGCTCATCACGGATGTGATAGATCTTCCCTTGAGGACTATTTTGTATACTATAGCACATGTGGCGGGGAGAGTGGGGGCCCACCATGCTTCCAAGGGACAAATGACTTATGCGGTAGAATGTATGGAGCCAAAGCTATTCAATTGGTGTGAGGGGGTCCTGGGAAATCTCAAGGATTAGGTTACCAAATGCAGGAACGGGGATATCCATCAATTCAGATATGGAATTATCTTAGTTACGTTCTTCCTGGAGAGTGTGCCATTGTTGCATCCTCAAATAGATAGCCCAGTCTGCCCTCCATACGAGCCTCGGATGGGGATATGGAGTGACTGATCCGGATGGCTCAGTAGGCCATAGGTCCTAGATTTTGGCGAGGACTTTTTCTCGTGGCTTGAGGAACAGATTATCATGATTGAGGACTTTCCCTATGACGGGGTGGACTTCCAAAGAGATATTGATCTAATATTTCCTAAGGATGACGATTGGGATGAATCAAGTAGGTGATCTTCAGATATATGTTTTTTGTATTTTTTTATTATATATATATTTTTTGTTGTTTTTTAATGCGTGAAAAATATCTAACATATGTACGTGCATTGTCGTCGATCGTGGACCGAGGAGGCCAGTGGGGTACTCACCAATGCATGGATGAGGGATTCAGAAGCATGTTGAGGATGAGAAGGAGGAGGATGATGCAGTAGGACTCTGTGATGTTGAGCAGAACCTCCAGGGGATGACAATGCGTGTACCTCCTATGAGGATGCTCGAGGTACCTTACCATCTCTAGAGGCATACTGTAGGTGTGCCGAAGCATATTGGTAGATTGCTCAGTTGTGTGGCGAGGGAAGTAGTATGCTACTGTGAGCCTCATGATTAGTGTTTAGGCAATAGTGTTACTAGTGGCATGTACACGATATGTAGGACAGTGAGCCAATTTGTGTATGGGACATGATCCCAATTTTGTCTTTTGAACGCATAATGCTATTGTACTTGGAAAGACACTTTTTACATGGTATTTATATACATTGACTTATATCTATAGCTTTTTTATTTACTACGAGTTGTGAATTTACATATTTTGCATGCATTTGTTATTATATTTTATTCATATGTGGTCCAGATGCCAATACAATACGTAGTTCGCTAATGAATCGGCCACCATATGGAATTCTCTTGGTACATGTTGATATTGGATATAGTCAAATGATCTTTCCAAAAGGCGTACCCTTCTGAATGATCAAAGTAGTGTAGGGTCACGGATGGTGTAGATGTGATTCAACTGATATACCACGAGTTGAGAGTCCAGGTAGACTAAAAAGGTATGGATCCTGAGAGAAGCAACTTCATTTAGGAGTCCGATAACTGCATGGTACTTCGTGATGTTGTTTGTTGCAGGGCCTAAACACATGCCACCTGAGGATATGAACTCGTCGATATGGGAATATAGTACCCATGTTGCGGAAGCAAAGTTTCGGGTATGTCGACTCACACCATCCGTGAATCCATAGTACACTGACATTTGCGCATACAAGCACAAGTTGAGATAAATAACAGTGTATGAGATAAAATCTTCACACGTAAAAGTGAACTAAAATCATGCTAAATACATTATGTACAAGATGTTATACGCAAGATAGACCTACACATAGAATCTCTTTAGGTAGAGTGTCATGTCCCAAATTTTTCACTGGGTCACAATGGCCTAAGCCCATTGGCCATATTCATGAGATTTTTTCAAATTGATGTTAAGGGTCAAATAATTGCCAAGGAGGAAAATTACTAGTTTCCTAGGTTGCGGGTGGAAGCACTGGGATTTGAAATAAGAAGGATAATAAATTTTGTGTGGAAATTAGAATAGCATAAATATTTAATAAATGAGATAAATAAATATATACAAGGGAAAATCAAAGTGGAATTTGACCATGAAGACACATGGAAGAAGTGGGACCCACACAAGCTAGATTTTCTATGCCACATGGCATCCTCCTCTTGTCAATTCGAATCCATGAGAATTCCAATGTTATGGGGATGATTTGTAAGGGAATAATACTTGGCATGATTCAATGATGTCGAAATGTAGAGGAAGAGTAACTCCCATGGAAGAGGAAGATGCAATTTGAAGCTAGTGGGACACTTGGGATAGATTCCCTAACTCTATGACAACAATGATGAAGATGCTAAGACACCTATGACAAAAATCAGACCTAAAGGCTGACATCTGACATATATGACATGTTAGGGCTAAATATATCCTCCACGAGAGCACTCAAGTGAGTTAGGGCATCCAAAGAGACACCAATTCGAATTTGGAGAAGGAGAGGGCTAGAATTGGAAGGACAAGTGGCATACTTGGGAATCTCTTCCCAAATTGAGTTGGCATGAAGCTCTTTGAAGGAATTCGACCCATGGAGGACCTTAGAATTTTATAAAATTCATGAACAAAGAATAATAGCAGCTTTTGATCATTTTAGAATTTTCATTTTGCATTTGGGAGAGGAGAGCTAGTGGAGTGCTACTCTACTTGCCTTAGCACCAATTTCGAGGGTGAAAGATTCCCATCCTAGTTGGTAATTGGAAAGGCCATTCAGACCTTTCATTTGGAGCTTTAATGGAGTCTCTTGTTACAGGTTGAAGCTATAGGGAAGATCATGGTCACATCTCTTTCATCTTGCTTCTGCAACCATTCTTCTATTTCTTGGCATATTCTTGCTCCTTGAGGAGAGGTGCACTTGTTGAGGTGATGAAATCTCTGGGATAGATCTTGAGGCCCCATATATTTGTATTCTGATATATATACTCTTCATTTTCTGTTCATTATACTCTTAGGTCAAAATACTAAGTGGAGTTATGTAAAAATATCAAACAATGCAAAAATGATGCAATTTCCCCTAGATTTTGTTGTTGGAGTTTGAAGAGACACCATTTCGAGTTATATCAGTTATTATCTATGATTTTATGTATTTATGGAATGTTATTAAAGTTCTGAAGAATTTCCATTAATAGATCATAAGCCCTTGGGACCTAAAATTCGAATTTCCTAAGTCATGGTGAAAATAACTATCTTTTCCCCTATGTGAAATCTTGCATATAAACAACTGATTTAAAGGAGTTGCAGAAGGTCATAATAATTAATTAATGATACATTGGGGAGATAATTAAATCCACTAATTAGTACCATGCCTCTGTTAAGAAATTTGGAATTTTTTAACAGCATTTGGGAAGCCATCTTGTCCACTACCCTTGGGGGATTTGAAGCTCGAAATTGCTAGTAAGTTTCCCTACTTTGTCCAGATTGTAAATAAATGTTGTAGAATTTTTTTGGGTTTTTTAAGCATAAATTAACATCATTTATATGTCTTAATAACTATCAAATACCTTCAGACCCAATTTGGGAGCATTTGGAGTCATTTGGATACCAAGAGACCAATACTAGTCAAAGAGAAATTGCTAGTCGAACTCCCTACTTTGGCCAGAACTAAAAGGAGATTTGAAGAAGCCTTTTTAAGTCTATAAAGTATCCATAAACCTCATATTCATGTCCCAATATCATACATACACCTTATATAACAATTTGGGAGCATTTGGAGACCAAGAGACCAATACTAGTCAAAGGTCGAACTAGTGGAAAAGTTGAAAATTTCACCATTAATATAAATTCCTAAAAAGGGACATTACAATGGTATCAGAGCATGGTCCTTGCACCTATTATTTAATATCATACATTGAAGAATAATTTGCAGCCATGTCTTACTATTATGATGAATCCTATGAGTATAATTCTTATGAGGAATATGCAGATGATTGTGAACAATATGAAGGAGAATGTGAATGGTATGAGGAAGAGGTACCATCATGCAACACTTCTTACAATTTAAGGAGGAATGAAGATTATTATTATGAACCTATGTATGATAAATATTAGTATGGAACACCACCAAAGGATAATTCTATGAATGAGTTACAAATATGGAGAGCAACATATAAAACCTTGCCCCAACAATATCAGGCATATCTTGATTTGTATAAGAAAAGTACATATAATCCCCCTCCTTTCGAAGACTTTGCTGATTGGATATTTGCAAATAGGCCAAAAAATGAAGATGTGGATTTAGTGAAGAAACATTTATGCCCTTCTTGTAAAATACCTTGGAGAGAAAATCATATGTGTGTGAGTGAAAAGAGCAATGAAAAATCTGAAGCTTCAGGGAATGCAGGTATTTCCGTCTTGAAGAGACTTCTTAGGTACTCTTCAAAAAGAGATTCCAAATGTATTGATATTAAGGAAACCAAGGAGAAAAGTACATCAGATTTCTTGAAGGAGAAATATGAAGATACATCCCATGAACTTGAAGAAGATCCTATTGAAAATATTGAAGATCATGTCGAGACACATTCTACCTTGGACATGAATCAAGGAGCATCTACTGATGGATGCTTGAACTATGAAGGAGTACCTAATCATGGGTGCTCACACCTCTATGTTGGTGACATAGAGAACACTTTTTAAAGTATTTCTGCAAGCCAAAATTCTCTTAAGCGTGAAAATGAAGACCTTGTAGCAGTTGAAGAAGAAACGAGATCAACTTCCCCATCACCACTTGAGCTTCATGAAGTTGGTCCAAGTAAGAAGGAATAAGATGAGGAAGTTCATTTGAAAGAGCCTCATTTTCTTGAAGGTTCCTTAAATATGAATGAAAAGAATATCCAAGAGTCCCTTAGAATTCTCCATGACACTCAAGCATTGCTGTCAAATTCTTGTTGGAGAGCTACTTCATTGGAGGAAACATCCTTCCTTGAAGACATGGAGAAGATCCAAAGAGCAATGTGCAACATCAAAGATAATTTCGTGTCTTTTCTTTTTGATAGAAACCATTTGTTTGAGCTTAATGAATTTTTACATGATGCATATTTGAATAATACTGAGGATAATCATAAACTCAAAATTCAAAATGAGCAACTTCTTGAAAGGTTGCAATGTACTTGTTCTTCCTCCTATGTTTCAAATTTTCAGATGGTAGATTGTTTGGAGGATTCTCATGACATGGTGGATCATGAGAAATGTGGAAATTTGAATGTGCTTGATGTGTTTGAAGATGAACTTGAAGAGATCCAAACACTTGATGTGGTGGAAGAGGAACTTGAATTGTCTCTTGATGAAGGTTATGCAATTTTTAAAGAAGAGCATGATTCCTCTACATTGGAACCAATCTACGACAAAGGTTTCACACTTTTGAGAGAGTTGCATGATACTACCCATATGGATCCTTCCCATGATGAAACTTCTGCACTTTTTTATCATTTGGGTGAGTTAGTTCAGTCTCCTACATCCTACAATTCCATGTTTTGCAGCATTAGTCTCAATGAAGTATGGGTGAAAGGGTTCTTTTTTATGGTGCCACATGAGGAGTATGGAACTCCTAGATTTACTTTTTATGATGACATGGTTGCAGCACATTCTTATTCACATTTTCAGAAGCATCCCTTGTTACTTTATGATGATGCACATATACATGGATGCACCTATGATATGCATTTGAGTCACTTGAAGACTCATGTTTTTTCTTGCTCAACACTTGGTTCATTTGATGTTGGAGGAACTTCATCCAACATTGGGGTGAAAATATTTCTGATTGGAGAAAAATTTTGTTGGCAGCCTCATACTTAGTTATATCTTTATGATTTTCACATTCATGGATGTATGGGTGAGACTTCTTTGATTCATTTGAAGTCTCCTTGTTTTTTTTGCTCATTATTTGGTTCAGATTATAGTGGAGATTCTTCATTCACTTCTTGGATGAAAGAATACATGGCTAAATATTTTGATGCATATCACATCCTTTTGGAGTATGATTATAGGACATGGGATCCTCACCTATGTTATTGGAGCAGATTTGATTGGTTACTTGATGCTTGTATGCACTTGGAAAATGGTGGTCTACTTGCTTGGATGTATAAGCACTTTCATGATTCTTTGATGAAGCATCTTCTTGATGTACAGTTTCATTATGTTTTTATGTAATTTGATGCTATATATTTTGTACTCATGATGTTTGGAAGAATGCATACAAGAAAATGGGATCCAGGAACTCTCTTACCCGATGGTATGAGTTGGAGAGCACTCCTAATTGTTGGATTGCAATACAAGCAATGGGACCCTGGGATAATTCTTAGTCTCATTGGTTTCAATTTTTTGGGGAAACAAGTAGTATGGGGGATGGATTCCCCAATTAATAAAGTGATTTTAATCAGAGTAGTGCAGCATAAATCATGGTGGTTCCTCTCTAAAATCTTCATGGAATCTAGAAGACTCAAAGTTGGGCAACTTAGTGACAACTTCAAAGAATTATACAGAAAGTAGGTTCTTCAACACCCATGTTTGAAATTGCTTTAGGATAAGCAATATTGGGAAGGGAGGATTTGTCATGTCCCAAATTTTGCATTGGGTCACAATGGCCTAAGCCCACTGACCATATTCATGAGATTTTTTCAAATTGATGTGAAGGGTCAAATAATTGCCAAGGAGGAAAATTACTAGTTTCCTAGGTTGTGGGTGGAAGCATTGGGATTTGAAATAAGAAGGATAATAAATGATCTATGGAAATTAGAATAGAATAAGTATTTAATAAAGGAGCTAAATAAATATATACAAGGGAAAATCAAAGTCGCATTTGACCATGAAGACGCATGGAGGAAGTGGGACCCACACAAGCTAGATTTTCTATGCCACGTGGAATCCTCCTCTTGTCAATTCGAATCCACGATAAGTCAAATGTTATGTGGATGAGTTGGAAGGGAATAATACTTGGAATGAGTCAATGAGGTCGAAATTTGGAGGAAGAGTAACTCCCATGGAAGAGGAAGAGGCAATTTGGAGCTAGTGGGACACTTGGGCTAGATTCGCTAGCTCTATGACAACAATGATGAAGATGCTATGACACCTATGACACAAATCAGACCTGAAGGCTAACATATGTCATATATGACATGTCAGGGCTAAAAATAGACTCCAAGAGGCTGCTCAAGTGAGTTAGGGCAGCCAAAGAGACACCAATTCGAATTTGGAGAAGGAGAGGGCTAGAATTGGAAGGACAAGTGGCATACATGGGAATCTCTTCCCAACTTGAGTTGGCATGAAGCTCTTGGAAGGAATTCAACCCATGGAGGACTATAAAAGTTTATAAAAGTCATGAACAAAGAAGAATAGCAACTTTTGATCATTTTAGAATTTTGATTTTGCATTTGGGAGAGGAGAGCTAGTGCAGTGCTACTCTACTTGCCTTAGCACCAATTTCAAGGGTGAAAGATTCCCATCCTAGTTGGTAATTGGAAAGGACATTCAGAACTTTAATTTGGAGCTTTAATTGAGTCTTTAGTGATAGGTTGAATCTACAGGGCAGATCATGGTCACATCTCTTTCAGCTTGCTTCTACAACCATTCTTCTATTTCTTGGCATATTCTTGCTCCTTGAGGAGATGCGCACTTGTTGAGGTGATGAACTATTTGGGATAGATATTGAGGCCCCATATATTTGTATTCAGATATATATAATATGTATTTTCTGTTCATGAGACTCTCAGGTCGAAATACTAAGTGGAGTTATGTAAAAATATCAAACAATGCAAAAATGATGCCATTTCCCCTAGATTTTGTTGTTGGAGTTTGAAGAGACACCATTTTGAGTTATATTAATTATTATCTTCGGTTTTATGTATGTATGGAATGTTATTAAAGTTCTGAATAAGTTCCATTAACAGAGAATAATTCCTTCGCACCTAAAATTTGAATTTCCTAAGTCATGGTGAAAATAACTATCTTTTCCCCCTATGTGAAATCTTGCATATAAACATCTAATTTAAAGGAGTTGAAGAAGGTCATAAGAATTAATTAATGATACATTAGGGAGATAATTAAAACCGCTAATCAGTGGCATGCCTCTGTTAAGAAATTTGGAAGGGTTTAACAACATTTGGGAAGCCTGTAATAATATGCAATGATCTGCCAGTTGTAGCAACTCACAATCAAACTCACAAATATGTTGCAAAGAAGAAGAGAAGGAGACACTCAATGATCACTCATAAACACAGTAGAATAGAACAATATCTTAGTATTATCCAATGAATAATAATGTAAGTGAATGAGTACAATGGAATAGTAAGGTGCGTAATATAGGATTCGAATAGGCCAAGTAGGGAATTCGATTTCCTAACTCAGAGTGTGGCTTGAATGATAGTGGAGTCATCATCTAGTCAATGTATCAGTCATCGGTGGTAACAGTCAGTCAACTGAGTCTAACTGAGTGGAGTAGGCACTAACTGAATGAAGGAGGCTCAGTGGAGGGCACATGAGGAGTCTAACTGAGTGAAGTGGGCATGAACTGAATGAAGGAGGCTCAGTGAAGGGAGCATGAGGAGCTAACTGGAGTGAAAATGAGAACTCTAGTCTCACTGGAGGTCCATCGAAGTGATACAGTCAGTTGAGAGTCAGTCTTTCCTTAAATCAAGGAAAGAACTAAAGATAACTGAAGTTCAACTGAGTGGTAGGTGAGAGAGGATGAGTGGCTTCCTAAAATCAAGGAATAAGGGCGCACTAAGCTCTAGGAGGGCTAAAACTGATCAGTGAGAAGCTCTCGGGGCTAGCTAACTGAGGGCTAGGTGCTGGGACTGATGACTAGGATGCATGCAGAATGCATGCTGCATGCAAGAATGCATGCATGGCTGAAAATGAAAATAATGGAAATGATAGTAGGAGGCCCCCTGGGGGCTATAGATAGGCTACAGAGAGCTAGAATCAAGCTCTAGGAGCTGGGAGGTCCACCATGATTATGACTGGATGCATGTAGATGACTGGATGCATGCATGCAAAACTAAAAAATGATGGGGAGAATATTCCAACACCCCCGCAAGCTATACTATGAGGAAATAACTGAAGAGAAGGGCCCTAGTAACTAAGACCAAGGGTCACCCTATAAAATAGCAAGATAGGGCCCTGGTTACTAAGACCAAAGGTCACCCCGTATAATCAATATAAAAATAAACTAATTGAGGAAAGAGGGAAAACCCAGTGGGAATAAAGTCCTCCCTCAAAAATAGACTGAAGGTGCTAAAGTAGCATATAATGACTTACAGCTGAATGAGGCAAGTGTCCTTCTTTTCCGAAGAAGGATCGATCGATCTGAAACGGATCAACAATGTGAGAAGGATGAAACCTTCCATTCTGAAAATCTGATCTGGTTCTTCTGTGACCAACCAAATCACTGGAAGATTGGAGTGTAGTGGCTGCCCATTGAGGAAGAGGAGGAATATCAGGTGAGAGATCTTAATGTTCTTGTGGATCTGGATCTCCCATTCGCTCATCTTCATCATCAGTTGCTAGACCTTCAGGTTCTTGTGGATCTAGGTCTAGCATTCTTTTCGCATCTTCATCTTCAAATTCTGAATCTGAAATATCATGTGAAGATGCATCTACAGCTGGCTCATCATGATATCCAAAATCTGAATCTGAAATCTCATGTGATGATGCAACTCTCTCTTAATCATCAATCAAGGAAGGAGGTATCTTCTTTTTGGGAAGAAGTGGATCATGTGCAAAAACATAGTATGAATATCATCATGAAGCATGTGATTCGAACCAACTGAGGTAGAATCAAAACCATGAATGTGCATATAGTTCTTTGATATCTCCTTTGAACCGACATAGGTGTAATTATCACCAAAGAAACTATGACATGATGATGGTGAATCTGCAACAAGATCACTGGTGCATGCAATAGTGGTGGTGGCCCATGAACCAATAAGTGCTAGATCTTCAGGTTCTTGTGGATCTGGATCTAGCATTCTCTCGAAAAGAGTTATCTTCCTCTTGGGAAGAAATATATCATGCTGTAAAAACATGTGCTTGAGATCTCCAATAATGGATGCAAGCAAATCAGATCCAAGACTTGGAAGATGATTTCTCATGATCTCCTTTGAACCAATAGGAGTGAAATCAAAACCAAAGTCACTGAAAGGTGCATGAGTCATGAACCCAAGCGAATGATAGAGTCTTCCATCGTCGGTGAAACTCTAAAAACATGTGCCAATGACCAAATAGGAATCCAAAGAAATCATTTAATAAGGGAGAGCGAATGCATTACCTTCCAAGTTTGTTTTCTTCAAAATACCCAGTAGATCACCATCTTGCACATCAGCAGGTGCATCAACTCCATGAAAGTGTATGTAGTTCTTTGATATATCCTTTGAACCAGCATGGATGAGACAAGAACCAAGTGAACCATATAATGGTGATGGCTTGAGCTTCAAATCAGATCCAAGAATTTGGGAAAGGTTTTTCATGAACTTCTTTGAACCAATAGTGGTGAGATCAATCTTCTTTGAACCAAGAGTGCTGAGATCAATCTTCCTTGAACCAATAGTGGTGAGATCTAAACCAAAATCATAAGGATATGCTGGAGACTTGAAACCAAGCGAATGAAGATTTTGGGGATGGTTTTTCAAGATCTTCTTTGAACCAAGAGTGGTGAGATCAAAGCCAAAATCATATCCAAGATTTTGGGGATGGTTTTTCAAGATCTTCTTTTAACCAAGAGTGGTGAGATCAAAACCAAAATCATATCCAAGATTTTGGGGATGGTTTTTCAAGATATTCTTTGAACCAAGAGTGGTGAGATCAAAACCAAAATCTTGTACTTCGTCTTCATCTTGAACAACTTCATCATGGGAGATGAAGGACGCCGAATCATGAACTGCAGGAAGTTTCACTGGGCTTGCTTTCCACCTGGATAATATCAAACTCTTCCTCCTGACTTCCAAATAATCTATCCAATCTAGACCATAGATCACTTGGATGTTCATCGTGATCAATGTAGTATTTCATATTGGAAAACATAGAAAGACATATGTTTCCGGAGGCTCTTTCAATAGCATCAAGCCAATCTTCTTTCTCTTCATCGAAAGAGAATTCTCTCTTAATACCAGTACACACATCAAAAAGACCATGTCTCTTCAGATATGATGCCATTTTTGGCTTCCACTCATCATAGTTGAATGGAGTGAGAGAAGGAACTCCTTCCGGATACATAGAAGCTATTGTTCAATTAGAATCTACTACTGTAACTGCAGAAAACTTCGAAACCTGCAAAACATGAAAAGTTGTCGATGGAGAATACTACACTTCGAATAGCTGCAACTGCTGCTGCTGCAATTCAAATAGATTCTTCCTGCTCTGATACCATGTAATAATATGCAATGATCTAGAAGATGTAGCAACTCACAATCAAACTCACAAATATGTTGCAAAGAAGAAGAGAAGGAGACACTCAATGATCACGCATAAACACAGTAGAATAGAACAATATCTCAGTATTATACAATGAATAAGAATGTAAGTGAATGATTACAATGGAACAGTAAGGTGCATAATATAGGATTCAAATAGGCCAAGTAGGCCATTCAAATTCCTAACTCAAAGTGTGGCTTGAATGATAGTGGAGTCATCATCCAGTCAATGTATCAGTCATCAGCAGTAATAGTTAGTCAACTGAGTCTAACTGAGTGAGGTAGGAACTAACTAAATGAAGGAGGCTAAGTGGAGGGTGCATGAGGAGTCTAACTGAGTGAAGTAGGCATGAACTGAATGAAGGAGGCTCAGTGAAGGGTGCATGAGGAGCTAACTGGAGTGAGAATGAGCAATCTAGTCTCACTGGAGGTCCATCGGAGTGATACAGTTAGTTGAGAGTCAGTCTTTCCTTAAATCAAGGAAATAACTAAAGATAACTTAAGTGCAACTGAGTGGTAGGTGAGAGAGGATGAGTGGCTTCCTAAAATAAAGGAAGAAGGGTGCACTAAGCTCTAGGAGGGATAAAACTGATCAGTGAGAAGCTCTCGGGGCTAGCTGACTGAGGGATAGGTGCTGGGACTGATGATTGGGATGCATGCAAGAATGCATGCATGGCTGAAAATTCCAATAATGGAAATGCTAGTAGGAGGCCCCCTGGGGGCTGGAGACAAGCTATGGAGAGCTAGAATCAAGCTCTAGGAGCTGGGAGGTCCACCATGATGATGAATGGATGCATGTAGATAATTGTATGCATGCAGGATGCATGTAGAATGCATGAAGAACTAAAAAATGATGGGGAGAATATTCCAACAAAGACATCTTGTCCACTACCCTTGGGGGATTTGAAGCTCGAAATTGCTAGTAACTTTCCCTACTTTGTCCAGATTGTAAATGAATGTTGTAGAAGTGTTTTAGGGGTTTTTAATCATACATTAACATCAATTATATGTCTTAATAACTCTAAAATACCTTCAGACCCAATTTGGGAGCATTTGGAATCATTTGGATACCAAGAGACCAATACTAGTCAAAGAAAAATTGCTAGTCAAACTCTCTACTTTGGCCAGAACTTAAAGGAGATTTGCATAAGCCTTTTGAAGTCTATAAAGCATAAATAAACCTCATATTCATGTCCCAATATCATCCATACACCTTCTAAAACAATTTGGGAGCATTTGGAGACCAAGAGACTAATACTAGTCAAAGGTCGAACTAGTGGAAAAGTTGAAAATTTCACCATTAATATAAATTCCTAAAAAGGGACATTACATAGATCCCATTATCGGGCTGACCCAAAGGTATACCATCACAATCGACAAGCTCGTAAGCTCCTTTCTCTACACACATTTTACGATGTAGGGACCGTACCATATGGATTCCAATTTTTCCTTACCTAGCTTGTCGTGCATCTGATCGTAGGTAAGGCCTAGGTCACCCTCATTGAATACCCGAGGTTTAACGGATTTATCATACTGAGCTTTGACACATTTTTACGAGCTTCATTAGCAAGTGCGGCGTCTCGGTGATTTTCATCTAGCTTGGCTAGATATAGAAATCGTTCCTCTTCGGCGGTGGTGTTAGGTAAAAGTTCTACTGCTAGCTTAAGAGATGGTATTTCACACTCAATCAAGAGGATCGCTTCCAAGCCATACACCAACTGAAATGGTGTGAACCCGGTTGCGTTTTTAACTAAAGTCCTGTAGGACCAAAGAGATGAAAAGAGAGCTAAGTGATAGTTTGATTTTTGTGTGCCAATAGTGCGTTGGATCATGCGTTTGAAGACTTTATTAATTGATTCTACTTAACCGTTAGCTTGTGGGTAATACGGGGTTGATTTTTCATGGCGAAAACCCAGTTTGGCACTTAGTTCTTCCATCATGTGATTCCTGAAGTGGGAACATGATCAGTTACGATGGCCTGCAAGACGTCGAACCTAGCTATAATGTGATTGAATACGAATAGTGACGCCATTTTGTCATCCTCGGCATACATAGGCATGGCTTCATCCCATTTTGTAAAGTATTCAATGGAGACGATGACATAACTATGCCCCCGGGTTGAGGTGGGCTTACAATGCGTGAAATCAATACCCCATTTTGCAAAGGGGTCGACGGCAATGACAGGGTGGAGAGGAGCGGGGTGCGAGCGTTTCTTAGAGTGAAAAAACTGACACAGGGGGCACTTCTTAACCACTTCAACATAGTATTTGAAGATTGAAGTCCAAAAGTAACCTGCTCGCAAGATATTATGGGCGGTAGCCATCCCAGAAAGGTGACCACCACATGCTCCGGAGTGGGAGTCATTCAACACATGTATGGACTCATCGAGGGTTAAGCAATGATGTAGCACAGAGTCAATACCGTGACGATACATTCTATCGCTAATGATAAGATAATACTTAGCGTGGTGTCGAATACGGCGACGGTCATCATGATTAATATTGGGTCGAAAGCATTGGGTCGGGAGATTCAAAATGATATCTCCATACCAAGGGTCAGTTGTGCTGATGAGAAACAAGGATTCATCCGGAAATGAATCGATGGGATTTGATTGATCATCGGCACGGGGCAATGCACAAATCAGCTTGGAAAAGACCAAATATTTTTTGGATTTCGATTTGGCGAATTCCAAATCGAACTCCTGAAGAACGACAATCCAACGGGAATATTTTCCCCCTATCACTTGTCGTGTTAGGATATAATACATTGGGTTGAAGTTCGCGATAACAGTGGTTTTGCAAAGCAAAATATAGTGTCTGAACCTCTAGACCACAAATACTATGGCCAGAGCCAACTTCTCCACATGTGAATAACGTGTCTCGGAGTCAATAAGACTCTTGCTGAGATAGTACACAACATTTTATTGACCGTTATTGTCTTCATGGACCAGTACCATACCAACGGTGGTAGTAGAGTCAGCGAGATAGAAAATATAGTCCTGTGTATAGTCAGGGGGTTGTATCACGGGTTCATTAGTAAGGGCCTTTTTTAGGTTGTCAAAAGACAGTTGGGCTTCGTCATCCCAGATGAAAGGAATGTCTCTTTTGAGAAGCCTCATGTAGCCCTTAGTGGTCTCGGCGAAGTTACAGACAAAGTGGTGTAAGAATTTTGCATGCCCTTGCAAGCTCTGGAGTTTTGGAATATTGGAAGGGTAAGGTAAGGCTAAAATAGCCTCCACCTTCATGGGGTCAAGGCGTATGTTGTCCTTGGATATAATGAAACCTAACAATTTTTCGGCTTCGACACAGAATACACATTTATGTGGATTTAGGTGAATGTTGTAGTGGCGACATCGTGATAATATTGAACTCAGATGATCAGGATGGTCCTCTCGTGAATTGGAATGTGCGTGTAGGTCATCCAGATAGGGTTCCACAACATGCTTGATTTCGTGAAATGCGTAAGACATGGACTGTTGAAATGTAGCCCTGGCATTCTTAATACCAAAAGGTAATTTGTGATATGCAAAGGTCCCCCATGGGAATATGAAATCAGTTTTATGCTGGTCAGACGGGAGTATCTCGATCTGATTGTAGCTAGAGAAGCCATCCATAAATGAAAAGATGACACTCCGAGCATAGTTGTCGATAATCCAGTTGATGAAAGAAGTTGGGTAGTTTTCCTTGGGACAATATTTGTTCAAGTCTCTATAATCAACGTAGACTATAATCGTGCCTTGTTTCTTAGCTACATGGACAATATTAGAAACCCAATCTGTCAATGGGACAGGGTATATAAAACTAGCATGAAGAATTTTTTCAACTTCCACTTTAATAGTTGTAGTATTGCGAGGATGAATAGGTCAGATTTTCTGTCGGACGGGTCGGGCACCAGGATAGACTTGGATTTCGTGAACCACTATAGAGGGGTCTATCCCTGGCATTTCTGCATAACTCCAAGCGAAAACATCATGGAACTCTTTGAATAAGGAAGTATAGAGTCGCACCTCAGTAGGTTTAGAGGTTTTTCCTAGATGGATATGTTCCACGATACAAGAATTCACGGAAATATCAATAGGAATGGTCTCCATAATATTGGATAAGTTTCCTTCAGAAAACACATCATGTGAAGAAGAGGGAAACGTAGTGTTGACAATGTCCATTGAAGTGTTAGATTTTGTATTAGAATCGACTGCCTGAATCGTTGGGAAAGAAGACTGATGGTGGTGATCTTCCCATGGTGGCTCATCGATGCTCAGGATCTCCATGTTTGATTTGTTAGACGAATTTTTTTGTGAAAGAGGGTCAATCATGGGCAAGGATGAGTTGATTCGAGGCGGGAGGGGTGTCACACTATGGTGGTCAATTGTATCGATCCAATCGGATGTTGATTGGATCGCATGGTAGGTTTGTTGATTATGGTTGAGAGGCATACATTCACCAATGATTTCATAATCGGCAGGACTCGGGACAACCATGGAATCATGATATTTGTGAGGTTGGATGATGCTCGAAGAGATCATGTGAATTGGAAAAACGGGGGGTTGGAGCTCCGGAAATACTCCAATGATGGAGGAGTCTTTTGAGCAAAATGACACCAATGTCCTCATAATGATGTTGGGCTTGAGTCAATAATGGGACATTATTAGCAGTGTTGGAGTGGGCGTCTGGCATGAAAAAGTATAACTAATCGATGGTAACAATTTTCCCCTGGTGAGGAAATTGTACCAAACGGAAAACCAAGGATGCTACTGCAGTCATGGCATAAAACCAATTCTGATAGAGTAAGATGTTATAATCTAACGTAGCATCGACGATTTCAACATGGATGGAGACAGTTTTTCCCCCTAGTTCTACAGTGAGTGATGGGATGAGTCCGTACAGTTGGAAACCGCGGCCGTCAAAGGATTTTAGAGTGGTGGGGGACTGAGTCACTTCGGGAGAGCCAATAGCTCTCCAACAAGACAAAGACATGATCGATGTGGAAGCAC
Organism: Larix kaempferi; assembly: GCA_027924585.1. Classification (NCBI taxonomy): domain Eukaryota; kingdom Viridiplantae; phylum Streptophyta; class Pinopsida; order Pinales; family Pinaceae; genus Larix; species Larix kaempferi. Next base: position 11,435,709 of record BSBM01000011.1, read on the forward strand.
CTTCATCCAAAACGGTACGATGGATGCTGTTTTCACAGATTTTAGTGTGAATCTGAAAGGCCAACTGATGAGACAGTCGGGGCTGAAAGTATTCCAAATTGAACATGATTGTGTTGGAAGAATCGGGATCAACAACTCCAAGTGTTGACAATAGGGTTTTACGTTGAGTAGGAAAATGTTGTAAAACTTCGAGAGTTGACATCGCACAAGGTGCTTGAGCTCACGCGTTCGGATCAAATGTCGCCTTTCGAATAGTGGCCTTGGGTGGCCGCAGCATAGTGTCAATAGGATGTCTCTCAATATGAAGAGAACCTGATGAAGGAGGTGTTGGAATTTATTCCAAGGTAGTTTTGTCTTTGGAACTCCCATTCTTATTAGGAATGGATACAGAGTCATATGTCTTTGAATGAGTGGCTATGTGAATAGTCTCGTTACTCATCATAAGAATATCGCGGTGTGATGATGTCTCTGCTTGGTGGTTGTCATTTTGGTTTCCCCATTGTGGGGGGTTGTGTGAAACCATTTTTTGTTGTTGATGTGGGAAAGGGTTCGTCAAGACTACCAGGCGGGAAGATCCTTTAACAAATTGATTAGCTTCCTTGCGATAAGGGCATTCCTTTGTGTAGTGATATTCCTGACATATAATGCATGGGAACTTAGCTTTCTATTTAGGTTGGTTAGCTTTGGTTTGCTGAGGTTTGGGGTTTTCCTGCTGAGTAGGAGATTTTTTGGATTTTCCTTTATTATTCTTCTTTTTCCCTCTAGATTTTTGTGGCGAGGATTCAACGGCGTTCACCTCGGAGGTTTGAGCAGGAGAAGTGGAATTTTTGTATGTAGCCTGAGTTGAGGGTGTTCACCAATGCTAATATCCACCACTTTTTTTCATTTTGATCTCCCTTTGTCATTTCATAATACCATTTATAAGATGTGGTCTAGTGAAAAAACTTTGTTACTTTGGGTCAATGGATTTAAAGTGTCTCCACAAAAGGGATCCAATCTTCTTTTGGGTGCCATACTTTGTATCATAATTACTAGTTATCCTCTGGTACAGATCCTATAAATACACAAGCGAACACTTAATTATGAAAATTCCATAGTTATAGATGTATATTTAATGGTACATGCCCAAATCTACCATAAAGTAACATCTCATTGTTTGATCACCATTATACAATGATTATAAAAGAGACACATGTCATCGTGGAAAGTAGCAACTTGCGAATCAAAGCACATGGATTAGAAATGCACAAAGATAAACACATGATAATGGAATAACTTAATGAGCGTCTTTGCATCTACACACAAAAGAAAATGCAAATTGTGGGGAACAATCATATGGAAGATTGTGATGAACCTCCACATCCACATGGACTAGAAGTGAAAAAGGTTGGGGAATGTTAAATGGGGAGTATATCTCATGACCCTCCACATCCACATGGAAGTTTGATGTGGAGTGTAAGATACATAAGCAGGAAAGGAAACAAGTGAGTGGGTAGAAGGCATTCCACATCTACATGGGAATTTTATTCGAGATGGTAAATATTTCAATCCCAACATATCAAAAGTTGTTAAGTACTAAGGGACTTAACTGATTCTCAATTTTTCCAAGCATACTTTTCAAAAGAAATTCCACCCACTTTTCCACTAAACTCCAAGGGCATTATCAAATATCATTACTAACTTCAAATGTTTTAAAAGGTAAAATATTCATGACATGTAATGGATATAGGAGCAATAAGGAAATCATAATCAACAAGGCTTGGAAGTAGGTGGCAAAACAATAGTCTCAAGATTTTATGGGAGCAAGAAAGGGCATGATTTACCCTATATACATATTCGGACTTACAAGATTCGATGGTCATGTATTTCTAGCCTTTGATATTTTTTCGTTGGGGTCTTCTAAATTTGGATAATACTCTAAGAATGATTTTCTATAAATTATTTAAAAGGAGGATCCACCCAAAATAGATAGTCTAGTGCAAGGTCCATTTGGAGTGACAAGCAATGGTCCTACAACTATACAATTGTTTTCGACAATAGAAATATTTTTATCGTATAATGCAAAAACATATGCCTTTGGCTCCTATTTTGAACAAATTATGGCTAATATCAACATTGATTTTTGATGGATCACTAGGTTGAGCAATCTTTGGACATATCGGGTTTTCTATTAACTAAGAGAATTTATGTGGTTGGATATTTATCAATGCTTCCCAACCAAGTTCAGGGTAGTCAAATCTAGATGTATAAATCACACATGTCTACGATGTAGGATGCCAAATTTAAATAAGAATTTACTTTGGAAGTTCCCTTTTACCATGTCACATTGGAAGATTGTCTATGAATATTCAATTTATTCCTACAAGGATCCATTTATTTGAGAGTTTCCCTTTCTTGGAGATTGCAAGATATTAGTTTTAAGTCGTTTCATTGATCTCTAACAATGTATCAAGGACCATGACTTTATATGTTTTATAGCATATTCCCTATAAACGTGTATCTGATGGTGTGATTGATCTATAAATTAACATGGATATTCCACAAGATAACGCATCACAAAAATACTAAATATGCTACTGAAAAATAGAAAGGTTGTATTATACTCTATAGTGATTACTTATGATCGAGTTATACTATTATAAAAATATTTTTTTCTTCACAAACAATACATGAAAAAATAAGAACGTGATTACAACAATAAAATTCCATGCCATTAACACATCGAATACAAGATGTACCCTGGAGAAACCTACGAGGGTGAAATATCCAACAAGAAATAATGATTGTGCCTTACTCTTTTATTCTTAGATTTAGCGTGTAAATACAAAGAAATACAATCACTCACTATGGAGTAGTTGGACACTACGGCCTTAATAGGATATTGTATGATCACCATCTTCCTTTGCTTTGCTATGATATCCCACTCCTTTACTTTGATTGTTTATGGAACAATAAATCAATATAATATGAACATAACCCCTTTCTTCCCTTGCAACTTATTTTTTAATATGTATTTTTTATAGCCCAAATCGACACTTCTCCATTTGTGACGACAGTTAAAATATGACACTTCATATGTCGATTGTTCGCTCACACAAAAGGACAATTATGGATTGAAAAGCTCTAATTTAACCCAAGTTGCTATGGCCTTCATCATTAAATTCAATCCTCGACCATTCCCATATTTCCTGAAAGTTGTAAACCTCTTTGAAAATAGCATATTTTCTCCCAAAGGTCGTGCAGGTTGTGACTTGTTCAACCTTAACCTTTGGTTTACCACCGAATTCAACAAAAATTTGCACTCGCATGTTGCATATTTTTTGCTAAGGATTCATTCTCTACTTGCTCTTACTTTGCAGGTGAATTCCCTCAAAAAATATGAAAAATAAATAAAATTTTGAAATTGAGGAATTTATGGTGGTTTTGGTAACCACATGCTCGGTTACAACTCCCTTAATCCCAATGGAAACTATCTTCACCTAGTATAAAAAGAAGAGAGATAGACCCCATTTGAGGGGACCTTTTCAATGGTAAATTTATGCTCAAGGATTTGCCTATCATTTATCCCTTCTCCCTCACCATAGTACATCATCACCTATGATCTCATATCCCTTTATGTTGAATTTGTTACCCTAAAATGGTTTCTACCATTGTGCATGTGGAGAATTGGTGGGATTTGTGGAGAAATAGAGTAGGAGAGACCTTGAGATCCAATTTTCGACAAGTTGTCGAGCAGGACATGGTATGGATTGTATGATTTGCTTCTATTTAATATAGATTGGACATATTTCCCCATTGAAAAGTAAACTAGGAAAGTTGTCCTACCCTTAACCTTGCTTCATGCAGAAGCAAAACTCTATTTTTGAGTTTGCATGCATGCATTTTTTAATTAAAATTTTGCATGGAACCCTAAAAGTCAATCAAATACTTCTTGAGATAATAAAAGCAATACTTCTCTCAATGGTTTTCCCACAAGGGTTTTTCCAAGGTCACATTGACTAAAACTATTGTGTCCATTTATGTGTGTGATTGCTATTAGTTAAAAGTAGTGATATATATCTCATGTGTTTCATGTTATAAATAATTGCTTGTGCTAATATACATTATATGGGGTTGAGAATCGGGTTTAGCATCTTGCATGTGATTTAGAGAGACTTGAGGCCAAGTTGAGGTGTGAGATTTCAAAGTATTGTGAAAATTTCACATGGTATCAGAGCTCGGTTAAAGATCAAAGCAGTTCACATGTCGGATCTACCAGATCTGAAGAGTAGAGTTCAAATATGTGAGGGTATATAATAACTCTGTGAGAACAGACATTCAATCTGTGATTGGAGTGACCAGAGATATCATATCTATGAGAGTAGAGTCCATATTTGTGAGCTTAGGAATCCAATCTATTAGATTTGTGAGATTAGGCATCAAATCTATCAGATCTGTGAGATTAGGCATCAGATCTATCAGATATGTTAGAATACGCATCAGATCTAATAGATCTATGAGAGTACATGATATATATGTGAAAGATATATCATATTTGTACGAGCATAGGTCGGATCTGTGAAAGAGCGGGATTTATTGTTCACCGAGGCATATTTTGGATTCGATTTTTAGTTGAGAGGATCATAGTAACAAGTTTGAGGGTTGAGGATAGGTTGGAAGGGGATGAAAATTTTAGCCCTTGGAAATCAAGGATGGTCTTGCTTATGAAAGAGTGTGAGTTATGGTATATTGTGGAGAGCACAACAGCAAAACCACTGACAGTGTCTACAGATGTAATAACAAAGGCTTCTTATGAGAAAAAGAACATGAAGGAAAAGAGAATAATGCTTAATGTGATTAAGGAGCATGTTCTCCCGCATGTGTTTGGTAAGGACAATGTTTATCAAATGTGGGATTCCTTAACCAATCTGTACTAGAGTTCTAATGAGAATCGAAAGATGGTACTAAGAGAGAAATTGAAGGCCATCAAGATGATCAGAAATGAGAGCATGGCTACATATCTTACCCAGATCACTCGAGTAAGAGATGAGTTAGGAGCAGTTGGGGAGAATATTGAGGACTATGAGCTTGTGCATACAGCACTAAATGGCGTGACCAAGCCATGGGTAGTGTACGTGGAAGTAATTGTGTCAAGGGAAAATCTTCCCAACTGAGATCATCTCTAGGATGATTTCATACAAGAAGAGACCCGGAGAGGATATATTCAGGGGAGATCTTCTATTGTTCATGACGAGGAATATGTGGCACTTGCATTGAAAGGTAAGAAGAAATCCAAGAACTATCCCAAGGGTGGGGAAAAGAAGCAGGGTGATCAAAATAAAGACATGAGCAAGGTAAAGTGTTTTTCCTGCAATAAGATGGGGCACTATGCAGTAGTGTGTCCCAACAACAAGAAGAAGAAGAAGCAAAAAACAACTTCAGTTGAAGTTGATAAGTTTATAGAGAAGTTTGACAAGGAGTTTTCCTTCATTACTTACCATTCGTGTACTTCAATAGATGTGGATGAGCATTCCACAAAGGATATTGACATGGAATTCTCCTTGATTTCTTGTCATTCATTGAGTGCATCTAATACCAATGTATGGTACATAGATAATAGAGCCTCCAGCCACATGACGGGTGTTCAAGGGTACTTTACAGATCTTACTGAGAGTGGTTTAGATCTCGAGGTTGTACTGGAAGATGAAAATTCAGTTAGGCCAGCTGGATGAGGGAGAGTCTCATTTCAGAGGGAATCTAGAGAGTCCATGATAGTGAGGGATGTTTTATATGTCTCGGTGTTGAAGAAGAACTTGATATCAGTTTCCAAAATTGAGGATAGAGGCTTGTGGGTACATTTCTGTGATGAGGTACTCATTCATCCTAAGAGATCCAATGATACTACAGCAGTGAGAATTGGAGTCTATGGTGGGAAACTATACTAGCTCATATTTTAGCTTTATCATTCCTTTACACATAGCAGCAATAGTTACGGATGTGACTTGTGTGAGTTGTGGCAGAGGAGGATGGGCCACCTACATCATCCAACATTGAGGATTTTGAGGGAGATATTGACAGGTGTTCCAGAGTTCAACATAGAGCATAGTGACATGTGCAAGGGGTGCGCACTTGGAAAGTATGCCAATACTGTTTTTCCGAGAAGTGACAGTAGAGCAACAGTGATGCTTGATTTGGTACATTCAGACCTTTTTGGTCCAATTTCCACTATATCATTGAAGGGTTACAAGTACTATGTATCCTTCATTGATGAATTCTGTAGTAAGACCTGGATCTACTTTCTAAAGAGCAAGGAATCGAAAGAATTCTTGCAGAGCTTCAAAGCGTTCAAATCTCTTGTGGAGAACCAAACATGAAGGAGGATCAAGGTATTGTGATCAAAAAATGGGGGGGAGTATACGTCCAAGGAGTTTGATGAGTTTTGTGCACAGGAGGGAGTCAAGATCCAGTTGACAGTGCCATACACACCTCACCAAAATGGGGTGGAAGAGAGGAAGAACAGGGAAATTGTTGCTGCAGCGAGATCTATGTTGCATGATCAGGGTTTTCCATTCTTTCTCTAAGCAGAGGCTTGTAACATAGCAGTGTACATTTAGAACAGGATTCCCCATAAGGTTTTGGAGAGAAAGACTCCTCGAGAGGCTTTCATAGGAAAGAAGCCTGAGGTTGGGAATTTTGGGATAGTTGGATGCCTTACATACTCACATGTCCCTTCAGAGAAGAGGACAAAGTTGGAGCCCACAACAGAGAGGGGAATATTTGTAGGGTATGATGAGACTTAGAATAGCTACCGCATATACATTCCTACGAGGAGACAAATATCCATGAGGTGGGATGTGATATTTGAGGAGGACAATGCTTTTAGGAAGTCGCGTGAGTTGGAGAAGGGGGAGCAACAGGCTCCTACACCTTAGGGTGGTACGTTGCAGATTTCAACTTCACAGAGTTCATGGTAACGGGTATTAGGGGTGACAAGTTCACAGATCACAGGTTCCCTAGGTACAGGTACAGGTATAAGCATAGGTACATGATCACAGGGTGGTGATCAAGCATTTTCAGGTTCATAGGTTACAATTTCATGAGCTGCAAGGTCACACACCATTGGGATACTACATCAAGTACTCAGTCTAAGGCAGTTGATTGGGATGAGGATGAGTAGTTCCCTCCATAGGAGGTTCCTTCATGGAAGAGGAAGCCTAAGTGGATTCAAGATACCTTGAAGGAAGCTCAGACAATGGGGACTCCCAAGAGGACTATGAGAGAGAGTAAGGTGCCTAAGATGTTTTGTAGTTATTTGTATATGGTGAGCAGTATCAGTGAGTCTCAACCATCTTATTATGAGAAGGCAGTAGGAGAGCAGGTCTGGAGAGATGCCATGGTGGAAGAGTATGCTCCGATCATGAAGAATGATGTTTGGGAGGTTGTGTCGAGACCACAGGAGAAGTTAGAGGTGAATTCCAAGTGTCTCTACAAGATTAAATATGTTACGTATGGAAACATTGAGAAGTACAAAGCTAGGTTTGTGGTGAGGGGGTTCTCACGGGTAGAGGGAGTCGACTATCATGATACCTTTGCTCTAGTGGATCAGTATACTTCAATCAGAGTAGTGGTATCCATTGCAGTAGATATGGGTTGGAAGATCCACCAAATGGATGTGAAGACAACATTTCCAAATGGATTCATAGAGGAGGAGGTGTACATTGAGCATCCAAAGGGATTTGAGGTACATGGGAGAGATTCTAATGTGTGCAGGATGAGGAAAGCACTATATGGATTGAATAAATCACCAAGAGCTTGGTATTCAAGGATAAATACTTACTTGCAATAGATGGGTTTCCAGAAGAGCAAGGCAGATCCCAACCTCTACTTCATTGTAGTTGGTGAGGATCCACTCATTCTAGTACTATATGTGGATGACGTGTTTATTACAAAAGCATAGAAACTCATATCCAACTACAAGAGAGATCTTGCTTCAGAGTTCGAGATGAAATACATAGGCTTGATGCATTACTTTTTGGATATGGAGGTTTTCCAGGAGGATGGGCATATATTTTTGGGACAAGAAAGATACTTAGTTGACATTTTCAAGAGATTTCAGATGGAGGACTATAGGCCTATGGCCATACCTATGACAACCAACTAGAGGAAGATGGTGGCTTATGAGGGTGAGTTGGTTGATCCTAGTAGGTATCATTAGCTTATTGGTTCATTTATGTATTTGGTAAACACTAGGCCATAGTTGTGCTATGATATCAATGCATTGAGTCAGTATATGGTGGAGCCTAGGAGTGTGCATTGGGTGGAAGCAAAGCATGTGCTCAGGTATCTAAGAGGTACAGTGGACTATGGGCTGGACTATGAGAGGAGGGATTGAGTACATTTGAGTGGCAATACATGTTCTGACTGGGAAGGTACTGCCGTGGATAGGAAAATCACCTCCAGGTGTTGTTTCAGTTTGGGTTCGGTAATCATATCGTGGTTCAGTATGAAATAGAATTCAGTAGCACGGAGTTATGCAGAGGCAGAATATATCACAGTGAGTATGGTTAGTTGTGAGGCTATTTGCATTTACAAGATGCTAGTTAGTATATTTGATCAGTTGTTGGAGCCAACTATGATTTACTATGATAATCAAATTTGCATAAAACTCATGGAGAATCCATTTTTTCATGACATATCCAAGAATATATAGATCAGATATCAGTTCATTTGAGATCATGTTCAGAGGGGAGAAGTTGAGCTTCAATATGTGTTTACAGATAACCAAGTAGTCAAAATTCTCATGAAGTCTCTGATGAAGGGCAAGTTTGTTTACTTCAGGGATAATATGGGAGTGGTGCATAACACTTTCCTCATTAAGAGGGAGTGTTAGAAAGTTAACTGGGAATGTTGTCCTACCCTTAACCTTGCTTCATGCAAAAACAAAACTCTATTTTTGAGTTTGCATGCAAAAGTTGCATACATTCATTTTTTACAAAGTTTGCATGGCGGGAATTTTGCATGGAACCCTAAAACTCAATCAAATGATAAAATAGAGTTAACAAGGCAAAAAGGGCACATTAGTGATTTGTGAGAAGCAAATCAAGTTGAGAAGATAGAGGAATCTTCATGCATGAGAAAGGGTTCATTCTTGAGAAGTGAGGGCACATTTCAAGAGAGAGATAGGGGCACATATCTAAGAAGAGATCTAGCACACTTCATCTGGAGCAAGGTGGATCCATTGGAGGATGAGTTTGCTTATGAGATAGATCGGATTCATCTATAGAGAGAGATAATAGATTGATTAGGATAGAGGAGGGCACATTTCTATGGAGGTGGGACACACTTCATTGGAGGAGGGTTTTGTAGCCACAACAGATCCCATCTTTGTTAGAAAATATGGGATCCCCTTCAAGACTTCAATTTCCTAGTTCATTTTATGAAAGAACTTTAAGTTTTGATTTTTGGACTGAATTTTCACTAATTTTTCATTACAAATGGCTTTCAGTTAATTTTAAACAAATTATAAAAGATTAAGTCATTTTCGATGTTCCTGACGTGTTACTTTTCATGATTACTTAATATTCGGAAATAAAGAGTTGGGATGTCAATGTTTGTGTATTAACTATGTCGACGTTCCAATCCCGACATCCCTATTTTTATAAATCTCAAAATTCGAAAGTCGAAAAGTGGATTGCCCTTTGTAAATCATTCTCCGACATGTCGATGCTGATGTTTTCCATTTTCTTGGACCTCATAAGTCAGGAGGTCATTTTTAATTATAATTGCTTGCAGATGTTTATTACTTTTGAACCTTGGACATCGGAAGTCGGAACAAATTTGATCCATCAATCAATTTCCTTGCCAATGTGTCGACGCCAATATTTAGCTCGGATATTGGACCTCATGTGTATTATTATTAGTATAATGATTTTTTCTTCCCAATATATCACGGACCCAATTTTTCTATTTATTTGGATTTATTTAATTCCCTTAAATTTTCATCGGTCTAGATATGTCGGTAATGTAATTTGGAACTCATTGTAAACTTCCCTGAGACCCAACATTCATATTTTTATAATTCTCAACGATCCCACCTCGACATCTATTTTCTGACATCGGAGGCTGACATACCCAATGCACGTGCCAAAAAATTGGCTCAGAGAACCAGACAAATCAGACTTAATTAATGATCAATGTGAGAATTTCTTATTTAGACATGAATGTGAGAATTTCTTATACCGTGTGTCTGGACTTGGGAAACATTTATAGTATTATTGATAATTATTACTTCTCATCTTTCAAGGAAGAAGCCCCGATTTACCAAAATATTAGCAAGTATCACTTGCATGCTATTGTTGCTCGTCCAATTGTCATCCCATTTACAGATTTGGTGAAATGGATTATTTATTATGCAAATATCCCTACAAGAACCTTGAGGGATTCAAATTAGACTCCATGTGCTACTTTCAAGCCAAACACTTTTTCTAAAATATATGCCCTAAAAACTCCTCAACAATTATTGACACGGGATTTTATAAGAGCTTTCGAGCAAAACTTTGAAGAAAACTTGCTTGTCAAGACCTGGATATTTGATCGAAAAATATTTATGCTCAAACCCAATAAGAAATACCCTAGCTATTTGCTTAAGGAACCATACAAGCTACTCACTGCAATGCTCTACATGTTTTATGGTGTGGACAATTGTGCATATTCTAAACTGGAGTGGACTCTTCTATCGCATGATGCAACTACTACAGGACAAGTGTTCAATTGGGCACAAATTTTCTCCATCACTCTCAGGGATGCGATTTTTCAAGCCTTGAAAACTCCAACCACAAAGAAGCCAGAATTCTTTCTATCAACATATTTGGTAGATATTGTGTGTGCTTCTTTTGCTTATCCTTCTATGAACTGACATTGGACTAGGCAAAACCCTCCCATCCACATTTATTGTTCAATCCTGTGGGAGGATAATTATAAAGCTTATGTTTATGACATATGTGACAATTTTCTCAGTGTTGTCTATTTTATCATATTTAAGAAGGATGCTCCTCGGATTTTCGAGGATGTCATTTCTTTAGTAGCACCAATGGGTGATTGCTATGCCAGGTAATTCTTCACTTACCTCAGAATATGGAGCAACAAGTGTTATACCTAAAATTATCACCTTTGAGTACCTTCATGTTTGATTACCATGGGATACATGAAGTTGGTACTTCCTAAGGTTGTTAGGACCTACTATTAGGTGGCTCATTCAATTCCTAGTCATCATTGGGAAGCTTCCATGCCACTTGGAGGTAGAAATTCACCTTAACCATACTTGATTTGAGCCTTCCTATGAGATTATCGCTCAATGCCTAGTGTTAAAGGAGCGAAAATTCCAGTCTACTAGTGTTAGGGGAGTGAAAATCCCCCTTATTTTCTCTCCTTGGCCTCCTTTAAGGGAGAAAAAATCATGTTGATGAGTTTTCCTCGATTTTTGGATCGATATTTCCATGATATTTTCAAGGGATGCTTTGAACCTTCGAATCCTATCCTCATACTATTCATGAAGGATTCCATTGTTAGTTTTTCATCATTTAATTCAATATGATCTAAAATCTTAACTGAGAGAACAACATGTACAGCATATCAAACACAAGAGACAAGAGACACAAAGCATTTCACCGGGGAAAACCAAGAAGGTGAAAAACTCCGCAACTTCCTCAGAGATAGAATGAGCACCAATACAAAGATCACAAAGATCAAACCCAAAAGATAGATGTCTCTAGCAGCTACTCCTCCTCCACTTGTGTGCACTCCTCTCTCTCAACTATGCGAGTTGGATGAGTGAGTGAATGAGTGAAATGAGAGAGTCACACTCTTTATTTATACAACAACTTAACTTGCCTTTAACCCTAACTGGGCTGACTTCCTAAGGAAGCCTAATAACCCATCCACATGACTCATATAGGGCCGACCCCACCAAGTGTTAAATTTTGAGCATTAATTCATTATACTCTAGGATCTTTGCTGAGAGAATAACATCTACAGTATATCAATGCATGACAATCATAATATGACAAGCATCACAAGAATCAAAAGCATAGAGACAAGAGACACAGAGTTTCCGTGGGGAAAACCCTAAGGTGAAAAACCCCACAACTTCCTCAGAGATAGAGAGAGCAATGGCTCAACCAAAATACAACCAAATAACACTGAGATAGTCTCCTAGCAGATGATCCTCCTCCTCCTCACAAGTGCGCCACTTTTCAGAGAGAGAGTGAGTTGCTTTTTCTGAGTGTGTAAAATAGAGATCTCCTATCTCTATTTATACTTACCTTTTTTCCCAGTGACCTACTGGGGCCAACTTGTCTACTTAGATACATCCACATTATATTATATATAATTCTGGGCCGACCCCAAATGGTGGTCTAATTGTTAAATTTTCAGAATTTACTTCAATCTGATCTAGGATCTTAACTGAGAGAACAACATGTACAGCATATCTACAGCATATCAATCATGGAGACAATAATGCAAGCACACAAGAGACACAAAGATTTACTTGGGGAAAACCATAAAGGTGAAAAACCCCAATAACTTCCTCAGAGATAGATAGAGCAATGATACAACCAACCAAGAGAGATAGCCATAACCTAGCAGCAGATCCTCCTCCTCCATAAGTGCGCTACTCCTCCTTGAGTGCATGTGTGAGAAGTGAGTGAGTAAATAGAGTGCCTCCCGCACTCTATTTATACTTGACTTGACTTGCCTTTTTACCTAACTCATGTAGGCTCGAACTTAACCACATAACATAATGCTGAGTGGGCCGACCCCCAATAGGGTGGTCTAATAACCCTTAGACCCACATGGCCGACCCCCAATAGGGTGGTCTAATAACCCTTTGACCCACATGACTTATACAGGGCCGACCCCAACAAGGTGGTCTAATAACCCATCAAGTATAAGTTACGACACTTACAATATAAATGACGACACTTCCGTATAGAGGAATAATACCATCTCTATAGGAGTACATACAACATATATGAAATACATTCCGAAATTACATATACATCAACACTAATAACCCATCGGCAAGTACACACACTTGCGACACTTGTCAATCCACATGACGACACTTCCTTATAGAGGAATGACACATCTCTTATAAGGGTACAATAAATATATATAAAATATACAGATGAAATACATTCCAAAGTTACATATACATCAACACCAAGGTGGTCTAATAACCCATCAAATATAAGTTACGACACTTACAACGTAACTTGCGACACTTGCAAATACAAATGACGACACTTCCAACCGGAGGAATAATACATCTTTGTTGGGGATACAATAAAGTACAAATGTAATACATACAATATATAGGTGAATATCTTTCGAAGTTGCAAATACATCAACACTCCCTCTTAACTAGGAAGGTATTCTCTTGACATGGGTCATCAATACATATAGGCACAAGTCGTCAATTCTGGAGTTGGATCATCATCACTGGATCACGGAGCATCATCGTCACTGTTGCTGTACTCGTCATCTCGATCACTGGTGCTATCTCTCAATTCTTCTCGTCATAGGAAGTTCTACAGAGCCAACCCTTTTTCATGTTGGATGTAGTCCTATCCTCCAGTAGGTCTTCATCATCTTTGTGAGCGGCCTGACAAAGGTGGAATCTCAAGACTGATTATGTGCCTCCTTAACAAAACCTTAAAAGAGCATCTTGCAACCGACAAGATCTTTAAAGAGAATCCAAGGACTTATTACGTGCCCAGCACAACCTATTGGATCTCCAGGACCGATTACATGTGAACTTCACAAAACCTTAAAAGCACAAAACCTTAAAAGAGCATATTGCAACCGGCAAGATCTCTAAAGAGCGTCCCAGGACTCATTACGTGACTAGCACAACCTATCAGATCTCCAAGACTGATTAGATGTGATCTCGCAAAACCTCAAAAGAGCATCTCAAGACTGATTATGAGCTTACTGCTCAACCTATCGGATCTCCCAGGAATAAATTACATGCTACCCTGCAAAACCTTGAAAGAGCATCCCATGACTGATTACGAGCTTACTACTCAACCTATTGGATGTCCCAGGAATAAATTACATGCTACTACACAACCTGCCACATATCCACGGCCTTGGAGTATCATCCTGATACTCATGATCAACCTGATCATCCTCGCACGAAGCATCATGCTGATGCTCATGATCATACTGATCATCATCATCTAGAACATCATCCAGAGCATCGTTTTAATTTTCATCACACAGCACTTCGATCCATAGCCATGGGAAGGATCCTCCTACCACCATGCTTGGAATAGATCCTGCATCTATGTCACGTCACTTCCTCCTGGAAGTATATTCAATATGAAGAACACCAAGCCTCTCTCTGAAGTACTCGAACTTCACCCTGGCTAGTGGCTTGGTCAACACATATACTATCTGCTCATCCATCGCAACATGCAGGAGCTTCACTGCTCCTCTCTGCACCATATCCCTGATATAGTTATACTTGATCTCTATGTGCTTCGACTTGTCATGGAACACTGGGCTCTCAGACAACTTCACACAGCTCTGGTTGTCACAGAAGATACAAGTAGCATACAACTAGAGATCAAACAAATCAGACAGTAGATTCCTTAACCATACTGCCTCACAACTAGCCAAAAAAGCTACGACATACTCTGCTTCGGCTGTACTCAGTGCTACGTAGGATTGCTTCCTGCTAAACCAAAAGATCACACCTGATCCCATACTGAAGCAGCACCCCGAAGTGCTCTTCCTATCTGCAGCACTGCCTACCCAATGTGAATCAACATAAGCCTCCAGGTTAAAATTTTGATTCGCATCATACTTGAGCCCGTAATCAACCATACCCTTCAGGTGCCTTAGAATATGCTTTACAGCAATCAAGTGAACATGTATAGGATCCGTAAAAAACTGGCTCAATGTGTTCACAGCAAAGCAAATATATGGTCTCGTATTCGTCAAGTACATCAAGGACCCAATCATCTGACTATACATCGTGGCATCAACCGACTCTGATGAAGCATCACTCAATAGCTTCAGGTTCGATGCCATAGGTGTGGCCATGGCCTTGCAGTTCATCATCCCGAACCGCTTCAAGATCTCTATTGCATACTTCCCTTGTCCAAGGAAGATTCCATCTGCACTCTTCTACACCTCCATGCCTAGAAAGGAATGCATCATACCCAATTCCTTCATCTCGAACTCAGCAGCAAGCTTCCTCTTCGTATCAGCAATCAACCCAATCTCACCTGTCACAAATACATCATCTACATACAGTAGGACTATCATTAGATTGCCTTCCTCAACCTTGTATTAAAGGTTGGAATCCTCTTTACTCTTGGTAAAGCCCAAACTAGTTAGGAAGTTGTCAATCCTATCGTACCATGTCCTGGGTACTTGTTTCAAACCGTACAAGGATTTCTTCAATTTGCACACATGTGACTCCCTGTCATGTGTCTCAAATATGAGTGGCTGCTCCACATACACTTCCTCTTCAACTACACCATTCAAGAAGGTTGTCTTGACATCCATCTAGTGTATTTCCCACTTCATCACTATAGCCAGAGAAAGTACTGTTCTGATGGAAGTGTATCTGGATACATGTGCAAAGGTCTCTTCATAATCTATCCCTTCTTTCTGGGAGAAGCCACGAGCCACAAACCTTGCCTTGTATTTCTCTATGCTACCATCTATAGCATGCTTGATCTTGTAGATCCACTTGGAAGTCACAACAGACTTCCCTATTGGTCTCAAGACCACATTCCAAACATCATTCTTCGTGATTGACTGGTACTCCTTGATCATGGTGTCCTTCCATTACTGCATACCGGATCTTGGGAACTTCAGATTCTTCAATATCTTCAATAGGTAGTTTTCTTGAACTCCATTGCTGGAACAAATTTTGTTGTCCTTCTTTTGTAAGTGATTGTACATGATATTTCCTACAAGTCAAATTCAATTGCATGATTACAAATTTCTCATAGTTTTTCAGAACAAAATCTTACACATAAGGACATTGTCATATAGTCATGCAATTATCTTAGCCAATGCTTCAATACAACATTTATCCACATCCCGTAACTTTCTAGATGCCTTCCATCTCTACTAGGACATTACTAAGAGTGTGCATAGCTCCCAACATGTCAGCAAAGAGGTTTCATTCTAGATAAGTAGCAATGGAATGTTGTACAGTACCATAGGCCACTTACCCATTACTTGTATATTAGTAGTATCTTGTTCATTAATGCAACTTTTCTAATATGCATAATATACATCCTAAATCTAGGACCATAAATATGTACATGACTGAACAACATCATTTAAGTAATCATATATACAGTAAATAACAATTCAAATACTTATCTTTGTTTGGTTGTAGGGTGGACTCCCTCTCAATCTTTGCTTCTTTGCAGGAACTACTGGAGTGTGCTCCCTCTTGATCTTTGCTTCCTAGATTATCTGACCACTATGCATGCTTAAGTGTGCACTAGTGTCATCATTGTGTCATCCTCAAGATCTCATACATAATCATTGGTGGACTCCAGGAATGGATACCTAATTAGGGTAGCTAAACCGAAAGCATACTTTAATTATCGACCACGGAGTGTACAAACTTAAGAGGTGCTAAGCACAGTATGTTCTCTATAGGATAGTCTTCGTCATTTTAGGATGATGGGGTGTATCTTGAAGGTTTCTTGAAAAGGAAATGGAAGTGATCTGCTCTTAATCAATGAATGAAGGAATATGAAAATATGGTAAATCTATAAACTAGAAATGCTGAAACTAATAGATCTTTATGCGAATTAAACACTGAAAATACTGTAAATATAACCTAAGAAATCAAATGTCGAAAGATTGGGGAACTTGACTTAGAAATAAAGTGTTGAAAGCTCAAAGTTTAACTAGAAATTCAAATGTTGAAAATTAATGAAACTTGATCTCATTCAAATCCAATGCTGAAAGCAATAATCATCTACTATATTCAAATCCAAAGAACTAAAATGATTAACTCCTATATAGTTGAACTCTTCTAAAAGAAATATTCATGGCATCACATATCTAAATCATGGTCTAAAATTAATATAGCAAGCTGGAAAACATAGGTAATTATGCCTGCACAGAATGCGTGTACAAGACTACATGAAGCGTATTAGAGAACTACAGAATCAATGTTGGCGAACTACAGATAAAAAGTGCTGAAAAGAAATGATCGCTAAACTGAAATAAAACCATGTCATTCAAATATTACCAAAGTACTTCATATACGATAGGGATTTAAATCAATTCACAGTACATATGAAGAATACCTGAAATGAAAACGAAGCTCCTGATCTATGTGTTGGAGGGGCCCTCTCCAACTCGTATTTAAAGAGTGGGAAAAGTCTTATAAACGAAAAGCTTGAAACAACATTACTTCTTCCATTAAAATCGTAATCTCATGTTCAGAAAAGTCTTAACACAGAATTGTCTCGAATAACATGTACTAAATGTAAATTCTACAAAAATGCCAACATGAACCCTTGCTAACCAACAAGCCCATATATATATATATATATATATATATATATTGGAACATAACCTAACTCGATGAATTAAATGCCGATTAGGCTGAATAGGAATTCTCTTCTACAAATCAGGAAAAAGGTGTTGAGCCACTTATGGTCTTTTAGTCCTTGCGTTGGAATTGATGGTTGTCTCTTAGATTACCTGCGCCTGCTCATACACACTTATTTCCATATGATTAGCTCATAGAAAATGCTTTTAAGCATAAAATAAATAACCTCTAAACTACTCTATCAAATAATCAAAACGAATCATTAAACACCACAAACAAAGGCATTTTCCATATCCATTATTGTGCTTGTGTGGCATCAAAAGGCTTATAAAGTACCTAATTTGGGGCTCATCATCTCCCCCATACTGAAGGATTCACTGTCACATACCCCAATTTTGTAATAATTATGTAATTATTTCATTATATTCCCGAGACATTATGTTAAATTTAATGCTAAGTAGGAATTGATGACTCAGCAGAGTCACTAGAAATGGAATGTAATTCAGAATATTTTATTATTAATAAATAAATTATGGAGACAACAACATGGGAGAGCTGTTAAAAAGAGGTTACTGGTCAAACTGGTGGATTAAACTAGGTGGAAAGGCAAATGACAAGTGGCAACATCCTCAAACACTTCCTAAGTTGCAGGTGGCAACTTCCCTATATTTGGGGTCATGATTCCCCAAGAAAGTGGAATTTGAGCAGGTGGCTCATTAATGACAGTTAACCCAACAAAGACCTAGGCAATCTTTTAAATAGTACTCAATGAACTGAGCTGAGGGTTTGAATTATTCTACAGGGAGAATACATTCAGGTGAATGTTATTCAGGAGTCCCATTGAGGAAGAGGGAAATATACAGTAAGGAAGTTGTTTGAGAGGAATGCTGCAGTAACTTGGTTCCAGTGTAGCTGTTTGGGCTGAGTGAATTATTTGCTGCACCTAGTTCCAGCCAAGGAGACCAGAGCAAGCTTGGGGGTCCTGAGAAGTGCTTTCTGGGCACTCTCCAGGAGTTGGTAAGGAGGAACAGCCTCCCATAGCTATTGTTGTCCACAGACCAAGACAGGTTTTACCATTTATTCTTTTATGTTTATTAAGGATGAATGAATGCATGTGGTATTTATTGCTAATATGTTTGAGTAGTAATTAATTAGTTAGTAGATTGAATATCCCAGAATATCAGTAGTAAGATTGTTAAAAGTTACTGTGATTTTCTGTATTGTTAGTATGAGGTAATATCCTTGTTTTATTACTATTAATGTATTTATAATTTAAGACAGGAAACTATTAATACTTTATGTAATAATTTATGAGTTATAATTATAAACCTAGTTTATTATTTTTGTTGAACAGATAAGCAGAGTTGCATATAAGTAATTGTACTCTGTATAATATAAAATTAAGTAAACAATAATAGGAATAATAGTAAACTTTGATCAATCAAAAATTTCAGTATTTACACTCGGATAACTAATATTACAGAAGAATGATAACCACAGTCATGTTATGTTTAACAGAGTACAAACCCTAGTCAAGATTGATTAGTTTTAAATCTATTATTTAAATCAAACACAAACCCTAGCTATAGATTATCCATTCATTATCTATCAAACAAAACGATTGCGCACAAACCCTAGCAGAACTACATCTCAAAGGAATTATTAACAGATAAATAAACTAGTTATTGTTTTAGGAACAATAGAATTAACAGAACTGTATCTCAGCTCATTATCGAGCTCCAAACTGTTAGTATTACATTCACTAGACTCACTTCTTCAACAGAGTCATAATCAAAACAACCGAACAAATGACTATTTAAAAGCACGAATGTGGTGTTCCAATCGAACCCTATCATTCCAGAAAACCTAGATATTAAGTCCACAACAAAACGAAACAGACAGAACAGATTTCCAGCTCATTGTCGAGCTTCTTTATCATCATAATATCCTTCACTTGTTTCTCAAAACTACCAACAGAAGAAAATCGTAACTACAGAATCAGTATCTAAACAAAATCACCACTGTCGTTTCGGATTGAACCTTCTATCATTCCAAGCTTTACAAGTATTTAAACATTTAGAACTTAAGACAACGATTTCACCACGGCCGTAGTTCTTTTTCACTACTTAATAGATTGTAAAACATAGAATCTATCTAGGTATGTATTAAAACAACCCAAAGGAACAAGAACACGATTTCATAAGTTTTAATACCAAAACCTGGGTGAAAACCCTGTACATTCCAAAGAGAACAGTAGATAAAAACAAAATTTAAGAGGCCGTAACCTCATCTTCAGGTAGGCTCATGCCTCTCACCTTCTATCCATTTAATTACACAGTATTCAACTACAGGAATCCCTCATTACAAAAGTAAGACTATTAAATTACATTCATGAGCCAAGCCATTACAACCCATTCCGAACTAGGTTAAAAACTTGTTAAGGAACTCGTCTAACTAGCAAATAAAAGACCAACAGAACGGTTACATCCATAGAAGGGATCTTTCAGGACCAAACCCTAACCATCCTAACAATCAACAAGGAGGAACGCCATGGTGGAAACCAGGCTTACCCGGTTAAGAAAACCAACTGCTGAAGCTCGAATCATCCACGCTACAAGCAGAGTGAAAACCTATAACAAAAGAACATTTTTAGTAAACCGTCCATACTTTTATTTGGAGTTAAGCAAATTCTTTTAACTAGAAACGACGAGTAATAAATTATGTAGCTTACCAGTGATGCATTTGAAACGCAAGTACAGTAGGTAGACTGATAACCACGAGTCGAGGAAGGATAAACCCCACCCTTGCACCGGAGGACGAGCTAACTGAAGCAAAGGGTTTTCTTCTACAATGGAAGCTCAAATGAACACTAAGTCAGCTGATACACTCACGCCATGACAGGGTTGTTTCAGGTAACAAGGGTAAACCCTAAGTGCTTAATAAACTCATAGTTACCATCAGTAAGGTGTAATGACTCCCCAAAAGATATAATGGACAAGCACAAATGTTGGGAGCAGTATGGAAGCTACTAGTACACAGTAGCAGCAACACCGGTAAACCCCAGTGGTTAAATCACCTTCATAATTGCTAACAGCAAGGTATATAAGGTTCCCAGGCAATACAGTGAACAAACATGAAGGTTTGAGGAAGTATAGCAGCAGCTAACACACAGTAGGAGCAGCTAACACACTGCAACAATGGAGACCGGACCAGGAGGGTTCGTCGAGAGACCAAGCCCGAAGGCAAAGGTAAAATGATAAGGTAGGGTTAGTCAACGGATTTATACCATCAACACTTGGCTCCCAAACATCCATGTAGCGTTTTAATATTCCCATGCAGTGGGTTTGCGTTCTATAGTTCCTCGATTTGTTTCAATCGTTTGTCTTTCAATTAAAATCCTAGAATGGGTGCACGATAATCATAACTTGGATATTCCTTTATGGTCGTGGTACCATAGTTTAAACTTGCAAACTATGTCTTCGAACTTGCATAGGCGAACCATAATATATCACCCTACAACCATTAAAATCATACCTCATCAATAACGTTCAAGGTTTGATAAGGTCCTCATCATTGTTTGATGAATAAAGAAATCATAGCATGAGTAATAGAGTTATTGCTTGGCTATTCATAAAGGTTAAAAATAACATAGTTACATGTCATCCTTTATAATCATACATTAGGATAATAATTTTAAACCTGGCGTTGTATCGATTTAACCTTGACTCCTTAATTCATGCAATATTGACATTGTTCAAAAACTCAGTCATGAGGTATTCTAGACATGGAGAAAGCGATTTGCATTATAAACTTTATATAGGTAAGGATGTAATGTAAGTTTTAAATGGTTTAGAACAACATATCACTATTTTTTCCTTAACTTTAGTCTTATGAGAAAAGACAAAGGGTACATCAATCCTTAGATCTACAAGATACTGGAATGAAGTTAAGTATGATGATTACAATCCTACTGTATTAGTGTCAATTGAGATAGTTGTTAGTCTTGTTTTCACATCTATTAACATTTATAGGAATAGGGTAGCGGTGCAATCAAATCATAAGAAGATATGTAACTGACAGAATATCATACAATGCTAGTAATAAACAACTTATACATTGAAAATTTCCAGATCCTTATAAGGGTAATTGTAAATGAGACAGTAACAACATATGAGTAATAATTGTCATGAGGTATTGGGCAACCAGCTGTAATCTACAGTGCTAGCTATAAATTATATTTGTATTTCAGAATATCATCATAGCGCAATTACTTCATAGAGTTATTTAATTCTTTTGTTCTCAAGAAACATAGCTGTCATAATCTCTAAGTAATTTCTAATTCTATAACAGGGTCAGTGCAAGCTAATGAGGGTCACTTTTGGCACGTTAGATGCAATAGAAAACTGAAAAAGCAGGCATCCCTCAACTTACTTGGATTTTTTGATTTACTTACGGAAAATATCTTGCATTGAGTAAAAAAGATGAAATGTAGGAAATTGAATCACGTTTCTGAATATATAACTTTTATGTATTGAAAATTTGCATAGCTATGTCAAGTTTCAGTTTTCCTAACAGACACTTTTTATTTTTCAGGCAAATGATAAGGTATATGTTTTTGTGGGTAGAGCCTTTGAGGGCCTAAATGATGGAATCAAGCTACAAAAATCGGCATGCATGTAGAGAACACATAGCACTTGTGCGCCATTATTTTTCGAAAATTAAATTAGTAATTTTATAATTTTTTTATAATTGTCTAAGTGATCAAACCTCAAAAATAGTACATCTTTTGTGGGTAGAGCCTTTGAAGGTCTTAATGCAAAATTCTTGAAATGGGTTTTTCATAGAACGTGGAGGTTAGTGTCCTCTTGTGCACCATACAATTTTTTTTTGAAATGATTGAGAATTGAAAAAGTTATGGAAGAAACACTAACAATGTGTTTCACGAGTTAAGGAGGTAGGACAGAAAAGAAATTGAAAGAAAATAGGAAAAATTAATATTTCAAAATAAAAGTTACATATTTGGAATCTGCAGAAAAAATGCTATTTGTGTCTAAGATTTCGTCAAAAATGACTCTGTGTAGCATATTGTAACGAGTGGCTAAGCACAGGCTTCTCCAGAAACTGGAAGAAATACCCAATTAGCTTTGGTTTTTCATTAACATAGCACAGGTTTGGAATTACCGAAGCAAACTCCAAAGCATACACATAGGATTATTGTTGACATGTGAGCATGTGACTCGGCCTGTTTAAATTCAAAAATATTGCCGCGCTTTTAGATTTACATAACGCGTACGCGTTATATAACTAAATAACGCGTGCGCGTTATATCAATAATTAACGCGTACGCGTTATATAACTACATAACACGTACGCGTTATATAGTTACAAAACGCGCTCGCGTTATTTAAATCATAAAATACATGTTTAATACTTGAGAAAGAGGGGGTGTAGAAGTCAAGGGAAATTTTGTTTAATATTTGAGAAGGGGTGGGGAAGGCTCAAGGGAATCTATGGTTAATATTTAATAGGGGTGGGAAAGGGTCAAGGGCTTAGAAGGATGTTGGAAGCTTGAGTGGGGAGAGATGAAGGGAATGAGAACATGATGGGCTACAGGGGGTGAAGGGAAGTGGAGCTTGAGAGCACTATTAGGAGTAGAATAGGTTCTGAAGAGGTATAGGGTTAGAAGTTGAATGTGAGACTTGAGTGACAAGGGGGAATGGATGGAGGCAAGGGGGATGTGAGAGAGAAATAAAGAATACAAGGGGGGGAGAGACATAGAGCGAGGGAGGGAGAGGGACAATGGGGAGGAATGGATTTGGAGGGAGTGAGATAGATGGGGATAGAACGAAATAAGAGATAGGAAGGGAGGGACAGAAAGTGTTGGTGGGAGACATGCAGAGAGTGGTGGCGATGGAGAGAGAGGGAGTGATGGAGAGATTGGGATAGGTTGAGGGAAAGATGAGGGAGGGATAGAAGGTGAGAGACAGGCGATGAGAGAGGGAGGGAGAGAAGGTAGGGTGAGGGATGGAGGGAGAAAGTTGGAGATAGATATGGATGGAGGGGGTATGGGTTTGAGAATGGAAAGTGACATAATGTGTGTGTATGTGTGTGTGTTTGAGAGAGAGAGAGAGACAGAGAGAGAGAGAGATCTAGAGAGATTGATGGTTGGGGAGAGAGAGACTAGAGGGAGTTGTGAGCATCATATTCTCCATCAGCATCATATTCTTCATCATCATCATCTTCATGACCATCATCGTCATCATCAACATCTTCATCATCATCATCATCATCATATTCCTCATCAAATCAAAATCTCCATCATCATTATCATCATCATGATCATCATCTAAACATCACCATCACCATCATCATCAACATCTTCATCATCATCACCATCACCATCATCATCAAAATCTTCATCGTCATCACCATCACCATCACCATCACCATATTCATCATCATTGTCATCTCTAGGTTCCCCATCAACATCAACATCTCCATCATCATCATCTTCTTCATCATCATCATCTTCATCACCATCATCATCATCATCAACATCTTCATCATCATCACCATCATCATCATCATCATTATCTTCCTTGAATCAGATCAACATATCCATCATGTCACCATCATCTTCTGAACATCATCATCTAAACATCACCATCACCATCACCATCATCATCATCATCTTCATCATCATTACCATCACCATCATCATCAACATCTTCATTGTCATCACCATCATCATCATCATCATCATTGGCATTTGTAGGTTCCTCATCAACATCTCCATCATTATCATCTTCTCCATCATCATCATCTTCATCACCATCATCATCAGCATCAACATCTTCATCATCATCACCATAATCATCATCTTCATCGTCATCAGGTCAACATCTCCATCATCATCATCTTCTTCATCATCTTCACCATCATCATCATCATCATCATCTTCATCGCCATCTCCATCATCTCCATCATCTCCATCATCATCACCATCACCATCATCATCATCTTCATGACCATAAACATCTTCATCATCATTGTCATCTCCCCCTTCCTCATCAACATCTCCATCATCATCATCATCATCATCATCATCACCATCTGAACATCACCATCACCATCATCGTCAACATCTTCATCATCATCATCATCATCATCAGCATCATCATCAGCATCAGCATCATCATCAAAATCTTCATCGTCATCACCATCACCATCTTCATCATCATTGTCATCTCTAGGTTCCCCATCAACACATCTCCATCATCGTCATCTTCTTCATCATCATCATCTTCATCACCATCATCATCGTCATCTTCTTCATCATCATCATCTTCATCACCATCATCATCGTCATCAACATCTTCATCATCATCACCATCATCATCATCATCATCTTCCTCATCAGATCAACATCTCCATCATGTCACCATCATCTTCATCTTCATCATCATCATCATCATCATCATCATCATTACCAACACCATCATCATCAACATCTTCATCGTCATCACCATCATCATTGGCATCTGTAGGTTCCTCATCAACATCTCCATCATCGTCATCATTGGCATCTGCAGGTTCCTCATCAACATATCCATCATCGTCATTTTCTCCATCATCATCACCATCATGATCTTCTGAACATCATCATGATCATCATCTAAACATCACCATCACCATCATCGTCAACATCTTCATCATCATCGCCATCAGCATCATCATCAAAATCTTCATCGTCATCACCGTCACCATCTTCATCATCATTGTCATCTCTAGGTTCCCCATCAACACATCTCCATCATCATCATCTTCTTCATCATCATCATCTTCATCACCATCATCATCGTCATCATCTTCTTCATCATCAACATCTTCATCATCATTGTCATCTCTAGGTTCCCCATCAACACATCTCCATCATCATCATCTTCTTCATCATCATCATCTTCATCACCATCATCATCGTCATCAACATCTTCATCATCATCACCATCATCATCATCATCATCTTCCTCATCAGATCAACATCTCCATCATGTCACCATCATCTTCGTCATCATCATCATCATCATCATTACCAGCACCATCATCATCAACATCTTCATCGTCATCACCATCATCATTGGCATCTGTAGGTTCCTCATCAACATCTCCATCATCATCATCATTGGCATCTGCAGGTTCCTCATCAACATATCCATCATTGTCATTTTCTCCATCATCATCACCATCATCACCATCATGATCTTCTGAACATCATCATGATCATCATCTCAACATCACCATCACCATCATCGTCAACATCTTCATCATCATCGCCATCAGCATCATCATCAAAATCTTCATCGTCATCACCATCACCATCACCATCACCATCACCATCTTCATCATCATTGTCATCTCTAGGTTCCCCATCAACACAACATCTCCATCATCATCATCTTCTTCATCATCATCATCTTCATCTCCATCATCGTCCTCATCAACATCTTCATCATCATAACCATCATCACCATCATCATCATCATCTTCCTCATCAGATCAACATCTCCATAATGTCACCATCATCTTCATCACCATCATCATCACCATCATCATCAACATCTTCATCACCATCATCATCAACATCTTCATCATCATCACCATCATCTTCATCAACATTATCATCTTTATCATCTTCATCTGCATCATGATCATCTTCATTGTCATCACCCTCCTCCTCCTCATCATCTTTATCATCTTCATTTACATCATGATCATCTTCATTGTCATCACCCTCCTCCTCCTCATCATCTTGTGCACTTATGCACTTAGGGATTAATATTTAGAAGAGGGTCTAAAGGCCTTTATGGGGGAGGGGCTCTAGGAACAAGGTAAGACAGAGAGGGCAGGGGGGAGGGATAAAGGCGTAGAGGGTTAGTGATTAAGGGAGAAGAAGGGAGAGAGTGCTATAGGGAGGGATAATGACGAAGATAAAGAGAAGGTGGAGAGATGGAGAGTGGGGTGGTAGAGACATGGCTGAAGGGAGAGAAAGAAACATGAAATAAACATGTAGGGAGAATGAGGGACAGATATTTAGAAAGAGATAGGGGGTATCTAGGGATTATTGGGAGAGAGCTAGGGGGTATTAAACCATACAAAACATTTGTTTTGTATGCAATCATATAAATTATTACTTTTCTTTGATTTTGTTCGTTGCCCTAGCCGTGCACCTAACCTATTTATTGTGCTTGACTATATCGCGTTCGCGTTTTTTCACTACATATCGCGCACAGCGTTTTATATTTATATAACGCGTACGCGTTTTGTAACTCCAGAAATAATGGACTGTTGCTGTCCGAGAGCAACTTCACTCTGTCCGAACGAAAGCAACAATCCCGTGATTTTTCGAACAGCACGAGCCCGCGTCTGAAAATTTTCACATTCTACACCAACTCCATCATTTTTTTTTATGCAGGTGCAGCATTGAGGACATCTTTCATGGTTGCTCACTTTGGTGTTGGGTTATATGGCCATATTTGAAGAAAATAATTAGCAAGCTTGAAGAATCTCCAATTGAAGAACACCAAAGATAAGGCCTTTGAAAGATTCATTTTGCCTATATTTGAGGAGCACACAAGGTAAGATATCAAGCTTCAAGACCAACAAGGAAGAACTTCCATTTGCTTATTATTGAAGAGCTTGTAATTGAGGAGCAACAAAAACAAACTATATTGAATTGATCATTGTGGTGATGGGGAATGCACGTAACCGAGTAAACAAATCAACAAGGAAGAAGAGACCTCAAGAAGTCATTGAAGAAGAGAAAGAAAAGAAAAGAATATACATGATGAATCGGAGGCTTTCTTTGGAAACTAATCCAAATCCAATTGTAGAGGATACCATGGTTCATCCTATTAATCCACGACAAGAGGGACCTTCAATTTCCACAATAGTTGTTGAACAAGCACCCCATGGAAGTAATCAAGAAGCAAAACGTAGGTGCTCATTAGGGGATGTTTCAATTCCCACTTCAAGTCAAAGTGATAAGTTACCATCTCAAGATGAAGCTCACGAAGAAACACCCAATTTGCTATCCGGATGTGGTTATACAAGCGATGAAGTCAGAGAGGCGTTGGACATTTTGCCTACTGTTGAAGAAGAGAATGTTATCCACACCATCGATGAGGATGTTGGACTTCCACAAGGGGATGTTGGACTTCCACAGACCATGGATGAGGATGTTGGACTTCCACCATCCAACTACCAGGAAGAGAATGAAGGACACCAAGCTACTACTGAAACGCCAGAGCGTCTTGGTGATGCGCTACATGGTACAATTCCAACCCCCTTACCTCCATTAGCAAGCACACGTCGAAGAACTCCGAAGCGTATACAAGTTGATGAAAGACTTATGAATTCCATTGAAGGTACGCTATCTAAACGTAGTATTGCTTATCAAACTCAACAGATACTTGATAAATATTTTGTTTCTAAATGTGATGGAGATAAATGTAGATTATTTTTATCATTGTTAAAATCTAGGAGCATGAATGTTGTTAGGAAAAAGTTAGGGATAAAGATGATAAAGAATTCTGAACCAAGTTCTCATATAGTTAAAAGCCTAGTAGATGCATTTGGTAAAATTGGTAAGAACACACGTTCAAAGGACCGCAATGCTGCTCGTCGTGTGTTGTCACAATCAATTGCAGATAAGAACACCAGGGCCCTTCGTATTCTCAGGCCTACATCGAAACTAGTTAATTTGAATGTAAAAACCCTCCGTAGGTATTCTATTAGAAGAGAACATCTTGACACAACCGATCAGACAGATTTTTGGGCCTTTGTTGGTCGGTTGCCACGTCGTGACATGAAGCTAGTTGATGCAGTAAAGGGACTAGTGCATAGTTTTTGGCATGATCACACAAGGCCTTCTTCAAACCGAAAGGATGTACTAAAACTAAGAAGGGGTTCAAAGGATCGTGAGCCACATACTAAGCATTTTCTTGATATAACACAGACAGAGCTTTACGAAAAATTTAAGATTGAGCATAGACAATTGAACTTGGGGCAAAGATCTTTTGAGAAATGTAAGCCATGGTATGTTAGAATAAATACTCTTCGTAACACTTGTTGTTGTAGATACCATGTAGAATATGAATATTACTATGAAACATTTTTGTACATTCGTCGTGTGTTGCATACTAACATTGTGCAGGATTGCTCCATGACAATACCACCGACTTCATCAAGAGAATTCATTCATAGCATCATGTGCAATAGGCCCGAGGGGCAAACATACTATGCAAAATCTTGTTTGGATGGAACATGCTCCAACTGTGCTGGAATGGCATTATTGAGCCAATGTATGCACGAGAATGGAGACAGTGAATTTGGGAAAATGGTTACAGACATGAAAAGTTTCAAATATATCAACTATGAAATAGTCCCAGGGAAAGAAAGCAAAAAAATACAATTGGTGACATCTCAGGTATGCATTTATATCTATAAAATTATGTTGTAACGGTTACATTTCAATCCTTACTTACAACAAAAAACTGACATTGAGATCATTTTGTGTCACCAGGTACAAGTTAGTGACTTCATCAAGGAATTTATTGAAAAGACACATCAATATGTTCAGCATGTCCACGTGGCACGATGGCAGGATGAGAAGTTTAGAATATGCAGAGATACATTTCCCCTTGGTACTATACTTTCAGTTGTTGATTTTGCCGAGAACTACACTCTGCAACCTCAAAATGAGATCCAAAGTCAGTATTATCACTCTGAGCAGGTTTCCTTGATGGTCCATATCACATACAGGCATGGCCCAAATAGCACTGAAGAGCAAAGAGAAATTCTGAAGGAATATCACTTCTACATAAGTGATGATAGGTGCCACGACTTCCACTATGTACGTCATTGCTTCATCATGTTCTATGATCACTTGAAGGGAAGGAACATACAGATGGACCGACACTGGATTTGGTCTGATGGGTGTGCTGGTCAGTTCAAAAATGCACGCATATTTCAGTGGTTGTGTTCATTGCATAAAAACTACAAAGTGCCACATATGTGGAACTATTTTGAGACTGGGCATGGTAAAGGAGAGCATGATGGAGCCGGAGCATGTGTCAAAACAGCCCTACGAAGAGAGGAATTGAAAGTATCTACAGAATCTACTATTCTAAATGCTCAATCTATAGTCAGGTGGTGCACGTCAGTAATGGGAGAGGAATCAACTATGCGAGTAGAATCCACAAGAAAGAGACATGTGGAGAGATTTTTTTGGGAGGTGGTAGACATAGATCGTTCACATGCATGGGAATGCAAGACTGTGCCTGGGACTCGTGGCTTTCATTCGGTTCGAAGCTCTGATAACCCAGTATTTGAAATTTGGACCAGAAAACTTGCTTGTTTTTGCCCGCCTTGTTGTGATGGTGACTGGGATGGGTGTGAATCATTGGATTGGGTTGATGGATGGGATCGCATATCACTTCCACTTGATCAGCGTGCAATTGTTGAGTTAACTCCGTTGGAAGAAGACCAATCATCTATTTCTGCAGATTTTGATCATGTCTCAGACCTTGTACAACCCGGTATGATGCATTTCCTTAACATTTTTTGTTTGTTTACGTAGTCTTCAAATGCACATTAATGGCCTTGTATCGCACGAAAAATATTTTGATCATATACCTACAATCATATAATGCAGGGCACATATACGCAGTGGTTGCCTCAAAAGATACTGAATGGGGTGATGAATACTGGTTGGCACGCTGTATAGATGGAAAGCAAACCCTCATTGTGTCCATGACTGACGATGAAAACAACCACTTTCCAACTGGGTCTATGGTTGTTAAAGGTGAATACTTGACACGGGACAGCAATGGAAGAAAGAAGGGTGGATATGTTTACAGGGATTACAAACCAGGTGCAAGTGTATATCACTTTACCAACTTAATCATTGGCACAAACCTTCAGGTACGAACAATGCCTAGTCGAAATACATCGAAGGTACGCTACTTCTTACCGGATACAGAGCACGAGAGACTAATGGAGACCATCAGTATAAGAGATGATCTGGAGGGCTTGGTTGTATGATAATAGGTGGGATCTAGCATGATGAGGTACGTTACATACTTTTAATACTATACTATTTTCACTATTTGTAATTGAATATTGATATATGCTCAATTTTCACATGTATGTTTCATATGAATATGTCAATTTTGCGTTCTTGATATGCCAAATTTACAAGAGATGGATTAAAATTATATTATGTTCATATGATCAGTAAACCATATATTAATCATGTTTGAGAGGTTGCTTAGCTAACTTTAAGGGCATTTAAGCTCTATGTTAAGCCCAACTAAATCCTTATGAATCACTAGACAATCGAATTGGTTCCTTGAGTAATTCAAATTTCTTTATGTAAAACCATTTTTCATTCATTTTAGTATGAAATCAAGTTTTTAGTATTTTTTTCTCTTTACTGGCTCTATTCTAGTTTCCTTTGAAAAATTGCTCAAAGTATTGTTGTTCTTAGTTTTATGAACCTATTTGTGATCTCTTTCATGTGATCATAAGATTTTACACATCACTGCCATAACCACTAGACAATTGTACACTATACAACTATGAAAGTCTCTCTTAATCTAGCGACAACCACCTTTTACCCATTTCTATAGAATTTATTTTCTTTAATAATTTTCTAATCCAAATTTTAATAGCTATTACATTTTCACTATACAACTATGAAAGTCTCTAGTGACAACCACCTTTTACCCATTTTTATTATACATCTCTAAGTTATCCACACAAAAACACACACATATATATATATAATAATTATTGTGTATTCATAGTCAAAACTAAAAAATATATGGATTAAAGTGGATAAACATTAAACTAAAATTATAATAATTGTGTTTTTTAATCCATTTTTTACATATGATCAGTAAACCCTAAAATTATATTATGTTCATCATGTTGGTTATTGGCTTCACCCAACAAAATTAATTCAATTCATGCTCACTATATTAAACAATACACTTATATTAAATTTAATTCATGTCTTGTTAAATATTTCATAATGAATTAGCTAGTTGAGAGCACCACCTTAGACCAAGCCATCATCATCAACATATTCATCATCATCATGGACCTGCAAAACCCTAGTTTCCAAAGTGTCTAGGCAGGTTCGGGCTAGGAACACTAGCCATACCCGCCCGGTGGATGATTTTCCAAAGTTGACCCCCGTGTGCAAAAATTGCACACTCCCACACTGAGCAAAACCCTAGTTTCAAAGATGGACCTGCAAGGTGACACATGGGCCACCGGGTAGGAGGGGAGGGGCACCCCTGGCACTATCCCGGTGTGCTGAATCCAACGGAGTCGACGGTTCGTCGATCCGAGCCACGGTCTTCATTCTATGGCTCGTCCCGTCTCACTACCAGAAGGCCTTCAGGGACACCTGCTGGATACCTACCGGGGGCATAGAACTCCAACCATGCAACAAAACCGGGTTCCGGGGAGACCTGCAGGTGTGTCTAGACAGGTTCGGGCTAGGAACACTAGCCATACTTGCCCGGTGGATGATTTTCCAAAGTTGACCCCCGTGTGCAAAAATTGCACACTCCCACACTGAGCAAAACCCTAGTTTCAAAGATGGACCTGCAAGGTGACACATGGGCCACCGGGTAGGAGGGGAGGGGCACCCCTGGCACTATCCCGGTGTGCTGAATCCAACGGAGTCGACGGTTCGTCGATCCGAGCCACGGTCTTCATTCTATGTCTCGTCTCGTCTCACTACCAGAAGGCCTTCAGGGACACCTGCTGGATACCTACCGGGGGCATAGAACTCCAACCATGCAACAAAACCGGGTTTCGGGGAGTCCTGCAGGTGTGTCTAGATAGGTTCGGGCTAGGAACACTAGCCATACTTGCCCGGTGGATGATTTTCCAAAGTTGACCCCTGTGTGCAAAAATTGCACACTCCCACACTGAGCAAAACCCTAGTTTACGAAATGAATGCACAATGAAGCCACTGGGCCATGGGGAGACGAGGGAGAGGGCCCCCTAGAGGTAATCGCACGCCAGGAGACCAATGGAGTCGACGGTTCGTCGGTCCGACGTCCGGTTTCCGAGTTATGTCGAGTTGCAAGTCGCATGAAAATGCCGTTCAGGGACACTTGGTGAATTTCCGTCCGGGAGCCAAAAAGCAAACGGAGTAGGAAAATTGCGTGCCGTTGGCTCCCGCAAGTGTGTGTGGGCAATGCCGACGTGGGAACACTGCCAACAGCCATAAATCCATGATAGTAAATTAATTCATGACAAAAAAAACTGAATTATTCCTTTCAATGGATGTGGTTTTCAATTTCCTATGTTGTTAGGTCAATTTGGCACATTCATTGAAAGAAATTGTAGACTTTAATGATGATCACAACAAGTGTGTTTGTTAAAACCTTGTGAAATAGAGCATCAAAAGACCTACATTGTAGGCCATATAATTGTGTTTGTTTACCTTTTGTTTGATGGACCATGCACAATAAGCCATAAAATAATTTTTGAAGTAGGTCATTTTATTTTTCTGATTTTTTCTTTGGTGGTGTTGAAAAAGACCATTGTTCTTATTGATGGGATTTCATGTGCTTATGATTCTTTGGATAAATGAATTGAAAAATTAACAAAATTAACAAACAACCCATATACCTTGGAATATAACACAAGAGTGACCATGTTAGGCAATCTTACTTATCTACTTACCTATGGTCATCTAAGTAGACCATTTGGATCATGTCTATTACTAATGATCTCCATTAACTTTTCATGTTCACAATGAGGCTTGAAGTATCATACCTTTGATGGGTGCTTCCTTGGCATTGTTTGTAGTTTGAGGTTTGTATCGAAAACTAAGTTTGTAAAGTGGTATATAGATTCACCTAGTCTAATCTTGAAATACATAACCAACCTTCTTCCATGTTTGGTCATCCAGTGTTAGATATTATCCTTTATTAACCATCAAACTGATTACAAGTTGATCACCATTGTCATCTATTAGTGAGACATGAGGGTTTGGTTCGCCTTTAAGGAACATGCCAACAAATAGTGAGTGCCCCATTAATTATCTTTCAGGGAAACCATTGCATATATGCTCATTTTAAAAAACATCAGTTCCAACGTGTGAGTCCACTAAATAGACAAAATGTAATGTATTCATGCTAGTTGATAAGATTTAATCTCATATTCACAAAACTTGGTTGTACAAGATTTGAGACATGATCATAATGTGGTGAAATGGTTGATTAGTCCTCATCCAACTAGGATAATTCAATATTTATACCTAGAATAATGGCGAGTGATAGAATTTTCTTGTTCATATTTCTACTATAACATTGTTTGAGTTTCAAACTAAATGAAATCCACAAATTCCATGCATTATTCTATGTGATTGATCTACATCAACCACCTCCCAAAAATATCTCGTCTTCTTGTTCCATCTACAATTATTGAAGAACACCATTCAACAATAGATTTTGTGTAACTAATGAGAGAATTTCTCGTAAACTTCCATTTTTACGTGCAGAATATAATGTTTACCTACACAACATCTCGATCATGATCCCCTTTCCCACACTCAGTTTCAAAAGTCCTGTAAAGGCAACCTTTACATTTACATTTGCATTAACATGACAACCAAGTCTCAAAAATGAGATTGATGGTGTTTATTCTCATGCAATGTATACAGT
This sequence comes from Larix kaempferi, assembly GCA_027924585.1. NCBI lineage: Eukaryota > Viridiplantae > Streptophyta > Pinopsida > Pinales > Pinaceae > Larix > Larix kaempferi. The sequence goes on from BSBM01000011.1 coordinate 11,470,035, forward strand.
TAGGATTAAGACAACTGTATAAATCTATGGAATTATAAATGGAGATATTAATCCAAAAGGAAGCCAATGTTGGCCTTGCCAATCTTTTCTTCCGTGTGCAAACGAAATATTAGATTCCATTTTGCTATGTTTCCATGTAAAATATATTTGAAAAAAAACATATATTTGGATTATATGGAAATCCTTCTTACCTTTGACATTGTTTGGGATCTGCAGGATGGGAATGAAGTATTTTTTAGGGATTAAGAGGAGTATTCAATTACGCAAACTTATGAATGCCTATTGTGACAAGCAATCCATTGATTTCAACTCCATCAAATTTCTGTTTGATGGATGATGTTTGCAAGGTGAGCAAGTTTAACCCACCAATGCGAGATTGCATGCAATTACACTGAGCAAAACCCTAGTTTACGAAATGAATGCACAATGAAGCCACTGGGCCATGGGGAGACGAGGGAGAGGGCCCCCTAGAGGTAATCGCATGCCAGGAGACCAACGGAGTCGACGGTTCGTCGGTCCGACGTCCGGTTTCCGAGTTATGTCGAGTTGCAAGTCGCATGAAAATGCCGTTCAGGGACACTTGGTGAATTTCCGTCCGGGAGCCAAAAAGCAAACGGAGCAGGAAGATTGCGTGCCGTTGGCTCCCGCAAGTGTGTGTGGGCAATGCCGACGTGGGAACACTGCCAACACTGGCTCGGGGGAGGTTTTTGCAGAGTTGACCTACCAATGCGAGATTGCATGCAATTACACTGAGCAAAACCCTAGTTTACGAAATGAATGCACAATGAAGCCACTGGGCCATGGGGAGACGAGGGAGAGGGCCCCCTAGAGGTAATCGCACGCCAGGAGACCAACGGAGTCGACGGTTTGTCGGTCCGACGTCCGGTTTCCGAGTTATGTCGAGTTGCAAGTCGCATGAAAATGCCGTTCAGGGACACTTGGTGAATTTCCGTCCGGGAGCCAAAAAGCAAACGGAGCAAGAAGATTACGTGCCGTTGGCTCCCGCAAGTGTGTGTGGGCAATGCCGACGTGGGAACACTGCCAACACTGGCTCGGGGGAGGTTTTTGCAGAGTTGACCCACCAATGCGAGATTGCATGCAATTAAACTGAGCAAAACCCTAGTTTACGAAATGAATGCATAATGAAGCCACTGGGCCATGGGGAGACGAGGGAGAGGGCCCCCTAGAGGTAATCGCACGCCAGGAGACCAACGGAGTCGACGGTTTGTCGGTCTGACGTCCGGTTTCCGAGTTATGTCGAGTTGCAAGTCGCATGAAAATGCCGTTCAGGGACACTTGGTGAATTTCCGTCCGGGAGCCAAAAAGCAAACGGAGCAAGAAGATTGCGTGCCGTTGGCTCCCGCAAGTGTGTGTGGGCAATGCCGACGTGGGAACACTTCCAACACTGGCTCGGGGGAGGTTTTTGCAGAGTTGACCTACCAATGCGAGATTGCATGCAATTACACTGAGCAAAACCCTAGTTTACGAAATGAATGCACAATGAAGCCACTGGGCCATGGGGAGACGAGGGAGAGGGCCCCCTAGAGGTAATCGCACGCCAGGTGACCAACGGAGTCGACGGTTCGTCGGTCCGACGTCCGGTTTCCGAGTTATGTCAAGTTGCAAGTCGCATGAAAATGCCGTTCAGGGACACTTGGTGAATTTCCGTCCGGGAGCCAAAAAGCAAACGGAGCAAGAAGATTACGTGCCGTTGGCTCCCGCAAGTGTGTGTGGGCAATGCCGATGTGGGAACACTGCCAACACTGTCTCGGGGGAGGTTTTTGCAGAGTTGACCCACCAATGCGAGATTGCATGCAATTAAACTGAGCAAAACCCTAGTTTACGAAATGAATGCACAATGAAGCCACTGGGCCATGGGGAGACGAGGGAGAGGGCCCCCTAGAGGTAATCGCACGCCAGGAGACCAACGGAGTCGACGGTTCGTCGGTCTGACGTCCGGTTTCCGAGTTATGTCGAGTTGCAAGTCGCATGAAAATGTCGTTCAGGGACACTTGGTGAATTTCCGTCCGGGAGCCAAAAAGCAAACGGAGCAAGAAGATTGCGTGCCGTTGGCTCCCGCAAGTGTGTGTGGGCAATGCCGACGTGGGAACACTGCCAAAACTGGCTCGGGGGAGGTTTTTGCAGAGTTGACCTACCAATGCGAGATTGCATGCAATTACACTGAGCAAAACCCTAGTTTACGAAATGAATGCACAATGAAGCCACTGGGCCATGGGGAGACGAGGGAGAGGGCCCCCTAGAGGTAATCGCACGCCAGGTGACCAACGGAGTCGACGGTTCGTCGGTCCGACGTCCGGTTTCCGAGTTATGTCGAGTTGCAAGTCGCATGAAAATGCCGTTCAGGGACACTTGGTGAATTTCCGTCCGGGAGCCAAAAAGCAAACGGAGCAAGAAGATTACGTGCCGTTGGCTCCCGCAAGTGTGTGTGGGCAATTCCGACGTGGGAACACTGCCAACACTGGCTCGGGGGAGGTTTTTGCAGAGTTGACCCACCAATGCGAGATTGCATGCAATTAAACTGAGCAAAACCCTAGTTTACGAAATGAATGCACAATGAAGCCACTGGGCCATGGGGAGACGAGGGAGAGGGCCCCCTAGAGGTAATCGCACGCCAGGAGACCAACGGAGTCGACGGTTCATCGGTCTGACGTCCGGTTTCCGAGTTATGTCGAGTTGCAAGTCGCATGAAAATGCCGTTCAGGGACACTTGGTGAATTTCCGTCCGGGAGCCAAAAAGCAAACGGAGCAAGAAGATTGCGTGCCGTTGGCTCCCGCAAGTGTGTGTGGGCAATGCCGACGTGGGAACACTGCCAACACTGGCTCGGGGGAGGTTTTTGCAGAGTTGACCTACCAATGCGAGATTGCATGCAATTACACTGAGCAAAACCCTAGTTTACGAAATGAATGCACAATGAAGCCACTGGGCCATGGGGAGACGAGGGAGAGGGCCCCCTAGAGGTAATCGCACGCCAGGAGACCAACGGAGTCGACGGTTCGTCGGTCCGACGTCCAGTTTCCGAGTTATGTCGAGTTGCAAGTCGCATGAAAATGCCGTTCAGGGACACTTGGTGAATTTCCGCCCATTTTATAATTTAAGCCACTTTTAAATATTTGAACTTCCATATTATTTTTGAAAGAGTATAATATTTCAAAACTCCTAAAGAGACAAAAACACATGATCAAAACTCCTAAGGCTGTAATTTAGAGTAGTAATAATGGGGGTGATGGAGTTGAATTTGATCCTATGGAAGATAATGATACTAATATTATTGAGAATAAAGGGATGATAGGTTGATCCATGACACCTTTGTTTGCATGGATGAGGATGCACCTATGTATGAGACCTATGATAATATTCATGATGTACATCTTATTGATAAGGCACACAAAGGCCTATACAAGAGATCAAAGATGGGTCACTTTGTCTACTAATTTGATGTTGATAAAATTGAAGGTATTGAATGACATTTCAAACAATGGTATGACAAAGATCCTAATGTATACACAAGGTTAATATATAAGGTGCCCCATAAGGTTCTTTGTCATATCCCTATAATTCTAGGTTTTTGATGATTGTTTAGGTTAAAAAACATAGCACATTATATGGATTATCATGTACAAAGATAAGTGAAGATGGTATTATATGAGTGGCTACAAATGGTTCTCAATTTACGATCATCAAGGAAATATTACCCATTTTTTAAGAAGAACCTCATAATGTTAGACTTTCATTGGTAGTTGATGGCAATGGGTGTGCATGAGTGAGTTCGTTGAAACCTTGAAAACATTGTATTGCATTTAGTTTGATTAAATTACACGAGCAAGAACTTTGACATAACTTGTAATGATCATCCAAAATCACAAATTTTAATTAGATACCAATTAGTGCATGCATGTAGTGAATTCGTTGAAACCTTTGAATATAATAGTTTGTTCTTTTGACATAGTGCATTCATGAGTAATAGATAATCCACACAAATCAACACATTAGAATGACACAAGTACATGTATCCAAAAGTACATATATATCCAAAAGTGCATGTCTCCAAAAGTACATGTATATCCAAAAGTCTCCAAAAGTGCATGTCTCCAAAAGTACATGTATATCCAAAAGTATCGAAAAGTACATGTATCCAATGAAGTCAATGTACATGTCTCCAAAAGTACATGCACAATAAAGTCAATGTACATGTCTCCAAAACTGAATGTATCGAAAAGTACATATATATACAAAAGTATCCAAAAGCACATGTGTCCAAAACTATCCAAAACTATCAAAACTCAAGCTTTCTCTTGTTCTTTCCCGACGTTGATCCTCTAGGCACATCCCTAGGATCAATGTGCATCCCTGGATCCTGCAAATTAAATATCAATTGTTAAATTCAACTAACTATGTACACTAATACATTATCTCAACAATTATCAACTGGTGCATGGAAAGTGCATGAAACACTTGGTCACTGAAGGACATCTCACCTCAACTGACAAAGGAGATTGTGTTGCTTGTGTAGCAGATGGAGCCGTCGGTTGAACATCCAGGATGGTTGAACCAGGGGGGCCAGGCACTGCTCCTGCTGGTGGTGGCTACAATGAAAAAATGTTGAAATAGTTAGAAATGCATGAATAAACAATAGGTCCAACAATAATAAACTATGTAAAGATAATGTTGAAATAGTTACATACCTGTGTGTGATCAGTCGCCACTGCAGATGCGGCACTAACTGCTGCATCAACCATCGATGCAAGGTTCTCAGCAGACAACTCGGGTTCCTGTTGCAGTAAACATGCAATTCAAACATTAACAAAAACGATTTATGCACTGGATTTCAAGTTAAACAACAAATATCATCGAAGGATATACATTACCGTGGTGTGAGTAAGCCCATGGTCGTGGGCAGCTGGAGTCTTTCTCGGAGTAGAACGCCTCACATACACACGACCCTTGTTCACGAATGGCCTGGAGGGAGATGCAAATCCAGGCAATGGGCCAGATGTGTCGGATGGTGCCTACAGTCAGCAAGTGTTCATGTAGTTAGACATGCATGATTCAACAAACAAACATGTATTTAAAAAATGTCATTTTTAATTGTTTACCTGGAGCCCAGACGTTTCAGGGGACGGTATGACCATGGGCACTACCTCCACATTACCTTGCCCCTGTGAAGGATCTGCCATCTGCAAGTTTAATAATTGTAAATATTAGACCGTATATAGCATTAATGAACTAAAATGTAAAGTATGTGGAAATTAACAAATTAACAAGTATTAAAAAACTGAAATTTTAAAATGTTTACCTCGGTGTGAGATACGGCAATAGGTGGTATATAAGATGGGCCTGCCGAGTCTGGAACATCCGGCTCTGGGGCGTCACTGCCGGTAATCATCATCAACTGCAAGTTCACAAAATTAATATATTAGCTCAAACTATATATATGTGTACAAAGACGAAAATAAATGAAGAATTTATTACAATTAACCATCAAGATACCTCTCTCAAAAAGCCACTGAAGGCAACATCTGATGCAATACCATAGCAGGGACGACCACATGACGTGCACTCGTGAGGATCAGTACTAGGATGGGGAATAGCTGATGGTCCTCCACTAGTGGATGGTCCTGATGGTCCTGCAGTAGTGGATGGTCCTGATGGTCCTGCACTAGCTGATGGTCCTGCATGGTGACGAGCTGGTGTATGTACCACACCAGGGACAGATGTCCCTTCCTCACCCATATGTTGAACCATCCTGCCATGGCGAACAACCGTCCGTGCCAAACTCAAAAATGCATCCCGTGTCTGCGGAATAATGCGATGTGCTGGTGGGACATCTGGCCCAGGCAACTGCCTGCGAGGTGCAGGGATAGGGCGATCCTGGTCTCGAAGCCTGGCATTGGGTCGGTTTTGGGGCATCCCCCCACCGATCCCCTGGAACTGTAAGATGTCAAAATAGTTAACGTGTTTATGCAACACGAACTCTGCATACATCTTTCGAAGGAAATATAAGGGAATTTCCCTGTTGTTGTGTGGTGGCATATCAAAAACCATGTACCATCTGTCCATCCAGTTATCAACAAATGGTTGAAACGTGCACCACTCAATGGAGATATGCGGCTTGCTTGCATTAGGGATTTCCCCCGTCCGAGGGTCCCTAAACAATGCAAATATAACCTCTTTGGATATTTTTAGCTTTTTTACTGCATTGTAATCTAGTCCATCAGCATATTGTTGTCTTTTTCTTTCTCTGTAAGATGCAATATCATACAGGACATTCGTAGATTGTGAAATTGTGTCCACAATTGCATCCAAGGTTGATGCAAGTGAACGGCGAATCCTGTCGCCACCACTAAAAGCTTCACTTATGCCCCTCAATTGGGCAAGCTCAATCAATATTTCGGCATTGGAATCCATAGCCGCAACTGCAATAAAGACATTAATACGAAAATCATTAGAAACATATACATGGTATATAATGACGTCTCTTCAAAATTGAACATGTATTAAATCAAACTCACATAAGCAATTTAATGGCATTTACTTACATACATTTAAAACTTAAAATTAAACATTTGACAATTAAAAAGTAAGTTAGTCAGATTGGTAGAGAGGAGGAGGAGGAGGATCAAGGCAGTGATGAGTTTGTTGATTCAGGCATGGAGGAGGAGGATCAAGGCAGTGATGAGTTTGCATCTATGTGTCTCAATGTCTCATTGTGTTTTGTGATTGTGAATGACAAATGTGTTGTGATTTGTGAATGATCTAATTTCTATTGAATATTTCATATTTGTAATTGTAAATGTAATTTCTATTGAATATTTGTAATTGTAAATGTTAAATTTTATTGGATGATCTATATGTCTATATTTTTAAATTTTAATATATTTTAAAAATATATTAATTCCGGGGGTCACCGTGTCCTACGTGTCATAATTCCGGGGGTCACCGTGTCTAGTGGGGACCAGGGATCAAATTTGAAGGGTGGGGTCCCATTTCACTATGAAGGGCTATGAGATATTGAACAGTATTGAAGGGCTATGAGAAATTTATTAATATTTATTCTATGTGTATATATGGATGTGTTCATGTTGTATGGATTGGATTCTAGGTTAACCGAGGCCTTTTTAGAGCAAAGAATGGGGTAATTACTATTTGGGAACAAGTTTTTTATCAAATGTAAATTGCGGTGATGGAAGATATTGAGGGTGCCACATGTTGTGGAGAAAGTAGTATTGATTCCTATGACGTAATAGGGAGTTCAAAAAGTCTGGTTTCAAGTATTGTCATGCGTAGCTCGATTGATTTTTCTCGCGCTAGGGTTGTAGCAACTGTTATGGCCATTACTGTTAAAAGGATTGATGGGGTGGAATCCCGTGAAACGATGAGTTCTTTTGTTAAGACGTAGATTCAGTGAAATTTGGTGGGAGTCTTATGTTCATTTTATGCACAAAATTCGATTACTTGATTTTGTTGCATTGTTAACTCTCCTCCTAGTCATAGCTACAATCTCTTATATAATTGTGAAGGTTATCAATCCACTCAATATATTAAAGTTGTAGTAGGCCAAAATCATCCACATATTTATTGTACTCACAAATGTTGACATTCCAATTTCTATGTAGAGCGCCCATTAACATTAGATTGTATGGGACATGTTTTTGAGGCATGATGTCATTATCTCATAACAACAAGCTTTTTATCCATAAATATGTCATCTACAAGCCAACGGAATTGTTCCTAATCCTTTATAAAACTTTGTCATAATTATATCAATACCAACATTCCTACCTATTGACTTAGCTTAGAAGATATTACACCTTCGGATAACCAAACCTGATTCCAAGGTTGGTAATCATAAACGTAAAAGCATCATCATAAGGAAATAGCATGTTGTGTTGAGGAAATTCCTTTTTTTCCATTTCCTTCTCAGTATAATATTTGGTTGTGGATCATTTAAAATGTATAATTTATTTTAATATAATTGGGAAGCTAAATTCAAATTCATTAATATATTAATATGATTTGATTTTTTTATTAATAATAAGTTATTCTTTTCATTTGAAAATGTAATAGTACATCAAAATTTCAATGTTTACTAACGTAGTAAAGTTGAGAGGCTTTATTTTTCAGTGGATATAGCAGACCTGTAAATTCATAGGATGTCAAAAATCTAGTCAGCCTTGAAGTTGAGCTCCTCAAAGAAAACGAATTTCTTTAAATATGTTTATGGCAGGCTGGCATTGCCAGCTTCGCTCCGCAAACTATCCTGGAGGACTGGAGGAGATAGGGTAGGTGGAACTTGGAAGTAGCTCATCCACAGTGGAATAGGGGTATAAGAAAAAGCTTGTTTCTATTCATGCAATATGGTCGGAGCCATGGAAACATGGAATTCCAGCATTGACTTGATACAACAAAGAAAACAAAAGGTGGAACTTGGGAGCTGCAGGATTGACTTGATACAACAAAGAAAACACAGGGTGTGAGGCTGGGAGCCTTAGATGGTAGGATTAACTTGATACAACAAAGAAAACACAGGTCTATAGGTAGGGGCCACGGGAAGGAGCAACAACCTGCAACATTACAAGAAGTTTATGGATTGTGGATTTTGTCTGAAATGCCAAATTCGCGGGGGCATATTAACATAATATATTATACATTGAATACTCAATTAACTCACGGAGTCAGCATTCACGAATTGGTATGTGATAACTTGTAACTTGGTAATCCCGCTAGCAACAACACGTATGAGCCACCTTCCAGGTTTAATAATTTTGTTGATGCCATTAAATGTGTTAAACACGTAAGCGCTCGCTACAAACACGAGAACTTCGAAGCGTTCAAGCCATGGGCTACTCAGTGTAAGCCCGTCCACGTAAGTTGCTCAATGATATTATTAGAGGCCCAATGGTCCATGATCCATGGATGATCGAACACGTGGATATTGGAGAGTAAGCGAGTCCCACTCCCAAGTCACCTAGCTAGTAGCCGCATTCCCAATTTCCCACTAAAAATTGTTGATGGGTGAAATTTGAAGCTACCCTTCTGTTGCAATTTTAAACAGTAGTGGTTAATTTAATTATTGAAGGGCTTACCATGAAATTAAATTTTTTTTGCATGGTAAAATTTGAAGTGGCCTTCTATGACGTGTGGGTAAAATTTGAAGTGGCCTGAAGGCTTCAAATTTGAAGCCTGGTGGGGACACTCGTGTCCCGTGTCCTCGTGTCGGGTGACTTAGATGAATACATTGTAGAAAGGGGGGAGTTTTAATTTTTTCAATTTTTGGTTTGATTATGAAGTTTTGAGTTTTTTTAAAAGGGTTTCATTTTGAGGTGTGAATTTAATTACAAATTGGGTTATTCCCAATTTGATCAATATTACAAAACTAGGTTAAACAATAAAAAAATTGTAATTTGGATTAAAAAATCACAAAAAAATGATTTGGGTGAATAAATTACCTGACTAGATGAGAATGCACCGGTGAATTTGTCTCCCCTCCAGCGAAATCGAGCAACACGGATAGTTGAGTGGGCCACAAAGCGTCCTCGTCCAGGGTCAATTTCGCCTCTATTCGCGTTTCTGATGCGTGAGTGTCGCGGGTGGTCGGCAATCGGCCGACTGTGTTTTTAAATTGATTTTTAGTTTTACATATCGCGTACGCGATTTGTAAATACATAACGCGTACGCGTTTTTAACTACATAACGCGTACGCGTTATTGTTACCTAGCCTACATGTCCAATGACATGTTAGGCTCGGGTCTTACCATGGCAGATGGTAAATATCAGAAACGCGTTATGTTTTAGGTATCAGGAACGAGATTTGAAAAAAGTAGCATTGCATCTAAAGTGACCCTCATCTTCTTGCACACACCCAACAGTAAAATCTTGAAGAGATCGTAGGATGAATGCTACCTTTAAACACTTGATAACCTGGCTAGCATGCTTAGACTATTACTAAAGGAATTGGTACAGCTAACTGACTTTTAATACTTTAAATATTTAAATGTAGCAACTCGCACAGTACCTGTATATCTGTAAGAGAAAGACATTTTGATGCATTAGCTCGAAAGCTAAGTAAGCCCAGTCTGCAATGGCAATTCCCCCTTGAGGTTGCAGAACACAAACAATCAGTAACCGTAAATAAAACTCACATTAAAATTTAAGAACAATAACAGATACTCCAGACACATTCATGTTCAATTAATCTAATCAAAACAGTAAAATTTCCGTATTTAATAACAATATTTGTTATTATAAAAATTTTAAATTTTTCGGAAATTTTGGGTTTTGACATTCACCCATCCTTGGGTGACACATTTTGTTCCTGGATGGCTTCTCTGATGTCCCAAGCAACGATCCTGGGAGTCCCTGCCTGCCTATGATAGCCATGGGTTCGGTCATCTCTGGCCCATGTTCTTTTCTCTTCCTCCTCGTCAATCTGTGCTTTGATAACTAATGGGAGAAAGAATGGTGGACTGAGATTCATCCCTATCCGTCTAAGCTGGTGTTTGATAAAGGATTCCCTGTATAATTTGGCCTTCGTGAGTGCTATTTCTAACCTGAAGGGGGAGTGAGGCTCCTTCTTCTTCAAATCATCTCCAATCCTTTCCCACCTCTCACTGATGGCCTCCTATACTTATTTGTATGTGCATTGAAGGGTGAGATCAAAATGTGTGACTGCCTCCTACTATTTTTCAAGCAAGATAGGAATTAACTCTTCGTCAGTGGTGATAGTTTGGTGGTCCTGAATGACCTTTTCAAGGTGAGATGCCTCGACCCTGATCCATAATGGATTATGCCACTTCTCTGCAATATATATATGATCATCTTATGCCCTTTCCACCTCGTGGTTCATCCAGGAGCATAATTCTCTTAGCTGGAAGTCGCCTACTTAGGGATTAGGTGACCAGTTAGGTGTGCTTGGCACCACGAAGTTGTGCAAGAAGAATTCGCACAATTGATCCTTTTCCAACTCTGTGCAATTCATAGAAGTATCCACAAATTCCTTTGGAGTGTTCAATTTCATAGGCAGGCCTTATTTCACCCTCTGCAGCTGGAACCTTCCCCACTTTTTCTTTAAGTAGACCATGTAGATTCTGGATGGTGGTCTGAGTTGCAATATTCCCTCATAGATTTTTGTAGTGACAATCAATGTGTCCTCTAATTGCTGTATTTCCTGGTCCTTCTGAGCCAATTCTGTCTGAGCTTGGCCCAATTTCTCCCTTAGTGCTGCATTTTGTTGTTCTGCTAGCTTCAACTCCCCTGCGTGTTGCATCTTCAATATCTGGGTCTTCTCCTGTACAAACAGTGGAGATGCTGGTGAAGTTGGCTGGCTTCTCTGAATCCTTGCTTCAATTTTTAATGCTTCCAACTCTTCCCTGAATTTTTCTAACTCCGTCAGTGCATCAGCTAGCTGGTCAGTGGCTCCATGGTTTGTATTTTGATCAGCAGGGTTTACATCTTGACCAGCGGGGTTGCATTGGTCATCATCCTATTCTTCAGGTGTGGTTGGGTCATCCTGTTCTACCCAATCGTCGTCTTCGTCAGATAAATTATGAATTATGGGGCTGGACACTTTTTCTTTCTTCTTTGCCTGCTCGTTCTTGGGATGTTGTGGGATCCTCCTACTTCTCCATCTTTCCCCTTGCTTACTGGTGGAGACCCCTGATTCCTTTTGGCGGGAGGCGTCTTTTGAATGTTTTATTCGAATTAGGGTATCAAACATAACTTCGTTGTCACTATCCAGGTCGATATTTCTTTTGGCCCCCCCTGATACGGAAGTGGATTTTTCCTTTGACCCAGAAGCTAGGGGTATGCCTACATTGGGTGTACCCCTCATTCTCTGCACATTGTCTGCTGAAATTACCACAAACTCCTCCCATGAAAGTTTTGGAACCTGTACTGTTAACTCCTCCTGAATTATCAATTTGACTAGCCCATGGTGAGCTAACGCATCTTCTTTTCCTTCAACTACTTTTTTGCTCATTTCTCCCAGAGATAGGAGAAGATAATAAGGAATTTTGATGTTGTTATTTGGTGTGATATGGCTCCTGTGCCTCAGAATATCCAGAATTCAGAAGTGGAAGAGAGGGACATAGCTCAGCCTCCCTATACATGTTACATATTTCTGAATGACAGCAGCTACTTCATCCCAACGTGTTGGCATGGTTACCCTCTTGACTCCATTTTTGTCTTCTTCATAAACTTCTCCAGGTCCGAAGAAAGTTTCCTTTGCACTCTGGTTGGCTTCCCTGTCTTCCCTGGCCCAGTGTAGACCCATGGGTAGACTTGTGTATTTTGCAATTGCCTCCTCATCCAGTCTTATACGAAGTCCCCTAACTCGGGTGACGAAATGTTCATCTTTGATGTGCTTCAAGTTTCTTGCAAATTCTAAAGCCACCTCTATATTATACCCTCTCGGCCCTGAGATGAAGGGCATCCATCCTGCATTATGGAGGATTGATAAAACCTTTGGGTTTTCATAAATTCCTTTGTGATCCTCTGGTTCACTCTTTTTGAACCCCTTTGTCATCTTGAATTTTCTACTATAATCATCAAAATGAAAAACTTTGAGTGTGGCTGACTTACCTCAACTGGTCGAGATTGATTCACAGGTTCAAAGGTAGCTTGTTGGCTGAGTGACGACGCGAACATTCAGTTTTCCTTCTTCTGGAGAGCTCGTATTGCAAAACTGGGTCTTTTTTGTAGACTATGACGCCTTATTTAGCTGTTCCCACACACCTCTCTCGATCATTTCAAATTGTACTTGCCACCTTACACATTCCTTTCCATTATTGAACCCTGCATTTCTTTCCATAATTGTGCATTGCACTTCTGCTCTGATCATTGGGGAATATGGTAACTAGATGCGGGTGTTGTCATTCGCTGACATGTCTGATGGTAAGTAATCATGATTCTATGAGGTTACTCCTGAACCCGTGCCATGAAATTAACTTAAAAGCTTCCCTCAACTTTGGAAAATAATTGTTTTGTGTACCTGAGTGTATGACTTGTGCTACATTGTATGGGCATGAAATTTTGTAGTTGAGTTGAGGTGCATCTGTATTTAATTTGGTCATGTCAGTAGTGCCGTCGATTTGTTTCTTGTTGCCAGTTCCCTCGAAATTGTTTCTTTTGCTTGTGTGACTATTCATGTAATTGATGTTGATTTGTCTTTTCATTAACTTCAACATTTTTGAATTGCCTGGTAATCTGTGATTTGATTTATGTAGTTGTATTTCTGGCTCGCTTGATTCTGATTGCTGGCTCGCTTGATTGTGGATTCAGAAAGTTGATCTTTGTTTGTATTTCTTTTGATGTCTGCTGCTAAATGTTTGCTGCCTCACTTGATTTATAGTGTTGGATCGCTTGATTTATATTGCTAGCTCGCTTGATTGTCTTCTTCTTTGCTTGAATTGACTTGTTGTCTTTGCTCAGAAATTGCTATTGGTTGTGCATGGGGATGGATCAAGTCCATCAATTGTTTTTGTGAGATCCTGAGTGGATCATGCTTTCATTTCTTTTGTTTTTTTTTCATTTTTCTTTTTTCATTTTTTCTTTTTTCATTTTTTCATTTTTTCATTTTTTTTCATTTTTTTCATTTTTTTTCTTTTTTCATTTTTTCTATTTTTTCTTTTTGTTCATTTTTGTTCATTTTTTTTCATTTTTCAATTGTTCTCTTCAAATCAAAAAATTTTCAATGATGTTCTAGGCTCTCTATCAGCATTAGATTCTGCTAATAAATTGTCTGTGTGAACTCTTCTTTGGATTTCGGTGTCTTATAGAGTTTGAGTCTATGACCATTCACAATCATGGGGAATTTTTTCTGATCTATTGTTGTAATTCTGACAGCTCCATTGTCATAGATGTGTTCAATGATGTAGGGTCCGAGCAATCTAGTTGTCAGTTTGCCTTTAAATGTGTGAAATCTGGAGTCATAGAGTAGTGCCCAGTCACCTTCTTTGAACTTCTTCTGCTTGATGTTCTTGTCATGCCATTTCTTTATTTGTTGTTGGATGATTTCAATGTGGCCAAGTGCTTGTTGGCATTTCTCATCCAGCTGGTTTAATTGTAGTATTCGTTCTTGTTGGATGTCTGAAAGTTCCATGTTCAACTCAGTTGCAATCCTCAATGTTTTGATCTCAAACTCAATGGGAAGCATTATTTGCTTTCCATAGAATAGCTCATATGGGGTGAAGCCTGTTGTTGTATTATTTGTATTATTATAAGCCCAGACTGCCTCACTTAGTCGGTCTTCCCAATCTCGTTTGTGGAGTTGTACAGTTTTGGTCAAGATCCTTTCTATTTCTCTATTTTTCACCTCAGCTTGACCATTAGCTTGAGGGTGGTAGGGAGTAGATTTTTTTTGTTTAACCTTGTTTCTTTTAAGTAGGTCCTCTATAAGGTTGGATGTAAATTGTGGGCCCTGGTCAGAAACTAGCTCTCGTGGGACTCCAAATCTGTGGAAGATTTGCTCTGTAAAAAACTTTGCCACATTAGTTTCATTTGCTACTGCAAGTGCTGCTACTTCTGCCCACTTTGTAAGGTAGTTAGTGCATACAAGGATGTAGGTTTTCTTATTTGATTTTGGGTTAAATGGGCCAACGAAATCAAATCCCCATTTCTCGAATGGTTCCAATGAGATTTTTGGATGGAGAGGCATTTATTCCCGTTGTGTAGGCTTCCCCATTCGTTGACAGCAATCACAATGTGAAACATATTCATATGTGTCCTTGTGGAGTGTTGGCCAATAGTATCCAGTTTGCAAAATCTTATAGGTTTTTCTCTTTGCAGCATAATGTCCTCCACATGGTTCATTATGGGTGGCATGCAATATGTTATGGAATTCATCTTCCCTAATGCATCTTCTTAATACCTAGTCTGGTCCTTTTCTGAAAAGCATGCCTTCTATCCATGTGCAAGTGGCACTTTGCCTTATAATTATGTTCTTCTCTTGGTGGTTGTAATGTTGTGGGAATTCTCCAGACACTAAGTAGTTTTCTATGTCAGCAAACCATGGGATTCTTGTGGATATTGCAAAAAGATGCTCATCAGGAAAATTGTCATTTACCACTTCATTGTCTTGTCCATAGGTTAGCCTAGATAGAAAATCAGCCACTACATTGTGTTTTCCTGGCTTATCCAGAATTGTGATGTCAAACTCTTGCAGGAGGAGTAGCCATCTAATGATTCGAGCACTTGTGTTAGGTTTGTTCATGAGATACCTTATTGTTGAATGGTCTGTGTGGACAAACACTTGGTATCCAGTTATGTACTGCCTGAATTTGTTAATGGCATGTATGACAACCAAAAACTCCTTCTCAGTGATTGTATAATTTAATTATGCTCATACAAAGCTTTTGTTGATATAGTATATGGCATATGGCTTCTTCTCTATTTCTTGTCCAAGGACAGATCCAATGGCCTTATCTAATTCATCAGAGTGGATGTGGAATGGAAGTTCCCAATTTGGTCCTTGGAGTACTGGGGCTGTAATTGTTTTTTCCTTGAGTTTGTCAAATGATAACATACAATGTTTTGTCCAATTAAATTATGTGTCTTTTGTGAGAAGGGAAAACATTGGTGCAAAAATTTTGCTATAACTCTCAATGAATATTCTATAGTATCCTGTTTGTCCAAGAAAACTTCTCACATCTCTCTATTTCACAGGTGGTGGCAGTGTTTTGATGACTGTGACTTTTTCCTGATTAACTTGTATTCCTCTCTGTGAAATATGGTGTCCAAGCACAATGCCTTCTTCCATGAGCATTCTGCATTTATCGTTGTTGAGGCATAAGCTCATCTCGATACATTTTTTCAAAACCAGTTCTAGATGTTTTAGTGCTTGGTCGAAATTATGGCCATAGGGTGTGAAGTCATCCATGTAGACCTCCATTTTTTCATTAATAAAATCAGAGAAGATACTTAAGATTTCCCTCTTAAATGTTGTTGGGGCATTATAGAGCCCAAAGGGAAGCACTCTGTATGCATAAGTGCCCCATGGGCATGTGAATTGTTTTTTGTCCTGATCAGCTGGGTGAATGAGGATTTGGTTGTACCCACTGAACCCATTCAAGAATGAGAAAAAATTGTTCCTAGCTAATGTATCTAGTACTTGGTCAAAAAATGGGAGAGGAAAGTGATATTTCTTGGTTGCCTTATTGAGCTCTCTATAGCCCACACAAATCCTCCACTTCCCTCCTTTTTTAGGAACTATGACCAGTGGTGATACCCACTCACTATCTGAGATTGGGTATATGAACCCTGCATCTAACAGATTTTGTAATTCCAGCATAACTATGTCCTTTTATGTTGGGTTCATTCTTCTCTGTGGTTGCCTGATAGGTACAACACATTCCTTTATATAGATATAGTGCTTACAGATGTCTGGGTGAATACCCTTCATGTCAGTATATGTCCATGCAAAGGCTTTGTTGTTGTCTGTCAGTACTTTCAAAAATTGTTGTTTTTGTCCTGGCTCCAAATTGGAGTTAATATTAACCGTCCTGCCAGGCATCATCTAGACTATTTTTATCTGAATTGGTTGTTGTTCAAGTGTGAGTATGTCTGCCCACATTTTGTCAGGATCATGGTTTAATATTTCCTCTCCTTGCTACTGACCTATGCCAAGAAAATATTCAAACATATTCTGATTAGAAGAAGCATTTTGAATAAACCTATCTAAATGACTATCTTCATCGATGGCTTTTAGTGATAGGGAAGCTTCAATTGTAAGGACAGGTTGTATGTATTGGTTGGATGTGTCATCATAATTGTCTGTCCAGTTCTGATATTCTAGTTCTGAATACTTTCTGGCTGGAGGATAAATCGTGATTTTTTTTCCTAGCCTGGCCACTGGTGATGGTCATGTTGCCCGATCTGCACCCTATGTAAGCATCCACAGTAGCCATCCAGGGTCTCCCTAGTATTAGTGGGTATCCATTAAGTTTACTCTTTACTTCAATGACTATAAATTCAACTAGGTATTCCCAGGACTCTATGTTGATGATTATGTCTTCGAGCATCCCTTCAGGTTTTACTGTCGAAGTGTCAGCTAGTTGTAGGACAGTAGTTGTTGGTATGACCATTGATTGTAGTCCCAGGACTATCATGGTATCCTTAGTCATTACATTTATTTCAGCCCCCAAATCAATTAGGCTACCGGCGATATGTCTGTTGTTGATGGTCACGTTTACTACCGGGCTGCATGGATCAAGATATTTGGGGTTAACAACGATACCTAGCATTAAATCTGCTAACTGGCCTACTACATTTATGGTTGGTGGGTCACGTCTTCTTCTTCCAAGTCTTTTCAAACAATTTTCTTTAATAAACTTGTTGCAGATAAGCACATCTCTGATGGCCTATAAAATTGGAATTTGGATATTTAAGTGTTTCAATTCGTTCAGAATTGCATTTTCCTCTTCTTCTCTTGTATTTTGTACAAGTTTTTCAGGGAATGGAGGGTTTCTATTTTGTGTGAGTGGTCGAATTTCTTCCTCCTGAGGTCTTGGCTCATTTGGATGTTGAATATGAGGTTGTGTTGTTTGTTCGTGAGCCTGATCTTCTTGATTATTCTGTGTGTGTGTATTTTTCAATGTTTTCCCAAACCTTAGATTAATATCGTTTATTTCCAAGGTATCCACTACGTAAGTGGGAAACTGCATCATTTCAGTATTGTAGGTGTGTTGCTGCCCTGGCCTATTGTTGTTAAGGTTTGAAATTGGCTGGGAAGGAATTGGTGGAGGTCTGGGGGGTGGTTGGTTTTGTGGTGGCGACATGATGAGTGGTTGTTGCTGCTACAATGGAGCCCTTCAATTTGATGAATAAGGATATTGATTTCCATAATTTGTGGTTGGATGAGCAAAAGGTGGGGGGTATGGAGAGTATGATTGTGGGTAATAAGGTTGTTGGTATGGTTGGCTTTGCTTCCACTGGTTTGGACTTGGATGAGATGGCCACAGGGTTGGCACTGAGTTGCAATTTTGCTGGTTACTTCCTTGATTATAGTAGGCTTGGTTGTTGGGTTGGTAAGGCCTAGCAAAGTTATTTCTCCTTTGATTAAAGAAACAAAGTTGTTCTATTGCACCTTCAGTTGTAGGCTCTTGAATAGCAGCTTTGCATGAGGGTAACAATAAAAACTTATTAGTAGAGTGATCGTAAGTACAGAGGCCACATATTTCTATGGTGTTTAGTGTGCATTGCCCCTTCTCATGCTTCTTCCTGCAGCAAGGACAAAAGACTGCCAATGCCTGGTTTATTTCGTCCCGTTTCTTCTTAATTTGAAGTGCATCAAGTTGCATGGCTAGGGATTGTAAGATATCGGTCTTCATGTCATCTAAAAGGTTTCCTAAATCATATTTTGTAAGGTTTGGTCCTGAAGATGTTGATCCCCCAGTAAATGGGTGTGAATCCCTTATTTCACTTTTACCTTTCCTAGATCTAGAATAGTTTTTGAAAATTTGTAGGATTTGGTGATAATTTTTCTGGAATATATCTCCATCTCCCAGAAGGTTTAAGACTTCTATATTTTCCTCTTTTATCCCTCTAAGAAGGACAAGTTTTGGTGATTCAGGATCTAAGGTGCAGTGACTAGCTCATTTGTAGCTGAGTTGAAATCGTTGTGCATAATCTTCTAAGGATTCTCTTTCTCCTTGTTGCATCCTACAGATTTCATCTCTTGTATCTTTTTCCTTGCAGTAGTCCCTATATTTTTCTAGGAAAGTTTGTTTCATTTGGTCCCATGTAAAAATGTTGTTCCCTTCTAAGCTCATAAACCATCTGAGTGATAGATCTTTCAATGTAGAAGGGAAGAGTCTTAGTTTTTTTGCATCAGTGGTGTAGCCAAATGACCTACAGACTACCTCAAACTCAAATAGAAATGTGTCAGGATCCTCTGAGGTTAGGCCATGGAAGTTTGGTAGGTTATTAGGGTTGATATTCTTCATCCTGACATCTCCAAGATGTACACTGATGGGAAAGGTGAACAGTTCTCTAGGTTCCTCATCTTCTTCTGCCATAGTAGCGTTTGAGCTAGAGCTAGCAAAGAAGTTATCTCTGTGTGGATCGTAGCTAGAATCAACCTCTTCCTCTGAGTTAAGGAACTCAAATTGAGAATTATCAGAACTGTTGTTGCTCATAGGGCGGGCAGGCAGAAAGTGTCCAAATCTATCTCTCTGTCATCTAGGCATTCATGGTAAAAATTTTATGTTTCTGGTTGTTTTTGTATGTTTTATTTTTCTTTTTTTAAAGATGTCTCCTATGGATTAAGCACCTCCCTATTGATGTATATGTAACTTCGGAATGTATTTCATATATGTATATTGTATCCCTATGGAGAGGTTATTATTCCTCTGTACGGAAGTGTCTTCATTTTTATTTACAAGTGTCGCAAGTATCGTAACTTATACAAGATGGGTTATTAGACAACCAAGTGTGGGGTCGGCCCTGAGTTGGGTTACCATGGGTTATTAGACTCTCCTAGAGAAGTCATCCCTATTAGGTTATTAGGAAATTCAAGTCAATTATAAATAGAGTGCGGGAGGCACTCTATTTGATCATTCACTTACTCATCCATATCTCTCATTGAGTGATGCGCACTAGTGGAGGAGGAGAAGCTGTTAGGAGTCTATCTCTTATACTTGGGTTTTATATCATTGCTCTATCTATCTCTGAGGAAGTTATTGGGGTTTTTCACCTTCTTGGTTTTCCCCAAGGAAACTATGTGTCTATTGTATCTTGTGATTATCTCTTGTGATTGATATACTGTGCTTGTTATTCTCTCAGATAAGATCCTAGATCATATTGAATTAATGCTCAAAATCTAACATGGTATCAGAGCTAACCTGAGAAGAAGACATTGTGCAGTTGCGGAAGCTAGGGATTCTTGATTTTTGGGTTTCTCTCCACATATCTTCAAAGGCAGGAGGCTAGATTGACCCTCCTAGCAAGGGCGCATCTTTTTGTCGAAACAGAATCTCATTCTGAGCACTTTCAGTTTTTGGCCCGTCACTGCTGCAGGAAATTAGGGTTTCAGAGAAAGTTGGAATTTAAGACCATGGCTGGATGCCCCTCAAGAGAATCAAAGTTTAGAGACCAAGATAGAAATTTTTGTTGGGAAGAAGAGTGGGCTTGATCAAACCCTAGTTCGGGATTTTGATCGAAAAAGTGGAAAATTAGGGTTTCTGCAAAGGTTGAAATTTTTGGAATCTGAGTCCATGGCTAGATGCTCCTCAGAAAAATCAAACTTCTAAGCCTTGGATCGAACTTTTTGGTTGGGCAGAAGAGTGGTATTTATCAAACGCTAGTTCGGGATCCTGTCCAGTAGATCTGGAAGTTTCAAAGGCAATTTTGAGGGTTCAAATTTTGCAGATTTCAAAATCAAAGTATACCAGCTTGACTAGCTCAGCAAGGTGCTTCTTTCTATCCTTTCAGAAGTTTGAATTTTTAGGGTTTCTATGACAAACCCTAATCCAGCTCCAGATCCAGTTTTCATCAAATCAAGTGGTAAGCCCTAAACCTTTTGTTTCCATTTGAGTTTCTCATTGAGATGTCTCACCACACCAAGCTTGAGGATAAGCTTGAAGGGGCTGATAACTTCTGAGCATGGAAGTATAGGATTGGGTTAATCCTAGAAGAAAATGAATTGGACACCTACATAAGTGAAGAGGTTCCAGTTCCAAAGAGAGATGAGGCTAAGGCCTTATGCAAGAGGAACTTGGTCAAGGCTAAGAGAATCATTGTTGATTCTATCAAATACCATCTCATACCACATGTGTCATCTCTAAAGACACCCTAGGAGATGTTTGATTCCTTAACCAAGCTATTTGAAGGGAAGAACATAAATCGGAAGATGACCTTGAGGAATCAACTAAAGAATATCAAGATCCAGAATGCGGAGACCATGCAGTCTTATTTCTCAAGGGTCTCCCAGGTAAAAGAACAACTTGAAGTTGTGGGAGAAGATATAGAGAATGGAGAAGTGGTAATGACCACTCTTAATGGCCTTCCTAGGTCATAGGATTCCTTCATCCAAGGAATTTGTGCTAGGAGGAAACTTATCACATTCAGTAGGATGTGGGAAGAATGCTTGCAAGAAGAAGCTCGAATTGTAGCTCGAGAAGAGAAGATGGGGAATGAAGACCAAGCTCTCACAACACACTCCAAGAAATATGATGATAAGAAAGGGCATCACCACAGTAAGAAAGAAAGGCACCACCATCAAAATCAAAGGGGTAACTTCAGATCTCAAAGAAACATTTCAAATGCCCAATACTTTACATGTGATGAGAAGGGACACTACTCCAGGGATTGTCTCGGGAATAATAAAGATGGTTCTCACAAGAAGAAGAAGAACATCAAAAGAAAACATCATGCTCACACTGCAGAGGATGATGAACATGTTAAATTTTGAGCATTAATTCACAATACTCTAGGATTTTCACTAAGAGAATAACATATATAGTATATCAATGCATAACAATCACAATAAGCATCACAAGCATCACAAGAATCAAAAGCATGAGAGACAAGAGACACAGAGTTTCCGTGGGGAAAACCCTAAGGTGAAAAACCCCACAACTTTCTCAAAGATAGAGAGAGCAATGGCTCAACCAAAGTACAACCAAAATACACTGAGATAGTCTCCTAGTAGCATATGATCCTCCTCCTCACTAGTACGCCACTTTCTGAGTGAGAGAAGTGTGAGTTTCTGAGTGATCAAATAGAGATCTCCCGATCTTTATTTATACTTAACCTGTTTTCCCAGTTACACTATGGGGCCGACTTGTCTAGCTAGGTACATCCATAATATAATATATATTTCAGGGCCGACCCCACACATGGTGGTCTAATAACCCATCGACAAGTACACACACTTGAGAGACTTATCAATACACATGACGACACTTCCTTATAGAGGAATAACACATCTCTTATAAGGGTACAATAAATATATATGAAATACATAGATGAAATACATTCCGAAGTTACATATACATCAACAGAACATCCCAGGAAGAGGGCTAGGGAAGAAAGTGAAGATTCTTCAAGTGATGAAGAGTATGTTTTAATTTCTACCCTCACTAGTACTATTGCTCATGGAAGAAATGATTGGCTTATAGATAGTGGGGCTTCCAAACATATGACAGGATTCAAGGGATCCTTTGTAAACCTATCTGAACATGAATCACCCCACAAGATGAAACTTGGGGATGACTACCAGTATCCCATAAAAGGAAGTGGTGAAGCCTCCTATAAGCTAGACTCTGGAAAATATATGAAGATGAAAGATGTACTATATGTTCCAGGTCTCAAGAAGAATCTTCTCTCCATATCATCTCTGGATGCAAAGGGAATGAGAATTGCATTTATAGATGGACAAGTACTCATGTGGCCAAAGGGTAAGACAATAGGTGATGCAGTGGTGATTGGAGAGCAAGAGGGAGGATTGTATAAATTGAAAGGATAAATTGAACGAGCCATGGTACATGAATCCATGGAGCCAAGTGAACTTTGGAACAGAAGGCTTGCACATGTACACTACTAAATTGCAAACAAAGCAGTAGAAGGTCTTCCTGAAATCCAGTCAAAGATGCAGTGTTTTTGATAAGTTCAAGGAATTCAAAGACTTGATAGAAATTCAACCTGATAAGAAGATAAATATCTTTAGATCCGACAATGGCGGAGAATTCACTTCAATGGACTTCAAGAATTTATGCAGTGATTCAGGGATTAAGAGGGAGTTGACCACTCCTTACAATCCACAACAGAAAGGAGTAGAAGAAGCTACTTCAGAGCCGGACTCCAGCAGCTCCTGCAAGGAAGCAAAGATTCAGAGGGAGTCCACCCAACAAACAAACAAAGATAAGTATTTGAATTGTAATTTCTTGTATATCTGATTGGTTAAATAATATTGTTCAATGATGTATATACTTATGTTCCTAGACTTAGGTTATGTATTATGCATATTAGAATAATTGCAGTTTACTACTAATATGCATGTAATGTGTAAGTGTCCTATGGCACTGTACAACATTCCATTACTACTTATCTAGAATGAAACCTCTTTGCTAACATGTTGGGAGTAGTGCAAACTCTTAACAATGTTCTGGTAGAGATGGAAGGCATCTAGAAAGTTACGGGATATGGATAAATGTTGTATTGAAACATTGGCTAAGATAATTGCATGACTGTATGACATATGCCGTTATATGTAAGACTTTGTTCTATAAACTATGAGAAGTTTCTAATCATGCAATTGAATTTGAATTGTAGTAAAGATCGTGTACAATCACCTACAAAAGAAGGACTACAACATTTGTTCCAACAATGAAATTCAAAGAAAACTATCTATTGAAGAATCTAAAGTTCCCAGGATTCGGGATATAGTAACAGAAGGATGCCATGGTCGAGGAATACCAGTCGATCATGAAGAATGATGTTTGGGATGTGGTCCCAAGACCAGAAGAAAATTCTATTGTGACTTCCAAGTGGATCTATAAGATCAAGCATGTGGCAGATGGTAGCATAGAGAAGTGCAAAGCAAGGTTTGTAGCTCATGGCTTCTCCCAGAAAGAAGGGATTGATTATGAAGAGACTTTTGCACCTGTAGCCAGATACACTTCCATTAGATCAATACTTGCTCTGGCTGCAGTGATGAAATGGAAGGTACACTAGATGGATGTCAAGACAGCCTTCTTGAATGGTGTAGTTGAAGAGGAAGTGTGTGTGGAGCAGCCACTCGGGTTTGAGACGCATGATAGATGGACTCATGTGTGCAAACTGAAGAAATCCCTGTATGGTTTAAAACAGGAACCCAGGATCTGGTACAACAGGATGGATAGCTTCCTATCCATTTTGGGCTTTACTAAGAGTAAAGCGGATTCCAACCTTTACTACAAGGTTGAGGAAGGAAATCCAGTGATACTACTATTGTATGTGGATGACCTGTTTGTGACAGGTGAGGATGGATTGATTGCGGATACGAAGAGGAATCTTGCTACCAAGTTCAAGATGAAGGACTTGGGTATGATGCACTACTTTCTAGGCATGGAGGTGTGGCAGAGTGCATATGGGATCTTCCTTGGACAAGGGAAGTATGTAGTAGAGATCCTGAAGAGGTTCGAGATGATGGACTGCAAGGTCATGGCCACACATATGAAATCAAACCTGAAGCTTCTGTGTGATGCTTCATCTGAGCCAATTGATGTCACGGTGTATCGTCAGATGATTGGGTCCTTGATGTACCTGACGAACACGAGACTAGATATTTGCTTTGATGTGAACACATTGAGCCAGTTCCTGACGGATCCAAGAAGTGTTCACCTGGTTGTTGTAAATCATATTCTGAGGTACCTGAAGGGTACGGTTGATTATGGGCTCAAGTATGATGTGAATCAAAAGTTTAACCTAGAGGGTTATGTTGATTCAGATTGGGTAGGCAGTGCTGCTGATAGGAAGAGCACTTCTGGGTGCTGCGTCAGTATGGGATCAGGTTTGATCTCTTGGTCTATCAGGAAGCAATCCTGTGTGGCACTGAGTACAGCCGAAGCAGAGTATGTTGCAGCTTGTTCGGCTAGTTGTGAGGTAGTATGGCTTAGGAAGCTACTGTCTAAGTTATTTGATCTCCCGTTGGGTGCTACTGGTATCTTTTGTGACAACCAGAGTTGTGTGAAGCTGTCTAAGAACTCGGTGTTCCATGACAAGTCGAAGCACATCGAGATCAAATATCACTATATCAAGGACATGGTGCAGAGAAGAGCAGTGAAGCTCCTGTATGTTGCGACGGAAAAGTCGATAGCCGATGTGTTGACCAAGCCGCTGGCCAGAGTGAATTTTGAGTACTTCATAGAGAGACTTCATATCGAGATTCCTTCCAAGGGGAAGTGATGAGTTCAGAGACACGGATGCACATGAGCCTTTCTCACATGGTGATAGATGTGTTCTCCCATGGTGAGATGTAAGGGCTGGATCCATTCTCACATAGTGATAGATGAGTTCTCCTATGGTGAGATGTAAGGGATAGAGCCATTTTCACATAGTGATAGATGTGTTCTCCTATGGTGAAATGTAAGGGCTGAGCCATTTTCAGATAGTGACAGATGTGATCTCCTATGCTGAAATTTAAGGGCTGGGCCATTCTCACATGGTGATAGATGTGTTCTCCCATGGTGAGACGTAAGGGCTAAATATGCCTTTCAGACATGGTGATAGATGTGTTCTCCCATGGACGTGATGTAAGTGTTGTGCCTTTCCAACATGGTGATAGATGTGTTCTCCCATGGTCATGATGTAAGTGTTGGTACCTTCCCCGAATGGTGATAGATGTGTTCTCCCATGTCGGTGGTGTAAGTGTTGTGTGATGTGCATCTGGGTTGTGCTCCGTGGACTATGAGGTGATCTGAAGACAATGATGTGACAGTAGGGTACACAGGTTTTGCAGAGGCATATAATCAGTCCTGAGATGCTCTTATAGGTTTTGCAAAGGCAGTGTAATCAGTCCTAGGAGATCTTGCAGGTTTTGCAGAGGCATATAATCAGTCCTGAGATGCTCTTGCAGGTTTTGCAGAGGCAGTGTAATCAGTCCTGGGAGATCTTGCAAGTTTTGCATAGGTAGTGTAATCAATCCTGAGGTGTACCTACTTGATGGCTTGCTCGCAAAGATGATGAAGACCTACATGGAGGCTAGGCCTACATTGATCTGGATCTTGGGATATGAGAACCGGAAGGCTTGAATGCCGAGAGAGGAGGAGATAAGCATGTAAATCTGTCATAAAATTCACATGAAAAACACTAATCTTGCATGAGAATAAGAATGAACAAAAACATATGAAGTGAATGGGAGGTGAGGCTCAAAGAGGAGCCCCACCTCTGAAACTAATTACCAATAAGTCACTCAGATCTAATTAATCTCACAATGAACAATAGAAAATAGGAGAGAAACCAAATGAGTAACTTGTTATCATGAGAAGACTTGCTAGGCTTTTATATAACATTATTACAATGTGTCTTGAGGCCATACCATGGGCCAAAACCATGTGCTACCAAATACCATGGATATGAGAGGGTGGCCTCTCCATTTAATGCTTTTATGGCTTATACATTTGAATTTAGACCATATGCCCCCTAAAATTCGGATCATTCCTGCCCCCTTAGAAAATGATGGTCCCCATTATTTCATGTTAAAAAGAGGCCCATGATTACAATGTGCTAGTTACCAATGAAGAGAAGGGTTTTGTGTGGTTGACCCATAACCGTGGGTTTTGAGAGGTTGACCCATAACCGTGGGTTTTGCGAGGTTGACCCATAACTGTGGGTTTTGCAAGGGTGACCCATAACCATGATGGCAATCGCAAGCTTGATTCCAATGAAGAGAAGAGTTTTGTGTGGTTGACTTAGAACCATGGGTTTTGTGTGGTTGACCCATAACCGTGGGTTTTATGTGGTTGACCCATAACCATGGTGCCAATGACAAGCTTGTTTCCACTGAAGAGAAGGGTTTTGTGTGGTTAACCCATAACCGTGGCTTTTGTGTGGTTTACCCACAACCATGATTACAATACATAACTGTGGGTTTTGTGTGGTTGATCCATAACCATGGGTTTTGTGTGGTTAACCCATAACCATGGGTTTTGTGTGGTTGACCCATAACCGTGATTACAATACATAAATGTGGGTTTTGTGTGGATTCCCCCATAACCAAGTGTTTTGTGTGGTTGACTTAGAACCATAGGGTTTGTGTGGTTAACCATAACCATGATTACATTAAGATTTAAAAAAATTGAAAATTCGTGATCTTTGGTGTAGTTGATGTCTTGCTGCAAATCCATTCATAGCTTCTAATGCATGTACTGAAATTGAATTCCATTGAAGACCCATTTGAGATATCGAAGATACATTTCCATCCATATAACATACTTGCTCTGGGGTGGCCCAGAGATTGAGAAAATGTTTGTTGAAGTTTAAGAGACGCGCGCACACTATTTTGCAGACATATGTTGCTTCAATCGATGATATCTCTCAAACCAGAAAGCCAAATGGAAAACCATGAAATACCCATTTTAGCTGACGAAAATAGATTTCCAATGAGCTATGGTAGAGCCTCTGAGACATTTTTTGGATTCTGTAGCACTTGTTTAAAGTTGTTGTACGTCTGGCCGCATTGTGTACAAACATGTACTAATTCAAACAAACATATCTCACAAACCAGAAAATGAAATGAAATTCTGTGAAATGCCCATTTTACCGGATGGAAATATATTTCCAATGAGCTATGGCAGAGCCTCTGAGACATTATGTGGAGTCTGTAGCACTTGTTTAAATTTTTTGTACGTTCGGCCGCATTATGCACAAACATGTGCTACTTCAAACAAGCATATCTCACTAACCGGGAAACGAAATAAAATTATGTGAAATACCCATTTGAGCTGACAAAAATACCTTTCCGATGAAATATGGTAGATCCTATGAAACATCTTGTGCAGTCCATGGAACTTGTTCAAAGTTTGTTGGATGTGAGAGTGTTGAGTATAGAGATTCCAAGGGTTTGTAGAGAAGCATGGGTTGTTGTAGCGGTTGTGGAACCTCTGTTGAGCCCGCATCATGCTTCAAACTCTTATCTCGATGGAGAGCGTACCCGCTCTGATACCATTGATCCAGATCTTGGGAGATAAGAACTGGAAGGCTTGAATGCCGAGAGAGGAGGAGATTAAGCATGCAAATCTGTCATAAAATTCACATGAAAAACATTAATCTTGCATGAGAATAAGAATGAACAAAAACATATGAAGTGAATGGGAGGTGAGGCTCAAAGAGAAGCCCCACCTCTGAAACTAATTACCAATAAGTCACTCAGATCTAATTAATCTCACAATGAACAATAGAAAATAGGAGAGAAACCAAATGAGTAGCTTGTTATCATGAGAAGGCTTGCTAGGCCTTTATATAACATTATTACAATGTGTCTTGAGGCCATACCATGGGCCAAAACCATGTGCTACCAAATACCATGGATATCAGAGGGTGGCCTCTCCATTTAATGCTTTTATGGCTTATACATTTGAATTTAGACCATATGCCCCCTAAAATTCAAATCATACATCAAGCATGAAAAAGGGTTGGCTCTGTAGAACTTCCTATGACGAGTAGATTGGAGATTGATTGAGATAGTAGCAGTGACGATGATGATGATCAGATGACGATGATCTGATGATCTAGAGAAGAAGACTTGTGCTAGAAGACCTGTGTCGAGAAATACCTTCCTAGTTAAGAGGGAGTGTTGATGTATATGTAACTTCGGAATGTATTTCATATATGTATATTGTATCCCTATAGAGAGGTTATTATTCCTCTGTACGGAAGTGTCATCATTTGTATTTACAAGTGTGACAAGTGTCGTAACTTATACGATGGGTTATTAGACCACCAAGTGTGGGGTCGGCCCTGAGTTGGGTTACCATGGGTTATTAGACTCTCCTAGAGAATTCAGCCATGTTAGGTTATTAGGAAAGTCAAGTCAAGTATAAATAGAGTGTGGGAGGCACTCTATTTGATCATTCACTTACTCATCTATCTATCTCATTGAGTGATGCGCACTAGTGGAGGAGGAGAAGCTGCTAGGAGTCTATCTCTTATGCTTGGGTTTTGTATCATTGCTCTATCTATCTCTGAGGAAGTTATTGGGGTTTTTCACCTTCTTGGTTTTCCCCAAGGAAACTTTGTGTCTATTGTCTCTTGTGATTATCTCTTGTGATTGATATACTTTGCTTGTTATTCGCTCAGATAAGATCCTAGATCATATTGAATTAATGCTCAAAATATAACACTCCCCAGCAACAACGCCAAAAAGTGGTGGACTCCAGGAATGGATACCTAATTAGGGTAGCTAAACTGGAAGCATACTTTAATTATCGACCAGGGAGCATAAAAACTTAAGAGGTGCTAAGTACTGTATGTGCTCTATAGGATAGTCTTCGTCGTTTTAGGATGATGGGGTGTATCTTAAAGGTTTCTCGAAAAGGAAATGGAAGTGATCTTCTCTTAATCAACGAATGAAGGAATATGAAATATGGTAAATCTATAAACTTGAAATGCTGAAACTAATAGATCTTTATGCTATGAATTAAATACTAAAAAGACTATAAATCTAACCTAAGAAATCAAATGCCGAAAGCTTGGGAAACTTGACTTAGAAATAAAGTGTTGAAAGCTGGAAGTTTAACTAGAAATTCAAACGCTGAAAATTAATTAAACTTGATCTCATTCAAATCCAATGCTGAAAGCAATAATCATCTATTCTATTCAAATCCAAAGAAATAAAATGATTAACTCCTATATAACTGAACTCTGCTAAAAGAAATATTCATGGCATCACAGATCTAAATCATGGTCTAAAATTAATATAGCGAGCTGGAAAACAGAGGTAATTACACTTGCACAGAATGCATGTACAGGACTACAGGAAGCGTATTAGAGAACTACAAAATCAATGTTGGCGAACTACAGATAAAAAGTGTTGAAAAGAAATGATCGCTGAACTGAAATAAAACCATGTCATTCAAACATTACCAAAGTACTTCATATATGATAGGGATTTAAATCAATTCACAGTACATATGAAGAATGCCTGAAATGAAAACGAAGCTCCTGATCTACGTGTTGGAGGGGCCCTCTCCAACTCGTATTTCAGGAGTGGGAAAGGTCTTATAAACACAAAGCTTGAAACAACATTACTTCTTCCATTAAAATCGTAATCTCATGTTCAAAAAAGTTTTAACACGGAATTGTCTCGAATAACATGTACTGAATGTAAATTCTACAAAAATGCCAACAGGAACCTCTTGCTAACCAAGAGGCCCATATATATATATATATATTTTGGAACATAACCTAACTCTATGAATTAAATGTCGATTAGGCTGAATAGGAGTTCTCTTCTATAAATCAAGAAAAAGGCGCTGAGCCACTTATGGTCTTTCAATCCTTGCGCTGGAATTGATGGTTGTCTCTTGGATTACCTGCGCGTGCTCATACACACTTATTTCCATATGATTAGCTCATAGAAAACGCTTTTAAGCATAAAAGAAATAACCTCTAAACTACTCTATCAAATAATCAAAACAAACCATTAAACCCCATAAACAAAGGCATTTTCCATATCCATTATTGTCCTTGTGTGGCATCAAAAGGCTTATAAAGTACCTAATTTGGGGCTCATCAATAATACATTGATTAGTATAATCTCAATACTATTAAAACATTATGATTCTAAATAATCTTAAACATGTATGGTCATGGTCATTTCATACACATGTAATTTATCACGAGCGTTAGTATTCAAGGTTTCAGGGAGGACTTCTTTTACTCATGCATATTCTTATTTAACCATAGGACTCTTCTGGTTTTTTATATCATTAATCAAAGTAAGAAGCATAATATGCATAAACCCATGATGACTCAAACCTATAACTTCATGAATAATCATTATCATTCATACAAAAGTATACTTATATGAGACCCTGACACAAGGTAGGATTCTAACTTGATATAGGAAAAAACATACCTAGATTATCATGTTTGAGAGTTATGTCTAATGTACCCAAACAATGTCTTATTTGTTCTCTTCAATGATTTAGAGACCTTGTGCTAGTAACCTGCATATCTCATAAGTTAAGCATTGTAAAACCAAATTATACATACCTCGTAAGTAGAGCTTCTATGTGATCAATGGCTATGGATGATTCTTTGCCTTCATGTCACCATGGTCATATGTTCTTGATCTAGAACTTGATTTTTCTTTCTTGATGTACCTTTCATGTTAGCGGACCACATCATCCTCATAAAACACCACAGTGCATTAGTACAATCATAAGTGTCATAACCCTAATCAATGAATGTCTTCTATAATTCACATGCGTTCATACTTTTACTAAGGTGATAAGACAAGTCTAAAATTAATCAAGATTGTAATAACCTTAATAATATGAAGACAATCTTAATCATGAACAGATTTCAAACCATACATGTATCTCCTCAAGTCATAACTGTCGGTATTGCTTGTAGTCGTATTATGTAAGGCCTTAGTTTCATCTCCCTCTGGAACTGGAATCTCTTCACTTATGTAGGTGTCCAATTCATCCTCTTCTAGGATTAACCCAATCCACTTTGATTTGTTGAAACTAGATCTGGAGCTGGCTAGGGTTTGGTAGAGAAACCCTAAAAATCCAAACTTGGAATTTCAAACTTTTGTCTAGACAGGGAGATTCCTTTGACTGAGGCAAGCAATCTGGTGTGCTCAGATTTTGAAAACTTCAAAAATTGTCCCTTTAAAAATGACCTACGAATTTTGAATCTACAACTTCTGTCAAAATCTGGTTTTCTGGTTTTTGGTTCAAAACCCGAACTAGGGTTTGATAGATCCCGGGGTTCTACCCAACCAAAAAATTTGATCTTGGTCTCTAAATTTTGATTTTGCTGAGGAGAGAAATCCTATGCTGAGAGAACTCCAAAATTCCACTTCTGTCAAAAGCCCTAATTTCTCGCAGCAGAGACGAGCCAAAAAATGAAAATGCTCAGAATCTAATTCTGTTTTGACAGAAATATATGCCATATTCTTTTTGGTGCATATCTAAAATTTCAGATCCTCGGGGTCTAAACCTTAGGCCTCTGGTAGCATGAACTATCATCTTTCTAACCCCACAGATCGGACCTCAAATGGATTCTCTATGAGAGAGATAAGCTAAGTGTCGCAACATGACCTGTTTATGGGATGAAACAACATAGCAAACTTGTACGGAGTGCCACATGTCACTATTTCAACTTAGGCCTCTAAAACCTGAACCTATGAAACTATAGTACGTTCCCTAACTGCCACTTTTTACATAATTCCATTTAGAGCTTCCTAGCCCGAGATATGACCTTTGTTCCTAGGTCACATGTTTAGGGCTGCATTTTGGAAGAGGAAGAAACCCTAACTTGTACAGATCATATCTCACAAAGTACAACGAATCTGAGGCTGATCTTTGGACACAAGGTACATGAACATTTCATCTTCGTCCTATAAAATTTTCAGATCCTGAACCTTCACCAAAACGGATTTATAGTGACAGTTCCACAATGACTAGTTTTTATTAAACCAAGCCCTAGCTTCCAATTTGTCGCAAGTGCAACAAGTGTCGTAAATGCCATACATTGCCTTCCTTCAGACTAGTTCTGAAACCATGTTAGTTTTTCATCATTTAATTCAATATGATCTAGGATCTTAACTGAGAGAACAACATGTACAGCATATCAAACACAAGAGACAAGAGACACAAAGCATTTCATCAGGGAAAACCAAGAAGGTGAAAAACCTCGCAACTTCCTCAGATTAGAATGAGCACCAATACAAAGATCACAAAGATCAAACCCAAAAGATAGATGTCTCCAGTAGCTACTCCTCCTCCACTTGTGCGTACTCCTCTCTCTCAACTATGTGAGTTGGATGAGTGAGTGGATGAGTGAAATGAGAGAGTCACACTCTCTATTTATACAATAACTTAACCTGCCTTTAACTCTAACTGGGATGACTTCCTAAGGAAGCCTAATAACCCATCCACATGACTCATACAGGTTCGACCCCACCAAGGTGGTCGAATAAACCATCAAATATAAGTTATGACACTTACAATGTAACTTGTGACACTTGCAAATACAAATGACGACACTTCCAAGCGGAGGAATAATACATCTCCGTTGGGGATACAATAAAGTACAAATGTAACACATACAATATACAAGTGAATATCTTCCGAAGTTACAAATACATCAACATCCATATCACTTGATCTAAACAATCCTCCCTTGATATCAAATCCTCTCTTAAGTGGTTGGCCTTCCCTAACCTATATATTAGACCTCGTCCCATGGATCAAGGTGGTGGAAAAAGCTTGAAGATGTGTACCTTATGATCCTAGGATTCTCAAAGGGTTGTTGGAATAAGATCTTGAAGGAAGTGTTGCATCAAAGTCAGTATAAATCTTGTATTTCCTCATGGATTTTCTATCAATATAACTTGGCCTATTCCTCCATATCTTGTTTCTATGCAATGTATGTTTACTTTGTGCCATTGAAAGTATAATAGATATAGTGTATGCTTAACTTGTTTGGAGAAAGGTAGTTTTGCATTATCTTCTACATGTTGCATCAAGCTTAGGATATTTGAAATATCAAGCTAAAATTTAGAGCAGCGAGGATCACCATCCGGAGCAAGGTAAGAAATCCACTTTCTTCCCTACTTTTCTCTTCTCCTTTATGCATAAAATATTAAATCTAGGAGGATGTTAATGCCCATTTGCTTGTTTTTTGTCTTGGGCTAGGTAACTAGGGGCCTTTCTAATCCCATGAGATATTCTACCTATTTGTAGGAAGGATTTCCTAACATAGAAATTGGTGACTCCACTACGGAAAATCCCTAGGTTTTAATCCCTTTGATTGACTGCTTGAATCCTTTGATCTCTTCAAAATCTTGTTCAATTTTGAGTTTTTGTCTCCTATTCTTACTGTTGAGAAGCATTGTCCACCCTCAGACCTGATCCTTTGTTGAAATTAGGAAATATTCTCCATTTTTGGACCTTCTGAGGATATTTGCGCTCCCCCAAGCTTGCTTATAGGGCAAAAATATCGATATTTTCGCTCCCCTGCATTATATTTAGGAGCGATAAATTGCTCTGTCAGTGAAGGAAACGGGCGAAAATACCCTATTCTTTCCCTTCTTGGGTTTGGTTTTCTTGGTTGTGCTAGGTCTGTTTCTTCAAGGCTCTTTGTGTGTGTTGTTTTTTGTCCATTATATGGTGTGTATGCTTTTAGTTTGAGCATTTGATATCTTTTTGAATCCTTATTGCATCCATTTTGTTTTTATGGTCCTTGCTTGGGAGCCTGGAATAATCTTGGGTAAATTTGATCCCTTGACTAAATTCTTGATTTTCGGCGCTTGTTTGTAACGTCCCCATCTTGACCCTATTGCATTAAAATTATCAATGATGTAATATTGTTATAAAATCATGGTGAGGATCTCAAGTCCAAGGCCCCACCATCGATTTATTGATGCATATGGTTCGTGTGCTAGCCAGGCACATTGGAATTTCAAACATCATGTAAATACACATTTTAATAAAATACCCACGACTAGCTGTGCAATGCAACAAGAGATGGGGGCATGATTTTACAAGGAATTGGGAGGGGGGAAATTCAAACCCTTGGAGCCAATCAAGGCAAGCCAAGTGTCAATGAGAGAACCCATCAAACCCTCAACTACCCATGTTGACTTTTGTACCCAATCATTGATTTCTCCCAACAGTTGGTTGAGGTAGTTAATGCCTTGGGGAATGAGAGGTATGGCTGTCCAAATTCGGGTATGGGCAAGCCACCCTGCATGGAAAATCGTTTTTGGCTTCTTGGGAAAGAAAAGAGCCATGAATTGCTCCCCCAAGCCATTATCCATTAACCAGTTTCTCTCCCTCACGAGTTGGGAGCTACCTGGGCATTTTCCAGCCATGTCTTTCTGTGTCTTCCTTCATTCTTCGCTGGGAGAAGGGCGTTTTTGTGTTGTATACCAGTGGGAAAGAAGGGGAAATGAATTGGGGTTCCATAGAGACCGTTTGGGTTGTTAAATGCTTAGATAGTTGGGGAGAAATTGTTTTCCTCCCTGTGAATGTTTTTCCCTATCCCACAATTTGTTTTTGGATGGAAATGATTTCGAAAAACCCATGGCCATCCTTTTGGTAAATCCATTGTTTTGGCTTGATCTTGAGCAAGCATCCAGGGTTCAAATGTAGCCTAATAAACCCAGCTGTGGACTGGCTTGGCTCAGATGAAATGATTCATTGGCTGTGTATGAGCTTGAATGTCCCATTTTCCTTGTAAGAATCATGCCCAGCTCGGGGGTGGTAGTTGTGCTGAGAGAATTGATGAACACAACTGGCCCATGGTTGGGTCTAACATTGCAGCGACATTATTACATTGTAATCTTCCACCCTATGAGCATCAGGATTATTTGGCCTATAGGATCCATTTCAGTGACTCAGATCCACTTATATCCTTCAGAGATACTATTTTTCCCTATTTTTATTCCTACCCGCATGTTGCATCACTATAGCATGTGTACCCGCGATTTGCATCACTATAGACCGCGGGTATCAAGTAAAATGGTAAAAACCACTATTAATTACTTTTTACTCCCAAAAAGCCGTCATTGGGTGACCTTTGGCTCTCCATCTTCCCAAGTAACGTCTTGATCTGTCCTTTCACCTACCTTTGAGAGGACTATATATTGAGCACATATGGCTTATGGATGGGAGGAAGAAGAGAATAGCAAGAGAACTCTAGTGGATTTTTTCCCTATCTTGAGTCTGCACTCATTGATCCTTGTAGTTGTGGACCATTTATGTTCACCTTCCAAACTCCTTTCTAGTTTGAGTTTGCCATTCATGGAGGATTGAATTGGTGGAGGAACAAGTGGATTGATCTAGATCTTGGTTCAGATTGGTTGCTGGCAAGAAGTTGTATCACTTTGTACTTCTTCTTGTTCATTAATAGAAATGCTCGTATTCTCGTCCATTCATGGTGTGAATGTTGTTTATTATGCATTGGGTTACATGTGCTTATGATATTATGGACCAATGTTATTAATAATGTTAATGTCATCTATATATTATATGTACTTGTTGGATATTGGTTGTCAAGACTAATTTGCATATTACAAGTGCATGGATTGAAAGATCCAACGGGGATCTACATCAAACGTTTGGATCGAGGTTGGTTACATTTCTCCATTATCTTAACATTGTCATTTATACTAGCATTGCTTTGAGAATTGAGTAGATTTCTAGTAGTCATCTGTCTGTTGTGGTATTCCCAAGCCATAGTGAGTTTTCTCCAATATAGAAATGGCGACTCCGCTGGAAAAAACATCCATGTTTGGGAAATTTTTGAGCATTAGTCCATAATTAGAGTTGTTGTTTATCGAAGATCTGTGTCACTGATTGGCCGTTAAGATACACCATAGAAAACTTGCTTTTTCTGAGCCATTGGACTCTTTATTTTCCCATTTTCCTTTCCTCGCTCGCGGGCTAGCTTAGCTCATCTCGCGTATACCCACCTCTGTTTACTCTATTGCTCACGGGTACCCGCAGGTATTCCTTCGACAGTAGCGTGTAACTCCGGCTTTTGTTGGTTTATGGCTATTGGTTGTTGCTGGGTTGGCTTTGGTTGTTCCTGAGTCTTTGTTGGCCTCTTTCTTGATTGTTTCATGCCGTGGTTGTGACCAGAACTCTTCGTTTCTCTTGGTTAAGCCTTCTTGGTTTTTTACCAAACTTTGGATTTAGCCTCTTGGTTTTTTCCTTTTGAGCTCTTTCCTTTGGCTAAGTCTTGTTATTTAGGATCTGCTGGGTTGTCTTAGTGATCTTCTCAGCACTTCAGTGACTGAATAGTAGGATTTTGGTTGCATTTTTTCATTGCATTTATATTGAAAAAATACAAAAATATACATTTAGTTTTTGCATTTTCCTTCTTGTTTATAAGCGAAAATACAAAAATATTTTACTTTCATGTACTGCATCTTGCATTGAGTGCTTGTTGCCTTCATTTAGGTTTTGCTTGTGCATCGAAAAGATAAAAAGTTGCATCTTTATTTCGGAATTGTTGGTTGATTTTGCATATTAGTGACATTGTTTTATTGGATAGATGAGTCTAGGATTGGACGATTTTGCATACTATTGAGTCTACACATCACTAGTTTCACGATCATATCCCTTGAGTAAACATAGCCACTAAAATTAACACTTAATCTTAAAATTGATTGGACTGATTTTATTTATAGGGTACACCAACTAGCATTGGTTTAGAGTCTTGGAATAGATCATTGTGAGTTAACAATCCAAGACTACTATACGAAACATTAGGTGTCTGACCAGGGAGTGGAGGAATCCATGGTATAGATCGGTGTTCTCAGGAAGCTCTACTCAATCCAGAGTTAAGCATGAGGTCACGGGAGGTTGGCTGAGGAGATATCCCTATGATACCAGCTGAACATGGGAGATATATCTAGGATTTGTTCATATTTGGGGGTACCGAAGGTTCTTCCTCTTGTGCTTCAGGCATAGCTACCCTGCCCATATGAAGGGTCCCACCTGCGACTGTCCCCTTGAGCATTGGTTATATTGCGGTGACCATAGTTGCCTTACGTAGGTATCGCACAGGGTACTTGCAGTGGTTATGATGTTTGTGTCCTGAGTCAGATAAGGATTGGACAGCATAGTTTTGTTTGTGCAGTGGACTTGACCCTGTACACTCAGTGAAGCCTGGGTGTCTCTATAATTGATTCTGTTACCTCCGGTTATAGTTTCAGAGTCTCAAGCGTCTCCTAGGTGAGACATACTGGATCTAGTGTTGGGAGCTCATTTAGCCACTCTGTTTGTCTGCTCTTGGCTGTAGTTTCTCTAGGTGTGTGCTTTTGATTTCTATTTTTGATCAATGGGTGGCCTTTAGGAGACGTTTTGATTACATTTTCTCTCCGGAGATATCATGGCGCAGAGCCCTACTCTCCGCCGATACTGGCGTTTGGCTGGTTTAAAGCCACTCGAGTTTTCACACCATGTTGCTAGAAGACGTCGGAGGGCTCCCTCTGAGACTTCGGATTCATACAAGACTTACGTCCAAGACATCATGGCTGCACATCCTGATACTAAGGAGAAACCTTTGACTCCTTCGGGTAGAGTTGACCATACTTCTGATCCCCATACTCCTCGTGGCGAGTGGGGACGTGATCCACCTAAGACTCAACCTGGTTCTATTTGGCCTAATCCACTTGATCGAGATCCATTTGATCCTTCGAATCCGGATAATTATCTTTACGGAATGCCTGATTTACACGAGGACGAAGAACAGGACGAGCCTTTCGTTCCTTTGTTTCCACGCAGTTATAGATACGGGATGCCTGAGTCACATAATGACACTGGCCCTATGATCAACCCCACCGCACTCTCTTTTGGTATGCCTAGTCATAGTACTGTCGAACCTTCCACTACGGTTGGTAGTCACACTAGCACCAGTCATGGTGTTATCCATACTATACCCACTGGGGGCACTACGTTGTCCACCCACACACATAGTATGGGGACTGGTCATGTTCCTCCTAATAATGTTAATATTGGAAGATGACCACCTCCTAGGATTACCCAACCTAATCGAAATGTTGTTCGGAACACAACTCGCCATCCACCACCTAATACATGTGTTGCTACTCGTCAACCCAGGAATACTTTTACAAATGATAATGTTCCTCCCAACCACGGGGGTGGATAGATACCGCATACTTTTGCATCCACCGACGCCACTAGTAATTCTAATGTAGGGGGTGGGAATATCTCCTATCCACATAGACATCATGCCACCATCCTGTTGATGTATATGTAACTTCGGAATGTATTTCACATATATGTATATTATATTCCTATAGAGATGGTATTATTCCTCTTTAAGGAAGTGTCGTCATTTATATTGTAAGTGTCGTAACTTATACTTGATGGGTTATTAGACCACCTTGTTTGGGGTCGGCCCTGTATAAGTCATGTGGGTCAAAGGGTTATTAGACCACCCTATTGGGGGTCGGCCATGTGGGTCAAAGGGTTATTAGACCACCCTATTGGGGGTCGGCCCACTCAGCATTATGTTATGTGGTTAAGTTCGAGCCTACATGAGTTAGGTAAAAAGGCAAGTCAAGTCAAGTATAAATAGAGTGCGGGAGGCACTCTATTTACTCACTCACTTCTCACACATGCACTCAAGGAGGAGTAGCGCACTTATGGAGGAGGAGGATCTGCTGCTAGGTTATGGCTATCTCTCTTGGTTGGTTGTATCATTGCTCTATCTATCTCTGAGGAAGTTATTGGGGTTTTTCACCTTTATGGTTTTCCCCAAGTAAATCTTTGTGTCTCTTGTGTGCTTGCATTATTGTCTCCATGATTGATATGCTGTAGATATGCTGTACATGTTGTTCTCTTAGTTAAGATCCTAGATCAGATTGAAGTAAACTCTGAAAATTTAACACATCCCTGCTACTAGTAACACCAATGTTGGGGATGGGAATACTTCTCATGATTATGGTCATCACATGACTCCTCAAGCTAATCCTAATGCTGCGGGTGGGAACATACCATACCATTACGATCATTACAACATGGTTCCCGCTATGAATAGTACATACATGCCCCATACTCATGGCGGCAACCCTTACTACAACACAGTCGGTGTTGGCCACCAATATCACCCACCACCCCAATATGGTGCCCAAAACACGCATATACCTGCTTACTCTCAAATGGGTCAGGCAGGAGGAGGTTATCAATCTTATGGCCATGGGAAATCTTATGGACCATCGGGTCCTCATTATCAGCAGTTTAATCCTCATGGTCAAGCTTTTGGTCCATCTTATAACACAGTTCCGTTTAACCAACCTTTTATGGGAGCTTATAATCAAGATTTCCAGCCTCAGCTCCCGCTTCTTGCACGCTTGAAACTCCTAGATATTTCGAAGCTCACGAATGATCCGGTGTGTCACGACCCTACTTGGCCCCCGCTCCCTACCAAGCTCTCTTTGGACATTCCAAAGTTTGAGGGGAAAGGTGGTGAGGACCCGGGAGATCGTGTCACGACATTTCACCTTTGGTGCTCCTCCAACTTTTTGAATCATGATTCCATTAGATTACGACTATTTCAACGCACCCTCATGGGGGCAGCCGCAAAGTGGTATGTGGAGTTTCCTGGAAACACCTATATGGGATTCAACGAGATTGCTTTAGTTTTCTTAGACCATTTCCAGTTATCGGTTCGTTATGATACTGGTACTAATTTGTTGTCAACCTTCCGTCAGAATAAGGCCACACATATTTCTGACCATGCTCAAGAGTGGCGTTGGTGGAAGAGATTAGTGAAAGCCAACATTCCTCCAGAGTTCCTGTTGGAATGGTTCCTTAAGTCTCTACTTCCATACATTGCTAAGGATGTTTTGATGTCCGGCATTGTGACTGAGGAACAAGCTATCTTGAAATTCTAGCAGTTAGATCTACTTTATTCTCAGTCTGGCATTTTGTATGACATTATTCTTGATGCACCGAGAACAAGACATGAGCCCACGTCAGTTCCTGGACCACATGCCGATGGCATCATGGGGTCCGCATGCACTCATCCTGTAGACTTGGTGGCTAATCAAATGAAAAATTTATCGCTAAACCAGTCTGCTCCCAGACAAGTTCACACCTTGTCCACTTCCACTCCGTCGTCTAATGTACACAATGTGCAATCAACGGAACCGTCAGGTAACCAGCAACCTGGTGGTAAGAAAAAGGGGAGAAATAATCGTAGGGGTGGAAAAAATGGAAGTAATAACAATAGCAATCGTAATACTCCTCGTAAAGAGAATGCCAACCCTCCTCGGGACGGTGTTAATGCTGGCGAGGATCGTAAACCTAGGTGTAAGGTGAAATTCCCTTGCAAGCTTTGTGGGGAGGATCATCTTACTCACTTATGTCCTCGAATTGAAGAAGCATTGAAGCATTTGGCACAGAGCCCAGCTGTGTTGAAGGATCCCCTACCTCATCACCAAAACATGGCTTCGCATGCTCCCACCACTGGTTATGGTACTAATGAAACGACAATGTCTTCTTCCAATACTAGTGGTTATGGATGTGTGAATATGGTTCAGTTGGAGGTTTGTGTTGCTACTCTTCAGCGCGATTATGGTGCACCAAAACCCAATATGGGGAGTAAGCCTCCCCCTCCTCCTGAAAATTCCTTGCATATCGAGAAGCCCTCTATTATGCCACGGATACCGAAAGGTGTTCTTAAGTGCTCTACGCATAATCCTAATGCTCGAGCCACCCACAACTACTCCCTCGTAGAAGATTTGGGCCAAACTCCATGTGCCATGTCGGCTCTTGAAGTTTTGCAAGCCTGTCCTTCTCAGAAGCATGCTCTTTTGAGTGCGTTTGGAGTTCAGGATGGGGGAAGTCCCACTGTTATCAAGTTCGATACTACTGATGTTCAACCTTGCTTACCCTACCATGTGGCTTTTCAAATCTAGGTGGTGTGCCTTCAAATTGTTGTCAAACGTACTATGGTTGATGAAGGTGCCTCCGTGTCAGTAATGTCATTAGCTTGTTGGAAAGCTCTTGGCTCTCCTCCTCTACTTGCGTCTAGAACTACACTCACTGCATTCGACAGTAGATCTTTTACGCCGCATGGAATTATCCCTTCCCTTGTTGTCTCCTTGGGAAGTAAGTCTGTGCCTCTTAAAATTGATTAGACTGATTTTATTTATAGGGTACACCAACTAGCATTGGTTTAGAGTCTTGGAATAGATCATTGTGAGTTAACAATCCAAGACTACTAGACGAAACATTAGGTGTCTGACCAGGGAGTGGAGGAATCCATGGTATAGATCGGTGTTCTCGGGAAGCTCTACTCAATCCAAAGTTAAGCACGAGGTCACGGGAGGTTGGTTGAGGAGATATCCCTCTGATACCGACTGAACGTGGGAGATATATCTAGGATTTGTTCATATCTGGGGGTACCAGAGGTTCTTCCTCTTGTGCTTTAGGCATAGCTACCCTTCCCATATGACGGGTCCCACCTGTGACTGTCCCCCTGAGCATTGGTTATATTGCGGTGACCATAGTTTCCTTACCTAGGTATCGCACAGGGTACTTGCAGTGGTTATGCTATTTGTGTCCTAAGTCAGATAGGGATTGGACAGCACAATTGTGTTTGTGCACTGGACTTGACCCTGTACACTCAGTGAAGCCTGGGTGTCTCTATAACTGATTCTGTTACCTCCGGCTATAGTTTCGGAGTCTCAAGCCTCTCCTAGGCGAGACATACCAGCTCTAGTGTCGGGAGCTCATTTAGCCACTCTGTTTGTCTGCTCTTGGCTGTAGTTTCTCTAGGTGTGTGTTTTTGATTTATTTTTATTGATAGTTAGCCTTTAGGAGATGTTTTGATTACATTTTCTCTCCGGAGATATCGTGGCGCAGAGCCCTACTCTCCGTCGATCCCATCATTTGGCTGGTTTAAAGCCACTCGATTTTTCACGCTGTGTTGCTAGAGGATGCCGGAGGGATCCCTCTGAGTCTTCAGATTCATATGAGACTTACATCCAAGACATCATGGCTGCACATCCTAATATTGAGGAGAAACCTTCGACTCCTTCGGGTAGATTTGACCATACTTCTTATCCCCATACTCCTCGTGACGAGTGGGGACGTGATCCACCTAAGACCCGACCTGGTTCTATTTGGCCTAATCCACTTGATCGAGATCCGTTTGATCCTTTGAATCCAGATAATTATCTTTACGAAATGCCTGATTTACCTAAGGACGAAGAGCAGGACGAGCCTTTCGTTCCTTCATTTCCATGCAATTATAGATACGGGATTCCTGAGTCACATAATGACACTGGCCCTATGATCAACCCCACCGCACTCTCTTTTGGTATGCCTAGTCATAGTACTGTCAAACCTTCCACTACGGTTGGTAGTCACACTAGCACCAGTCATGGTGTTAGCCATACTATACCCACTGGGGGCACTACCCTCGCTGGGGGCACTATGTTGTCCACCCACACACATAGTATGGGGACTGGTCATGTTCCTCCTAATAATGTTAATATTGGAAGACGACCACCTCCTAGGATTACCCAACCTAATCGAAATGTTGTTCGGAACACAACTCGCCATCCACCACCTAATACACGTGTCGCTACTCATCAACCCAGGAATACTTTTACGAATGATAATGTTCCTCCCAACCACAAGGGTGGACACATACCGCATACGTTTGCATCCACCGCCGCCACTAGTAATGCTAATGTAGGGGGTGAGAATATCTCCTTTCCACATGGACATCACGCCACCATCCCTGCTACTAGTAACACCAATGTTGGGGCTAGGAATACTTCTCATGCTTATGGTCATCACACCACTGCTCAAGCTAATCCTAATGTTGGGGGTGGGAACATACCATACCATTACGGTCATTACAACATGGTTCCCGCTATGAATAGTACATACATGCCCCATACTCATGGAGGCAACCCTTACTACAACACAGTCGGTGCTGGCCACCAGTATCACTCACCACCCCAATATGGTGCCCAAAACATGCATATACCTGCTTACTCTCAAATGGGTCAGGCAGGAGGAGGTTATCAATCTTATGGCCATGGGAAAGCTTATGGACCGTCGGGTCCTCATTATCAGTAGTTTAATCCTCATGGTAAAGCTTTTGGTCCATCTTATAACACAATTCCGTTTAACCAACCTTTTATGGGAGCTTATAATCAAGATTTCCAGCCTCACCTCCCGCTCCTTGCATGCTTGAATCTCCTGGATCTTTCAAAGATCACGAATGATCCGGTGTGTCACGACCCTACTTGGCCCCCGCTCCCTACCAAGCTCCCTACGGACATTCTGAAGTTTGAGGGGAAAGGTGGTGAGGACCCGGGAGATCATGTCACAA
The DNA here is from genome assembly GCA_027924585.1 of Larix kaempferi. Taxonomy (NCBI): domain Eukaryota; kingdom Viridiplantae; phylum Streptophyta; class Pinopsida; order Pinales; family Pinaceae; genus Larix; species Larix kaempferi. Next base: position 11,513,590 of record BSBM01000011.1, read on the forward strand.
CGTTTCACCTTTGGTGCTCCTCCAACTCTTTGAATCATGATTCCATTAGATTACAACTATTTCAACACACCCTCATGGGGGCAGCCGCGAAGTGGTATGTGGAGTTTCCTGGAAACACCTATAGGGGATTCAACGAGATTGCTTTGGTTTTCTTATACCATTTCCAGTTACCGGTTCGTTATGATACTGGTACTAAGTTGTTGTCCACCTTCCGTCAGAATAAGGCCACACATATTTCTGACCATGCTCAAGAGTGGCGTTGGCGGAAGAGATTAGTGAAAGCCAACATTCCTCCAGAGTTCCTGTTGGAATGGTTCCTTAACTCTCTACTTCCATACATTGCTAAGGATGTTTCGATGTTTGACATTATGACTGAGGAACAAGCTATCTTGAAAGTCTAGCAGTTAGATCTACTTTATTCTCAGTCTAGCATTTTGTATGACATTATTCTTGATGCACCGAGAACAAGACATGAGCCCACGTCAATTCCTGGACCACATGCCGATGGCATCGTGGGGTCCGCATGCACTCACCCTGTAGACTTGGTAGCTAATCAAATGAAAAATTTGTCGCTAAAACAGTCTGCTCTCGAACAGTTTCACACCTTGTCCACTTCCACTCCGTCGTCTAATGTACACAATGTGCAATCAACGGAACCGTCGGGTAACCAGCAACCTGGTGGTAAGAAAAAGAGGAGAAATAATCGTAGGGGTGGAATGCCAACCCTCCTCGGGACGGCGTTAATGCTGGCGAGGATCGTAAACCTAGGCGTAAGGTGAAATTCCCTTGCAAGCTTTGTGGGGAGGATCATCTTACTCACTTATGTCCTCGAATTGAAGAAGCATCGAAGCATTTGGCACAGATCCCAGCTGTGTTGAAGGATGCCCTACCTCATCACCAAAACATGGCTTCGCATGCTCCCACCACTGGTTATGGTACTAATGAAACGACAATGTCTTCTTCCAACACTAGTGGTTATGGATGTGTGAATATGGTTCAGTCAGAGGTTTGTGTTGCTACTCTTCAACGCGATTATGGTGTACCACAACCCAATTTGGGGAGTAAGCCTCCCCCTCCTCCTGACAATTCCTTGCATATCGAGAAGCCCTCTATTATGCCACGGATACCGAAGGGTGTTCTTAATCTCTCTATGCATAATCCTAATGCTCGAGCCGCCCACAACTACTCCATCGTAGAAGATTTGGGACAAACTCCATGTGCCATGTTGGATCTTGAAGTTTTGCAAGCCTGTCCTTCTCAGAAGCATGCTCTTTTGAGTGCGTTTGGAGTTCAGGATGGGGGAAGTCCCACTGTTATCAAGTTCGATACTACTGATGTTCAACCTTGCTTACCCTACCATGTGGATTTTCAAATCTAGGTGCTGTGCCTTCAGAGTTTTGTCAAATGTACTATGGTTGATGAAGGTGCCTCCGCGTCAGTAATGTCATTAGCTTGTTGGAAAGATCTTGGCTCTCCTCCTCTACTTGCGTCTAGAACTACACTCACTGCATTCGATGGTAGATCTTTTACGCCACATGGAATTATCCCTTCCCTTGTTGTCTCCTTGGGAGGTAAGTCTGTGCCTATTGAAGTCGAATTGGTTGATGCGCTCATTGACTACAACCTTTTACTGGGTCGAAATTGGATGTACGCTATGAAGGATGTCACGTCTACTGTATTTAGAGTTATCTGCTTTCCCCATGAAGGCAATATTGTGACTATCGATCAGCTGGATTATGTTGGCACTCCTTCCACAGCATCCACAGGATCCGTAGTCCCACAAGTTTCTAATTCTTAGCCGGCAACTGGGAACATGGGTGTTGGAATGTATCCTTCATTGATGGGATCTTTTGACCTCCCTGCACCCATCTCCTTCATAGAAACCATCTCTGATGGTGCTCCTTCCTCGTTGAATCATGTACTTTTCCAGACATCATACTTTAGTGATCCGTGGGATCCACCTTCCACAATTTCCCCGTCTGGAGACATTTCGCACATTGGGATAGATATGCTCTTGTCTGCAGTCAAGATTGCTCATCATGTTCAACCAGCCACTGCAAATCCGGATCTCTCTTATTCATGGACAGTAGAGGAAGATCCCATTATGCTTCCCACACGTGCAGCTGACCTATCTTGTTCACATGATTTCCTCGATGGTATTCTACCTTCAGATGAAGTTTTTATTGAGGCCATGAGTGGTGATGACAAGCCATGGGGGGATCTTTATCATAGATCTCATTCCCCTCCTACCCTTGATCTTATTGAACAAGATGAGTCTAGAATACAGTCTGCCATACGTTTTGATCCAGGCATAGTTTTGTCTAGCCCCGGTTTGACATTAAAGTCTTATTTCCCTAGTGACGAGTCTTTAGACTCTCCTATAGATCCGCAAATCGATGATCTTGATGAGTTCGATTCTAATTCTAGAATTTCCAACTCCTGTGATGATGAATTTTCCACTGCAGATTCCTTCACATCCTTCAGCTTTGCTCTTCATTTTGAAGATGATCATTTTGATCCCTCGGGTATTGGTAATATGGCACCTTCAGTGGTTAGCTCTACCTATGTTATGTCCGAGGTTAACAATAGTGAAGTTGAAAATGTTTCTACCGCAGTGACTTGTATCATATTTTTCTTTAAGTACGTTTTAGAGATGATCTTGGTACTTATGTTTCTTGGAGACAGGATTCTTAGTTGGACTTATACTTGTTTACCGATCCTTTTCGACATTTGCTTCGGTCATGGAAGGCATATTCGTAACCTTGCATAAAGGTTTAGGCCTCCCCATTGTTATGATGCATTTGAACCTCGTGCCATCCGAATTCGCAGACACCCCCTGAGTGTCCTTATCTTGCTCATTTTCCTTGCATTATGCATAGCTTTGTCCCATGCACTTGGAACTAGTCTCACATGTCCTTGACACTCGTCTGCTCTCATTACGAGCATTCTTCCATATCTCCTTTAAGCTCGTTAAAAACAGTAAGGAGGTCACGAGTTTACTTTTTCGGGCTCGTTAAACCTTTACGGAAAATATTTTTATAAAGTCTTTTTTAATCCCTTATTAGAATTTTTCAAAATCAAACAAGATTGCCGAGTATACTTTTTATTTCAGACTCGTTAAAGGATTTGAAGCGACATCCACTTAGGTATAAGTTTACCCCTTTTCCGAACCTTTGTGGTTTAATTACGAAAAAGGTATACTCTAGTCATACGTGACTAGAAGAGTTCTTCTCTCATTGTTTTACACTTTTTCAGGTGAGGAGACTAACTTTACGAAAAAGGACCCCTTAGTTATATCATGTTGTGATTGCATTGCATCATCCTGCTTGCCGCATGAGCCTTGTGCCGGCTCTCGCTTACTCAATTGTTAGCCTGGTGCCTAAGCACTTTTCCCCTGTCGAGCCCTACAGAGCATATATTTTCCCTTCACAATTTGATGACCTTTTGACCCTGAGGGAACGTACCCCCGAGTGTCCACATCCTGCACGTACTTCCTTGCATTGAGCATAGGTATGTTCCACTGCTTGGGACTTTCCTGGTAGCTATTTAACACTCGTTCCCTCACTTGTTGTACTATAAGCAATTTTATTCTTTTCCAAGCTTTTCCCAAATATGAAAAAGACCAAAAAAATCAAATATTCCAAAAAGCCGGACGGGATTATGGTCACTATTTCTTGTTGGCAGCTATTGTGTCACCTTTGAACAGAGCATTCATTCCACTCCATACATTATGAGTCGGGATTTTAGTTGGGCCTTAGGAGCTGTACTTGTTTCTCAGTTTTCTCCACCGATTGGTTAAGCTTCCAGTCATTATGGAGCAATTTGTAATGCCTCCTGCATTGCACAGTTTATGTCAAGTCTATGTTGCCTGAGTCTATCCATCTACTCATGCTCTTGTTCAAAGGAAGTCCTGAACTAGTGTCGGCCACTCCTCGAACCTCTTGACTATTGCATGTCGGCCATCCTTATTGAGTTAGTCCGTTTCACCTGATATCTTCCAAATCTTTCAGCATTGCTAGTACCTCGTGTTGGTTTATGGGGGATGCCTTAATGCCCTCCTTCCAGCGAGTCTTGTTCCGTCAAATTCAACTCATTTGTTCTGGGACTCGAGGCTTAGAGTTCATTTGAGTACCTTGAGGCTTGCAGTCATTAGTGGTAGGTTCTCTCACCATCGACAGTTTTGGGAATACATCAATGTCCCCTAATCGATGGATTCATCCTAGTGTTCAACTTCAACCCATTTATTCGCACTATGATGATTGTGCTATGTGCCTTGATGCCCATTTTCATTATTGGTGGGTCATCTCGTGTCTGTTAACGGTATACATCATTGACCGGTAATCAGATGATGTCTCATTAGGTTCGACCCCAACTCCTTTATTCACTCGATGGGACTTGCACCGTCGAACACTTGTGTAGAAGACCCCAGGCGATTGTGGCATTCAGTATGCTACATATGACTTGACTTTACATCTGAGATATCACCTCTCAAATTTCAACAGTTTGTACCTCAAGTTTGCACCAGTTGTTTCCTTTTCAGCAGGAGACCATATCTTACTGTAGAGGGATCATGGCTATGATCGCTTATAACTTGTATCCATTATATACTGCCTATTTCATGGCCATTGTATCAGATTGTTGTACTATACTGACATATATTCAGAGATACTATTGTATTATGACAAGTGAGCTGCTCTTTCCACTTGTGTCTCCATCACTCCACTTCTTAGTTTTATAATGTATTTCGGCCATTGTAGCATTAGTCTCTGACCTCACACATTACGGGACATCTGTTACATCATAATCTTCGACCCTATGAGCATCAACATTATTTGGCCTATAGGATCCATTTCAGTGACTCAGATCCACTTATATCCTTCAGAGATACTATTTTTCCCTATTTTATTCCTACCTACATGTTACATCACTATAGCATGCGTACCCGCGATTTGCATCACTATAGACCGCGAGTATCAAGTAAAATGGTAAAAACCACTATTAATTACTTTTTACTCCCAAAAAGCACTCATTGGGTGACCTTTGGCTCTCCATCTGCCCAAGTAACGTCTCGATTTGTCCTTTCACCTAACTTTGAGAGGAATATATATTGAGCACATATGGCTTATGGATAGGAGGAAGAAGAGAATAGCAAGAGAACTCTAGTGGATTTTTTCCCTATCTTGAGTCTGCACTCATTGATCCTTGTAGTTGTGGACCATTTATGTTCACCTTCCAAACTCCTTTCTAGTTTGAGTTTGCCATTCATGGAGGATTGAAGTGGTGGAGGCACAAGTGGATTGATCTAGATCTTGGTTCAGATTGGTTGCTGGAAAGAGGTTGTATCACTTTGTACTTCTTCTTGTTCATTAATAGAAATGCTCGTATTCTCGTCCATTCATGGTGTGAATGTTGTTTATTATGCATTGGGTTACATTTGCTTATGATGTTATGGACCATTGTTATTGATAATGTTAATGTCATCTATATATTGTATGTACTTGTTGGATATTGGCTGTCAAGACTAATTTACAGATTACAAATGCATGGATTGAAAGCTCCAACGGGGATCTACATCAAACGTTTGGATCGAGGTTGGTTACATTTCTCTATTATCTTAACATTGTCATTTATAATAACATTGCTTTGAGAATTGAGTAGATTTCTAGTAGTCATCTGTCTGTTGTGGTATTCCCAAGCCATAGTGAGTTTTCTCCAATACAGACATAGCTAGTTGCTTGGGACCATTTCACCATAAAGATAAGTGTTTCTTTGTCTATGTGTTTTACTTATTCAATGCATTAATTTGATGACTATTGATATGCTGTATGCATGAGTAATGTGTGTGGATAATTTAATTCCATTGTGCATGTTTGATTTGTTTGCATCTGCACACAAATGATTTATTCATATGATTCTAATGAATCTGGCTGAGGTTATGTGAAATCCCACAGAATGTTATCATGTTTCCTTCCTTGAATTGAGTCCACGGGAGGGTACGTTACATTGTTCCTCTTATTCATAAGTCTTTAGACCTCTATAACACTGAATTGGACACCCCCAAACCTTGTTTGGGAATATTTGGGACCTTTTGGTACTGTTTGGGAATTGAGTTACAAATAGGGTTTTTGTCTTCCAATTTTCTGTTTGGCTTGCTTTTGGGTCAAGTTTTTCATTCCTATCAAGCCTAGAAGTATTTAAACCCTTTCATGGATCTGTATTTACCATTTTATTGTTTTTGGATTCATTACTTAAGGTTTAAAAAGGACCTTTGGTTTGGTTTGGTTTGGTTTGTTAGTATAAGTGTTTGGATTATCCATCCTTTTTTACTCTTATTTTATTGAGTACTTACTCGTTTCTTTAGCCTATTTGGCCATAGATTGTTTGCATTAGTTGATTGACTTCTTTACTTCCATTATTGTTCAAAAAAAATCTTTATCTTAGTCTCTTATGCTAATTTGAATAGCCTTGAAAACATAAAGTTCAATTCTCTTATTTGTTACTAGATTTATCCAAGTTACTTTTGGACCTTTAATTCTTTCAAAGGAGTAAATTTTTTCAAGTATCGTATTCATTTGGAGTCTTAAAGGAAAAAAATTGATTTCTTTGTATTTGTCATTCATTTGGTTGGAAGTGCTTATTGGAGTCTTTCTCTTCAAAAACAAAGAGGTGTCATTCTCAATTCTTATGTGAGATTGAAAGTAAAGAAAGTAAAGAAACAAGAAAAAGTTTTGCATCTTTTGGTATTGTAATTGAAGGATATTTTTCACTTTAGAATCAGATTTGGGTGTATGGTTTGAAATTTTGGTCTGAATCTAATCATTCATTAAAAAGGAAAAACAAAAAATTTGCATTTGCATTGGGTGAATTGTATTGAAAAAGGAAAATATCTCTTTCTCTCTTGTAATAGAGGTTCATTGAAGGAAAGGATTTGCATCTCATTCATCTTTGCATGATTTTGAGTTGAGTCCTCACACCACTAGTTGCACTTCCGTCACCCTATGAGTAACAACAAGCCCATAAAATTAACACACTTAACTAAAAAAACATTAACCTCACTTGAGGAAATCAAAAGAATTGTATGTATATTTAGGTAGGAAACTGGGGATAAGCATAAGAATAACTCCCCTTTGTCACTTTACATTTGAAACATAGAATTTGTCCTCATAGGGAACTAAAATCCTCTAGTATTTATTGGCACGGTTGACACTAATTTATCATGGGGGGCTCCCCTTTGGAGGGAAAGTGTCAAGACTGGTTCCGGAATTCTGATTGGAATACCTCCCTCCACTCTGTACCGAAGGACACCTACTCGTTGTCCTCGTTGTTCCTTACTGGCCTCCATACTGGTAGTGCAATGGTCCAAGGACTAAAGCCGCAGGACACCTTTCTGGATGTGCCATGAATGAGCTAGATTATTTTCCATTCTTATAGGGATCTTTTACCCGAGATCTCTTTCAGTAGAGGGATATCCTTTGGCCATTTTGATCTCTCATTATGTATTTTCTGACTGCGGATTTCATCACCTACAGAGGATACAATTTGTTGAGTTTTTTAGCTCTTAGTTAGGTGGCTTCCTTCTCTTATACCTTGTAGTTTAGAGGGTCATTTTTATTTGGTTAGGTAGTGTTGGTCGTTGGATTTGTGTCCTTTTTTGTTTAGCTTGTTTATTGCGACACGCGGTCTCAGTAGGTTTTTTTAGCCTTCTTTTTTGCATGTGTGCCTCTTTTTGACATCTCTCCTTTTGCATGCTCAGTTGCATTGGGAGTTTTGGGATCTTTTCGAGAAGTATAGTTACATCACCTATCTATTGACATCCTCCTGGATCATGATTTGAGAAGATCACGTAGAATGCAAGGTTTGGGCCCTGAGGGTTTGGGACCTGAGGATAACAAACAACCACGGCTTGGATCACCTAACCTTTCCAACAAGGAAAATATACACGAAGAAATTATTTCAAATCAAGGAAGCATCACTCCAGAACGAAGCCAACCCGAAGGGCTAGTCGAAGTCATAGAAGAGTTAGGATTCCTCCCATCCACAAGTCAACACCTAACTGAAGGATTTTACCAACCGATTGTTCAGTTACCATCGTCAACCTTTGTAGACACTACTTACTCCCATGGAATGGAACCATCTTATTCAAGAACCTTAGGCATGGATTTCCCTAGACCCTCATATGAATTCCAAGGAGTTTCCTTTCCATCCACTTTTGTCATCATAGATCCCACCATACTTATGGCGTTTACTTTCCCTTTGAGAGGTACACTCACGACTCAACCACTTATACCACGACATCCAACTTCGAGTGTTGCTGCTATAATAGTGGCTATATTGTTACCCAAGAAATACTTGATCGTCAATTATTCCCCTCATCTAATAAAGCGGCAAATAATCCAGCAACTTCAAGATTTATGACTAGTGATTTTGTCAACTATTTCCATACCTTTTGGTGGAGGCCAAGTTTCAACTTGGGGGAAGCCCTCAACTTTTGGGAAAATACCCAATTGGGCAGTTTGTCTAGATTGGGGACCATTTGGTTACCAACCCATCCCTTCAGCGATTGGTACCACACCTCTCCACATCATTTCCTTATCTGGGGGCCACGAATGTTCCTTGGGGACAACCTAACTCGATGGGACCTCCCACACAAGGGTTCCCATTCAATAAACAAATTAACCCCATGACATCCCAACCCCCTAAACATTGATACATGGGTATGACATCCCAACCCCCTCCACCCCAACTAATGGGAGGACCAACTTACGATCCTACTGGAGTACCAATTCCCCATCAGTATTATGATTATCCATAGCCAAACCGACAGTTACCATTCCTAGCTACCTTAGATCTGCTAGATTTGTCACATTTGACTAACAATCCCATTCAATGCAACCTGCTTTGTCCCTCCATACCTGCCAAACTGTCATCCGATATCCCCAAGTTTCATGACAAGCCTGGTGAGGATCCCAACAACCACATAATGACTTATCATTTGTGGTGTTCCTCGAACTCCCTTATGGATGATTCCATCTGTTTGAGGTTATTCCAAAGGACCCTTACTAGCACCGCCATGAAGTGGTATATTGAACTGCCACGTCATTTCTTTAGTAATTTCAACACCCTCGCGATGGCCTTCTTGACTCATTTTCAATAACCAAGTCGTTATGAAACCAAAACATAAATTTTAACTTCACTAAGCAATCCACCTCTACTTACATTCTTTATCACATCTATGAGTGGAGGAGGAGGCATAGATTAATAAAAGATATTATCCCAGATCAATTATTGGCTTATTAGTTCACGAAGTCCTTATTGTCGCCTATTGCTACGGATGTTTCCATGGGAGGATTTGTTACTAAGGAACAAGACATTAGTTGTTCCCAATACTTAGACTTGGTTTATTCCTAGTCGGGAACTCTTTATGATTTGATTCCTAATGCTCCTCGTCCCACTAATGATCCTTCTATACCTTCTACGAAACCTCCTATGGATGGTATAGTTGGTTCTATGAAGACTCAACATGCACCTTGACCAGTTTGACAACAAGGTCATTCAACCTCCACTCCAACTCAATACCAGGTTGTTGGCAACACCAAGGCCTCTCCTTATCCTACCCAACATTCGGAGGTTAATGTAGTTCAATCCTCTTCATCTCAAGGTAAGAAGAAAAATAAGGATAAATCTAAAAAATATTCTAACCAACAGGAGAACTCAAAACCTCAAGAAACTAATGTTGATACCAAGCATCAGAGAAAGGCTAAGTTTCCTTGCTTGATATGTGAAGGCGACCACTATACCAAAGATTGTCCTCATTGTGAGGAGGTTAATACATTTTTGAAAGGTCCCTCCCATCCAACTGTATTAATTGATCATTTCCCACCACAAAATCAGCAAATGTTTACACATAATGTCAACCCCCCGCAAGGGGGAAATGGAAGTCATTCCCATCATACGGAATCTTCCTCCACTTCCCAAGTCCTCATGTGCAATGAGACGGTTAGCCTTACCACTAGTTAAAATACATATGATGTTATTCCAAACAAGAACTCTAATGGAAGTTGTAAGGAGAAAACTTCAATTGAAGATCCCTCCACCACCCATCCTCCTTCTGGCCCTCTTCGTAGAGAGGCCTAATTCTGACACAAGATCTGTTAATGTAATTGTAACTTTGGAAGATATTCACTTGTATTTTATATTGTATTTTATTTGTACCTTTGACGGAGATGTTTATTCCTTCGGTCGGAGAAGTCATTATTGTATTTGGTCATGTAAAGTCATTGAGGTTAACCCTCCATTGTAAGTCAGGGCAATAGACCACAGAGTTAGATTATATTATGGTTAATAGAGTCTCCTAGAGAAGTTGGCCCAGTCAGGTACAACTGGGGCCAACCTAGTAAGTGAAAAGTTCAAGTGAAAGATAAAGTATAAATAGAGAGTGGAGCTCTCTCATTTGGACATCACACTCACTCACAAGTTCGCATAAGTGAGAGAGAGGACAAGTTCGCGTAGGAGGAGAAGAAGAGGAGCTGCAGAAGACCATATTTATTTTGGGGTTTTACTTTTGACATTGTATTGGTGACTATTCTATCTCTGAGGAAGTTGCAAGGTTTTCTCCTTTATGGTTTCCCTGAGGAAATTCTTTGTGTCTATTGTGTTATGTTGTGCATGTTATTCTTTTAGTAAGATCCTAGATAAATATTGATTAAAAGTAGAAAATCTAACATGGTATCAGAGCTAACCTGAAAAGAAGACATTGTGCAACTGCGGAAGCTAGGGCTTCTTAATTTTTGGACTTCTCTCCAAAAATCATCAACAAAAATAGGCTAGGCTAACTCACCTAAGGAGGGCACATCTTTCTATCGAAGCAGAAGTTGATTATGAGAATTTTCATTTTTTGGCCTGTCACTGTTGCTGGAGGAAAATTAGGGCTTCTCACAAAATTGGAATTTTGGAGTGCAATTGGCATAGGGAAGTGGGCCTCTCCAAAATCGAAATTTTGATACCAAGATTGAAATTTTTGAGTGGGTGAAACTCCCAAAAATTCAAACCCTAGTTTGACTTTGAACCAGAAACTGCAAAAAACCAGAAAAAGCCAGAAACTGCAAATCAGAATTTCACAAGTCAATTTTCGAGGGTGAAATTTTGGAATCTTCAGAAACCAACTATACCAACATACTCGCCTCAGTCAATCACATCTATCTATCCAATCAGAAGTTCCAAATTCCAAGTTTGAAAATTAGGGTTTCTCTAACAAACCCTAGGCCAAGTCCAGAACAATTTTCGGCAACTTAAAGTGGTAAGACCTAAAATATTTTATGTTTCCATTTGAAGTTCTCATTAAAGATGTCTCACCACACCAAGCTTGAGGATAATATTTAAGGGGTTGATAACTTCCGAGCATGGAAGTATAGGTATGCACTTGTCCTTGAAGAGAATGAATTGGACACATATGTGAATGAAGAGGTTCCAGCACTAGAGGGAGATGAGGCTAAATCCTTACATAAGAAGAACTTGGTTAAGGCCAAGAGGATCATTGCAGATTCTATTAAGGATCATCTCAGTCGTGGCTAACTGTCTTTTCTTAGCATCGGCATCAGTGATCCATTTCATGGTCCAGACTGCTTCACACAAAAACCAATATTGTTCTGGGTTTTCTATGGAACAATGGTAACTTAGCATCATCGCCCGCCATTCTGGGATTCCTTCCTCCTATTGTTGTGCTACTACCAATTAACTTCTGTGGAATTGATGAACTTGGCGGTTTCCAAGTGGTATTTCTTGTTGTTTGTGAGTCAGGGAGCAGAGGTGTGGGTACGTTGGTGTCGGGGTTTGGTCCTACCTCTATCTTGGGCGTAGCCTAGTCGTCTCTATCAGTACTGTGAGTTTGCTTCATCCTGTGTGGTCTTCCTTCACGGTTTTGCGGTTCGATCACAGCAGGACCTTCTCCTATCGAAACCTCGCTCCTTCTCTTGTAATACCACTTTCTTCCTCGGCTTTGCTCACAGTCTCCTCATGGTCTGCACCCATCTACCCCTTACCATTCCATGTACCATTCCCTAGCAGACGCGGTACCCATGACCTCCGCCCACCAGGCTGTCTAGTGATCAAGGTGCATCTTTAATATACCCTTTTCGTAGATTAGCATCTTAATCAACAGCTGGAGCGATAGCAGAAACCTTCCCCTTGGTCCTCGGAAGAAGTATCTTTCATCTTCACTATAGGATTTTTTCACGTCGACCGCAAATTCAGTGATATATCCTTCCAAGATGCTATCAAGGCAAACTTCGACAGCCCGCGATGCCTTATTATCGACTTCCTGCAGCTCCTAAATCAACTCCAGGGTCCAAGCTGTCGGCTCACCACCCTGGAAGTTCCTCTTATGGAAGGTTAGCTTCGACAACCACTCATATAGAATGACCGGGAATTCACAGAAAAACCATTCCTGTGAACCGTCGTGAATATATCTTCCCAGCCAATGATCTACTGTCAGTTGCGTGTTCCGGCTTTCTTCTTTAGCAAACTCCCACAATTTCTTATCAAACCAGCTCTGTATCTCCGGCTTCGTCAGGTGCCACAACATGAACTCCTTTTACTCTGCACACGGTCCCGACAACGGAACCATTTGTCCTCACCACCGACACGGTACACTTTTGGGGCTGCATTGTTCATGATGAGCAAGTTGAACAGCTCACTAAATTTTGGCAGGAAGTGGAGGGACAGGTGGCCACATTAAAGGTTGCGATTAGAACCCTGCCACCAATGGAGCAAGTTGCTAAGTCGCACGAGCTGAAGGACTTGCAACAACGGGATTCCAAGGTAGATGAATGACAGAAGATCCGTGTGGCCCAGTTGGAAGAATTCCAGGACATTGGTGGGAAACTGATGCTGCAGGCTAGTGAAGCTCTACAAGTAGTACAAAACTATCGACAACAAGTCATGGACAAGATTACCGATCACCCATCAGCCGCTGATGTGATCAATAGTCAGGAAACGGCTACGGATGCCCAGGAGCTGGTGTGGAATGTTGAACAGTCGTATGCAGACTTCAAGGTAAATACCACGGCGTGTACTATGTCCAGCAGTTGACGTGGCTCGAGGGTGAGCCACAAGATTGTGTTGGGGGCCTGTTGGCAGGCGGTTCGATGGGGAAATGTCGCGGCATTGTCGACGCTGCAACACATCAAATGAGGGCACGGAAGGAGTATTTTGTGTTAAAGGATACTACAGTTGGCATGTTTTGGGTCATTTAGACCATATGTTATGTAATAGTGAGTCGGTTGTACCGCAGTATGCAGGTTTTTGGGGTCATTTGGATCGAGTCAGTTAGATATTGGGTCATTTGTCCATAGTGTCGGTTAGGAAGTCAGTTGTAAGTGGACAAATATTGCAATGGCAGAAGCCTATAAATAGATGAGAGTCGTAAGTGTTAGTCGATCTAAAGGAGATGGGGAGATAGAGAGAGTGAAGACAGAAAGAATAGTAGGTGAGAGATAAGGAGATGTATGTGTATGGAAATCTATGTTTTGCTTCTGGTATACGATAGCGACAGTAATAACATGATGATGTTTTGGTATGACTTTTGTGCAATGTTGCGATAAGTGAATGTTGTTATATTTTCTTGATGCAATGTCCGCTTACTGTTGCTGTGATTATAATTGCTACGATTAAGTAATATGTTATAACTCCATGTCGAATGTTTAAAGTTTATGTTCAAGTACTGCAATAGAGCTAGTCCATGCAGCCATTACTCTCCTCCTCCCTCGGCGGAAACATGGTTCCGCCTGCCCTTCCTGGATGCCTCAGGTGAGACCTCATCCACTCTACGGGTGTTGCTAGGTGGGCTCAAACCTGCCCCAGACGGTGCCCAGGGAGACTACGGTATGTGTCGACAGTGAGGAAAACCCCTGTCATCTTTGTTGACCAACGCGACCTCAGTCGGCAAGGGTTTGCCTCACTGTCGACACATACCGTAGTCTCCCTGGGTACCGGCCCGGGCAGGTTTGAGCCCACCCAGCAACACCCGCAGAGCAGATGATGTCTCACCTGAGGCATCCAGGAAGGGCAGACGGAACCATATTTCCGTCGAGGGAGGAGGAGAGTTGTGGCTACACGGACTAGCTCTATTGCAGTACTTAAACAGAAACTTTAAACATTCGACATGGAGTTATAACATATTACTTAATCGCAGCAATTATCATCACAGCAACAGTAAGAAGACATTGCATCAAGAAAATATAACAACATTCACATATCGCAACATTGCACAAAAGTCATACCAAAACATCATCATGTTATTACTGTCGCAGTTGTATACCAGAAGCAAAACATAGATTTCCATACACATACATCTCCTTATCTCTCGCTTGCTATTCTTTATGTCTTCTCTCTCTATCTCCCCATCTCCTTTAGATCAACTAACACTTATGACTCTCATCTATTTATAGGCTTCTGCCATTACAATATTTGTCCACTTACAACTGACTTCCTAACCAACACTATGGACAAATGACCCAATATCTAACTGACTCAGTCCAAATGACCCCAAAAACCCACATACCGCGGTACAACTGACTCACTATTACATAACATATGGTCCGAATGACCCAAAACCCACCAACTTCGGTATCCTTTAACACAAAATACTCCTTTCGTTCCCTCATCCGATGTGTCGCAGCATCGACGCTATCGCGACATTTCCCCATTGAACCGCCTACCAATAGGCACCCAACACAATCTTGTGGCTTTCCCTTGAGCCACATCAACCGCTAGACATAGTACACACCAACTATTCTTGTTGTCTGGAGCACACGGTGTGGTCCTGCTCCTTCAACTACACTAATCGTCAAGTCATTGTCATGTAGTTTTAACCCAAAATGGTCATCGCCTGAGTGGCTCTCATGTACTTCTCAAACTCATCCTCTAGTCTCTGTGAATGGTACTAATGGGAATGAAAAGAGGACGAACAGTACCAAAGTGCAAAATCAGCAGATGACTCCGGCACATATGTTTCGCACTAGCAAATGGCTCCTACTGTGGGCGGGGAGCTACTGCCCCAACCATCTCATGGGTCAAGAAGAGCACAATCCTTCGAACAACTACTGTGTGCTTAACCATACTAGACCAGCCCTTGGCTCGAGCATCACACAGTGTAAGTGCACCCTCCATATCAAGGCACTCAGGGACACTCGTCGTTTGGGCTCGCAGGGCCCCTGGGGTGCTGCCACAAGAAATGAAGTGAAGCATTTCCATAGCCTCCTTAGAATTCCTCACAACTCAACTCGCAAACTGATCAAACAGCATAACCACTCTATGCCAGAACGACTTCTTTATAGCGAACTACTAGCTGCCTCGGCTACTTATAGTCAGACCATTCCCAGTTCACGATGGTGGGAATTATGCCCCACTACCTCACATCTGCGTGGGTGAACCCACCGACTGGCACAGTGGGGGGTGACCATGCTTCCATCGAAGATCCCACGTGTCGAAGTGTGATAAATATCCTCACATCTTGTTGATCGTACCGGCCCAATGTGTCATGAAAAACATGTCGTCATTATGTGGTAATACGGCTAAAGCTTTCAGGTGCAATCATGTAGAGGGATGATGGGTAGTGGTCACAAGATGTTAGCGCAACAGTAGTCACAACACTGCCCCGTACCCCCCAAATCCTCCGTAATCATCACAAAATCCTTCTTTAATTCAACAAAATCCATCGTCAATCCTGGTCGTAACACTGCCATGAGTCTCCAAACTTGCGGCACAAGTCTCCCTGCCTGCGCATTCCTTCGTCTGTTGGTGCACCATCTACCACCAAGAAACCTGCAACACACTTTTTATTTTTTTATGCGACTCAGACATCGCACTATTCCAAGCCCGATTTATAGGGCTTCAACCTGTGACCATTTACCAGCTTGGGAAGCATCGCCCCATCCAACCACTACACTTGAAGTAATACTATTGATGCGATATGGACCCAGCCAATGTATCTGCGATTTTCCTGGATGTTTCATAAACTTGCTGTCATATAATAACACCAAGAGGCCTTGCTCTAACTATTTGTTTTTGATGTGGCGATCAAGCCATGGCTTTCGGCGATCCTTCTCCACCCCTTGGTGAAAGCCAGCGATAAATCGATCCTCTTCCAGCTGCACCAATTGCGCTAGACGTTCATCTAATGCTGCAACATCATCCATGCTCGTAACAGCCGCAATTCGTATACTTGGAACAATGTACTCCATTGGCATAATTGCTTCCTTCCCATATACCAGCTTAAAAGGTGTCTGAATAGTCAACCTTTTACATGTGGTGCGATAGGCCCACAACACTGCTGGGATTTTCAGATCCTAGTCGTCGCGGTTCGCATTGCACACCTTTGTCAGCACATGCTCCAATACCTTATTAAATGCCTCCACCATTCCATTCGCCTGTGGGTGATAGGGTGTACTCTTCTTATGTTGTATCTGCAACTCCTCCGTCAATGCGTTGATAGTGCGATTAAGAAAGTGGCTGCCTTGATCACTCAACAATATCTTGGGGCAGCCGAAGTGAGTGATAATGTGATCAAACAAAAATCGAGCAGCCGTGGTGGTGGAGCAATCAACTACGGGTGCCACCTCATCCCATCGGGTCAAGTACTCTGTCGCTGTGACAATATACCGCACACTTGTGCATTTCCCTAGTGGATGGATCGGTCCTACAAAATCCACAGCCCATTTTTTGAATGGTTGCAATGTCACTTGAGGTAGCAGCGACATCTCATCACGTCTGGACGACTTGCCAGTTCGCTGACAAACATCGCAAGACCGCGCATAGTCTGTCGCATCATTATGTAATGTGGGCCACCAAAGCCCTGCATGCAGTACCTTCTTGGAAGTCACCCGACCTCCATAGTGTCCTCTCGCTACTCCACCATGTGCCTTATCCAATATCTGTGCTTGCTCATGCGGCAAGACACATCTGCGCAATATCTCATCAGCGCCCAATTTATACAACTCTCCCACGATTAGTTGAAAGTCAGCAGCCTTGACAACCAACTGCTTCTTCTAAGTAGTGGTAAAGTCAAGGGACGCGGTGTCGGTCACCAAAAACTGAAGGATGTCATCAAAATATTGATTAGCGGTGACAACTTTAAATAGTTGGGCATTCGACAACCCGTCTTTGATATTAGTCAGTTCCTCCCCTGTTTCAATCCATGACAAATGATCTGGTCCAGCATTCAACCGCCCCGATTTCACAATGACTTCAAAATCAAACTCCTGAAACAAAAGTATCCAACGACAAATCTTCCCCCCCAAAACAGGCTTATTGACCAATTATTTCAATGCAGAATGATCAGTGAACACTTTAAAGTGGCCACCCAACAAATAATGCCTGAATTTCTGCAGCACGTAAACCATGGACAAACCTTCTCGTTCTGTGGTAGTGTAATTGCGTTCCACAGAGGACAGCTTCCGACTGGCAAAAGCAATGGGATGATCAAGGTCGCCTTCTCTAGGTTGAGCCAGCACAACCCCTAATGCAATCGATGAAGCGTCAACATGGACATGGAATTCCTTACTCCAGTCCAGAAAGACCAAGATTGGTGCCGACGCCATCTTCGCCTTGAGTGTTTCGAAGCTATTCTGACATTCCGGGCTCCACTAGAATGTTGCGTCCTTCTTCAACAACTTTTCCATAGGGGCAGTAATCGCAGCATAACCCCTGATAAACTTGCAATAATATCCCGTATGACCCAAGGTCGCGCGCAACTCCTTAATGGTGGTTGGCGGTTGCAATCCCAAAATGAGCGCAATTTTGGCTGGATCAACCAGCAATCCCTGTTTACACACGATATGACCTAGCAATATCCCAAATGGTGCACAGAAAATACATTTCTTCAAATTCAGCGATATCTGGTGTTGTCGGCATTGCTCAAGCATTAA
Source organism: Larix kaempferi (assembly GCA_027924585.1). NCBI lineage: Eukaryota > Viridiplantae > Streptophyta > Pinopsida > Pinales > Pinaceae > Larix > Larix kaempferi. The sequence continues at coordinate 11,531,511 of BSBM01000011.1, forward strand.
CCGCAGATTGGCCAGATGATCATGAATCAATCCATAAACGGTCCAATCATCCATACATACCTGCAAAAACTTATGAATAAAATCTTTGAATGCGGCAACAACGACCCGGGAGAATATCACAGGCGCATTCTTCAAACCAAACGGCATTACCGTGTACTGAAAGAAACCCCATTCAATAACGAAAGTTGTCTTATGGCGATCTTCCTTGGCAATGCGAATCTGATGGTAGCCAGAGAATCCATCAGTGAATGAGTACATCTCCTGGCCACCCACTCCTTCAAGTACTTCATCAGTAAACGGGGTCGGAAAAGGGTCATGCAAGCAGGCATCATTCAACTTCCGCAAGTAGACACAAATGTGCACTTTGCCTGTTTTCTTGTCCTGCACCACCATAGGACTGATCCATTCGGATTCTTCCATGGGTTCAATAATACCAGCATCCAACATGCGATCAAGTTCTGCCTTGACCTTTTCTTTATGTCATGGATTCAGCCGATAAGGTCGCTGTCGGACTGGCTTAGCATCGAGTTTTAATGGAATCTTCATCTCTCCTAAATCACCCAGGATTCCCTTCATTTCGGAAAACTTTGTGGGAAACACGTCTTGAAACTCATGAAGTAACTCAGTAACCTTACTCATCATCTCATCATCCCAATAATCCCCAACATTAACAAACTTGGGAGTAGCCTCTATGTCGATATTCATCTTGCGGAGCTACAATGGTTGACTGAACGGATTACTTGGTGCAGTAGGTGGGACCACATTGCGATTTCCTTCAGATTCAGGAATTCTAACATTTCGGGGATCATCATCGTCCTCTGGCCCACTGCTGATGTTGAAGCACTCCATGAGATACTGCATCTGACAATATGTGTGTAGGTCGATAGGGTAGGCCGCCGGAACAACCTGAAGTACCATGTCACGGATGAGCTGTAGGGTGTTATGGACATCAGGGTTGGCATCCGCAAAAGTGAACGTATGAGTGAAACAAACCGTCAACTCCCCCCATGTTGTAATGTCTCGATGCAACTTGACTGTAGTGTACCATGAGCATGGCATCTCATCCAAAGTATGGATAAAAGCATGGACCCACTCATCTCTGGGTCGCGCTACCCATAATCGTTGGCACTCCATCACATGATCACTGGGATTAGTCCGGCCATCATACTTGCCATTGTGATAAACCTTAGTATCGTCGAACCGAACCATCATCAACCTTTGACACTGTGACCAACCATTAATGAATTTCTTATGTGTGGCCCACAAATGTGACACCACGGCATACTACTGCCATTCAACAGGTTTGGTGCACCTGACACCAAATAATTACGAAAATACTGGCAATTATCCTTCCTATGCCCTTCTCCTCGGCATCGCGTACACCATACTTCATCACGCTGTTCCTTGTTCTTCTTCAAATCTCGCAACTGTATAGTCAGGTTAGCGAGATGCTTCTGTATCTGTGACATCCCAGCTGCATTATCTCCAATCGGTGACTCCTCCAATCGCATTGCGATCTCTAGAGCTTCGCTAGGCGTCGATATGTTTTGCTACATTAGCGGCAGCCGAATGTGGGGTAGAAATGCCACAATGAACCACTCTTTATGTTGGATGGCGCTCATATCAAAACTAACCTTTTCCATCAGCATCTTGAATCACTGGTCCAAATCCCATACCGTCTCATTGGGATACTACTTAATTTCCTTCAATTCAGTAATATATTGAGCCTCTGACATAGGCTGTCTAAATTCAACAATCAGCCCATCCCGAATCTCATCCAGTGACTTCTATGGGGCCCCCGTAGGGACTAGAATAAACTTCATGAACCAATCTAATGCAAGACCTCGCAAAGTCGTGGCTAACTGTCCTTTCTTAGCATCGGCATCAGTGATCTGTTTCATGGTCCAGACCGCTTCATACAAAAACCAATATTGTTCTAGGTTGTCTGTCGCACTTTCATGGAACAATGGTAACTTAGCATCATCACCCACCATTATGGGCTTCCTTCCTCCTGTCATTGTGCTACTACCAATTAACTTCTGCAGAATTGACGAACTTGGCGGTGTCGAAGTGGTATTTCTTGTTGTTTGTGAGTCAGTGAGCGGAGGTGTGGGTACGTCGGTGCTGGGGTTTGGTCCTACCTCTATCCTGGGTGTATCCTAGTCGTCCCTATCAGGACTGTGAGGTCACCTCATCCCATGTGGTCTTCCTTCGCGGTTTTGTGGTTCGATCGTAGCAGTACCTTCTCCTATCCTCTGCCTATTCTCCTGTCGAAACCTCGCTCCTCCTCTTGTAAGACCACTTTCTTCCTCGGCTTCGCTCACAGTATCCTCATGGTCTACACCCATCTACCCCTTACCATTCCATGTACTGTTCCCCAGCAGTCGCAGTACCCACGGCCTCCACCCACTAGGATGTCTACTGATCAAGGTGCATCTTTAATATACCCTTTTCGCAGATTAGCATCTTAATCGACAGTTGGAGCGAAAGCAGAAACCTTCCTCTTGGTCCTCAGAATAAGTATCTTTCAGTTTCACTATAGTATTTCTTCGTGTCGACCACAAATTCAGTGATATATCCTTCCAAGATGCTATCAAGCCAAAATTTGACAGCCCACGATGCCTTATTATCGACTTCCTATAGCTCCTAAATCAACTCCAGGGTCGAAGCCATCAGCTCACCACCCTGGAAGTTCCTCTTCTGGAAGGTCAGGTTCGACAACCACTCGTATAGAATGACTGAGAATTCACAGAAAAATCATTCGTGCGGACCTTCGTGAATATATCTTCCCAGCCAATGATCTACTGTCATTCGCGTGTTCCAGCTTTCTTCTTCAGCAAACTCCCACAATTTCTGATCAAACCAGCTCTGTATCTCTGGCTTAATCGGGTTCCACAACATGACCTCCTTTTACTCTGTACACGGTCCAAGCAAGAGAACCATTTGTTGACCAACGCTACCTCGGTCGACATGGGTTCGCCTCACTGTCGACACATACCGCAGTCTCCCGGGGCACTGGCCTGGACAGGTTTGAGCCCACCCAACAACACCTGCAGAGTGGATGAGGTCTCACCCGAGGCGTCCAGGAAGGGCAGACGAAACCATGTTTCCACCGAGGGAGGAGGAGAGTTGTGGCTGCATGGACTAGCTCTATTGTAGTACTTAAACAGAAACTTTAAACATTCGACATGGATTTATAACATATTACTTAATCGCAGCAATTATCATCACAGCAACAGTAATAAGACATTGCATCAAGAAAATATAACAACATTCACATATCGCAACATTGCACAAAAGTCATACCAAAACATCATCATGTTATTATTGTCGCAGTAGTATACCAGAAGCAAAACATAGATTTCCATACACATACATCTCCTTATCTCTCGCCTGCTATTCTTTTTGTCTTCTCTCTCTCTATCTCCCCATCTCCTTTAGATCGACTAACACTTACGACTCTCATCTATTTATAGGCTTCTGCCATTACAATATTTGTCCACTTACAACTAACTTCCTAACCGACACTATGGACAAATGACCCAATATCTAACTGACTCAGTCCAAATGACCCCAAAAACCCACATACCGCGGTACAACTGACTCACTATTACATAACATATGGTCTGGATGACCCAAAACCCGCCAACTGCGGTATCCTTTAACACAAAATACTCCTTCCGCGCCCTCATCTGATGTGTCACAGCATCGGTGGTACCACGACATTTCCCCATCGAACCGCCTACCAACAGTTAAAGCCTTACATAAGAAGAATTTGGTTTAGGCCAAGAGGACCATTGCAGATTCTATTAAGGATCATCTCATCCCACATGTGTCATCTTTGAAGACACCCAAAGAGATGTTTGATGCCTTGACCAAACAAAGATAAGTATTTGAATTGTCATTTCTTGTATATCTAATTATTTAAATGATATTGTTCAGTGATGTACATACTTATGTTCCTAGATTTAGGTTGTGTATTATGCATATTAGGATATTTGCATTAATGAATAGTATACTACTAATATGCATGTGATGGGTAAGTGGCCTATGGTACTGTACAACATTTCATTGCTACTTATCTAGAATGAAACCTTTTTGCTGACATGTTGGGAATAGTGCACAATCTTAACAATGTTCTGGTAGAGATGGAAGGCATCTAGAAAGTTATGGGATATGGATGAATGTTGTATTGAAGCATTGGCTAAGATAATTGCATGATTGTATGACCTATGTATTTATGCGTAAGAATTTGTTCTAAAAACTATGAGATGTTTATAATCATGCAATTGAATTTGACTTGTAGGAAAGTTCAGGTACAATCACCTACAAGAGAAGGACGATGGCATTTGATGAAGACTCGGCCTATAACAAATCCAGAAAGTTACATGTTGAAGACATTGAAGAACCTGAAGTTCCCAGGATCAAGGATATGGCAATGGAAGAAGCGATTCCAGAAGGTAATGAAGATTGCGAGATGGAAGAACCACAAGAACCTGTAGATCCACCTCGTGAGAATAACTCTCACAAGAGAAAACCATCATGGGTATGAGACGAAATACAAGATGCAGAGAGGTACGGTGCTCCAGAGGGGATGCACAGAGAAAGCAAGAGACCGAGGCCATACTCCAGCTATGTAGCCCTGCTATGCGACATCATTGATAAGGAACCTGCCAACTATGAGGAAGCAACAAGAAGAAAGAATGGAAGGATTCCATGATCGAGGAGTACCAGTTGATCATGAAGAATGATGTCTGGGATGTTGTTATGAGACTAGAAGGGAAGTCTGTTGTGACTTCCAAGTGGATCTACAAGATCAATCATGTTGCAGATGGAAGCATAGAGAAACACAAGTAGAGGTTTGTGGCATGTGGCTTCTCCCAGAAGGAATGCATAGATTATGAGGAGACATTTGCACCTGTATCCAAATACACTTCCATCATATCAATACTTGCATTGGATGCAGTGATGAAATGAAAAGTACACTAGATGGATTTCAAGACAACGCTCTTGAATGGTGTAGTAGAGGAGGAAGTGTACGTGGATCAGCCACTCAGATTTGAGACACATGTGTTAGGAACCCATGTCTTTACTTTATTGGTATATTGTTGTTGGATGCATATGCTTTGTAAGACATCCCATAGTATTTGTTGATCCATAGTTTGTGTTATTGTTGTTGGGCGCATTTGTAAGTCTCCCGTAGTATTTGTTGACCCATAGTTTGTATTGGCCCATGGTTTTGACCCATAGTATTGCCGCCTAGACTTAGTATATAAGTGTGCGTTGAGGCCAATGAAGGCACCATGAATTTATTTGTATTGAGCTTGCTCAAATGAGGTTTCCCCCTCAAAGTGGCATGCGATAAATAAAGCGTTTATGAGTTCTATTATTCCTGTTATCTCGTGTATTTTCATTAATTAATTGTTGCAGGTTCCTCACATCTGGTATCAAAGCACTTTCTTGGGATCGTTGGGTGAAATTTCTGCCAAAAAAAAATTTCGCATCTGTTGCAGGTTCAGATCTGGGAATAATCCCTATCCGCTTAACTGTGGGAAGTACTTGGGCATAAGCCCTAAAACTCATTGTGAGGAGTACCACCGGAACCCCAAAGTAGTTGGCCCATTGAGAGGACCTTCCAACGAAAAGGGAAACGACCCCTACCAAATTGACTAGTTTCCACCCGTGAGGTAAACCAAGAGCTGTCGTTTGTGGCAAAGCGGTTATCAGTTTTACCTGATCCGTGGAGTGAGGGGTGCTGCCCCAATACGCAAGCCGTCAGACAGCATTGGTGGCCGAGTGAATCCCATGAACCATTAGGAAGCCGAGCATATGCTATGAACATAAAAGTAAATAATTAATAATAAACATAATTAATTATACTTAAGAATGAAAAGGCATGACCCTTCATTCACAATGCCCAAGCCTTATTTAATAGGCGGGTTATCAACCATTGTAATCATATTTTATCATCATCTAATATATTATTCCTATTTATCATTCAATATGAGAGTTGGATTCGACTATTAACATCCAACCGGATACGGTTGCTGCATTTGGTATCAAAGCACTAATCTTGGCTCCTGGCCCAATTATCAAGTTTCTTGAGTTACCGGTCCTTGACCGAAACAAGGCCTTTGGCCATTTATTTTAGATCTTCTCTGACATAACTTGATTACAAAGGCCTTTGGCCATTTCCCTCTCTTCATCACCCAGGCTACTATACTCCCCAGTAATTCACACCTTGACTCCTCTCAAGCCTATGATCCTTCTCCTCCACTCCATCCCACCAACCCCAACGCTGCCATTTTTGTAGTTGCTTCTCTACACGCTGCCCTTCTTCCCCCACCATTTCTGCTTACCCTCCACTCCCCCCCACATCTCCACTGTACTCCTGCACAACTCCTCCACTCTCGTGTTGTTTCTCTTCCCCCGCTGCCACATACATTTCGCGTCAGCTTTCCACCATTCCCCAGATCCATGCTCCTGTTGCTCTCCACCTCTGCGACATTCCCTCATGTGCCTTCTCTCCACACTCCCGTATCTCAATGCACCTCCCTCCCTCTTGTATCCACCTCCTCCATCCTCCTATTGGCTGCCTCCATTCCATTCACGTCATCTCACCCCACGCACTCCCTCAACATTCTACACACACTCAGCAACCACCTCTCCCCACCACTTCCACCAGATTCACATGTCCCTCTGCCTGCTCCATGTTTCCCCTCCTGCTACTCTCTTCCCCCACGCCATTTCCCTTGCTGCGTCCCTCTCATCACACAACTTCCCAACAACTCTACCAGCCGCGTCCACTTCACCTTCGCCTCTCCTTCCCCGTGCTTCGTGTTGCTCCCTTGTCCCACGTCCACGCTCTCCCCTCCTGCTGCGCCCTTCCCCTGTACTCTCCTATAGCGCCCTTCTCACTCTGTGCCCTTCTACGCACATCCTCCTGCAAACTCGGCCCTCTCCATCCCCTCCCTGTGCGTGGCCATCTCCATGCTCCTCTCTTCCCCCATTCCCCCACTCCCTACATGTCCTCCCTATGCATCATTCCGACCTCCCCCCCTCCCCTCGACGTGCAATTCCCTCCATTCCAACCTACAACTTCTTCCTTCTCCTCTACTTCCATCCCCGCTCCGCCCTGCCATCGAAACCCTAATCCTTTTAAAAAAAATTAAATATTAAACATTATAATACTATTATTATATTTGTTTAAATATTTTTAATTTTTGAAAAAAAAAACTATATATTAAATATATAGTTTATAAAATATTAATGATAATATTATTAATTAATTAATTAATAATTATTATTATAAAAAAAAGAAATAATATTATTATTATAATAATAATTATTTTTGGAAAAGAAAAAAAAAGTTATTTAACCTAATAAGAAGACCAATTAGCGTTGAAGAAGGAGTCAAAGGAAGACAAACTCAAAAAAAAAAAAAAAAAGACCCTCTATCATCGAAAAAGTCGAAGATTATCTATCACTGAAGAAATCAAAGAAAGACCATCTATCACCAAAGAAGTCAAGACCATGGAAGCCGATTTGCGATTACAAATAGAGGAATTAGAAGCCCAGTTAAAGCATTATCAAAGAGACAACGAAGAATTGCGCGACATAAATAACAGTTCATAAATAAGAATTTAATTACAAGAAAGGTGCAATGAAATAAAAATCTCTGACCAGGAAAGGCGTATAGAAAAATTGTATGCACAAATTGATGAATTAAAAGCCGAAAATGAATTCAATCAGAGGTCAGGAAATCAAGATATAAAGAAGGAAATAAATAATTACGAAGCAGAAATAATATGCTTGAACAAAATCATTAGCAACAAAGATGAAGAACTAACACAGATACGACATAAATTAAAAAGTCAAGAATCAGAGGTCGGCCAATGTCGACAACAGATAAAAGTTCTTCGACAACAAAATGATGACTCTAAAAAGACACATAAGTCAGAGATCACAAAGAGTAATAAAGCAGTATCCAACAATGCTGAAGAAATTTTCAAACTAATAAATCATAACAAGATACTAGTCACAAAAATTAAGAAGTTGAAAAATAGCCAGAAGATAGAACAATCTACGAAATACATTGAAGGAAAACTTCTAGACAAGCAGGAAGAAAATAGTTGTATCCGAAGTCAAAATGAATATCTTAAGGAACAACTTAAGAAGTCTGAAGATGATAGAAAATCGCAAGTCGAATTGATTAAGAAGTTTCAAAATGATAACAGCAATTCAAAAACAAGTTGGAAAAGATACAGAACGAAACCTTAAAACCTCAAGAGACGAAAATAAAACTTCCAGCTCAGATCAATGCTCAAAAGACGACACTCGTAAAAGAAAATGACATTTTGAAAATTCCCTATCGACACCCCAACCATAAAAATCGATATTCTAAAAAGTGGGAAATGTCGAAAGATAATGGTACTAATGTGATCAAAGCTCCTGACAACAGATCAGTAGGGAATCCCAGCAGTCAACAACAAATCAATTTGGGATGGATTGACCCATCCACATATCGAAAGTTATGCTCTACACTTAGCAGTTCGTATCGACATGTTTCATCAGCCACGACGTCACAAGGAACGATACGACAACATTATAAGGCTTTGAGGACAAAGCCTTTCTAAGAGAGTGGCAATGCTATGAACATAAAAGTAAATAATTAATAATAAACATAATTAATTATACTTAAGAATGAAAAGGCATGACCCTTCATTCACAATGCCCAAGCCTTATTTAATAGGCGGGTTATCAACCATTGTAATCATCTTTTATCCTATCATCTAATATATTATTCATATTTATCATTTAACATGAGAGTCGGATTCGACTATTAAGCATCCAACTGGATACGGTTGCTGCAGCATACAAGGTCCATATCTATTTTCAGCTGGTAAATCGTAGATTTCCTCTGTCCAGAACTGCTGTCAATCACTTCCACGCCATTTCAGATCTATCTGTTTCTGATCCCTTCCGCTTTGTTTCAAATCCATCTGTTGTCGATCCCTTCCACGCCGTTTCAGATCCATCTGTTTCCGATCCCTTCCGCGTCGTTGCAGATCCATCCATTTCTGATCCCTTCAGCGTCGTAGCAGATCCATTCTGAAAAAATTAAAAATAAAAAATTTTGTTTTTTTGCCATATCTCCCTTGTTTTCACTTTGTTTCCCTTGAAAATTCCCTGATGCCCCTATCATCCCATTCTGCATCTTTCATTCCTAAGGACCCTAACCAAAATTCCACTTCCCAAAGCCAGAAATCCCACATTTGTCTATTTTTAGGGTTTGCCATAACTTCTTTCATTTTCACCCAATCGCCTTCAAATTTTTCCACCGTGTTCATTTCATATTTCTGCTTCTTTATCCCTCTCTGACAAATTTCCTCATTTTTTCACCCCGCTTCTGAAATCCTTATTTTTTGCTTCCATGTCCATTCGAAAGTGTCCAAAACCTAGTCAAACCCCAATTACCCATCAAATCCAAATTTCCCTTTACTAAATAAGCTTATGTTTTGTTTTTCTACCCATTCAAAAAAAAAAAAAAAACATCTTGGTTATGGTTGTCACCCGCGCAGGAGCAAAAACCATGGAGGAAGCACTTGCAGCAATCCAAACCAAACTCTAGGATCTAGATGAAAATTTTCTCGGCCTCCATCTTGAGCATTCAGCCATGAACAACAAACGACACTCCAAGTCTTCATCAGACAATGGCTTCTCTTCTTCCAGCAATTTCCGTGGTTCGAAGCTTGATTTTCCTCACTTCAATGGTACTGATCCGACTGGCTGGATCTATCGTGCAAAACAGTATTCAGTATGCATACTACTTTTGATGTCACCAAAGTTCCACTTGCATCCTTTCATTTGGAACAGGAAGCTCTTCAATGGTACCGTTGGTACATCAAGGCTCATGAAGAGCCAAAATGGCCATATTTTTTCCAGCTCCTTTTGCAACGATTTGGTCCTATTGATTTTGATGACTTCACAGGAGCCCTCACAAAACTTCGCCAAATTGGCACTATGAGAGAGTATCAGACAAAATTTGAGAAACTAGCCAATCACACAGAAGGATTGTCTGATGAATTCTGCAGTTGTTTTATCAGTGGTATTAAGGATGAAATCTGCTCAGAGGTTAAAATGTTTTGTCCCAACACAATGATGGAATCCCTAAGGTTGGCTAAGTTGGCAGAAGACAAGATTGCAACCCAAAAACGCTCCAAACCCACTTTTGTTCCCTTCCAAAATATGGGTTCTAAACGACCTCCCATCCCTCCAACTCCTCGACCAACTCCTATCAAGCATTTGTCTGAAACATAGATGCAGGCATGCAGAGAAAAAGGTATTTGTTATAATTGTGATGAGAAATTCACTCGGGGACATAGATGTGTTCAGCAAAAACTCTATCTCTTAGATGTTGATTCTCCGCTTGCCTCTGAAATTGGTTAAGAAGCTCCAGATACAATGGATAATCAGGTCGACATTCAGGAGCCGCCTATTGACCCTCTGTATCAGGAAGACCACCTAGAGATATCTCTTCGTGCTTTAGCCGGAATCACCACCCCCCAAACAATGCGGGTCAGGGGTTACTTCAAGAATCTCCCTCTTACCATACTCATTGATTCTGGCAGCACTCATAACTTCATTGACCCTTGGATCGCCAAACAGGGTGATTGTTTTATCCATCCTTGCTCCAACTTTGAAGTCATGGTTGCCAATGGGGGCACCTTACCTTTCAAGGGGAAGTGTCACAATGTGCATATCTCTATGGAATATTATAACTTGCATTCTAAAATGTTTGCCTTGGCCTTAGGCGGATGTGATGTTGTTTTGGGTGTTCAATGGTTACGCACACTTGGACCCATCTTATGGGATTTTGCTGAACTTTGGATGCAGTTTTCAGTCAATGGGAAAAAACACAAATTTACAAGCTTACAACCAGGGTCTCTCCGCATCATTAGTTCACATCGCCTGAAAAAACTCCTTAAGAAGAATTCACATGGTGTCATCGCTCAACTCCATTCCATTCAGATGCACCCATCAATGGTCTCCACTACTCCCTTAGATATCTAACCACTTTTGGATAGATATGCCAGTGCCTTTGCTGAACCAGTTGGATTGTCACTTTCACGAGACCTTTCCGGTAAGAATTTAGCCACCTCTACATCTGCGAAGGAAATGATGGTTATTTTGCATGCAGTACAGACGTGGCAGCCATACCTATTAGGGAATTATTTCTACATCAAGACTGCTCACGAGAGTCTGAAATATCTCCTGGAACAATGGGTCTCCTCACCTGCACAACTGAAATGTATTCGCCAACTCTCGGGTTATGCCAATGAGATCACTTACATGAAGTCTCAAGACAATTTGGTGGCAGATGCTCCTTCTCGCACAATTGATGCCCCAGTTTATCTTTTAGCTATTTCTCTGCTTGTTGCAAATTGGTTGCAATATGTTCAACAGGACTATGTCTTCTCTGAACTCCATATGTCTCCATTAGTCAGGCACTCCGGGTTCCTCCAAACGTATGAGCAGGAACAACATACCTTCTTTTGGCAGGGAATGAAAAGGACAATTCAACAGATGGTGGTTGAATATGATACCTTCCATCTCCTTCTGGGATTGCTCGAACCCGTACCGATCCTTCCACGGATCTGGACATATATGTCTCTGGAATTCATTGAAGGGCTTCCTAAATCTAGAGGGAAGGCTGACATTACCAATAAATGTTTGTAAACGTATCTTCGTTGCTTCACCTTCGAACAACAACCTCTGTGGACGAAGTGGCTCCCTCTCACGGAATGGTGGTACCCAACTGCATCTAAAATTACCCCATATGAAGCAATCTATGGTCAAGCGCCGCCATTTCTTCTTCCATACACCCTCAACAGTGCACCAATTCAGGAAATTGACACGGTTCTTCGAAACCGTGATCAGATTCTTCACCTTTTGTAGGAAACTCTTCACATGGCCAGAATTCGAATGAAACAACAAGCCGATCAGCACCATTCCGAGCACACTTTTCAAGCAGTTGATATGGTTTTCCTTTGTCTATAGCCTTCCAAGCAATCCTCCCTGACACTCAAAGGGCGTCTTCCTATCTCTCGCTCTATCATAGAGGTATTCATTTAGTGGCACAACATGCAACCAGAGGCTACTACATGGGCACCACTCCTTTAGATTCAGCATCAATTTCCACATCTAAAGCTTTGAGGACAAAGCTTTTTCTAAGGGAGAGGGGATGTTAGGAACCCATGTCTTTACTTTGTTAGTATATTGTTGTTGGACGCATATGCTTTGTAAGACGTGCCGTAGTATTTGTTGATCCATAGTTTGTGTTATTGTTGTTGGGCGCATATGCTTTGTAAGTCGCCCATAGTATTTGTTGACCCATAGTTTGTATTGGCCCATGGTTTTGAACCATAGTATTGGCGCCTAGACTTATTATATAAGTGTGCGTTGAGGCCAATGAAGGCACCATGAAGTTATTTGTATTGAGCTTGCTCAAAGGAGGTTGCCCCCTCGAAGTGGCCTGCGATGATTCTGAGTTCTATTATTCCTGTTATCTCGTGTATTTTCATTAATTAATTGTTGTAGGTTCCTCACAACATGACATGAAAACTCATGTGTGAAAATTGAAGAAGGCCTTGTACGGATTGAAACAGGCACCTAGGACGTGGTATGGCAGGATGGATAGTTTCCTGATGAGCTTGGGCTTTACCAAGAGTAAAGCAAATTCCAACCTTTACTACAAGGTTGAAGTGGGAAAACTAGTGATACTTAAGCTCTATGTAGATGACATGTTTGTAATAGGGGAGGATGGGCTCATTGCATATATGAAGAGGAAACTTGCCGCAGAGTTCGAGATGAAGGACCTGGGTATGATGAACCATTTCCTAGGCATGGATTTGTGGCAGAATGCGGATGGGATCTTCCTTGGACAAGGGAAGTATGCAATGGAGATTATGAAGAGGTTTGGAATGATGGACTGCAAGGCTATGGGAAGACCCATGGAATCGAACTTGAAGCTACTATGTGATGCTTCATCAGATTCAATTGATGCCACGATGTATCGTCAGAAGTTTGGGTCATTGATGTACCTGACAAACACGATACCATACATATTCTTTGTTGTGAACACATTGAGCCAGTTCCTGACGGATCTTAGACATGTTCACTTGATTGATGCAAAGCATATACTAAGGTACCTAAAGGGTACAGTTGATTATGGGCTCAAGTATGACGCGAATCTGTTGATGTATATGTAACTTCGGAATGTATTTCATCTATGTATTTTATTGTACTCCTATAGAGATGTATTATTCCTCTATACGGAAGTGTCGTCATTTTTATTGACAAGTGTCGCAAGTGTCGTAACTTGTTGATGGGTTATTAGACCACCATGTGTGGAGTCGGCCCTGGTTAAGTTAACCTGGTGTTATTAGGCTGAGTTAGACAAGTTGGCCCCATAGGTTTATTAGGCTGCTCAGAACAAGTATAAATAGAGAGTGGGATCTCTCTATTTGATCACTTCAGAACTCACACTTCCTTCACTCGGAAAGTGCCGCACATGTGAGGAGGAGGATCAGCTGCTAGGAGGAGTCTATCTCTGTGTACTTGGGTTGTAGTTTGGTTGTGCTATTGCTCTATTTATCTCTAAGGAATTTGTGGGGTTTTTCACCTTAGGGTTTTCCCCACAGAAACTTTGTGTGTCTGTTGTCTCTTATGATTGCATCTTGTGATGATTGATATGTTTGCTATGATTGATATGCATTGAAATGTTGTACATGTTATTCTCTCAGTAAAGATCCTAGAGTATATTGAATTAATGCTCAAAAATTAACATGGTATCAGAGCTAACCTGAGAAGAAGACATTGTGTAGTGGCGGAAACCAAGGTTTCTTGTTTATTGGGTTTCTCTCCACACATTTTGGAAAAGTAATATGATAGATTGACTCTCCTCAGCAAGGTGAATCTATATGTCTAATCAAAATTCAGTTCTGAGCACTTTCAGGTTTGGCCCTAAAAATTAGGGTTTCCACAAAAATAGGAATTTCTGAAATCTGAAGACATGGCTGGAAGTTCCTTGGAGAAATCGAAGTTTAGAGCTTTGGATTGAGCTTTTTGGATGGGTAATTCTCCGGGAAACTCAAACCCTAATTCAGGGTCCTCTCTAGTGAACCCAGGAAGACTAAAAGGCATTTCTGAAGGGTGAAGCTTTGCAAATCTCAAATTCTGAATACACCAGGCTGATCAGCTCATCAAGGCGCATCTTTCTATCCTTTCAGAAAGTTGAAATTCACATTTTGAATTTTTAGGGTTTCTCTGACAAACCCTAATCCGAGACTAGATCCAGTTTTCAGCAAATCAAGTGGTAAGACCTAAATCTTTTCTATTTCCATTTAAAGTACTCTTTAATATGTCTCACCACACCAAGCTTGAGGATGAGCTTGAAGGGGCTGATAAATTCCGAGCTTGGAAGTATAGGATTGGATTAATCCTGGAAGAAAATGAATTGGATACTTACATAAGGGAAGAGGTCCCTGTCCCAGAGGGAGAAGAGGCTAAAGCCCTCCATGAGAAGAACTTGGTCAAGGCAAAGAGAATCATTGATGATTCTATCAAGGACCATCTCATTCCCCATGTGTCATCTCTGAAGACACCCAAAGAGATGTTTGATTCCCTATCCAAGCTATTTGCAGGGAAGAACATAAATGGGAAGATGACTCTGCGGAACCAATTGAAAGGGGTAAAGATTCAAAATGGAGAATCCATTCAATCTTATTTTTCTAGGGTCTCTCAGATCAAGGAACAACTAGAAGCAGTGGATGAAATGGTGGAGAATGGTGAAGTTGTCATGACCACTCTGAATGGCCTACCCAAGTCATGGGATTCCTTTATCCAAGGAATCTGTGCAAGAAAGAAGTTGGTATCCTTCAGTAGACTGCGGGAATAATGCTCACAAGAAGAAGCAATGCTTGTGGCACGAGAAGATAAGATGGGGAATGAATATCAAGCTCTCACAGCTCACACCAAGGGAAGCAAGTTTAAGAGGGAGAAATCTCATAGTAAGAAACATTCTCACTCATCACAAGAAGAAATATATTTCTCATGTTCGATGTTACGAATGTAATGAAATGGGACACTTTGCTTCAAATTGCCCCAAGAAGAAGAAATACAACAACTTCAACAAGAAGAAGAAGAATAACAAAAGAAGATATCATGCTCATGCTACTGAAGATGATGAACCTCCCAGGAAGAAAGCTAGATCAGAAAGTGATGATGATGACTCATCAAGAGAAGAAGAGTATGTTCTAATATATGCTCTCACAGGTACTATTTCTCATGGTTGTAATGATTGGTTAATTGACAGTGGGGCTTCTAAACACATGACTGGGTTTAAAGAATCTTTTGTAAATCTGTCTGAACATGAATCACCCCATAAAGTGAAACTTGGGGATGATTATCAATACCCTATCAAAGGAAGTGCGGAAACCTCCTACAACCTAGAATCTAGAAAATCCTTGAAAATGAAAGATGTGTTATTTGTACCTGGACTCAAGAAGAACTTACTCTCCATCTCTGCATTGGATGCAAAAGGCATGAGGGTTGCATTTGTAGATGGCCAAGTCCTAATGTGACCAAAGGGTAAAACTATTGATGATGCAGTGATGATTGGAGAGCAAGAGGGAGGATTGTACAAATTGAAGGGACAACCTGAACATGCCATGGTACATGAATCCATGGATCCAAATGAACTTTTGCATAGAAGACTTGCACATATGCACTACAGAGCATACTACAGAGCATTACCAATTGCAAGTAAAGCTGTAGAAGGTCTTCCTGAAATCAAGACCAAGCATGAAGGTGTTTGCAAAGGATGTGAAAAAGGAAAGAACATAAAGAAGGCATTTCCAAGTAGTGAAAGCAAGTAAAAAGGTATCTTGGAAATTATCCACTTCGATGTATGTGGTCCGATGTCATCCAGTTCTCTGAGAGGGTATGCTTACTATGTCTCTTTCATTGATGACTTCTCCAAGAACACTTGGGTTTACTTCTTGAAGAACAAAGATGAAGTGGTTGATAAGTTCAAGGCATTCAAAACCTTGATGGAGAACCAAACTAATAAGAAGATCAAAACATTTAGATCAGACAATGGTGGAGAATTCACTTCAGGTGACTTCAAGAATTTATGCAGTGATTCAGGGATTAAGAAGGAGTTGATTGCTCCTTAAAATCCACAATAGAATGGAGTTGCAGAAAGAAAGAATAGAACAATCATGGAAGCAGCAAGGGCAATGCTGCATGACCAGGATCTACCTATGCATCTATGGGAAGAAATAGCTAGGACACCTGTATATGTGCAGAACAGAACACCCCACAAGATATTGGACAACAAGACACTAGAAGAGGTCTTTTCTAGTAAGAAACCTGAAGTCAGCCATCAAAAAAAATTTGGTTGTCCAATGTACACACATGTCCCAAAGGAAAAGAGTACCAAGCTAGATCCTTCAGGAAAGAAGGGTATCTTTGTGGGTTACAGTGAAAGCTCGAAGGCTTACAGAATCTACTTTCCAAGGTTCAAGAAAATTGATGTCAGCAAGGATGTGACATTTGATGAAAACTCAGCATTCATCAAATCAAGGAAGACACCTATTGAAGATTATGAAGAACCTAAAGAAACTAGATTTCAAGACACTACTATGATTAAAGCAATTCCAGATGCAGTTCATGAAATTGAAGATCCGCAAGAACCTGTAGATCCACCCCATGAGAATAACTCTCATAAGAGGAAACCTGCATGGGCTAGAGAGCTCATTCAAGATGCAGAAAGATATGGCATTCCAGAAAAAGAACACAGAGCAGAGAAGAGAACTAGATCTCATACCAGCTATGTTGCTTTACTCTGTGATATCATTAACAAAGAACCTTCCAATTATGAAGAAGCAGTGGAAAAGAAAGAATGGAAGGATTCCATGGTCGAAGAATACCAATCAATAATAAAGAATGATGTTTGGGATTTTGGCCCAAGACCTGAAGGGAAGTCTCTTGTGACTTCCAAATGGATCTACAAGATCAAGCATGTTGCAGATGGAAGCATAGAGAAATACAAGGCAAGATTTGTAGCTCGTGGCTTCTCTCATAAAGAGGGAATAGATTATGAAGAAACTTTTGCTCCTGTAGCCATATACACTTCCATCAGATCAGTATTTGGCTTCAGTGATGAAATGTAAGATACACCAGATGGATGTCAAGACAACTTTCTTGAATGGTGTAGTCGAGGAGGAAGTGTATGTGGAGCAGCCACTTGGTTTTGAGACACATGGCAGGGAGTCATATGTGTGCAGACTGAAGAAAGCCTTGTATGGCTTGAAGCAAGCTCCCAGGACTTGGTATGGTAGGATAGATGGATTTCTATCCAGTTTTGGCTTTACCAAGAGTAAAGCGGATTCCAACCTTTATTACAAGGTTGAGGAAGGCAATCCAGTGATACTACTTCTGTATGTGGATGATCTGTTTGTAACAGGTAATGATAGTTTGATTGTCGATACCAATAGGAAGCTTGCAGCCGAGTTCGAGATGAAGGACTTGGGGATGATGCACTATTTTCTAGGCATGCAGGTGTGGCAGAGTGCAGATGGTATCTTCCTTGGAAAGGGAACTATGCAGTAGAGATCCTGAAGAGGTTCAGGATGATGGACTGCAAGTCCATGGCCACACCTATGGCATCAAACCTGAAGCTTCTGTGTGATGCTTCATCTGAGTCGGTTGATGTCACTATTTATCGTCAGATGATTGGGTCCTTGATGTACCTGATGAACACGAGACCAGATATTTTCTTTGCTGTGAACACATTCATCCAGTTCCTGACAGATCCCAGAGGTGTTCACCTGGTTGCTGTAAAGCATATTCTGAGGTACCTGAAGGGTACAGTTGACTATGGGCTCAAGTATGATGTGAATCAAAAGTTTAACCTGTAAGGTTATGTTGATTCAGATTGGGCAGGCAGTGCTGCAGATAGGAAGATCACATCTGGGTGTTGCTTCAGTATGGGATCTGTTAAATTTTGAGCATTAATTCACAATACTCTTGGATCTTTACTGAGGGACTAACATATACAGTATATCAATGCATAACAATCACAATAAGCATGACAAGCATCACAAGAATCAAAAGCATGAGAAACAAGAGACACAGAGTTTCTGTGGGGAAAACCCTAAGGTGAAAAACCCTAAGGTGAAAAACCCTACAACTTCCACAGAGATAGAGAGAGCAATGGCTCAACCAAAGTACAACCAAAATACACTGAGATAGTCTCCTAGTAGCATATGATCCTCCTCCTCACTAGTGCGCCACTTTCTGAGTGAGAGAAGTGTGTGTTTTCGAGTGATCAAAATAGAGATCTCCTGATCTCTATTTATACTAATCTGTTTTCCCAGTTACACTATGGGGCCGACTTGTCTAACTAGGTACATCCACAATATAATATATATTTCAGGGCCGACCCCACACATGGTGGTCTAATAACCCATCGGCAAGTACACACACTTGCAACACTTGTCAATACACATGATGACACTTCCCTATAGAGGAATAACACATCTCTTATAAGGGTACAATAAATATATATGAAATACATAGATGAAATACATTCCGAAGTTACATATACATCAACACTCCCTCTTAACTAGGAAGGTATTTCTTGACATAGTTCTACTAGACAAGTCTTCTTCTCGAGATCATCATCATCGATGCATCATCATCATCATCGTCACTGCTGCTACTATCTCAACCAATCTCTGAATCTACTTGTCATACGAAGTTCTACAGAGCCATTCCTTTTTCATACTGGATGTAGGCCCACCACCTGCAGGTCTTCATCACTGGCCATACTGTGGAATCCTCAGGACTTATTATGTACGTCACAAAATCTGGCTACAGAATCCCAGGCTATTACGAGCACACAAATCTACCTGTCGGATCTCCCAGGAGCACATTACATGAGACTCATCACAAAACCTGGCTGAAGCATCACAAGCTATTACAAGCACACAGCTCTACCTGTCGGATCTCCCAGGAGCACATTACATGTGATCTCACCACAAAACTTGGTTGAAGCATCCCAGGATGTTACGAACACACAGCTCTACCTGTCAGATCTCCCAGGAGCACATTACATGTGGTCCTCCACAAAACCTGGCTGAAGCATCTGAGGCCTTTTTCATCCTGTCCAGATCTCACAGGAGCAAATTACATGTGTTCATGGCAAAACCTACCTGAAGCATTTGAAGCCTTTTTCATCCTGTCCAAATCTCCCAGGAGCAAATTACATGACATAGGACAAAACCTCGCAAGAGCATCTCAGGATGTTACGGGTACACAAATCTGACCTGAAGATCTCCCAGGGCACAAATTACATGTCCTCCCAGAGCAATGTCTCAAAAGAGCATCCCAGGATGTTACGAGTACACAACTCCGACCTATAGGATCTCCCAGACATTCTCATATGCACAACCTGATCCACGGCCACAAAGTATCATCCTGATACTCACCATACATCATCCTGATTTACACATGATCATCCTGATCATCATCACTGCATCATCCTGATGCATGTCATCTAGAGAAGCTCGTCATCCACGATCATCCTGATCATACAATGCATCCACCTGATGCATACCAAGTATCTACCTGATACATATCACCATACACAGTGTATCCACCTGATACATAGATACATGATCCACACAATGTATCCATCAACATACATGATCTACCTGATCATACCTAATATATATGAACATACATGATCTACCTGATCATACCTAATATATATGAACATACATGATCTACCTGATCATACCTGATATATATCAACATACATGATCTACCTGATCATACAATGTATCCACCTGATACAAATACAGATACATGGTCCAAGCATCCAACATGATGCATATACAAAATACATACAAATGATCCAACCGATCATATCCAGCATCTAACATGATGCGTACATACATATACATATAAATGATCCAACTGATCATATCCAGCATCCAACATGATGCGTACATACATATACATATAAATGATCCAACTAATCATATCCAGCATCCAACATGATGCGTACATACATATACATATAAATGATCCAACTGATCATATCCAACAGAAACTAGAACATTATCCTGATACTCATCGTCTAGCACTTACATCCACAGCGATGTGAAGGATCCTCCTTCCAACATGCTTGGAATGGCTTCAACAAATGTGTCCATCACTTCTTCCTCGAAGTGTCGTCGATCTGAAGAACACCAAGCCTCTCCCTGAATTATTCGAACTTCACTCTGGCTAGTGGATTCGTCAGTACATCTGCAATCTGCTTGTCCGTCGCAACATATAGTAACTTCACAACTCCTCTCTGCACCATATCCCTGATATACTGATATTTGATCTCTATGTGCTTCGACCTGTCATGAAACACAGGGTTCTCGAATAGCTTCACACAACTCTGGTTATCACAAAAGATACCAGTAGCATCCAACGGGAGATCAAATAACTCAGACAGTAGCTTCCGTAGCCATACTTCCTCACAACTAGCTGAACAGGCTACAACATACTCTGCCTTAGCTGTACTCAGTGCTACGCAGGACTGCTTCCTACTAAACCAAGAGATCACACCTGATCCCATACTGAAGCAGCATCCAGAGGTGCTCTTCCTTCTGCAACACTGCCAGCCCAATCTGAATCAACATAACCCTACA
The DNA here is from genome assembly GCA_027924585.1 of Larix kaempferi. Taxonomy (NCBI): domain Eukaryota; kingdom Viridiplantae; phylum Streptophyta; class Pinopsida; order Pinales; family Pinaceae; genus Larix; species Larix kaempferi. The sequence goes on from BSBM01000011.1 coordinate 11,552,282, forward strand.
GGTTAAACTTTTGATTCGCTTCATACTTGAGCCCATAATCCACTGTACCCTTCAGGTACCTCAGAACATGCTTTAAGCAATCAGATGAACACTCCTCGGATCTGTGAGGAACTGACTCAATGCGTTCATAGCAAAGCAAATATCTGGTCTCGTGTTCGTTAGGTACATCAAGGACCCAATCATCTGACGATACATAGAGACATCAACTGGCTCAGATGAAGCATCACATAGAAGCTTCAGTTTCGATGCCATAGGTGTGGCCATGGCCTTGCAATCCATCATCCCGAATCTCTTAAAGATATCTACTGTGTACTTCCCTTGACCAAGGAATATCCCATCTGCACTCTGCCACACCTCCATACCTAGGAAATAGTGCATCATTCCTAAGTCTTTCATATCAAACTCGGCAGCAAGCTTCTTCTTAGTATCTGCAATCAATCTGTCATCTCCTGTTACAAATAAGTCATCCACATACAGGAGTATAATCACAGGATTCCCTTCCTCAACCTTGTAGTAAAGGTTGGAATCCGCTTTGCTCTTGGTAAATCCCAAACTAGATAGGAAACTGTCCATCCTACCATACCATGTTCTGGGAGCTTGCTTCAAGCCATGCAAAGCTTTCTTCAATCTACATACATATGACTCCTTGTCATGTATTTCAAACCCGAGTGGCTACTCCACATAAACTTCCTCTTCAACTACACCATTCAAGAAGGCAGTCTTGACATCCATCTGGTGTATCTTCCATTTCATTGTTGTAGCCAGGGCAAGTACTGTTCTGATGGAAGTGTACCTGGCTACAGGGCAAACGTTTCTTCATAATCTATTCCCTTTTTCTAAGAGAAGCCACGAGCTACAAATCTTGCCTTGTTTTTCTCTATGCTGCCATCTGCAACATGCTTGATCTTGTAGATCCATTTGGAAGCCACAACAGACTTCCCTTTAGGTCTTGGGACAACATCCCAAACATCATTTTTCATTATTGATTAGTATTCTTCGACCATGGCATCCTTCCATTCTTTCTTTTCCGCTGCTTCTTCATAACTGGAAGGTTCTTTATTCATGATGTCGTAGAGTAAAGCAACATAGATGGTATGTGATATGGTTCTCTTCTTTGCTCTGTGTTCTTCTGGAATGCCAAATCTTTCTGCATCTTGAATGAGCTCTCTAGCCCATACAGGTTTCCTCTTGTGGTAGTTATCCTCACGGGGTGGATCTACAAGTTCTTGCAGATCTTTCAACTCACGAACAACTTTTGGAATTGCTTCAGACATGGTAGTGTCTTGAAATCTAGTTTCCTTAGCTTCTTCATAAACTTCGATAGGTGCCTTCCTTGATTTGATGAATGCTGATTTTTCATCAAATGTTACATCCCTGCTGACATCAATCTTCTTGAACCCTGGGAAGTATATTCTGTAAGCCTTCAAGTTTTCACTGTAACCCACAAAGATACCCTTCTTTCTTGAAGGATCTAGTTTGGTCCTCTTTTCCTTCGGGACATGAGTGTATACTGGACAACCAAATATTCTGAGATGGTTGACTTAGGTTTCTTACCAAAAAAGACTTCTTCTGGAGTTTTGTTGTCCAATATCTTGTGGGGTGTTCTGTTCTGCACATATACAGTTGTTCTAGCTGCTTCTGCCCATAGATGCATAGGTAGATCCTGGTCATGTAGCATTGCTCTTGTTGCTTCCATGATTGTTCTATTCTTCCTTTCTGCAACTCCATTCTGTTGTGGATTGTAAGGAGTAGTCAACTCCCTCTTAATCCATGAATCACTGCAAAGCTTCTTGAATTCACCTGAGGTGAATTCTCCACCATTGTCGGATCTGAATGTTTTGATCTTCTTATCAGTTTGATTCTCCATCAAGGTTTTGAATTCCTTGAACTTATCAAACACCTCATCTTTGTTCTTCAAGAAGTAGACCCAAGTCTTCCTGGAGAAGTCATCTATGAAAGATACATAGTAAACATACCCAGTCAGAGAACTGGATGACATAGGACCACATACATCTGAGTGGATGATTTCCAAGATATCTTTTGCCTTGCTTTCACTGCTTGGAAATTCCTTCTTAATGTTCTTTCCTTTTGCACATCCTTTGCAAACACTTTCATGTTTGGTCTTGATTTCAGGAAGACCTTCTACAGCCTTACTTGCAATTGGTAATGCCTTGTAGTGCATATGTGCAAGTCTTCTATGCCAAATTTCACTTGGCTCCATGGAGTCATGTACCATGGCATGTCCAGGTTGTCCCTTCAATTTATACAATTCTCCCCCTTGCTCTCCAATCAGTACTGCATCATCAATATTTTTATCTTTTAGCCACATTAGGACTTGGCCATCCACAAATGCAACCCTCATACCTTTTGCATCCAATGTAGATATGGAGAGAGGATTCTTCTTGAGTCCAGGTACATGCAAAACATCTTTCATCTTCAAAGACTTCCCAGAGTCTAGATTGTAGGAGGCCTCACCACTTCCTTTGATAGGGTATTGGTAGTCATCCCCAAGTTTCACCTTATGGGGTGACTCATGTTCAGATAGGTTAGCAAAGGATTCTTTAAACCCAGTCATGTGTTTTGAAGCCCCACTGTCAATTAACCAATCATTACAACCATGGGATATAGTACCTGTGAGAGCATATATTAGAACATACTCTTCTTCGCTTGATGAGTTATCATCATCACTTTCTGCTCTAGCCTTCTTCTTGGGAGGTTCATCATCCTCGGCAGCATGAGCATGAAAACTTCTTTTGCTACCCTTCTTCTTCTTGTTGAAGTTGTTGTTGTCCTTCTTGTTCTTGGGACAATTTATGGCAATATGTCTCTTTTTTCATTACAGGTGAAGCATATTCTTCTTTCTTTATAGTGATGTGAAGATTTCTTGGAGTGAGATGGCTCTCTCTTGGACTTCCCTTTCTTGGTGTGAGCTGTGAGAGCTTGATCTTCATTCCCCATCTTTTCTTTTCGGGCCACAAGCCTTGCTTCTTCTTGAGAACATTCTTCCCTCAATCTATTGAAGGAGATCAACTTCTTCCTTGCACAAATTCCTTGAATAAAGAAATCCCATGACCTGGGTAGGCCATTTAGAGTGGTCATGACAACTTCACCATTCTCCACCATTTCATCTACCGCTTCCAGTTGTTCCTTAATCTGGGAGACCCTAGAAAAACAAGATTGAATGGTTTCTCCATTCTGAAACTTTACTCCTTTCTATTGGTTCCGCAAGGTCATCTTCCGATTTATGTTCTTCCTTTCAAATAGCTTGGTCAAAGAGTCAAACATCTCCTTGGGTGTCTTTAGAGAAGACACATGGGGTATGAGATGGTCTTTGATAGAATCAGCAATAATTCTCTTTGCCTTGACCAAGTTCTTTTTATGCAATACTTTAGCCTCTTCATCCTCTGGGATAGGGATGTCTTCTTTTATATATATGAGTCCAACTCATTCTCTTCCAGGATTAACCCAATCCTATACTTCCAACCTCGGAATTTATCAGCCTCTTCCAGCTTATCCTCAAGCTTGGTGTGGTGAGACATCTTAAAGAGTACTTCAAATAAAAATAGAAAAGATTTAGGTCTTACCACTTGAAATGATGAAAACTGGATCTGGTCCCGAATTAGGGTTTGTCAAAAAAACCCTAAAAATTCAAAATGTGAATTTCAACTTTCTGAAAGGATAAAGAGATGTGCCTTGATGAGCTAATCAGCCTGGTGTATTCAGAATTTGAGATCAGCAAAGCTTTACCCTTTAGATTTTCCTTTTTGTCCTCCCAGGTTCACTGGGAGAGCCCTGAATTAGGGTTTGAGTTTCTCGGAGATCTACCCAGCCAAAAATCTTGATCCAAAGCTCTAAACTTCAGATTTTGCAAGGAGCTTCCAGCTATGTCTTCAAATTTTAGAAATTCCTATTTTTGTGGAAACCCTAATTTTTAGGGCCAAATATAAAAATGCTCAGAATTGAATTCTGATTGGACAGATAGATTCTCCTTGATGAGTAGAGTCAATACTGCTTTTCCAAAAACTGTTGAGAGAAACCCAATAAACAAGAAACTCAAGTTTTTGTCACTGCAAAATGTCTTCTTCTCAGGTTAGCTCTGATACCATGTTAAATTTTGAGCATTAATTCACAATACTCTTGGATCTTTACTGAGAGAATAACATATACAGTATATCAATGCATAACAATCACAATAAGCATGACAAGCATCACAAGAATCAAAAGCATGAGAGACAAGAGACACAAAGTTTCCGTGGGGAAAACCCTAAGGTGAAAAACCCCACAACTTCCTCAGAGATAGAGAGAGCAATGGCTCAACCAAAGTACAACCAAAATACACTAAGATAGTCTCCTAGTATCATATGATCCTCCTCCTCACTAGTGCACCACTTTCTGAGTGAGAGAAGTGTGTGTTTCCGAGTGATCAAAATAGAGATCTCCCGATCTCTATTTATACTAGTTTGTTTGCCCAGTTACACTATGGGGCCAACTTGTCTAGCTAGGTACATCCACAATATAATATATATTTCAAGGCTGACCCCACACATGGTGGTCTAATAACCCATCATCAGGTACACACACTTGCGACACTTGTCAATACACATGACGACACTTTCTTATAGAGGAATAACACATCTCTTATAAGGGTACCATAAATATATATGAAATACATAGATTAAATACATTCCGAAGTTACATATACATCAATAGGATCAGGTGTGATCTCTTGGTTTAGCAGGAAGCAATCCTGCGTAGCACTGAGTACAGCCAAAGCAGAGTATGTTATAGCATGTTTGGCTAGTTCTGAGGCAGTATGGCTCCGGAAGCTACTGTTTGATTTATTTGATCTCCTGTTGGAGGCTACTGGTATCTTTTGTGACAACCAGAGTTGTGTGAAGCTGTCTGAGAACTCGGTGTTCCACGACAGGTCGAAACACATAGAGATCAAATATCACTATATTAGGGATATGGTGCAGAGAGGAGCAGTGAAGCTCCTGTATGTTGCAACAAATGAGCAGATTGCAGATGTGCTGACGAAGCCACTAGCCAGAGTGAAGTTCGAGTACTTCAGAGAGAGGCTTGGTGTCTTTCATATCGACGACACTTCGAGGAAGAAGTGATGGACACATCTGCTGAATCCATTCCAAACATGGTGAGAGGAGGATCCTTCCCATGACTGTGGCTGTAAGCACTGGATGATGAGCATCAAGACGATGCTCCAGTAACTGCTTTGTATATGCATTAGTTGGATGCTCTGATCAGTTTGATCATATATTTGTATGTACGCATCATGTTGGATGCTGGATATGATCGGTTGGATCATTTATATGTATATGTATGTACCCATCATGTTGGATGTTGGATATGATCAGTTGGATCATTTATATGTATGTACGCATCATGTTGGATGCTTTGATCAGTGTGATCATGTATTTGTATATGCATCATGTTGGATGCTTGATATGATCAGTTGGATCATGGATTTGTATCAGGTGGATACTTGTATGATCAGTGTGATCATGTACTTATGTATGTATCAGGTGGATACTTGTATGATCAGTGTGATCATGTACTTATGTATGTATCAGGTGGATGCATTATGTATATCAGGTGGATGCATTATATGATCAGGCAGATCATGTATGATGATATGTATCAGGTAGATACTTTGTGTGCATCAGATGGATATATTGTTTGATCAGGATGATCACAAATGATGAGCTTCAGGATGATTCTCCAGATGATACCCATCAGGTTGATATGATGATGATCAGGATGATCACAGATGATGAGCTTCAGGATGTTGCTCCAGATGATATGCATTGGGTTGATGCTATGATGATGATCAGGTTGATCATGTGATGATGTACATCAGGATGATGTATGGTGAGTATCGGTTTGATACTTTGTGGTCGTGGACAGGTTGTGCAGGTAGCATAGAAAATATCCTTTAAAAACCAGACAGGTAGAGCGGTGTGCTCGTAACAGCCTGGGTTGCTCTATCGAGATCCAGATACGTAGAACGGTGTGCTCGTAACATCCTGGGATGCTCTGAGTAGGTTTTGCTCAATTTCTCATAGAAAAGATCCTTTAAAATCTGGACAAGTAGAGTGGTATGCTCGTAACAGCTTGGGATGCTCTATCGAGATCTGGACAGGTAGAGCAGTTTGCTCATAATATCCTCGGTTGCTCTAAGTAATTTTTGCGAAAGTTCACATAGAAAAGATCCTTTAAAATCTGGACAGGTAGAGCAGTGTGCTCGTAACAGCCTGGGATGCTCTACCGAGATCCAGACAGGTAGAGTGGTTTGCTCGTAACATCCTGGGATGCTCTGAGTAGGTTTTGTGAAGGTCAACATGTAAAGGATCCTGGGAGATCCGATAGGTTGAGCAGTGTGCTTGTAATCAATCCTGGGATGGTATTTCGAGGTTTTGTTGAGGCACGTAATCAGTCCTAAGTATTCCACAGTATGGCCAGTGATGATGAAGACCTACAGGTGGTGGACCTACATCCAATATGAAAAAGGACTGGCTCTGTAGAACTTCCTATGACAAGTAGATCAAAGATTGATTGAGATAGCAGCAGCAGTGATGATGACGATGATTCGAGGATGATGATTCATTGATGATGATCCAGAGAAGAAGACTTGTGCTAGCAGATCTGTGTCAAGAAATACCTTCCTAGTTAAGAGGGAGTGTTGATGCATATGTAACTTCGGAATTTATTTCATCTATGTATTTTATTGTACTCCTATAGAGATGTATTATTCCTCTATACGGAAGTTTCATCATTTCTATTGACAAGTGTGGCAAGTGTCGTAACTTGCCGATGGGTTATTAGACCACCATGTGTGGGGTCGACCTTGATTAAGTTAACCTGGGGTTATTAGGATTTGTTAAACAAGTCGACCCCATAGGTTTATTAGGCTGCTCAGAACAAGTATAAATAGAGAGCGAGATCTCTCTATTTGATCACTTCAGAACTCACATTTCCTTCACTCGAAAAGTAGCGCACATGTGAGGAGGAGGATCAGCTGCTGGGAGGAGTCTATCTCTGTGTACTTGGGTTGTACTTTGGTTGTGATATTGCTCTATCTATCTCTAAGGAAGTTGTGGGGTTTTTCACCTTAGAGTTTTCCCCATGGAAACTTTGTGTGTCTATTGTCTCTTATGATTGCATCTTGTGATGATTCATATGTTTGCTATGATTGATATGCATTGATATGTTGTACATGTTATTCTCTCAGTAAAGATCCTAGAGTATATTAAATTAATGCTCAAAAATTAACAAAATCAAGAGATTAACCTGTAGGGTTATGTTGATTCTGATTGGGCAGGCAGTGCTGTAGATAGGAAGAGCACTTAGGGATGATGCTTCAGTATGGGATCCAGTATGATCTCTCGGTTTAGCAGGAAGCAGTCGTGCATGACACTGAGTACAACCAAAGTAGAGTATGTTGCAACTTGTTCGGCTAGTTGTGAGGCAGTATGGCTTATGAAGCTACTGTCTTATTTGTTTGATCTCCAGTTAGAGGTGACTTATATATTCTGTGACAACCAGAGTTGTGTAGAGTTGTCTGAGAACCCGGTGTTCCATGACAACTCGAAGCATATTGAGATCAAGTATCACTATATCATGGATATGGTGCAGAGAGGAGCAGTAAAGCTCTAGTATGTTGTGACGGACAAGCAAATAGCCGATGTGTTGACCAAGCCGCTATCCAGAGTGAAGTTTGACTAATTCAGAGAGAAGCTTGGTGCTCTTCAGATCGAGGTTCCTTCCAAGAGGAAGTGATGAGTCCGGAAGACGCAAATGCAGATGAGCCATTCCAGCATGGTGGCAGGAAAGTCCTCCCATGGTCGTTGATATAAGTGTCGGGCCATTCTGGAATGGTGGCATGAAATTCCTCCCATGGCCGTTGATATAAATGTCGAGCCATTCCGGTATGGTTGCAGGAAATTCCTCCCATGGACATTGATGTAAGTGCTGAGCCTTTCCTGAATGGTGGTAGTAAATTCCTCCCATGTCAGTTGATGTAAGTGTTGTTCCTTTCCCAAATGGTGGTAGGAAAGTCCTACCATATCTGTTGATGTAAGTGTTGAGCCTTTCCTGAATGGTGGTAGGAAAGTCGTCCCATGTCAATTGATGTAAGTGTTGTGTCTCACATGCTGGTAGGAAAGTCCTCGCATGTTGGTAGATTGGGTCTCGTATGGTGGTAGGAAAGTCCTCCCACACTAGAGACATTGTGATGTGCATCTGGGTTGTGCTCCATGTGACGATGAGATGATCTGAAGATGATAAGGCGATAGTAGGAGATGTAGGTGTTTGCAGAGGAAATGTAATGACTGGTCTTGGGTTGTACCTACTTGATGGCTTGCTCGTAGATATGATGAAGACCTACATGGAGGCTAGGCCTACATCCAGCATGAAAAAGGGTTGGCTCTGTAGAACTTCCTATGACGAGTAGATTCGACATATGTCACCAATCGATGATCGACATGATGAGGATTGTAGCAACGACAATGATGACCCAATGTTGACGTCTATGTTACGGTATTGATGATGATATAGCGAGGAAGATTTGTGTCCATACGTGTTGATGATTGTGTCAAGAGAATACCTTCCTAGTTAAGAGGGAGTGTTAATGTAATTGTAACTTCGGAAGATATTCACTTATATTTTATATTGTATTTTATTTGTACATCCGACATATATGTTTATTCCTCTGGTCGAAGAACTCATTATTGTATTTGGTCATGTAAATTCATTGAGGTTAACCCTCCATTGTAAGTCGAGGCAATAGACCCCAGAGTCAGATTGTATTAGGGTTAATAGAGTCTCCTAGAGAAGTCAGCTCAGTCAAGTACAACTGGGGTCGACCTAGTAAGTGAAAAGGTCAAGTGAAAGATAAAGTATAAATAGAGAGTGGAGATCTCTCATTTGGACATCACACTCACTCACAAGTTCACATAGGAGGAGAAGAAAAGGAGTTGTAGAAGACCATCTTTATTTTGGGGTTTTACTTTTGACATTGTATTGGTGACTATTTTATCTCTAAGGAAGTTGCAGGGTTGTCTCCTTTATGGTTTCCCTAAGTAAATTCTTTGGGTCTATTGTGTTATGTTGTGCATGTTATTCTTTCAGTAAGATACTAGATAAAAGTTAGAAAATCTAACAATATCGCGCCCCCCAAAAACACAATTCAGAAGGCGGCATATAATCCAACTGCTCGTGTTGTTCAAAACTATAATATAGTTGAGGACTAATCTCAAGCACCTTGTGCCATGTCTAGTCTTGAAGTTATACGGCATTGCCCTAATTAGCGTAGAACTATGTTGCCATCCCTTGGTGCCGTGGATCCTGAAACTTCCAACACCATTATGTTCAATTTGGAATATTTCAAGTCGAGGCTTTCCCATGAACTTGTGTTTCAAATTCATATGACAATTTGTGGGAAAAACATCCATCGAACTATTTTGTGTTGGAGTATTTCACAACCACACATCATTTATTTGAGCCTTAAAGCTTAATTATCCACTTATCCTAAGTATTTTGACTCCATCATGTGCTTACATCATCAGTAGAACACAGTTTCAGTCAACTGGGCCTCCTCCTACATTCTAGGAGCCAATTGGGCCATCATCTGAGCCTCCTCCACCATTCAGGGGGTGATTTGCATGACTAATGCACACTAATCAGTCCAACTAACAACATTTACTATTTTATTCATCCAACTGGTGATACTAGGGCGCCTTACTACACTGTTGGACCTGATTTGGTATTATTCTCACCTAACATTTAGTTCAACTACAGACATATGGCGCCCTCCCCTACTTTTGGGCAATCAGGTGAGTTCTGCATTGAGTTAGACTCGATTTGTCAATTACAGAGTCAGTTAGAGTCAATTATTGATTAGTTAAGTGGTTAACTGATGTGTCGAGTGGTGTTAACTGCATAGTAAGCCACTCTCATGCATCAATTCGAATGACCACCTTTGGAATTCGAATTGCTTGGCTTATCGTAGCCATTGTTACACATTGTAAACTATCTTCTGAGTTTATGAGATTATTCTACTGCTGCAAACCTTCTGCACAGTGTTTCCATACATTTTGCTGCATGCATCTCTAGTAATTGTTGTGTTTGTTCCATAGATCTGATGTGCTTGATATTTCACATTTTGGATGAAGGTGCCTACACCTCGATCGTGTCTTTGTCCCATTGGAGAGCTATTGTCTCTCCTGAAGTTATCGAGGTTTTCAACCCTATGGGCTATTACCATCTTTAGTCGTGGAATTGGGGGGGAAAGTGTTTCTATTCATGTGGAAATAGTAGATTATCCTTTGGATTACAACATTTTGCTTGGTGAAAACTGGTTTTATGCAATGACTGCAGTCGCATCCTTATTTTTTCGCTTAGTACAATTTCCTCATCAAGGTAAAATTGTCACTATAGACCAACTCGACTTTTTCACTCTCGATATCCATTCCAATAATACCCACAATGTTTCATTATTGGTACATTCTATGCCTCAATATGAGGATGTGGGTGTAGGACTCCTCAAATATTCCCTATCATAGGATTTTTTCCCGAAATTATGTGCCCAGTTTCCACAGTTAACATGATTTCATCAACGGCACAACAATCCCTTGAATCAAATGATCCTTGGGTAGTACCTAGATCATCTGAGTGTGAAACCATTGGTGATCAAATGCCTTTCAATTTGAATGAGGAAACATATCACACAATCCAATCTGTTTCAGAAAATTCATATTATGATGACCACCATCTCGTGGCATCGGACCCTTATACCCTGTTGTCTTAGATAGACTCTTCTTTGCCATCTTTAGATTACCTCCTATATACTTTTCCATCTGATGAGTTTATTATTGAATTTATGAGCTTAGATGAGTCTCCATGGGAAGATTGTCATCATCAATCATCTTTCCTTCCTAACATCCAAACGGTAGAACATGAAAGAAGGGTATCTTTGTGGGTTACAGTGAAAGCTCGAAGGCTTACAGAATATACTTTCCAAGGTTCAAGAAAATTGATGTCAGCAATGATGTGACATTTGATGAAAACTCAGCATTCATCAAATCAAGGAAGACACCTGTTGAAGATTATGAAGAACCTAAAGAAACTAGATTTCAAGACACTACTATGACTAAAGCAATTCCAGATGCAGTTCGTGAAATTGAAGATCCGCAAGAACCTGTAGATCCACCCCGTGAGAGTAACTCCCACAAGAGGAAACCTGCATGGGCTAAAGAGCTCATTCAAGATGCAGAAAGATATGGCATTCCAGAAAAAGAACACAGAGCAGAGAAGAGAACTAGATCTCATACCAACTATGTTGCTTTACTCTGTGATATCATGAACAAAGAACCTTCCAATTATGAAGAAGCAGTGGAAAAGAAAGAATGGAAGGATGCGATGGTCGAAGAATAACAATCAATAATGAAGAATGATGTTTGGGATTTTGGCCCAAGACCTGAAGGGAAGTCTCTTGTGACTTCCAAATGGATCTACAAGATCAAGCATGCTGCAGATGGAAGCATAGAGAAATACAAGGCAAGATTTGTAGCTCGTGGCTTCTCTCATAAAGAGGGAATAGATTATGAAGAAACTTTTGCTCCTGTACCCAGAAACAATTCCATCAGATCAGTATATGGCTTCAGTGATGAAATGTAAGATACACCAGATGGATGTCAAGACAGCTTTCTTGAATGGTGTAGTCGAGGAGGAAGTGTATGTGGAGCAGCCACTTGGTTTTGAGACACATGACAAGGAGTCATATGTGTGCAAACTGAAGAAAGCCTTGTATGGCTTGAAGCAAGCTCCCAGGACTTGGTATGGTAGGATAGATGGCTTTCTATCCAGTTTGGGCTTTACCAAGAGTAAAGCGGATTCCAACCTTTATTACAAGGTTGAGGAAGGAAATCCAGTGATACTACTTCTGTATGTGGATGATCTGTTTGTAACAGGTAATGATAGTTTGATTGCCGATACTAAGAGGAAGCTTGCAGCCGAGTTCGAGATGAAGGACTTGGGGATGATGCACTATTTTCTAGGCATGTAGGTGTGGCAGAGTGCAGATGGTATCTTCCTTGGACAAGGGAAGTATGCAGTAGAGATCCTGAAGCTTCTGTGTGATGCTTCATCTGAGCTGGTTGATGTCACTATGTATCGTCAGATAATTGGGTCCTTGATGTACCTGATGAACACGAGACCAGATATTTTCTTTGCTGTGAACACATTCATCCAGTTCCTGACAGATCCCAGAGGTGTTCACCTGGTTGCTGTAAAGCATATTCTGAGGTACCTGAAGGGTACAGTTGACTATGGGCTCAATTATGATGCGAATCAAAAGTTTAACCTGCAAGGTTATGTTGATTCAGATTGGACAGGAAGTGCTGCAGATAGGAAGATCACATCTGGGTGTTGCTTCAGTATGGGATCTGTTAAATTTTGAGCATTAATTCACAATACTCTTGGATCTTTACTGAGAGAATAACATATACAGTATATCAATGCATAACAATCACAATAAGCATGACAAACATCACAAGAATCAAAATCATGAGAGACAAGAGACACAGAGTTTCCGTGGGGAAAACCCTAAGGTGAAAAACTACACAACTTCCTCAGAGATAGAGAGAGCAATGGCTCAACCAAAGTACAACCAAAATACACTGAGATAGTATCCTAGTAGCAGATGATCCTACTCCTCACTAGTGCGCCACTTTCTGAGTGAGAGAAGTGTGTGTTTTCGAGTGATCAAAATAGAGATCTCTTGATCTCTATTTATACTAGTCTGTTTGCCCAGTTACACTATGGGGCCGACTTGTCTAGCTAGGTACATCCACAATATAATATATATTTCAGGGCCGACCCCACACATGGTGGTCTAATAACCCATCGGCAAGTACACACACTTGCGACACTTGTCAATACACATGACGACACTTCCTTATAGAGGAATAACACATCTCTTATAAGGGTACAATAAATATAGATGAAATACATAGATGAAATACATTCCAAAGTTACATATACATCAACACTCCCTCTTAACTAGGAAGGTATTTCTCGACATAGTTCTACTAGACAAGTCTTCTTCTCAGGATCATCATCATCGATGCATCGTCATCATCATCGTCACTGCGGTTGCTATCTCAACCAATCTCTGAATCTACTCGTCATAAGAAGTTATACAGAGCCAGTCCTTTTTCATACTGGATGTAGGCCCACCACCTGCAGGTCTTCATCACTGGCCATACTGTGGAATCCTCAGGACTTATAATGTACGTCACAAAACCTGGCTGCAGCATCCCAGGCTATTATGAGCACACAACTCTACCTGTCGGATCTCCCAGGAGCACATTACATGTGACCCATCACAAAACCTGGTTGAAGCATCCCAGGCTATTACGAGCACACAGCTCTACCTGTCGGATCTCCCAGGACCACATTACATGTGATCTCACCACAAAACCTGGCTGAAGCATCCCAGGCTGTTACGAGCACACAGCTCTACCTGTCAGATCTCCCAGGAGCACATTACATGTGGTCCTCCACAAAACCTGGATGAAGCATCTGAGGCCTTTTTCATCCTATCCAGATCTCCCAGGAGCAAATTACATGTGTTCATGGCAAAACCTGGCTGAAGCATTTGAGGCCTTTTCCATCCTGTCCAAATCTCCCAGGAGCAAATTACATGCCATAGGACAAAACCTCGCAAGAGCGTCTCAGGATGTTACGGGTACACAAATCCGACCTGAAGATCTCCCAGGGCACAAATTACATGTCCTCCCATAGCAATGTCTCAAAAGAGCATCCCAAGCTGTTACGAGTACACAACTCTGACCTATAGGATCTCCCAGACATTCTCATCTGCACAACCTGATCCACAGCCACAAAGTATCGTCCTGATACTCACCATACATCATCCTAATGTACACATGATCATCCTGATCATCATCACTGCATTGTCCTGATGCATGTCATCTGGAGAAGCTCGTCATCCATGATCATCCTAATCATACAATGCATCCACCTGATGCATACCAAGTATCTACCTGATACATATCACCATACACAGTGTATCCACCTAATACATAGATACATGATCCACAAAATGTATCCATCAACATACATGATCTACCTGATCATACCTAATATATATGAACATACATGATCTACCTTATCATACCTGATATATATCAACATACATTATCTACATGATCATACAATGTATCCACCTGATACAAATAGAGATACATGGTCCAAGCATCCAACATGATGCATATACAAAATACATACAAATGATCCAACTGATCATATCCATCATCTAACATGATGCATACATACATATACATATAAATGATCCAACTGATCATATCCAGCATCCAACATCATGCATACATACATATATATATAAATGATCCAACTAATCATATCCAGCATCCAACATGATGCGTACATACATATACATATAAATGATCCAACTGATCATATCCAGCAGAAACTACAACATTATCCTGATACTCATCATCCAGCACTTACATCCACAGCCATGTGAAGGATCCTCCTTCCAACATGCTTGGAATGGCTTCAACAAATGTGTCCATCACTTCTTACTCGAAGTGTCATCGATCTGAAGAACACCAAGCCTCTCCCTGAAGTATTCGAACTTCACTCTGGCTAGTGGATTCGTCAGTACATCTGCAATCTGCTCGTCCGTCGCATACAGGAACTTCACAGCTCCTCTCTACACCATATCCCTGATATAGTGATATTTGATCTCTATGTTCTTCAACCTGTCATGAAACACAAGGTTCTCGGACAGCTTCACACAACTCTAGTTATCACAAAAGATACCAGTAGCATCCAACGAAAGATCAAATAACTCAGACAGTAGCTTCCGTAGCCATACTTCCTCACAACTAGCTGAACAGGCTGCAACATACTATGCCTCAGCTGTACTCAGTGCTATGCAGGACTGCTTCCTGCTAAACCAAGAGATCACACCTGATCCCATAGAAAAGTAGCATCCAGATGTGCTCTTCCTACTGCAACACTGCCAGCCCAATCTGAATCAACATAACCCTACAGGTTAAACTTTTGATTCGCTTCATACTTGAGCCCATAATCCACTGTACCCTTCAAGTACCTCAGAACATGCTTTACAGCAATCAGATGAACACTCCTTGGATCTGTTAGGAACTGATTCAAAGCGTTCACAGCAAAGCAAATATCTGGTCTTGTGTTCGTCAGGTACATCAAGGACCCAATCATCTGACGATACATAGAGATATCAACTGGCTCAGATGAAGCATCACATAGAAGCTTCAGTTTCGATGCCATAGGTGTGGCCATGGCCTTGCAATCCATCATCCCGAATCTCTTCAAGATATCTACTGTGTACTTCCCTTAACCAAGGAATATCCCATCTGCTTTCTGCCACACCTCCATACCTAGGAAATAGTGCATCATTCCTAAGTCTTTCATATCAAACTCGGCAGCAAGCTTCTTCTTAGTATCTGCAATCAATCTGTCATCTCCTGTTACAAATAAGTCATCCACATACAGGAGTAGAATCACAGAATTCCCTTCCTCAACCTTGTAGTAAAGGTTGGAATCCGCTTTACTCTTGGTAAAGTCCAAACTAGATAGGAAATTGTCCATCCTACCTTACCAAGTTCTGGGAGCTTGCTTCAAGGCATACAAGGCTTTCTTCAATCTGCATACATATGACTCCTTGTCATGTATTTCAAACCCGAGTGGCTGCTCCACATAAACTTCCTCTTCAACTAAACCATTCAAGAAGGCAGTCTTGACATCCATCTTTTGTATCTTCCATTTCATTGTTGTAGCCAGGGCAAGTACTGTTCTGATGGAAGTGTACCTAGCTGCAGGGCAAACGTTTCTTCATAATCTATTCCCTCTTTCTGAGAGAAGCCACGAGCTACAAATCTTGCCTTGTATTTCTCTATGCTGCCATCTGCAACATGCTTGATCTTGTAGATCCATTTGGAAGTCACAACAGACTTCCCTTTAGGTCTTGGGACAACATCCCAAACATCATTTTTCATTATTGATTGGTATTCTTTGACCATGGCATCCTTCCATTCTTTCTTTTCCGCTGCTTCTTCATAATTGGAAGGTTCTTTATTCATGATGTCGTAGAGTAAAGCAACATAGATGGTATGTGATATGTTTCTCTTCTTTGCTCTGTGTTCTTCTTCTAGAATGCCAAATCTTTCTGCATCTTGAATGAGCTCTCTAGCCCATACAGGTTTCCTCTTGTGGGAGTTATCCTCACGGGGTGGATCTACAAGTTCTTGTGGATCTTCAAACTCACGAACAACTTTTGGAATGCTTCAGACATGGTAGTGTCTTGAAATCTAGTTTCCTTAGGTTCTTCATAAACTTCGATAGGTGCCTTCCTTGATTTGATGAATGCTAATTTTTCATCAAATGTTACATCCCTGCTGACGTCAATCTTCTTGAACCCTGGGAAGTATATTCTGTAAGCCTTCGAGCTTTCACTGTAACCCACAAAGATACCCTTCTTTCTTGAAGGATCTAGTTTGGTCCTCTTTTCCTTTGGGACATGAGTGTATACTGGACAACCAAATATTTTGAGATGGTTGACTTCAGGTTTCTTACCACAAAAGACTTCTTCTGGTGTCTTATTGTCCAATATCTTGTGGGGTGTTCTGTTCTGCACATATACAGCTGTTCTAACTGCTTCTGCCCATAGATGCATAGGTAGATCCTGGTCATGTAGCATTGCTCTTGCTGCTTCCATGATTGTTCTGTTCTTCCTTTCTGCAACTCCATTCTGTTGTGGATTGTAAGGAGTAGTCAACTCCCTCTTAATCCCTGAATCACTGCAAAGCTTCTTGAATTCACCTGAGGTGAATTCTCCACCATTGTCGGATATGAATGTTTTGATCTTCTTGTCAGTTTGATTCTCCATCAATGTTTTGAATTCCTTGAACTTATCAAACACCTCATCTTTGTTCTTCAAGAAGTAGACCCAAGTCTTCCTGGAGAAGTCATCTATGAAATAGACATAGTAAACATACCCAGTCAGAGAACTGGATGACATAGGACCACATACATCTGAGTGGATGATTTCCAAGATATCTTTTTCCTTGCTTTCACTGCTTGGAAATGCCTTCTTAATGTTCTTTCCTTTTGCACATCCTTTGCAAACACTTTCATGTTTGGTCTTGATTTCAGGAAGACCTTCTACAGCCTTACTTGCAATTGGTAATGCCCTGTAGTGCATATGTGCAAGTCTTCTATGCCAAAGTTCACTTGGCTCCATGGATTCATGTACCATGGCATGTCCAGGTTGTCCCTTCAATTTATACAATCCTCCCCCTTGCTCTCCAATCACTACTGCATCATCAATAGTTTTACCTTTTGGCCACATTAGGACTTGGCCATCCACAAATGCAACCCTCATACCTTTTGCATCCAATGTAGATATGGAGAGTAGATTCTTCTTGAGCCCAGGTACATACAAAACATCTTTCATCTTCAAAGACTTCCCAGAGTCTAGATTGTAGGAGGCCTCACCACTTCCTTTGATAGGGTATTGGTAGTCATCTCCAAGTTTCACCTTATGGGGTGACTCATGTTCAGATAGGTTAGCAAAGGATTCTTTAAACCCAGTCATGTGTTTTGAATCCCCACTGTCAATTAACCAATCATTACAACCATGGGAGATAGTACCTGTGAGAGAAGATATTAGAACATACTCTTCTTCGCTTGATGAGTTATCATCATCACTTTCTGCTCTAGACTTCTTCTTGGGAGGTTCATCATCCTCGGCAGCATGAGCATGAAACCTTCTTTTGCTTCCCTTCTTCTTCTTGTTGAAGTTGTTGTTGTCCTTCTTGTTCTTGGGACAATTTATGGAAATATGTCCCTTTTTTCATTACAGGTGAAGCATATTCTTCTTTCTTTATAGTGATGTGAAGATTTCTTGGAGTGAGATGCCTCTCTCTTGGACTTCCCTTTCTTGGTGTGAGTTGTGAGATCTTGATCTTCATTCCCCATCTTTTCTTTTCGAGCCACAAGCCTTGCTTCTTCTTGAGAACATTCTTCCCGCAATCTGTTGAAGGAGATCAACTTCTTCCTTGCACAAATTCCTTGAATAAAGAAATCCCATGAACTGGGTAGGCCATTTAGAGTGGTCATGACAACTTCACCATTCTCCACCATTTCATCTACCGCTTCCAGTTGTTCCTTAATCTGGGAGACCCTAGAAAAATAAGATTGAATGGTTTCTCCATTCTGAAACTTTACTCCTTTCAATTGGTTCCGCAGGGTCATCTTCCGATTTATGTTCTTCCCTTCAAATAGCTTGGTCAAAGAGTCAAACATCTCCTTGGTTGTCTTTAGAGAAGACACATGGGGTATGAGATGGTCTTTGATAGAATCAGCAATAATTCTCTTTTCCTTTACCAAGGTCTTCTTATGCAATACTTTAGCCTCTTCATCCTCTGGGATAGGGATGTCTTCTTTTATATATGAGTCCAACTCGTTCTCTTCCAGGATTAACCCAATCCTATACTTCCAAGCTTGGAAGTTATTAGCCCCTTCAAGCTTATCCTCAAGCTTGGTGTGGTGAGACATCTTAAAGAGTACTTCAAATAAAAATAGAAAATATTTATGTCTTACCACTTGAAATGCTGAAAACTGGATCTGGTCCCAGATTAGGGTTTGTCGAAAAAACCCTAAAAATTAAAAATGTGAATTTCAACTTTCTGAAAGGATAGAGAGATGCACCTTAATGAGCTGATCAGCCTGGTGTATTCAGAATTTGAGATCAGCAAAGCTTTACCCTTCAGCTTTGCCTTTTTGTCCTTCCGGGTTCACTGGGAGAGCCCTGAATTACGGTTTGAGTTTCCCGGAGATCTACCCAGCCAAAAATCTCGATCCAAAGCTCTAAACTGCAATTTTTTCAAGGAGCTTCCAGCTATGTCTTCAGATTTCAAAAATTCATATTTTTGTGGAAACCCTAATTTTTAGGGCCAAATAGGAAAATGCTCAGAATTGAATTCTGATTGGACAGATAGATTCTCCTTGATGAGTAGATTCAATACTGCTTTTCCAAAAACTGTGGAGAGAAACCCAATAAACAAGAAACTCAAGTTTCTGTCACTACAAAATGTCTTCTTCTCAGGTTAGCTCTGATACCATGTTAAATTTTGAGCATTAATTCACAATACTCTTGGATCTTTACTGAGAGAATAACATATACAGTATATCAATGCATAACAATCACAATAAGCATCACAAGCATCACAAGAATCAAAAGCATGAGAGACAAGAGACACAAAGTTTCCGTGGGGAAAACCCTAAGGTGAAAAACCCCACAACTTCCTCAGCGATAGAGAGAGCAATGGCTCAACCAAAGTACAACCAAAATACACTGAGATAGTCTCCTAGTAGCATATGATCCTCCTACTCACTAGTGCGCCACTTTCTGAGTGAGAGAAGTGTGTGCTTCCGAGTGATCAAAATAGAGATCTTCCGATCTCTAATATACTAGTCTGTTTGCCCAGTTACACTATGGGGCCAACTTGTCTAGCTAGGTACATCCACAATATAGTATATATTTCAGGGTCGGCCCCACACATGGTGGTCTAATAACCCATCAGCAAGTACACACACTTGCGACACTTGTCAATACACATGACGACACTTTCTTATAGAGGAATAACACATCTCTTATAAGGGTACAATAAATATAGATGAAATACATTCTGAAGTTACATATACATCAAAAGGATCAGGTGTGATCTCTTGGTTTAGCAGGAAGCAATCCTGCATAACACTGAGTACAGCCAAAGCAGAGTATGTTACAGCATGTTCGGCTAGTTGTGAGGCAGTATGGCTCCAGAAGCTACTGTATGAGTTATTTGATCTCCTGTTGGAGGCTACTGGTATCTTTTGTGACAACCAGAGTTGTGTGAAGCTATCTGAGAACCCGGTGTTCCACGACAGGTCGGAACACATAGAGATCAAATATCACTATATCAGGGATATGGTGCAAAGAGGAGCAGTGAAGCTCCTGTATTTTTCAACAGATGTGCTGACGAAGCCACTAGACAAAGTGAAGTTCGAGTACTTCATAGAGAGGCTTGGTGTCTTTCATAGCGACGACACTTCGAGGAAGAAGTGATGGACACATCTGCTGAAGCCATTCCAAGCATGGTGAGAGGAGGATCCTTCCCATGGCTGTGGATGTAAGCGCTGGATGATGAGCATCAGGACGATGCTCCAGTTACTACTTTGTATATGCATTAGTTGGATGCTCTGATCAGTTTGATCATATATTTGTATGTACGCATCATGTTGGATGTTGGATATGATCGGTTGGCTCATTTATATATATATGTATGTACCCATCATGTTTGATGTTGGATATGATCAGTTGGATCATTTATATGTATGTACGCATCATTTTGGATGCTTTGATCAGTGTGATCATGTATTTGTATATGCATCATGTTGGATGCTTGATATGATCAGTTGGATCATGGATTTGTATCAGGTGGATACTTGTATGATCAGTGTGATCATGTACTTATGTATGTATCAGGTGGATACTTGTATGATAAGTGTGATCATGTACTTATGTATGTATCAGGTGGATGCATTATGTATATCAGGTGGATGCATTATATGATCAGGCAGATCATGTATGATGATATGTATCAGGTAGATACTTTGTGTGCATCAAATGGATATATTGTTTGATCAGGATGATCACAAATGATGAGCTTTAGGATTGATGCTCTAGATGATATGCATCAGGTTGATATGATGATGATCAGGATGATCACAGATGACGAGCTTCAAGATGTTTCTCCAGATGATATGCATTGGGTTGATGCTATGATGATGATCAGGTTGATCATGTGATGATGTACATCAGGATGATGTACATCAGGATGATGTATGGTGAGTATCGGTTTGATACTTTGTGGCCGTGGACAGGTTGTGCAGGTAGCATAGAAAATATCCTTTAAAGACCAGACAGGTAGAGCGGTGTGCTCGTAACAGCCTGGGTTGCTCTATCGAGATCCAGATAGGTAGAATGGTGTGCTTGTAACATCTTGGGATGCTCTGAGTAGGTTTTGCTCAGTTTTGCATAGAAAAGATCCTTTAAAATCCGGATAGGTAGAGCAGTGTGCTCGTAACAGCATGGGATGCTCTATCGAGATCCGGACAGGTAGAGCAGTTTGCTCATAACATCCTGGGATGCTCTAAGTAGGTTTTGCGAAAGTTCACATAGAAAAGATCCTTTAAAATCTGGACAAGTAGAGCGGTGTGCTCGCAACAGCCTGGGATTCTCTATCGAGATCCAAACAGGTAGAGTGGTTTGCTTGTAACATCCTGGGATGCTCTGAGTAGGTTTTGTGAAGGTCAACATGTAAAGGATCCTGGGATATCCAATAGGTTGAGAAGTGTGCTTGTAATCAATCCTGGGATGGTCTTTCGAGGTTTTGTTGAGGCACGTAATCAGTCCTAAGTATTCCATAGTATGGTCAATGATGATGAAGACCTACAGGTGGTGGGCCTACATCCAGTATGAAAAGGGACTAGCTCTGTAGAACTTCCTATGACAAGTAGATCAGAGATTGATTGAGATAGCAACAGTAGTGATAATGACGATGATTCGAGGATGATGATTTGTTGATGATGATCCAGAGAAGAAGACTTGTGTTAGCAGATCTGTGTCGAGAAATACCTTCCTAGTTAAGAGGGAGTGTTGATGCATATGTAACTTCGGAATGTATTTCATCTATGTATTTTATTGTACTCCTACAGAGATGTATTATTCCTCTATACGGAAGTGTCGTCATTTGTATTGACAAGTGTGGCAAGTGTCGTAACTTGCGGATGGGTTATTAGACCACCATGTGTGGGGTCGACCCTGATTAAGTTAACCTGGGGTTATTAGGATGAGTTAGACAAGTCGACCCCATAGGTTTATTAGGCTACTCAGAACAAGTATAAATAGAGAGCGGGATCTCTCTATTTGATCACTTCAGAACTCACACTTCGTTCACTCGAAAAGTAGCGCACATGTGAGGAGGAGTATCAGCTGCTAGGAGGAGTCTATCTCTTAGTACTTGGGTTGTACTTTGGTTGTGATATTGCTCTATCTATCTCTAAGGAAGTTGTGGGGTTTTTCACCTTAGAGTTTTCCCCACGGAAACTCTGTGTGTGTATTGTCTCTTATGATTTCATCTTGTGATGATTCGTATGTTTGCTATGATTGATATGCATTGATATGTTGTACATCTTATTCTCTCAGTAAAGATCCTAGAGTATATTGAATTAATGCTCAAAAATTAACAAAATCAAGAGATTAACCTGTAGGGTTATGTTGATTCCGATTGGGGAGGCAGTGCCGCAGATAGGAAGAGCACTTAGGGATGATGCTTCAGTATGGGATCCAGTATGATCTCTCAATTTAGCAGGAAGCAGTCATGCGTGACATTGAGTACAACCAAAGCAGAGTATGTTGCAACTTGTTCGGCTAGTTTTGAGGCAGTATGGCTTAGGAAGCTACTGTCTTATTTGTTTGATCTCCAGTTAGAGGTGACTTGTATATTCTATGACAACCAAAGTTGTGTGGAGTTGTATGAGGACCAGGTGTTCCATGACAACTCGAAGCATATTGAGATCAAGTATCACTATATCAATGATATGGTGCAGAGAGGAGCAGTAAAGCTCCAGTATGTTGCAATTGACAAGCAAATAGCCGATGTGTTGACCAAGCCGCTATCCAGAGTGAAGTTCAACTAATTCAGAGAGAAGCTTGGTGCTCTTCAGATCGAGGTTCCCTCCAAGAGGAAGTGATGAGTCTGAAGACGCAGATGTAGATGAGCTATTCCGGCATGGTGGCAGGAAAGTCCTCCCATGGTCGTTGATATAAGTGTCAGGCCATTATGGCATGGTGGCATGAAATTCCTCCCATGGCCATTGATATAAGTGTCGAGCCATTCCGACATGGTTGCAGGAAATTCCTCCCATGGACGTTGATGTAAGTCTTGAGCCTTTCCTGAATGGTGGTAGTAAATTCCTCCCATGTCAGTTGATGTAAGTGTTGTGCCTTTCCCAAATGGTGGTACGAAAGTCCTACCATATCGGTTGATGTAAGTGTTGAGCCTTTCCTGAATGGTGGTAGGAAAGTCCTCCCATGTCGATTGATGTAAGTGTTGTGTCTCACATGCTAGTAGGAAAGTACTCTCATGTTGGTACATTGGGTCTCGTATGGTGGTAGGAAAGTCCTCCCACACTGTAGACATTGTGATGTGCATCTGCGTTGTGCTCCATGTGACGATGAGATGATCTGAAGACGATAAGGCAATAGTAGGAGATGTAGGTGTTTGCAGAGGCAATGTAATGACTGGTCTTGGGTTGTACCTACTTGATGGCTTGCTCGCAGATATGATGAAGACCTACATGGAGGCTAGGCCTACATCCAGTATGAAAAAGGGTTGGCTTTGTAGAACTTCCTATGACGAGTAGATTCGACAGATGTCACCAATCGATGATCGACATGATGAGGATTGTAGTAGCGATGATGATGATCCAATGTTGACGTCTATGTTACAGTATTGATGATGATATATCGAGGAATATTTGTGTCCATACGTGTTGATGATTGTGTCAAGAGAATACCTTCCTAGTTAAGAGGGAGTGTTAATGTAATTGTAACTTCGGAAGATATTCACTTTTATTTTATATTGTATTTATTATTGTATTTTATTTGTACATCCGACAGATATGTTTATTCCTCCGGTCGAAGAAGTCATTATTGTATTTGGTCATGTAAAGTCATTGAGGTTAACCCTCCATTGTAAGTCGGGGCAATAGACCCCAAAGTCAGATTGTATTAGGGTTAATAGAGTCTCCTAGAGAAGTCAGCTCAGTCAAGTACAACTGGGGTCGACCTAGTAAGTGAAAAGGTCAAGTGAAAGATAAAGTATAAATAGAGAGTGGAGATCTCTCATTTGGACATCACACTCACTCACAAGTTCACATAGGAGGAGACGAAAAGGAGTTGTTGATGTATATGTAACTTCGGAATGTATTTCACATGTATATGTATATTGTATTCCTATAGAGATGGTATTATTCCTCTATAAGGAAGTGTCGTCATTTATATTGTAAGTGTCGTAACTTATACTTGATGGGTTATTAGACCACCTTATTTGGGGTCGGCCCTATATAAGTCATGTGGGTCAAAGGGTTATTAGACCACCCTATTGGGGGTCGGCCATGTGGGTCAAAGGGTTATTAGACCACCCTATTGGGGGTCGGCCCACTCAGCATTATGTTATGTGGTTAAGTTCGAGCCTACATGAGTTAGGTAAAAAGGCAAGTCAAGTCAAGTATAAATAGAGTGCGGGAGGCACTCTATTTACTCACTCACTTCTCACACATGCTCTCAAGGAGGAGAGGCGCACTTATGGAGGAAGAGGATCTGCTGCTAGGTTATGTCTATCTCTTGGTTGGTTGTATCATTGCTCTATCTATCTCTGAGGAAGTTATTGGGGTTTTTCACCTTTATGGTTTTCCCCAAGTAAATCTTTGTGTCTCTTGTGTGCTTGCATTATTGTCTCCATGATTGATATGCTGTAGATATGCTGTACATGTTGTTCTCTCAGTTAAGATCCTAGATCATATTGAAGTAAATTCTGAAAATTTAACATGGTATCAGAGCTAGCCTGAAAGAAGGCATGATATGGCATGTATGACACTTGTTGCACTTACGATGCTAGGGCTTGATATAGCAAAAACCAGTAATCGTAGCACTTTCGCTATAAATCCGTTTGGGAGAAGTTTTCGGATCTGAAATTGTTATAGGCCGAAGCTAAGATCTCCAGGTATCTTGTGTCCAAAGGACAACCTCTAATTCGTTGTACTTTGTGATTTATGATCTGTACAATATAGGGTTTCTGCCTCTTCCAGATCTGAGTCAACATCAGGTGACCTTGGGAAAAAGGTCATAACTTGGGCTAGGAAGCTCCAAATGAAATTTCGTGAAAACTGACAGGTAGTACACAGACTTTACTATCTCAGAAAACTTTTTCAGAGGCTGAAGTTGAACCAGTGACACGTGGCACTCCGTACAAGTGCGCTCTAATGTATTATCCCATAAACAGGTCATGTTGCGACATTTGGCATAACTCTCTCTCAGAGAGTCCAATTGAGGTCAGACCTGTCAGGATGGAAAGGTAACAGGCCTAGATATCTCAGGAAACTTTTTCAGAGGCCTAAGTTAAAACAGTGACACGTGGCACGCCGTACAAGTTCGCTCTCCTGTTTTATCCCAAAACAAGTCACGTTGCGACATTTGGAATAACTCTCTCTCAGAGAATCCAAATGAGGTAAGACCTGTCAGGATGGAAAGATAATAGGTCAGGCTATCTCAGAAAACTTTTTCAGACCCTGTGGATCAAAAATTTCGGAGTTACACCAGAAACAATCAGGTACATATTTCTGTCAAAACAGAATTATTTTTTAGTACCTTCATTCATGGCTTCCGGAATTTAGGGCTTTGGAGAAAGTTGGAATTTTTGTAATCGGAGACCACGGCTGAATGCTACTCATCAAAATAAAAATTTATAGACCAAAATCAGAATTTTTGGTTGGGTAGAAGGCCGGGTTTGATCAAACCCTAGTTCAGGACTTTGATCAGAAAAGTGGAAAATTAGGGCTTCTGTAAAAATGGGAATTTTTGAAATCTGTGACCACGGCTGGAAGCTCCTCAGAAAAATAGAAGCTTAGAGCTTTGGATCAAACATTTTGATGGGGCAAAAGAGTGGGCTTCATCAAACCCCAGTTCAGGGTCACGTCCAGTGAATCCGAAAGTTTCAAAGGCAAAATTGAGGAGTGAAACTTTGCAGTTTTCAAATTCTGAATATACCAGTTTGATCAGTTCATCAAGGCGCATATTCCTATCCTATCGAAAGGTTGAAATTCAAAGTTTGAATTTTTGGGGTTTCTCTGACAAACCCATATCCATCTCAAGGTCCAGTTCTTGCAAATCAAGTGGATTGGGTTAATCCTAGAAGAAGATGGATTGATCACCTACATAAGTGAAAGAAGTTCCTGTCTCAGAGGGAGATGAGGATAAGGCCTTACATAAGAAGATTACAAGCGATCTCGACAGGTATGACTCATCGAGGTATGTTTCGATATTTGTCCATGATTAAGTTTATGGTATGTTTGTCTTCATGTTATTACGGTTAGTACAATTTTGATTTTAGATTTGTTGTATCACCTTAACAAAATTATGAATGCATGATAGAAGATATTCATTGGTTAGGGTGTTGACACTTATGTACTAATGCATTATGGTGTTGTATGAGGTTTATGTTGTCTACTAACATGAAAGGTACACCAAGAAAGACAGATCATGTTCTGGTCCAAGAACATATGATCATGATAACATGAGGACAAAGATTCATCCATTGTCATGGATCTCATACAAGATCCATTCACGAGGTATGTATAACTTGGTTAACTTATGAGACATGCAGGTTACTAGCACAAGTCACTGAAGAGAACCAAAAGACATTATACGGGTATGTTAGACATAACTAGCTAACATGATAATCCAGGTATGTTTTTCCTATATCAAGCTAGATTCCTACCTTGGGTTAGGATCTTATACTATCGCGTTGTTGATAATGATTATTCATGAAGTCATAGGTTTGAATAATCATGATTGTATGCATATTATGTTTCTTACCATAATTGATGATATGACTAACCAGAAGAATCATGATGGTATAGGTTTGAATAATCACAGGTTTTATGCATTTTATGTTGATGTATATGTAACTTCGGAATGTATTTCACATATATGTATATTGTATTCCTATAGAGATGGTATTATTCCTCTATAAGGAAGTGTCGTCATTTATATTGTAAGTGTCGTAACTTATACTTGAGGGGTTATTAGACCACCTTGTTTGGGGTCGGCCCTGTATAAGTCATGTGGGTCAAAGGGTTATTAGACCACCCTATTGGGGGTCGGCCATGTGCGTCAAAGGGTTATTAGACCACCCTATTGGGGGTCGGCCCACTCAGCATTATGTTATGTGGTTAAGTTCGAGCCGACATGAGTTAGGTAAAAAGGCAAGTCAAGTCAAGTATAAATAGAGTGCGGGAGGCACTCTATTTACTCACTCACTTCTCACACATGCTCTCAAGGAGGAGAGGCGCACTTATGGAGGAGGAGGATTGCTGCTAGGTTATGGCTATCTCTATTGGTTGGTTGTATCATTGCTCTATCTATCTCTGAGGAAGTTATTGGGGTTTTTCACCTTTATGGTTTTCCCCAAGTAAATCTTTGTGTCTCTTGTGTGCTTGCATTATTGTCTCCATGATTGATATGCTGTAGATATGCTGTACATGTTGTTCTCTCAGTTTAGGGTCACGTCCAGTGAATCCAAAAGTTTCAAAGGAAAAATTGAGGAGTGAAACTTTGCAGTTTTCAAATCCTGAATATACCAGTTTGATCAGTTCATCAAGGCGCATATTCCTATCCTATCGAAAGGTTGAAATTCAAAGTTTGAATTTTTGGGGTTTTTCTGACAAAACCATATCCAGCTCTAGGTCCAGTTCTTGCAAATCAAGTGGATTGGGTTAATCCTAGAAGAAGATGGATTGGTCACCTGCATAAGTGAAGAAGTTCATGTTTCAGAGGGAGATGAGGCTAAGGCCTTACATAAGAGGTTTTCAAGCGATCTCGACAGGTATGACTCATCGAGGTATGTTTCGATATTTGTCCATGATTAAGTTTATGGTATGTTTGTCTTCATGTTATTACGGTTAGTACAATTTTGATTTTAGATTTGTCGTTTCACCTTAACAAAATTATGAATGCATGATAGAAGATATTCATTGGTTAGGGTGTTGACACTTATGATTGTACTAATGCATTATGGTGTTGTATGAGGTTTATGTTGTCTACTAACATGAAAGGTACACCAAGAAAGACAAAGCATGTTCCAGTTCAAGAACATATGATCATGATGACATGAGGATAAAGACTCATCCATTGTCATGGATCTCATAGAAGATCCATTTACGAGGTATGTATAACTTGGTTTTATAATGGCTAACCTATGAGATATACAGGTTACTAGCACAAGTCATTGAAGAACAACAAGAAGACATCATGTGAGTATAAATAGCTAGCATGCTAATCCAGGTATGTTTTTCCTATATCAAGATAGAATCCTACCTTGTGTTAGGATCTTATACTGTTGTGTTGTTTGATAATGATTATTCATGAAGTCATAGGTTTGAATAAGTCATGGCTGTATGCGTATTATATTTCTTACCATAATTGATGATATGACTAACCAGAAGAATCATGAAAGTATAGGTTTGAATAATCACAGGTTTTATGCACATTATATCTCTTATCTTAATTGATGATTCAACTAACGCGAAGAGTCATAGGTTTGAGTAATTATAGGTTTAGACATGTTATGCTTCTTATGATTTGACTAACCATAAGATTCCTACATAAACCTTGAATGCTAATGCTTATTATTTCTGTTTGAAATGATCATGACTATACATGCTTGAGATTATTGTGTTTTAATAGTATACTAATGAATGTATGATTTTATATGAGATCACAAGGATAACACAATCATGATGCATAGGGACCAAGGATGAATGTAAGTTCAAGGACAGGTAATCCAGGAAGCAAAGATCAAGAGGGAGCACACTCCAGTTGTTCCTGCAAAGAAAGCAAAGGAGCACACTTCAGTAGCTTCTGCAAGGATGCAGATATTTAGAGGGAGTTGAACATCTTCCTACATTCCACAATAGAAAGGTGTAGAAGAAGCTACTTCAGATTATGACTCTAGTATCTCCCGCAAAGAAGCAAAGACTCAGAGGGAGTCCACCCAATGAACAAACAAAGATAAGTATTTTAATTATCATTTCTTACATATGTGTTTGTTTAAATAAAATTGTTCAAATGATGTATATGCTCATGTTCCTAGACTTAGGATATGTATTATGCATATTAGAATAGTTGCATTGATGAACAGTATACTACTAATATACATGGGTAAGTGGCCTATGGCACTGTACAACATTCCATTGCTACTTATCTAGAATGAAACCTCTTTGCTGACATGTTGGGAGTTGTGCACACCCTTAACAATGTTCTGGTAGAGATTGGAAGGCATCTAGAAAGCTACGGAATATGGATAAATGTTGTATTGAAGCATTGGCTAAGATAATTGCATGACTGTATGACATATTTCGTTATGTGTAAGAATTTGTTCTGAAAATTATGAGATGTTTCTAATCATGCAATTTAACCTGTTTTGTAGGAAAGACCGTATATCTTCACCTACAAAAGAAGAACTACAACATTTGTCCAACAACAAAATTATCTATTGAAGATATTGAAGTTCCCAGGATCTGGGATGAAGAAATGGAATGCCATGATCCGTAGATCATGAAGAACGATGTTTGGGATGTAGTCCCAAGACCTGAAGGGAAGTTTGTTATGACTTCCATATGGATCTATCAGATCAAGCATGTTGCAGATGACAGCATTGAGAAATATAAAAGTGATACTACTTTTGTATGCAGATAACTTGTTTGTTACAGGTGAAGATAGATTGATTGCCGACATGCAGCGAAAGCTTACTACCGAGTTCGAGATGAAGAACTTGGGAATGATGCACTATTTGTTTTTGGCATGGAGGTGTGGCAGAGTGATGGAATCTTCCTTGGACAAGGGAAGTATGCAGTAGAGATCCTGAAGAGGTTCGGGATGATGGACTGCAAGGCTATGGCCACACCTATGACATCGAATATGAAGCTTCTATGTGATGCTTCATCTGAGCTGGTTGATGTCTCTACGTATCGTCAGATGATTGGGTCCTTGATGTACTTGACGAACACGAGACCAGACATTTGCTTTGCTGTGAACACATTGAGCCAGTTCCTGACGGATCCGAGGGGTGTTCACCTGGTTACTGTAAAGCATGTTCTGAGGTACCTGAAGGGTACAGTGGTTTTTGGGCTCAGGTATGAGGCGAATCAAAAGTTTAACCTGCAGGGTTATGTTGATTCAGATTGGGCTGGCAGTGCTGCAGATAGGAAGAGCACATCTGGGTGTTGCTTCAGTATGGGATCAGGTGTGATCTCTTGGTTTAGCAGGAAGCAGTCCTGCGTAGCACTAAGTACAGCTGAGGCAGAGTATGTTGCAGCCTATTCAGCTAGTTGTGAGGCAGTATGGCTACGAAAGCTACTGTCTGAGTTATTTGATCTCCCGTTGGAGGCTACTGGTATCTTCTGTGATAACCAGAGTTGTGTGAAGCTGTCCGAGAACCCAGTGTTTCATGACAGGTCGAAACACATAGAGATCAAATATCACTATATCAGGGATATGGTGCAGAGAGGAGCTGTGAAGCTCCTGTATGTTGCAATGGACGAGCAGATTGCAGATGTGCTGACGAAGCCACTAGCCAGGGTGAAGTTCGAATACTTCAGAGAGAGGCTTGGTGTTATTCAGATCGAGGACACTTCGAGGAAGAAGTGACGGACACATTTGCTGAAGCCATTCCAAGCATGTTGGAAGGAGGATCCTTCACATGGCTGTGGATGTAAGCGCTGGATGATGAGCATCAGGATGATGTTCTAGTTTCTGCTTGATATGATCAGTTGGATCATTTTATGTATGGTGATATGTACCATGTATTTGTATATGTATCAGGTGGATACATTGTATGATCAGGTGGATCATGTATGGTGATATGTATCATGTATTTGTATTTGTATCAGGTGGATACATTGATGATCAGGAGGATCATGTATGATGATATGTATCAGGTAGATACTTGGTATGCATCAGGTAGATGCATTGATGATCAGGAGGATCATGTATGATGATATGTATCATATATTTGTATCAGGTGGATACATTGATGATCAGGAGGATCATGTATGATACTTGGTATGCATCAGGTAGATGCATTGATGATCAGGAGGATCATGTATGATGATATGTATCATATATTTGTATCAGGTGGATACATTGATGATCAGGAGGATCATGTATGATACTTGGTATGCATCAGGAAGATGCATTGATGATCAGGTAGATCATGCAGCAGGATGTCGCAGTGATGATCAGGATGATCATAGATGACGAGCTTCAGGATGTTGCTCCAGACGACATGCAGCAGGATGTTGCATTGATGATCAGGACGATCATGGATGACGAGCTTCAGGATGTTGCTCCAGATGAATTGCAGCAGGATGTTGCATTGATGATCAGGACGATCATGGATGACGAGCTTCAGGATGTTGCTCCAGATGACTTGCAGCAGGACGTTGCAGTGATTATGATCAGGACGATCATAAGTACATCAGGATGATGTATGGTGAGTATCAGGTCGATACTCTGTGGCCGTGGATCAGGTTGTGCAGATGAGCATGTCTGGGAGATCCTATAGGTCGGAGTTGTGTACCCGTAACAGCCTGGGATGCTCTTTCGAGACATTGCTCTGGGAGGACATGTAATTTGTGCCCTGGGAGATTTCAGGTCGGAGTTGTGTACCCGTAACATCCTGAGATGCTCTTGCGAGGTTTTGTCCTATGGCATGTAATTTGGGCCCTGGGAGATTTCAGGTCGGAGTTGTGTACCCGTAACATCCTGAGATGCTCTTGCGAGGTTTTTCCATGACCACATGTAATTTGTGCCCTAGGAGATCTCAGGTCGGAGTTGTGTACCCGTAACATCCTGAGATGCTCTTGCTAGGTTTTGTGGTGGACCACATGTAATTTGTGCCCTGGGAGATCTTAGGTCGGAGTTGTGTACCCGTAACATCCTAAGATGCTCTTTCGAGGTTTTGTGGTGGGGTCACATGTAATAGCGCCCTGGGAGATCCTCCAGGTTGGAGTTGTGTACCCGTAATATCCTGGGATGCTCTTTCGAGGTTTTGTGACGCACGTAATAAGTCCTGAGGATTCCACAGTATGGCCAGTGATGACGAAGACCTGCAGGTGGTGGGCCTACATCCAGTATGAAAAAGGACTGGCTCTGTAGAACTTCCTATGACGAGTAGATTCAGAGATTGATTGAGATAGCAGCAGCAGTGACGATGATGATGACTCGATGACGATTATCTAGTGACGATGATCCAGAGAAGATGACTTGTGCTAGAAGAACTATGCTGAGAAATACCTTCCTAGTTAAGAGGGAGTGTTGATGTATATGTAACTTCGGAATGTATTTCACATATATGTATATTGTATTCCTATAGAGATGGTATTATTCCTCTATAAGGAAGTGTCGTCATTTATATTGTAAGTGTCGTAACTTATACTTGAGGGGTTATTAGACCACCTTGTTTGGGGTCGGCCCTGTATAAGTCATGTGGGTCAAAGGGTTATTAGACCACCCTATTGGGGGTCGGCCATGTGGGTCAAAGGGTTATTAGACCACCCTATTGGGGGTCGGCCCACTCAGCATTATGTTATGTGGTTAAGTTCGAGCCGACATGAGTTAGGTAAAAAGGCAAGTCAAGTCAAGTATAAATAGAGTGCGGGAGGCACTCTATTTACTCACTCACTTCTCACACATGCTCTCAAGGAGGAGAGGCGCACTTATGGAGGAGGAGGATTGCTGCTAGGTTATGGCTATCTCTATTGGTTGGTTGTATCATTGCTCTATCTATCTCTGAGGAAGTTATTGGGGTTTTTCACCTTTATGGTTTTCCCCAAGTAAATATTTGTGTCTCTTGTGTGCTTGCATTATTGTCTCCATGATTGATATGCTGTAGATATGCTGTACATGTTGTTCTCTCAGTTAAGATCCTAGATCAGATTGAAGTAAATTCTGAAAATTTAACATTTTATATCTCTTATCTTGATTGATGATTCAACTAACCTGAAGAGTCTTAGGCTTGAGTAATTACAGGTTTAGACATGTTATGTTTCTTATGATTTGACTAACCATAAGAATCCTTGAATGCTAATGCTTATTATTTCTGTTTGAAATGATCATGACTATACATGCTTGAGATTATTGTGTTTTAATAGTATACTAATGAATGTAAGATTTTATATGAGATCACAAGGATAACACATTCATGATACTAATAAGCATGCATAGGGACCAAGGATGAATATGAGTTCAAGAACAGGTAATTCAGGAAGCAAAGATCAAGAGGGAGCACACTCTAGTTGTTCCTGCAAGAAAGCAAAGGAGCACACTTCAGTAGTTTCTGCAAGGATGCAGATATTCAGAGGGAGTTGATCATCTCTCTACATTTCACAACAGAAAGGTGTAGAAGAAGCTACCTCAGATTAGGACTCCAGCAGCTCCTGCAAGGAAGCAAAGACTCAGAGGGAGTCCACCCAACGAACAAAGAAAGATAAGTATTTTAATCATCATTTCTTGCATATTTGTTTGTTTAAATAAAATTGTTCAATAATGTATATACTGATGTTCCTAGAATTAGGTTGTGTATTATGCATATTAGAATAATTGCATTGATGAACAGTATACTCCTAATATGCATGGGTAAGTGGCCTATGGCACTGTACAACATTCCATTGCTACTTATCTAGAATGAAACCTCTTTGCTGACATGTTGGGAGTTGTGCACACTCTTAACAATGTTCTGGTAGAGATTGGAAGGCATCTAGAAAGTTACGGAATATGGATAAATGTTGTATTGAAGCATTGGCTAAGATAATTGCATGACTGTATGGCATATTTCTTTATGTGTAAGAATTTGTTCTGAAAACTATGAGATGTTTTCTAATCATGCAATTTAACTTGTTGTGTAGGAAAGATCGTATGCTATCTCCTACAAAAGAAGAACTACAACATTTTGTTCCAGCAACAAAGATATCTATTGAAGATATTGAAGATATTGAAGTTCCCAGGATCTGGGATGAAGAAATGAAATGCCTTGATCCGTCGATCATGAAGAATGATGTTTGGGATGTAATCCCAAGACATGAAGGGAAGTTTGCTATGACTTCCAAATGGAACTATCAGATCAAGCATGTTGCAGATGACAGCATTAAGAAATATAAAAGTGATGAAATAGAAGATGCACCAGATGGATTTCAAGACAGCATGGTGTAGTCATATATGTGTGCAGAACTTGGTATGGTAGGATAGACAGCTTTCTATCCAGTTTGGGCGTTACCAAGAGTAAAGCAGATTCCAACCTTTTCTACAAGGTTGAAGAAGGCAATCCAGTGATACTACTTTTATATGCAGATAACCTGTTTGTTACAGGTGAAGATATATTGATTACCGACATGCAGCGGAAGCTTACTGCCGAGTTCGAGATGAAGAACTTGGGGATGATGCACTATTTGTTTTTGGCATGGAGGTGTGGCAGAGTGCATATGGAATCTTCCTTGGACAAGGGAAGTATGTAGTAGAGATCCTGAAGAGGTTCAGGATGATGGACTGCAAGGATATGGCCACACCTATGGCATCGAATCTGAAGCTTCTATGTGATGCTTCATCTGAGCCGTTTGATGTCTCTTTGTATCGTCAGATGATTGGGTCCTTGATGTACCTGACGAACACGAGACCAGACATTTGCTTTGCTGTGAACACATTGAGCCAGTTCCTGACGGATCCGAGGAGTGTTCACCTAGTTGCTATAAAGCATGTTCTAAGGTACCTGAAGGGTACAGTGGATTATGGGCTCAGGTATGAGGAGAATCAAAAGTTTAACCTGCAGGGTTATGTTGATTCAGATTGGGCTGGCAGTGCTGCAGACAGGAAGAGCACATCTGGGTGTTGCTTCAGTATGGGATCAGGTGTGATCTCTTGGTTTAGCAGGAAGAAGTCCTGTGTAGCACTGAGTACAGCTGAGGCAGAGTATGTTGCAGCCTATTCAGCTAGTTGTGAGACAATATGGCTACGGAAGCTACTATCTGGGTTATTTGATCTCCCATTGGAGGCTACTGGTATCTTCTGTGATAACCAGAGTTGTGTGAAGATGTCCGAGAACCCAGTGTTTCATGACAGGTCGAAACACATAGAGATCAAATATCACTATATCAGGGATATGGTGCAGAGAGGAGCTGTGAAGCTCCTATATGTTGCGATAGACGAGCAGATTACAGATGTGCTGATGAAGCCGCTAGCCAGAGTGAAGTTCGAGTACTTCAGAGAGAGGCTTGGCGTTCTTCAGATCGAGGACACTTCGAGGAAGAAGTGATGGACACATTTGCTGAAGCCATTCCAAGCATGTTGGAAGGAGGATCCTTCACATGGCTGTGGATGTAAGCGCTGGATAATGGGCATCAGGATGATGTTCTGGTTTCTACTTGGATATGATCAGTTGGATCATTTATGTATGTACGCATCATGTTGGATGCTGGATATGATCGATTGGATCATGTGTATGTATTTTGTATGAACGCATCATGTTGGATGCTTTTGGATACATTGTGTGGATCATGTATCCTTGTATGATCAGGTAGATCATGGATGCTGATGGATACATTGTGTGGATCATGTATCTTTGTATGATCAGTTAGATCATGTATGTTGATGGGTACATTGTGTGGATCATGTATCTTTGTATGATCAGGTAGATCATGTATGATTGATGGATACATTGTGTGGATCATGTATCTATGTGTGCATCAGATGGATGCATTGTATGATCAGGATGATCGTGGATGACGAGCTTCTCCAGATGACATGCAGCAGGATGTTGCAGTGATGATGATGAGTATCAGATGATACTTTGTGGCCGTGGATCAGGTTGTGCAGGAAAGCATGTAATTTGTGCCCTGGGAGATTTGCAGATGGTCTTTCGAGGTTTTTCCTATGGCATGTAATTCGGTGCCCTGGGACATCTGGCAAATGCTCTTGCGAGGTTTTGCTTGGGAGGACATGTAATTTGTGCCCTGGGAGATCTGCAGATAGTCTTTCGAGGTTTTGCCTATGGCATGTAATTCGGTGCCCTGGGATATCTGGCATATGCTCTTGCGAGGTTTTGTCCTATGGCATGTAATTTGCTCCTGGGAGATCTGGACAGGATGAAAAAGGCCTCAGATGCTTCAGCCAGGTTTTGCCATGACCACATGTAATTTGCTCCTGGGAGATCTGGACAGGATGAAAAAGGCCTCAGATGCTTCAGCCAGGTTTTGTGGTGGACCACATGTAATTTGCTCCTGGGAGATCTGGATAGGATGAAAAAGGCCTCAGATGCTTCAGCCAGGTTTTGTGGTGAGATCACATGTAATGTGCTCCTGGGAGATCCGACAGGTAGAGCCGCGTGCTCGTAACAGCCTGGGATGCTTCAGCCAGGTTTTGTGATGGGTCACATGTAATGTGCTCCTGGGAGATCCTACAGGTAGAGCCGTGTGCTCGTAATAGCCTGGGATGCTGCATCCAAGTTTTGTGACGCACGTAATAAGTTCTGAGGATTCCACAGTATGGCCAGTGATGATGAAGACCTACAGGTGGTGGGCCTACATCCAGTATGAAAAAGGACTAGCTCTGTAGAACTTCCTATGACGAGTAGATTCAGAGATTGATTGAGATAGAAACAGCAGTGACGATGATGATGATGACTCGATGACGATTATCTAGTGACGATGATCCAGAGAAGATGACTTGTGCTAGAAGAACTGTGCTGAGAAATACCTTCCTAGTTAAGAGGGAGTGTTGATGTATATGTAACTTCGGAATGTATTTCACATGTATATGTATATTGTATTCCTATAGAGATGGTATTATTCCTCTATAAGGAAGTGTCGTCATTTATATTGTAAGTGTCATAACTTATACTTGATGGGTTATTAGACCACCTTATTTGGGGTCGGCCCTATATAAGTCATGTGGGTCAAAGGGTTATTAGACCACCCTATTGGGGGTCGGCCATGTGGGTCAAAGGGTTATTAGACCACCCTATTGGGGGTCGGCCCACTCAGCATTATGTTATGTGGTTAAGTTCGAGCCTACATGAGTTAGGTAAAAAGGCAAGTCAAGTCAAGTATAAATAGAGTGCGGGAGGCACTCTATTTACTCACTCACTTCTCACACATGTTCTCAAGGAGGAGAGGCGCACTTATGGAGGAAGAGGATCTGCTGCTAGGTTATGTCTATCTCTTGGTTGGTTGTATCATTGCTCTATCTATCTCTGAGGAAGTTATTGGGGTTTTTCACCTTGATGGTTTTCCCCAAGTAAATCTTTGTGTCTCTTGTGTGCTTGCATTATTGTCTCCATGATTGATATGCTGTAGATATGCTGTACATGTTGTTCTCTCAGTTAAGATCCTAGATCAGATTGAAGTAAATTCTGAAAATTTAACAGGAGTTGTAGAAGACCATCTTTATTTTGGGGTTCTACTTTTGACATTGTATTGGTGACTATTTTATCTCTGAGGAAGTTGCAGGGTTGTCTCCTTTATGGTTTCCTTGAGTAAATTCTTTGGGTCTATTGTGTTATGTTGTGCATGTTATTCTTTCAGTAAGATACTAGATAAATATTGATTAAAAGTAGAAAATCTAACAATATCGCGCCCCCCAAAAACACAATTCAGAAGGTGACATATAATCCAACTGCTCGTGTTGCTCAAAACTATAATATAGTTGAGGACTAATCTCAAGCACCTTGTGCCATTTCTAGTCTTGATGTTATACGGCATTGCCCTAATCGGTGTAGAACTATGTTGTCATCCCTTGGTGTCATGGATCCGGAAACTTCCAACACCATTATGTTCAATTTGGAATATTTCAAGTCAAGGCTTTCCCATGAACTTGTGTTTCAAATTCATATGACAATTTGTGGGGAAAACATCCATCGAACTATTTTGTGTTGGAGTATTTCACAACCAAACATCATTTATTTGAGCCTTAAAGCTTAATTATCCACTTATCCTAAGTATTTTGACTCCATCATGTGCTTACATCATCAGCAAATCACAATTTCAGTCAACTGGACCTCCTCCTACATTCTAGGAGCCAATTGGGCCATCATCTGAGCCTCCTCCACCATTCAGGGGATGATTTTCATGACTAATGCACACTAATCAGTCCAACTGACAACATTTACTATTTTATTCATCCAACTGGTGATACTAGGGTTCCTTACTACACTGTTGGACCTGATTTGGTATTATTCTCACCTAACATTTAGTTCAACTATAGACATATGGCGCCCTCCCCTATTTTTGGGCAATCAGGTGAGTTCTGCATTGAGTTAGACTCGGTTTGTCAATTTCAGAGTCAGTTAGAGTCAATTATTGATTAGTTAAGTGGTTAATTGATGTGCCGAGTGGTGTTAACTGCATAGTAAGCCACTCTCATGCATCAATTTGAATGACCACCTTTGGAATTCGAATTGCTTGGCTTATTGTAGCCATTGTTACACATTGTAAACTATCTTCTGAGTTTATGAGATTATTCTACTGCTGCAAACCTTCTTCACAGTGTTTCCATACATTTTGTTGCATGCATCTCTAGTAATTGTTGTGTTTGTTCCATAGATCTGATGTGCTTGATATTTCACATTTTGGATGAAGGTGCCTACACCTCGATCGTGTCTTTGTCCCATTGGAGAGCTATTGTCTCTCCTGAAGTTATCGAGGTTTTCAACCCTATGGGCTATTACCATCTTTAGTCGTGGAATTGGGGGGGAAAAGTGTTTCTATTCATGTGGAAATAGTAGATTCTCCTTTGGATTACAACATTTTTCTTGGTCAAAACTGGTTTTATGCAATGACTGCAGTCGCATCCTTATTTTTTCACTTAGTACAATTTCCTCATCAAGGTAAAATTGTCACTATAGACCAACTCGACTTTGTCACTCTCAATATCCATTCCAATAATACCCACAATGTTTCATTATTGGTACATTCTACGCCTCAATATGAGGATGTGGGTGTAGGACTCCTCAAATATTCCCCTATCATAGGATTTTTTCCCGAAATTATGTGCCAAGTTTCCACAGTTAACATGATTTCATCGACGGCACAACAATCCCTTGAATCAAATGATCCTTGGGTAGTACCTAGATCATCTGAGTGTGAAACCATTGGTGATCAAATGCCTTTCAATTTGAAGGAGGCAACATATCACACAATCCAATATGTTTCAGAAAATTCATATTATGATGACCACCATCTCGTGGCATCGAACCCTTATACCCTGTTGTCTTAGATAGACTCTTCTTCGCCATATTTAGATTACCTCCTATATACTTTTCCATCTGATGAGTCTATTATTGAAGTTATGAGCTTAGATGAGTCTCCATGGGAAGATTGTCATCATCAATCATCTTTCCTTCCTAACATCCAAACGGTAGAACATGACATTAAATGGGCCTTGTTCTACCTGATACCGTAAAAAAATTCTAAATCTGCCATCCTAACTCAAAATGTTTTATTGGAGGGAAACTTAGGAAATATTACTCAAACTATTTCGTTGACATATCAATGAAACTGGGTGTCGTGGAACTCATTCAAATAGGAAAGAACTACTCTTCTGAAGAGATCGAAACATATACCACCTTATTTAAAGAGGTACACAATGTATTCGCTTGCATCTATGAGGAAATGTTAAGTATTTATCCTTCTATCATAGTTCACGAGATCAAAACCTATCATGCTGCAAAACCTGTCTAGTAAAAACTTCAACCTTTGCACCCTCGAGAAATTGTGGCTATTAAGGAAGAAGTTGAAAATCTTTTAAAAGATGGTTTTATTTATCCTGTACCTTCGACAAAATGGGTGTCTAGCATTGTTCATGTTGCGAAAAAACAAGGAACTATTAGGATTTGCATTGATTATAGGTATTTGAATAAGGCTTTTCCAAAAGACAATTACCCTAGTCCCTTCATTGACCAAATTATCGATAATTGCGATGGAAGTGTCATCTTCTCATTTATGGATGGATTTTCTAGCCATAGAGATACTCCCATATGACCAACACAAAACTGCTTTCATCTACCCTTGGGGAACCTTTGCTTATCGCAAGCTACCCTTTGGCCTTAAAAATGTTGGAGACACTTTCCAGCGGGCTATGTCATATGCTTCCACGATATCAAGCACATAGTGGATCCTTACCTCAATGACCTACCTTCTCATTTGGCTCATCAAGACGATCATACTATCTTAGAGCTATCTTTCTTAGATGTCGCCACTATAATATCCACTTGAATCCTCATAACTGCATTTGTTGTGTCAAAGTAGGATGACTACTTGGATTCATAGTCTCCAAAGATACAATCGGGATTGACCCTTTAAAGGTTGAAGCCATTGTAGCTTTACCTCTACCCACAGATATCCCCCAACTTAAAATTTTGCAAGGGAAGGAAAAAATTTTGCACCATTTAGTTCATAATTTTGTGGCAATCACAGAAGGATACATGCATTTGTTGAAGAAAGATGTCCCTTTCATATGGGATGACAAAGCTCAACGTTCGTTTGATAACCTCAAACATGCATTAACACATGCACCAATGTCGCATCCCCATAATTATGCTAGATATTGTATCCTCTACCTTGCCGCATCTACTTCCACAATTGGTATGGTGTTAGTTCAAGAATCTGACGACAATGTGGAACATGTGGCCTATTACTTGAGTAAGAGGGTCATTGGCCCTAAAATCTATTTCTCCCATGTAGAGAAGTTGGCTTTGGCCACAATTTTATATGTCCAAAGGTTTTGCCACTACATTTTGCTTCGTAAGATAACCATTATCGTCGATGCTAACCCCATGTACCATATCCTTACTCGTCAAGTACTGGGGGGAAAGTACTCTTGTTGGATTTTTATCCTTCAAGAATTTGATTTTGAATTCACTAAAAACTGCGACCAGATTCACACCATTTCAATTGGTTTTTGGTCTGGAAGTTGTTTTACCTATCGAATGTGAGATTCCATCACTCAAACTAGTCATTGAACTTTTACCAAACACTACATTAGAGGAGGAACGGTTCTTATATTTGACCAAACTTGGCGAGACTCATCTTGATTTCACTCTTGCTAATGAATCACACAAGAAGCACATCAAGGCTCAATATGATAAATCCGTTTAGCCCCACATTTTTAATGAAGGTGACCTAGTTTTAACTTATGACCAAAAGCATGATAAACTAGGGGCGGGAAAGTTCAAGTCTATGTGGTACGGTCCTTACAATGTTAAGCGAGTCTTGGAAAATGGATCCTATGAGCTGGTTGACTTTGATGGAGAACCTTTGGGAGAGTCTTGGAATGGGAGCTACCTTAAGAAGTACTATGCTTAGGGTCATCTTGCATGTGTACTTTGTATATATGTACCATAAGTTTGGTGTGGTGTGATTTTTTATTCTTTTGCGTGTGAGGATCTTATTTCACCCATGACTACTTATCATGACTTGTTTTTTGATGCACAGATGTCGTTGTATTATGGATTTTCTAATGTTGCTAGTCGAGACACCCAGAACATAGCTTATACAACCTGAGTGGTTTATTCCCCCACCAATGAGTTAGTGAGATCAAGTGTAATTTGATTAGGTCCGGAGTCCCCGTTATGCAAAATCGTGCTATAAGATCCTTTCTACTCTCCTCTGAGTCTCGATGACCAGTTAAACTCATTGGTGCTCCCTGCTTGGACAGACCAGTCCAAAAATAGATGTCCTCTAATTCTATTTCAAGGACATGAGGACCCACATTGAATGCTTGATTATCCACACCCCACATGTCGATCGGGTGGTTTAGAAGAATCCCTTGCTTCCACATTCCTTGAGTTTTTAAATATTTCAATAAGCCACAGTTTCTTAAGGAATCTATTATATTTTCATCATGGAGGGAAGTTGCATCATCAACTTCATGCTCTCTCTCTCTTTCCATTGAATCATTGTTGCTTTTGGAACTTGTAAACTCCTACAAATCACTAAAGAAACACTTGGTCAAAATTTGGACTCAAGAATTAGTAGGTGGATGAAGCTTCAAAGAAAAACATTATTCATTTTGCACAATATCGCTCCCCTCTAGTGCATACCAGAGTGAAAAATCCTCGATTTGCGTGCCCCATTAGTATACCAAAGCATGAAAATCGAGATATTTTCGCTCCTTTCGACATAGGGGGGCACGATAATGTCTGAAAAGCGAAAATGGGATCCCCAAGATCCCAAAAATCCCATAAAAGTGCATGAAATGAAGAAATAAAGCCATCAAATGAAAGAACAAGGCCCGATATATCACCTGATTCAGATGGTATCTCGATTGGTGTCCTGAATCCTCCATAATTGTCAGTTGAAAATCAACTTCAAAAGAGGGTAAAAATATCCTATTTTGGTAAATTGTGAGGTAAAAATGAATTTAATCCTTTTGTTTTTTCTATTTTTACTTTCACATGGGTTATATTTTATCTATGTTCACATTATAACTTCTTTTTAAGATATTTTTCAACATTTTGGAAGGAATTCTAACACCTATTATCTCGAGAAACCACTACTTTTGCAGGATTAGTGGAAGGAAGG
The DNA here is from genome assembly GCA_027924585.1 of Larix kaempferi. Taxonomy (NCBI): domain Eukaryota; kingdom Viridiplantae; phylum Streptophyta; class Pinopsida; order Pinales; family Pinaceae; genus Larix; species Larix kaempferi. Next base: position 11,594,831 of record BSBM01000011.1, read on the forward strand.
ACCTTCCTAGTTTGAAGACTTTGTTCACATGTGCATAGGTTGAATTTTTCAAGCACATTAAACCATGAAATGGTCGTCTTTTTGAGCGGTGGTTTATCTCTTCTTCGATCTCAGTAAGACTATTTTATGAAAAAGGAACTTCATGGAGTTTTCTTTTAAGCACTTTTCAAACTCCTTAAACGTGAAAATTTGTCAAGTGAACTTGTCTCTTTCATGCTCATAAAAGAACTTGAAAGGACGTCCGTTTGGTGATATTTTACCCCTTTTTTGGACCATTTGGACTAATTATGAAAAAGGAATACTCTAGTTAGCCTCGACTAGAAGAGTTCTCTCTCACATTGTTTTATCCTTTTTCGGGTGAGGAGACTATTTTTTATGAAAAAAACCATTTGGAGTCTTCTTTTGATCCTTTTAAGACTCTCTAAATGTGAAAAGATCATCGAGTTTACCTTCTTTGGACTCATGAAACATTCATCGAAGGACCCTTATGGGACCGAACCCCTCCTTCTTCAATTTAGTTAAACATATAATGAGGGACTCATCTAAGATGAGCTACACCGAGCATTTGTTACCCTCCTCAAGCTCATTAAAAAACAAAGAGGTACTCATCGATCATGATGGGGAAAATTGGGAAGAATGGGTTGAGTCTTGTTGATAAAAGCTTTATGGCAACTTGTTGTTTCCCTTGAACATGGAACTTGTTTGAGTCTTGTCTTACAGTTGGGTTATTTGCTTGCCTCTAGGTCATGCCAAATTCATGAGTCATCTTACTCCTTTGGTTCATCCAAAGAATGCCTCAGTTATCGTTGCATTATGTTTTTCTCTCTGCCTCATTGAGTCAATGTTGACAAGTCATTTTGTCGCACCATCTAATGTTAAAAGTAAGTTTACCTGAGTTAACCTCTCTGCAGTATTATCTACCTTCAACATTGTGTTGGTCTATACTCAGTTGATATACCATTTCACATCTTTCCTGTGTCGGTTTCATGTCGATGATGTGGGATACATCATGGCCCTCCTTCGACAATTTTATTCATGTTGAATCCAACACATCATCCAGGAATTAGATTTAGAAACCAATTCAGTACCTTGGATCCTGCATGCCTCAATGACAGGTTTCCTCGCTTCTAACCAAACCCGCGGCCCCATCGGTCTGTATTGTACAGTTTGCTTTCTTTTTGTTTTTCACCTTTTTTACCGCAACCTTACATTCATCATTTTTGCATGATCACAGATGGCCCATCTTCCACCTCATTACATTGGGTTCGCCAATGGAGCAAGTCGTTGGTCTCCAAATCTGGCCTCTGCAGCCTGGGTCTTATATTCCCCTTCACATGAGTTGATTCACCTTGACGGAATGTGCATAGGCACTGCTACCAATAACTAGGTGGAGTATGATGCTGTGACCGGTCTCCTGACTACTGCCCTTCAGATGGGCATATGTCACCTTCATGTGTTCCTTGACTCTCAGCTACTTGTCTCCCAGCTCAACAATTGCTACCAAGTGCATGATCCTTGCCTCTTTAGAAAGTTCCTGCGCACAAAACAGCTTAGCCGCCAATTTGAATCCATATCATTCACCCATGTCCCACGAGCTCAAAATAATGTCGCAGATCAAATGGATAACAACATCCTAGATTGGCATATAAATCACACCATGTAAACCATCCATCATGCATCATCATACCATATCATCCCATCAAAAAACATCTAAAAATCCCAAAAAGATTGCATTTACAACAAGGGGCATCCACGTGCCTATCCTCACATATTTGCATCCATGTGCAATAACATAAACACATTACTATACAGGGGCATCCACGTGCCTATCATAACACATACTGTTGCATCCATGTGCAATACGTAATACAAAATACACAAGGGGCATCCACGTGCCCATCATCCTACACTACTTGCATCCACGTACAATACAAACATATCACAAACCACAAGTGCATCCACGTGCGTACACTACCTCATAATCGCAAAAGATGCATCCATATGCATATATATATCAAAAAATAAACGTCAATGTTCTACACATGTCCTGAGTACCTCAGCACTCAGCTATACAAAAAATGTATATACATCGACAAGCCTCATAGAATACAAGTCGTAAGCTACAAAAAACCCCGAGTGTCCATACACATCGGGGGGGAGTCCTCTGTACTCCCTACTGAGAGTCATACCCTTCGTCGTTGCCTACATCATCCACCTCCGAGTCCTCACCCCGCTCCTCCTCTGGAAGCTCCTCATCCCCTGCCAGATCCTGTGCCCGACCCCTCTCCGCCAATATGGCCACCCGAATCGCGATCGATCGAAAATCCTGTTGTACCCTGAGACAATCCTGAATCACCTCCTAATACAGGTCCCGCCACCCCTCATCAGTTACTCCAACCAGAAAACGATCTAGAAGCACTCGTAAGGACTCCAAATTCCCCTCTGCATCCCGTCGACACACCTCCCCTCAGCCTGGTAGGGCTAGTATAGCCACATGCCCCCTGCAATCTATATGTCCCGGTGGTGGCCTCAGTCCAACATCTGTAGATCATACATCAGTCAGTACCAGCATATCAATATCTCACACTTATCATACACAACATCTGACATAAAAAACAATCAAGCAAGTCGATACATACCATCTGGTCCCCACTCCTGCCCTGGAAGCCGTGGTGCCTTCGGATCTCCTGTGTAGTCCATATCTCGGTATGGATAATCATCTAGTGTCAGTGGCATCTGCAACCACTGTAGATAAAGCTCCTGGGTGAAGTATCTCTCGACCTCACTGCCACCCCATCAGCGCATCATCTCTCCCCACTGTACCATGCGCGACTCCCTAAGTCCTCCTGCCCTGATCGGCACCCGCACCCGCAGTGTAGGTACCCGCTCCATGAAGAAGGCACAAAGAAACGACCCGTAGCTAAGGTTTTCACCCTAGCTTATACAAATGAACACCTACTAAGGAGAAGGGACTCCTTAGTAGCAGTTCAGTAAAAATGGTAAAAACAAGACAATAAATGAAAACAATAAACTACTCTAAGCATGTGCATGAAAAGGAAATGACATGATAATAAAAATTTGTTTTGTATTAAGTTACTTCAAATGTGAGGTTGGTGGAGCCTTTGCAGTAGTCCAGGGGATGCTCCAATGCTCCAGTGTTGTTCCTTCTCCTTCTCCAAAGTGTTTTGGATATGGGCCAAAGGGGCACTCAAATGTGAAATTAGCTCAAAAGGGGTGAGCTAGGGTTTCAGGAGTGATTTTGGCAAAGTGAGGATAGGGATGATTGTGGATGTGAAATGGGGAGCCTCCGTCACCTATTTATAGGTTTTTAGTGGTGGAGTGTTGACCCATGGTTTTGGGCACCATATGGTTTAGGTTAGCTGTATAGGGTTTTTGCTTCCTTTTTTCCCTCTTTTTCCTCTTTTTAGTATTTTTTCTTCCCTTTTTAGAGGGTTTTTGCTATTTTTGGAGGAATTTAACTTATTTTGGGCAAAAAAGGGGGGTTTTGGCCTTTTGGAGGCTTTTTTAATGGTTTTTTGGCCTTTTGGAGGCTTTTTAATGGTTTTTTGGGGTTCTGGAGGCAAATATGGTAGGAAATATGGACAAATGAGTCATGTAATGGGGAATATGAGGTAGTGAGCACTTTTTGGGTGTTAACAGTAGTTTTACATCATCGACCTCTAATCGGATGATTGCACGGGTGTTCGACTCCAACTCATATATTCACATTCGTTGGAATGTACTAAGATACCTTAGGAATCATTGTCATCATTGATGATTTCCCTTGCACTTATTAACGGTTTACATCATTGACCAGTAATCAAGTGGTTTCTACCATGTTCGACTTCAACTCCTTTATTTACATGGCTAGAATTGTATCTTTTTGGGTTTGAGTTGAAGACCCTAGGGACTCTTGTTATGTACTTTACCTAGGTTGCGATGGATTTTTTTTTAATAGGTTCCCACATAGACATCATGTTGGTAACCCCACCAATGTACTGTCACACAGATCCACTTTATATTGGTAGTGTCTATTTTACTGTTATATCATGGATTTACATTTGTATTCTTGTAGCCATGATCTATTTTCAGTCATTGTTAGGTACGAATCCACAATGTATGTAGGTGGTCATATCCTGATTCAATATTATCATTGATCAGCAATGTATTGGTCAGCAACCGTGTTTTTAGTCAGTTTGTTCCAAACATCGATATGCCCACCTTGGGGATGATGTTGATATATTTCTTGGTCTTTGATCTGCAGCTTTCTTCCAGATACCCTTTGTGCCTATGTGTTGGTAAAGTGTTTCAGCCATTAGATCCCTTCTAACCTCACACTTTAGGGGGCACCTATTATACCCCAAATTGTCACCTTTGAGTATCTTCATGTTTGATTACCATGAGAGACATGAAGTTGGTACTTCCTAGGTGATCCATACGTGCCCAGGTACACGACGGGGACAACAGTTCGACTAAATGAATCGGTACTATTATGGCGGAAGCTGTTATCGGACAATCCACTGAAGTGGACGCGAGCCGGATCTCCCTAGCTCAATGTGAGTCTAGAAAAAATAGAACTGACTACAAGTGCATTTCCTAGATTTACTTAAGGACCAAGTGCTAGATGTCTTACCTTTTTACTATGCAATCATTTCTCCCAAATGTTGATCCACATCCCATGGTCGTCAGATCCAAGCTGCAAGACCTATCAAGACAAGAAACAAGAGAAACCAGTAAAAGACATCTATACAATAAGCGATCTAAGTAAATAGTTAAGCAGGTACACTACACAATATCATTACACATGAGAAAAATATTGGTGGAAAGCATTTGTATTACTGCAAATAGAGGAGTACATGATAGAGATATAGAACTACAACCAAGACTTAACGCAATAGCCCTTCTCTAACCAAGCCAATTGCCATGTCCTTCCAAGTAAGTATGAGTTATCCAATGGGTGAATGGAGGTCTCTTGAGAGAGATTTTACCAGCATGTAGATACCATAGTATTCCTCCCTTTGGGATGGGAGTGAGCTTCACTTATATAGGACTAAGTGGATAGGGTATGGATAGGATAGGTTGAGAGATGGTAGGAGAGAGATAGGGGATCCTCCCAAAGAGTTAGGGGTCAAGTACCAGCTCCCCTAGAGGTCAGGGATAAGCCCCTAAATGAGCAAGTTTCGAGAAGGATCTCGAATAAGCTATTTTTTCCCATTAACAGACCTCATCGCACCCTGTAGTAGAGCAAGTTGCAACATCGCATGTTGCTAGTGTGCAACCTGCAACGACCTCTCAAAATTTTATACAACTGAGTACAAATACTCCCAGATGAAAATACTTAGTCCATGTGACTTTAGGGATGTATTCACTGAATCTGATGATGAGTAGATTTTGGGTGTAACAGAATGCCCCCCAAAGCATGAAGCTATTAAGGATATACAGGTGAAGTGCTTTGAAAGAAGTAATGGAAATACACTCGTCGGACGAAGGACACTGCTGCAGTACAACTGACTCTGAACTGACAATCTCATATGAAGTACAACATGGCTGTCGACCAATACATTGCAAATCCAAGGTAGCAATGACCGACTGAACACAATCATGGCTACTAGACACAAGTGTAGATCCATGATGAGATTATAACACAGCCACGACCAATACAAAAGTGGATCCGTGTAATATGACTCAATATAAACTCCATCGCAACCTGGGTAAAACATGACTCCCAGGGTCTTCAAGCTGAACCCACAATGATACGAATCGATCCATGTGATTACAAATGTCTTGACGTCGAACATGGTAGAAACCACTTGATTACCGGCCATTGATGTAAACCGTTAACAAGTGCGAGGGAGGTCACCATTGATGTCAATGATTCCCAAGGTATCACAGTACATATCATCGAGCGTGAATAAATGAGTTGAAGTCGAACGCAAGATGAAATCTTTCAATCAAGAGTCAATGATGTAAACTCATGATGAAAGCGAGGTAACCTGCCATTGAGGCATGCAGGGCCAAGGTACTTGGTTGGTTTCTAGATTCAATCCTCGGATGATGTGTTGAAGTCGACAAGGATGAATCCGTCGAAGGAGGGCCATGATGAATCCCCCATCAATCGACACGAAACATGACAAAAGATGTGTAGAGTGGATCGGATGGTATAGTAACATATAAGACTGACTCAAAGTAACAATGGCATGACGACGTGTGTATTGACTGTAGATGATAGATGATAGACGTGTTCTTGAACATGGGCATGGCATGACTTGGCAGTATTGACACAATGAGAATGACGCAAACTTCTAATGCAACTGATGATGGAAGCTTTCTCCGAATGACTCAGAGGAGTAACAAGACTCAGAAAGTAAGCGGGGACTCATAGACAAACAAATGACCCAAGTATTGTATGCAAATGCAGTTGAGTGCCATGTTCAAGAACGACTACATGCTGCCACTAAGGTATGTAACACAAACACTTTCCTTTTTCCCCATCATGAACGATGAGTGCCTCATGTGTTTTTTACGAGCTTGATGAGGGTAACCAGATGCTCAGTATAGCTCATCTCATAGATGAGTCCAATCCCAAATATTTTCTAAACCTGGGATAGGAGGGGTTCGTCCCATGACAGGCCCTTCAATGTGAAAATTTTATCAAGTCCATAGAAGGTAAACTCGGTCGTCATTTCATGTTTAGAGCGTCTAAAAAAAACTAAAGAAGACTCCAACAGCCCTTTTTTGTAAAGTTAACCTCATCGCCCGAAAAAGGGTAAAACAACGCGGGAGAGGACTCTTCCGGTCATGATTGGCTGGAGTATACCTTTTTCGTTATTAGTGCCTCCTGGCCTGAAAAAGGGGTAAAATATCACCAGGAAGACGACCATTCAAATACTTTAACAAGAGTGAACGCGACAAGTTCACTTGGCAATCTTTTCATTTTTCGAGAGTCTGAAAAGAGCTTAATGGTAGACTCTGGGGGTGTCCTTTTCCATGGAAGTTTAACAAGCCTGAAAAAGTGATAAATCATAACTTGGTACTTGTTCTCATGGTTTCGTGAGTACGAGAACAAACGAAGAGTAAACTCATCCTCATGCAATAATTACGACTAACTAAAAATAATAATGACAAAACATTCAAAGGGGGGTTCATACTTCTAGTTACCGTTGTTGATGCGAGAAACGGCACAAAAGACCACTTTACGACTCCTATACACTAGAGAAAGTGTCACATAGTCCCAAATAGAATGAAAAATGGTCGAAACTATAGTAAATGGCCCAAAAGCATCAAAATATTTGAAAAAGAATATTCCATTCTATCTATAAATAGAAATATGTGTTGATGTATATGTAACTTCGGAATGTATTTCATCTATGTATTTCAGATATATTTATTGTACCCTTATTAGAGATGTGTTATTCCTCTATAAGGAAGTGTCGTCATGTGGATTGACAAGTGTCGCAAGTGTGTGTACTTGCCAATGGGTTATTAGACCACCATGTGTGGGGTCGGCCCTGAAATATATATTATATTGTGGATGTACCTAGCTAGACAAGTCGGCCCCATAAGGTCACTGGGCAAACAGGTTAGTATAAATAGAGATCAAGAGACCTCTATTTAGATCATTCGAAAAGTCATATCTCTCTCACTCAGAAAGTGGCGCACTAGTGAGGAGGAGGATCATCTACTTCTAGGAGACTATCTCAAGTGTATTTTGGTTGTACTTTGGTTGAGCCATTGCTCTCTCTATCTCTGAGGAAGTTGTGGGGTTTTTCACCTTAGGGTTTTCCCCATGGAAATTCTATGTCTCTTGTCTCTCATGCTTTTGATTCTTGTGATGCTTGTCATGCTTATTGTGATTGTTATGCATTTATATACTGTATATGTTATTCTCTCAGTGAAGATCCTAAATTATTGTGAATTAATGCTCAAAATTTAACATGGTATCAGAGCTAACCTGAGAAGAAGACATTTTGCAATGACGGAAACTTGAGTTTCTTGTTTATTGGGTTTCTCTCCACAGATTTTGGAAAAGCAGTATAGTAGATTGACTCTACTCATCAAGGAGAATCTATCTGTCCAATCAGAATTCAATTCTGAGCATTTTCAGATTTGGCCCTAAAAATTAGGGTTTCCACAAAAATAAGAATTTCTGAAATCGAAAGACATACCGGGAAGCTCCTTGCAAAAATCGAAGTTTAGAGCTTTGGATCGAGATTTTTGGCTGGATAAATCTGCGAGAAACTCAAACCCTAATTCAGGGCTCTCCTTAGTGAACCCAGGAGGACAAAAAGCCAAATCTGAAGGGCAAAGCTTTGTTGATCTCAAATTCTAAATACACTAGGATGATCAGCTCATCAAGGCGCATCTTTCTATCCTTTCAGAAAATTGAAATTCACATTTTTAATTTTTTGGGTTTTTCCGACAAACCCTAATCCGGGACCAGATCTAGTTTTTATCATTTCAAGTGGTAAGACCTAAATATTTTCTATTCCCATTTGAAGTACTCTTTAAGATGTCTCACCACACCAAGCTTGAGGATAAGCTTGAAGCAGCTGATAACTTCCGAGCTTGGAAGTATAGGATTGGGTTAATCCTGGAAGAAAATGAGTTGGACTCATATGTAAAAGAAGACATCCCTATCCCAGAGGATGAACAGGCTAAGGTATTGCATAAGAAAAACTTGGTCAAGGCAAAGAGAATCATTGCTGATTCTATCAAAGACCATCTCATACCCCATGTGTCTTCTCTAAAGACACCCAAGGAGATGTTTGACTCTTTGACCAAGCTATTTGAAGGGAAGAACATAAATCGGAAGATGACCCTGTGGAACCAATTGAGAGTAAAGTTTCAGAATGGATAAACCATTCAATCTTATTTTTCAAGGGTCTCCCAGATCAAGGAACAACTAGAAGCAGTGGATGAAATGGTGGAGAATGGTGAAGTGGTGATGACCACTCTATATGGCCTACCCAGGTCATGGGATTCCTATATTCAAGGAATATGTGCAAGGAAGAAGTTGATCTCCTTCAACAAATTGCGGGAAGAATGCTCTCAAGAAGAAGCTAGGCTTGTGGCCCGAGAAGAAAAGATGGGAAATGAATATCAAGCTCTCACAGCACATGCCAGGAAAGGAAAGTCCAAGAAGGAATCATCTCATAATAGGAGATTCTCACACCACCATTATCATAAAGATAAGAAAGATCTCAGATGCTTCAATTGCAATGAGAAGGGACACTTTGCTTCAGATTGTCCCAAGAAGAAGAAAGACAACAACAACAACTTCAGTAAGAAGAAGAAGAATAACAAAAGAAGATATCATGCTCATGCTGTCGAAGATGATGAACCCCCAAAGAAGAAGGCTAGGGCAGAAAGTGATAGTGATGATGACTCATCAAGTGAAGAAGAATATGTTCTAATTTATGCTCTCACAGGTACTATCTCCCATGGTTGTAATGATTGGTTGATTGATAGTGGGGCTTCCAAACACATGATTGGGTTTAAGGAATATTTTGTGAATCTATCTGAACATGAATCACCCCATAAGGTGAAACTTGGGGATGACTACCAATACCCTATCAAAGGAAGTGGTGAGGCCTCCTACAATCTAGACTCTGGGAAGTCTTTGAAGATGAAAGATGTTTTGTATGTACCTGGGCTCAAGAAGAATCTACTCTCCATATCTACATTGGATGCAAAAGGTATGAGGGTTGCATTTGTGGATGGCCAAGTCCTAATGTGGCCAAAAGGTAAAACTATTGATGATGCAGTAGTGATTGGAGAGCAAGGGGGAGAATTGTATAAATTGAAGGGACAACCTGGACATGCCATGGTACATGAATCCATGGAGCCAAGTGAAATTTGGCATAGAAGACTTGCTCATATGCACTATAGGGCACTTCCAATTGCAAGCAAGGCTGTAGAGGGTCTTCCTGAAATCAAGACCAAACATGAAGGTGTTTGCAAAGGATGTGCAAAAGGTAAGAACATTAAGAAGGCTTTCCCAAGCAGTGAAAGCAAGGCAAAAGACATCCTGGAAATAATCCACTCAGATGTATGTGGTCCTATGTCATCCAGTTCTCTGAATGGGTATGTTTACTATGTTTCATTTATTGATGACTTCTCCAAGAAGACTTGGGTATACTTCTTGAATAACAAAGATGAGGTGTTTGATAAATTCAAGGAATTCAAAACATTCATGGAGAATCAAACTGACAAGAAGATCAAAACATTCAGATCCGATAATGGTGGAGAATTCACCTCAGGTGACTTCAAGAAGCTTTGTAGTGATTCAGGGGTTAAGAGGGAGTTGACTGCTCCTTATAATCCTCAACAGAATGGAGTTGCAGAAAGGAAGAACAGAACAATCATGGAAGCAGCAAGGGAAATGTTGCATGACCAGGATCTACCTATGCATTTATGGGCAGAAGCAGCTAGAACAGTTGTATATGTGCAGAACATAACACCCCACAAGATATTGGACAACAAGAGACCAGAAGAGGTCTTTTCTGGTAAGAAACCTGAAGTCAGCCATCTTAGAATATTTGGTTGTCCAGTGTACACTCATGTCCCAAAGGAAAAGAGGACTAAACTAGATCCTTCAGGAAAGAAGGGTATCTTTGTGGGTTATAGTGAAATCTCAAAGGCTTACAGAATATACTTTCCAAGGTTCAAGAAGATTGATGTCAGCAGGGATGTAACATTTGATGAAAACTCAGCATTCATCAAATCAAGGAAGGCACCTATCGAATTTTATGAAGAACCTAAGGAAACTAGATTTCAAGACACTACCATGACTGAAGCAGTTCCAGAAGTTGTTCGTGAGTTTGAAGATCCACAAGAACCTGTAGATCCACCCCGTGAGGATAACTCTCACAAGAGGAAACCTGCATGGGCTAGAGAGCTCATTCAAGATGCAGAAAGATTTGGCATTCAAGAAGAAGAACACAAAGCAAAGAAGAGAACCAGATCACATACCAGCTATGTTGCTTTACTCTATGACATTATGAACAAAGAGCCTTCCAGTTATGAAGAAGCAACGGAAAAGAAAGAATGGAAGGATGCCATGGTTGAGGAATACCAATTAATAATGAAGAATGATGTTTGGGATGTTGTACCAAGACCTAAAGAGAAATCTGTTGTGACTTCTAAATGGATCTACAAAATCAAACATGCTGCAGATGGCAGTGTAGAGAAATACAAAGCAAGATTCGTAGCTCGTGGATTCTCTCAGAAAGAGGGAATAGATTATGAAGAAAATTTTGCACCTGTAGCCAGGTATACTTCCATCAAAACAGTACTCGCCCTGGCTGCAGCGATGAAATGGAAAATACACCAGATGGATGTCAAGACTGCTTTCTTGAATGGTGTAGTTGAAGAGGAAGTATATGTGGAGCAGCCACTCGGTTTCGAAATACATGACAGGGAGTCATATGTGCGTAGATTGAAGAAAGCCTTGTATGGGTTGAAAAAGGCTCCCAGAACTTGGTATGGTAGTATGGACAATTTCCTATCTAGTTTGGGTTTTACCAAGAGTAAAGCGGATTCCAACCTTTATTACAAGGTTGAGGAAGGGAATCATGTGATTCTACTCCTGTATGTGGATAACTTATTTGTAACAGGAGATGATAGATTGATTGCAGATACTAAGAGAAAGCTTGCTGCCGAGTTCGATATGAAAGATTTGGGAATGATGCATTATTTCCTAGGTATGGAGGTGTGGCAGAGTGCAGGTGGGATCTTTCTTGGTCAAGGGAAGTACACAGTAGATATCCTGAAGAGATTTGGGGTGATGGATTGCAAGGCCATGGAAACACCTATGGCATTAAATCTAAAGCTTCTATGTGATGCTTCATCTGAGCCGGTTGATGTCTCTATGTATCGTCAGATGATTGGGACCTTGATGTACCTGACGAACACAAGACCGGATATTTTTTTTGCGGTTAACACATTAAGCCAGTTCCTGACTGATCCGAGGAGTGTGCACCTGGTTGCGGTAAAGCATGTTCTGAGGTACCTGAAGGGTACAGTGGATTATGGGCTCAAGTATGAAGCGAATCAAAAGTTTAACCTGCAGGGTTATGTTGATTCAGATTGGGCTGGCAGTGCTGCAGATAGGAAGAGCACATCTGGGTGCTACTTCAGTATGGGATCAGGTGTGATCTCTTGGTTTAGCAGGAAGCAGTCTTGTGTAGCACTGAGTACAGCTGAGGTAGAGTATTTTGTAGCTTGTTCAGCTAGTTGTGAGGCAGTATGGCTATGGAATCTACTATCTGAATTATTTGATCTCCCATTAGATGCTACTGGTATCTTCTGTGATAACCAGAGTTGTGTGAAGCTGTCCGAAAATCCAGTGTTTCATGACAGGTCGAAACACATAGAGATCAAATATCACTATATCAAGGATATGGTGCAGAGAGGAGCTGTGAAGCTCCTATATGTTGTGACGAACAAGCAGATTGCAGATGTGCTGACGAAGCCACTAGCCAGGGTGAAGTTCGAGTACTTTAGAGAGAGGCTTGGTGTTCTTCAGATTGATGACACTTCGAGGAAGAAGTGATGGACACATTTGCTGAAGCCATTCCAAGCATGTTGGAAGGAGGATCCTTCACATGGTTGTGGATGTAAGCGCTGGATGATGAGCATCAGGATGATGTTCTGGTTTCTGCTTTGTATGATCAGTTGGATCATTTATATGTATATGTATGTACGCATCATGTTGGATGCTGGATATGATCAGTTGGATCATTTATATGTATGTACGCATCATGTTGGATGCTGAATATGATCAGTTGGATCATGTGTATGTATTTTGTATAAGCATCATGTTGGATGCTTGGACCATGTATCTGTATATGTATCAGGTGGATACGTTGTATGATCAGGTAGATCATGTATGTTGATATGTATCATGTATTTATATTTGTATCAGGTGGATACACTGTGTGATCAGGTGGATCATGTATGATGATATGTATCAGGTAGATACTTGGTATGCATCAGGTAGATGCATTGTATGATCAGGATGATCATGGATGACGAGCTTCAGGATGTTGCTCCAGATGACATGCAGCAGGATGTTGCAGTGATGATGATCAGGATGATCATGTGTATATTAGGATGATGTATGGTGAGTATCAGGTTGATACTCTATGGCCGTGGAACAGGTTGTGCAGATAAGCATGTAATTTGTTCCCTGGGAGATTTGCAGATAGTCTTTCGAGGTTTTTCCTATGGCATGTAATTTGTACCCTGGGATATTTAGCAAATGCTCTTTCGAGGTTTTGCTTGGGAGGACATATAATTTGTGCCCCGGGAGATCTGCAAATAGTCTTTCGAGGTTTTGCCTATGGCATGTAATTTGTGCCCTGGGATATCTGGCAGATGCTATTTCGAGGTTTTGTCCTATGGCATGTAATTTGTGCCTTGGGAGATCCGATAGGTTGAGCCGTGTGCTCGTAATCAGTCCTGGGATGCTCTTTCGAGGTTTTGCCGTGACCACATGTAATTTGTGTCGTGGGAGATCCGATAGGTTGAGCCTTGTGCTCGTAATTAGTCCTGGGATGCTCTTTCGAGGTTTTGTGGTGACCACATGTAATTTGTGCCCTGTGTAGCTAGGGTTTTCACCCTAGCTTGTGCAAATGAGCACCTACTAAGGATAATGGACTCCTTAGTAGCAGTTCAATAAACAGTAAATTAAAGTACTAAAGCAATACAGATTCTAAACTAGCATGAGCATTAATAAACATAACAAAAACATGAAATATGGTGAATATCTTTCTTCTTTGTATTAAAATTTTACCTCGAGTGTAGAGGTTGGTGAAGTTCTTGCAATAATCCAAGAGGGTTGCTCCAAACTCCAACTTTGCTCCTTCTCTTTCTCCAAATGGTGGAAATGGGCCAAAAGGGGCACTCAATAGTGAAAGTAGCTCAAGGCTGAGCTAGGGTTTCGAGAGTGATTTTGGCAGAGTAAGGGTGTATTTGACTGTGGATATGAAATGAGGGGTCTCCATCACCTATGTATAGGTTTTTAGTGGTGGAGTGTTGGCCCATGGTTTTGGGAACCATATGGTTTAGATCAGTTGTATAGGGTTTTTTTCCTCCTTTTTTCCTCTTTTTTTGTATTTTTTATTCCCTTTTTAGAGGGTTTTTGCTATTTTGGAGGAATTTTAGATTATTTTGGGGGGAAAAGGGGTTTTTTAGCCTTTTGGAGGCTTTTTTTATGGTTTTGTGGCCTTTTGGAGGCTTTTTAGTGGGATTTTAGGGTTCTGAAAGTAAATATGGTAGGTAATATGGACAAATGAGTCATGTAATGGGGTAGATGAGGTAGTGAACGCTTTTTGGGTGTTAACAGATTGCCCCCTGATGTGTGAGGGCAAGAGCTCATCGTATGGCCGATAGACATCATAAGTCTTTTATGGTTTTCCTGGGGTGTGGAGAAGAGAAGAAACAAATTGGAGCCTGGAACAACGGTCCCGAACAAACTGCAAAAAATAAAAGTACATAACCTCAATAATGGATGAGGAATAATCTGATCATATGGACGAGGCGGGCATTCCCATGTTCGTATCAAGATATAGAACAATAATAACAATGGGGTCCAAAATATGGGGACCTGAAATATACATGGCCTCAAATAATGAATGAGGAAGAATCTCAATATATGGACGAGGCGGGCATACCCATGCTCGTATCGAGATACATAAAAAATAACAGTGAGGCCCAAAACAAGGGGGGCCTGTAGGATACATAGAGAACCACTGTGTACATCATAAGGGTCCAGAGGGGACACAAATATGGGACATACTGTTGGGTTGACCATGTCTGAGCTGAAGAACTGGTACACTGGAATAACAACAGTGCTACTGAGTGTGGTACCAGAGGAACTGATGAGCTGCTGGATCATAGTGACAAGGAGTCATACTCACAATGGTACACTGAACTGGAACTGAACTGGGTACTCAAGGAAGCATATAACTGGATGGCTTCCGAATATAATCGCCAACGCAACCCGGACATCCAAGGGAACATATAAATAAGCGTTCCGAAGTGACTCACCAATGTGCTAGAGTCGGGGGAAATCCGAGGTCTTCAACCAATAACTGAAGGGACATAAACCCTGCGCGATTCTCAATGATGCGATCAAGGTGTTGAAGTCGAGCATGTGAGAAACAACCACTCAGAGAGGCAATGATGACGCCTCTCAAAATGGTCTGTAGGCACTCACCATAGATGGTGATGGGTCCAAGGCGCAGGGACCTCTAGGTCTATCCTCTGGAATAAAGGGGTTGTCGTCGACAGAGGAAGACCTGCAACTGGCAAGGCAATGATGTTTCTTTGATAGGAGCACGAGGTGAAGAATCGAAGTGTGAGAGTACTGATGGTAGGACTGTCAGACTAGGGGGGATAACTGGGCAAGTAGAGTGGGTGGACTCAAACTTCCTTTGTTCAAAGTATGATGGCGGGAACGATCGGGCAGCATATGAAATGGACTGAGGGGGAAGGGATCATAGTTGTAATGGATCGAGGATAGTGACGGGCATGAGGGATACTAAAGCTGGTGTAAAATGGTAGGAGACTACAGAATACTCTGAACAAAGGCGACCTGATTAGGGGTGTTGCCAAGATGATCGATCATAGTGCCAAGAGGCACGAGGGGACTTCTTCATGGGTTAAGGAACTAGAAGAAGTGGGTGAAAAATGATATTGTCATGTGGATTTATACGAGCCCAAGACAGTTCATGCTCGTGATTGCTTTCAATTTTAAGGAGTCTGAAAGCGATAAGAAGACTCTGAAATGATGGAATGGTACCGTCGTGTGGATTTGTACGAGCCCAGGACGGTGCATGCTCGTGGTTGCTTTCAATTTTAGAGAGTCTGAAAGCGATAAGAAGACTCCAGGGGGTTGATTTTTTGTGTGTTAGTCTCCAAGGCCCGAAGAAGCATAAAAGGATGTAATGAAGAACTCTTCTAGCCGGTGTGACTAGAGTATTCCTTTTTCATAATTAGTCTACCAGGTCCGGAAAAGGGTTAAACTTATACCAGATAGATGCCCTTTCAGGTACTTTAACGAGCATGAAAGGAAGCAAGATTACTCGGCGATCTTTTCATTATTTTAGGAGTCATAAAAGAGCTTAACAGAAACTCCCTAAGTGCCTTTTTCATAAAGGACTTGTCCGGCGCGAAAAAGGGATAAAATTATATCGAACAAAAGGAATGGCCAGGCAAGGAGGAAGTGCTCAATCAAGGAACATTGATGATGACCAAGAACAAGGGTAGGGGGGAACACTGGTGGGCCTCCTTGCGAGATAATGAATGGTGGAAAAATAACAAAATAATTGAAGTATGATAGGAGTAAATGGCTCAAGTAAAAATGTGGAACAATCTGATGGTGGTCGAT
Organism: Larix kaempferi; assembly: GCA_027924585.1. NCBI lineage: Eukaryota > Viridiplantae > Streptophyta > Pinopsida > Pinales > Pinaceae > Larix > Larix kaempferi. The sequence continues at coordinate 11,611,224 of BSBM01000011.1, forward strand.
GTGGTGCGCAAACCGAGGCAGCAAGGTGTCGAGACACAATGTTGAAACTGTACCAAGTGAGAGCGAGAAATGATCTCAAGCATCATCACGAGCACGGAAAAATGAATCCAGCGATATAAAAAGTGTCAAAACCAGATAACGGTTGATGTGGCATGTTAACCGAGGTGACAGGGGGCGTTTTGGAAAAATACCCAAAAAATATGGGGGTGAGAGCGAGAAATGATCTCAAGCATCATCACGGGCTTGAAAAAATGAATCCGATGATATAAAATATGCCAAATACGGAGAGCAGACGAAGTGGCACGCAAATTGCGGCAACAAGGTGAAATGTCACGATGTCAATAAAGTTTCTGGTGAGAGTGAGAAATGATCTCAAGCATCATCACATGCACGGAAATATGAATCCGGCTGCGCAAATGGTGCGAAAAACAGAGGTCATAAGGACTCCGAAATGGTCAAAGGAAATAACGAGGTTAAAAAATGGTTGCAAATAAAGGTTATCCCACCAAGCCAAGGATGCAGTGGTGGGGAGAAATGATGACCTGCGAGGGAATACTACTAGGTGTATCAAATCAAATCATATATACAAGTGACATGTGACCTCAAAAATGATTGAGATCACGCATGTGAAAAAGTGGGCAGGGTTAATGACCTGCCCCCATGCTAGGCGCATGGGGTTTGTGATTGTGGATCACATATGTGTTGGTTTGAACAATGGGTTCATTGACATGCTGAGATAAATGTGATGGGGTAGGTTCAAAATTATTGATCATGCCCCCTATCCCAGGGTTGAGGTAATCTATTATGCCCCTTGACTCAAAGGTGTCAAGGTGGTGCTCTATGATAGCAGGGTCAAGACCAAGCATTTCAGTATAGGACCAGGAAAAGACATCGCGAAACTCTTGGAAAAAAAATTTGTACTCTCCAATCTCATACTCACTGCAGAAGGCTCCTAAGGTAATGATTTCAAGAGCACCAGGTGGGTCAGAGATATCGATGTGGATGACGGGTGAGATGTTGGCCATGTTACCTTCCTCAAAGGCATCAGGAGCAGGAATAGGATCCTTAAACCAGTCGACTTTAGTGGGAAGGAAATATTTGGACTCAACTGCAAGTTGGGTAGCTGTGGTAGAGGAGGATTCTTCTGGGAGGAAACAGGAACGATGGTGCATGTCATCCTAGGGATAATCCAGGGCAATGAGAGCCTCTAGAATATCCTCATCATTGCGGAAAGTTTGAGTTGTTAAATCGATTGACGAGGGAGTGGTAGTCGAAGAGATCATATAAATGGTATTAATCTCTCCGGATGGGGATGATACCGGGGGGTGGATCTCCTCAATTGTGGGGGGTGCCGTCTCAAGGTCCAAATTATTCATCTCGTAGAGAGCTGCTCTATAATCTGGGAGATCAGGATAGTGATGTGAGTAGTGGCCGTAAATACCGCATATGGCAAAAGGGTGGTTGGTACGCAGTGATTTATCATGAGGCTTAGGGTTTGGATCTACTTCGAAAACCGGGATGTTGGGGTCGTCGTCAAGCATTTGCATGTGTTCCTGTAATGCAGGTAATTGTGGACATTGATGAGTCGGATGGCCTAACTCATCACACAATGAGCATTTGGGGGGAGCATGAAACACGGGAGGGGGTTTAACTGCCTTGGGAGGGGGTACAATAGTGTATGGTTGTGGGCCTCTACCCCCAGTGGGCTTGATAAGAGGAGGGGGATTCATAGATGACAAAGGGGTAGCGACACCGGGAGGTGGTTGACTAGTAGTGACAATGGGTTGCATCGGTTGTAGGACGACATTTGGTGTCGGAGGGGAACGGGAGGCGAAATATACCACACGGTTAATCCTAAGGTTAACCCGGGGAGGCTGAGAGTAGCCATAACCGGGGTACTTACTACTCCTGAAGGAGGGAATAGGAAGGGGATTGTGTGGATGGGTGTAACACCAATGTGACTAGGTACCAATGGTGGTTTGGGTAACAAGGGTGGTTGATTGTTGGGTGTTTGTGTATTGTGGGAAAGGGTACATAGGTCAGATACTTCAGTCGCGGGTGACGGGGGAGGAATGGATTTGAAGGTGGAGGTCATCGACGTATCTGAGTAAACTCCAGGTCCCACAGAGGAAACAAACGAGGTAGTGGAACCACCAACAGGTTGTTCAACCATGGGGAGAATGTTTTCGGGTGCAGCGGGGGCATTGGGATCGTAATAGGTGAGTTGGTCGACCTTGACCACGCGTCCGTCATGGGGGAACATCATGGTACGAAAAATGGATGAGGCAACCGCTCGCATGGCATACATGTAGCTGCGGCCAAGTAAGAGGTTATAATCAAGTTGGGCATTGATGACCTCTATGTCAATGAGAACGATTTTACCAGCCAGCTGGACGGGACGTTAGCTAATAGTCCTTGGGGTTGATCCGAACGGCCGTCGTAGGCTCACAACGCAATGGTGGACTGTTGGAGAGTAGGGGATCCCAACTTCTGCCAAACGAATGTGGACATAACACATGTAGAGGCACCTTCATCGATAATGCACCGATGGATAACAATATTCTGAACGGAAACAGAAACTTGGAACGCTAAAGTGCAAGGCAGGCGTGGTTCGGACTGGTCCAAATCGAATGCCATCAATTGTGAATCATTTGGGTCAATAGCACCAATGGCGGAGAGCAAAGTCTTGCGCTATGAAGGACAGTTTTTTAAGACTTCTAACGCAGAAATGGCTGCAGGAGATTGGGCTAAGTCATCTACAATGTTGTAATTTGACGCAGCGCGAGCATTGGGGTTATTGTTGATACGACGAAGTGGGAAACGAGGTGCTTTGGAGGCGCCATCGAGTGGAGCCGGAGGTATACGTAACGTTTGATCAGTGGGATGAGCGTTAGTGTTTTTGTCAACGGGAGGGGCTTCAGGGGTGGAGCCATATTGGTTTCGATGGGTTTGGAGGTTGACATCAGCAGACGACATCATCAACAAGTGGTGAGTACCTGAGTCGAACATGGGTTGATTAGGAGCAGCATAAGTGATATGTTGTTGTGGTGGCACGTTTCCCTGAGGGGAAGCCAATGGCTGAGTGTTCACTACGCCTTGAGTTGGTAAGGGGTTTTGCAGCACCAAAGGTTGCTGCTGAGGGGATGGGGGGTTGGGCGGCGCTTGAGGAGCCGCGTGCCCTTGGCGATGGGCATCATCAACCCAGAGTTTCCGAGCTCACTCCAAATGTGGGAAAGCATGTGTGTAGTTGCCATAGACCCCACAAATAGAACAAGGATGGTTTGTTCGCAAATTAGGTTTTTGGGCCTGCTTGGGTGGCCAATCAGGGTTTTGGTTGGCAGGTGCCGCGTTATTGTTGTCTGGGGGATTAGGAGGTTGACCACCTTGGTCGGGAGGGGGGTTTTTCCCATGGTTACGGCCTTTGCCACATTTTTGTTGGCCCTGTTGGCACTGATTATTTTGGTTCTACTGCGGATTTTGTTGGGCGTAGACTTGCCCTTGGGCAGCAGGTGGGTTCTGGGGTTGTGCAGGTGCGGGAGCAAGGTGCGGTGGATAATAAGTAGGTGGAGGCTGCGCAGGTGCTGAACCTTGTGGGGGTTGCTGATACGTTTGCGGAGCGGGCTGTGGGTTTGCTGCAGGGGCTGCCTGTGGTGGGTAATAAGAAGGTTGGGCTTGAGAGGACATAGGAGCTGGTGTAGCCTGTGGATGGTAATAGGGTTGAGGTGCGATCGGGGGAGCAGAAGAGGGGGATGCATGCCCAAAGCACTAAGGTGGACATGAGGGTCCGTGGTAATGGTGGTGATGTGTCATGGGAGCATACGAATTGGTTGCTTCGGACTGTGATGTAGCCCGCAAAAGGTCGGGGCCAATATGGCTAGGACGTGCTATGGAAAAGGGTTGGGGATGCGAGGCAACACGGTCGATGATGCCGTTTGCGCACCCTCACTGGCTCCGCAGCTAAGTGGTACATCGAGCAGCCCCATGGGACCCATGCCACCTTTACTTCCCTTGCCTCAACCTTCCTGCAGTTCTTTCAGTTACTTGTCCGCTATGACACAGGAGTTGAGATCCTACTGTCTTGCAGACAAAATACAACCACCCACATCACTGACCATATTCATGAGTCGTGTCGACGTCGAAGCCTGTGCAAAATCAAGTTAGATGACCGTATCTTCTTAGATTGGTTTCTAAAATCTCTCCTTCCTGTCATTACCAAGGATGTGGCATCCAAGCGACCCCAGTCCAAGGAAGAGGCCATCCTCAAAGCCCAGCAATTTGACCTTATTTACGCCCAGTCTGGTTATCTATACACCATCATACCTAACGCCCCCCGCAGTGATTCCTCCCGAAATGATGCACCGGGGGAATCCCATGCTGTAGATGGCATCATTGGTCGTATTGCCTCACATAACTAGCCCTTTTCCATAGCACCCCCTAGCACTAGCCCCGACCTTTCGCGGGCTACATCCCACTCTGGAGCAACCAATTCGTATGCTCCCATGGCACATCACCACCATTCCCATGGACCCTCATGTCTACCTCAGTGCTTTGGTCATGCATCCCTCGCTTACGCCCCCCCCCTAGTCGCACCTCAGCCATATTACCACCCACAGGCTGCGCAAGCTCCTGTATCCTCTCAAGCCCCCCCTGCTTATTATCTGCCACAGACAGCACCTATAGCAAACCCACAACCTGTCACACTGACATATCAGCAACCCCCACAAGGTTCAACACCTGCACTGCCTCCACCCACTTATTATCCACCGTAGCCTGCTCCCGCACTTGCACAACCCCAGAACCCACCTGCCACCCAAGGGAAAGTGTATGCGCAACAAAATCCGCAGCCCAACCAAAATAACCAACACCGGAAAAACCGCGGCAAATGACATAACCACGGGAAAACCCCCCCTCCAGACCAAGGCGGCCAACCTCCTAATCCCCCGAACAATAATAACGCGGCACCTGCCAACCAAAACCCTGACAGGCCGCCCAAGCAAGCCAAAAATCCTAATTTGTGAACAAACCATCCTTGTTCTATTTGCGAGGTCTATGGCCATTACACACACGCTTTCCCACATTTGGAGCAGGCTCGACAACTTTGGACTGATGATGCCCATCGTCAAGGGCATGGGGCTCCTCAGGCGCCGCCCAACCCCCCACCACCCCAGACTCAACCCTTGGTGTTACAAAACCCTTTACCAACCCAAGGCGTAGTGAACACTCAACCACTGGCTCCCCCTCAAGGAAACACACCACCACAACAGCAAATCACTTATGCCACTCTTGATCAACCCATGATAGACTCAGGTACCCATCACTTGTTAATGATGTCATCCACTGATGTCAACCTTCAAACCCATCGGAACCAATATGGCTCCACCCCTGAAGCCCCTCCCACCGACAAAAACACCAACGCTCTTCCCACTGATCAGTGGTTACGAATAGCTCTGGCTCCCCTAGATGGCGCCTCCAAAGCCCCTTGCTTCCCACTTCACTGCATCAACAATAACCCTAATGCTCGCGCTGCATCTAATTACAACATCGTAGATGATTTAGCTCAATCCCTCGCAGCCATGTCTGCGTTAGAGGTCTTAAAAAACTGTCCTACACAGCGCAAGACTTTGCTTTCAGCCATTGGTGCTATTGACCTAACTGATTCACGAATGATGGCCTTCGATTTGGACCAATCTGAACCACGCCTTCCTTCCACATTAGCGTTCCAAGTTTTTGTATCCGTTCGGAATCTTTTCATCCATCGGTGAATCATCGATGAGGGTGCCTCTACATGCGTTATGTCCACATTCGTTTGGTAGAAGTTGGGATCCCCTACCCTCCAGCAGTCCACCACTGTGCTGCGAGCCTACGACGGTCATTCGGCTCAACCCCAAGGTCTCTTAGCTAATGTCCCCATCTAGTTGGCTGGTAAAACCGTGCCCATAGACATAGAGGTCATCAACGCCCAACTTGATTATAACCTCTTACTTGGCCGCAGTTACATGTATTCCATGCGGGCGGTTGCCTCATCCATTTTTTGTACCATGATGTTCCCCCATGGTGGACACATGGTCAAGGTTGATCAACTCACCTATTACGATCCCAATGCCCCCACTGCACCCGAAAATGTTCTCCCCGTGGTTGAACAACCTATTTGTGGTGCAGCTACCTCGTTGGTTTCCTCAGTGGGACTTAGAGTTTACTCAGATACGTCGATGACCTCAACATTCCAATCCATTCCACCCCCGTCACCAGCAACTGAAATATCTGACTTATGTACCCTTTCCCACAATACACCAACACCCAACCATCAACCGCCCTTACTACCCCAACCACCATTGGTACCTAGTCATGTTGGTGTTACACCCATCCATACAATCCCCTTCCTATTCCCACCTTCGGGAGTAGTAAGTGCCTCGGTTATGGCTACTCTCAGCCTCCCCGGTTTAACTTTAGGATTACCTGTATGGTACAACACGCCTCCCGTTTCCCCTTTGACACCAAATGTCGTCCTATGTAATGTCCCCATTCAAATAAGTGCATAGTAAGACAATCCCATCAATCCTACTAGTTTCCTAGGTTGGATGGGCACATGTGGGATGGTAATAAGGAAACTAATAAATGATATTTAGACATTAGAAGGGTTCAAGCATTTAATAAATATGATGAATAAATAAATTCAAGAGAAATTCTAGGTGGCAAGTGGTTTTGGAGACATATGGAGGTGGTGGGACCCACACTAGCTTGATTTTTCAATGACACATGGTAGCTCTCTCTTGCCAATTCGAATTCATGGGAAGGTGAACACTCTTGGGTGAGTTGGTAAGTCATAACACATGGAATTGAGCATATTAGGTCGAAATGGGAAGGAATAGTAACCTCCATGGGAGAGGAAGAGTCAAATTGGAGACTAGTGGACACATGGGCTAGATTCCCTAGTTTTATGACAACAATAATGAAGCATCTATGACATTTTATGACAAAATTCAGACCTGACTTCTTACACCTGACCATTATGACATTTCAGCCCCAAAAATAGACACAAGAAGGCGCTCATGGAGTTGGAGGAATCTAAAGAGACTCAAATTCAAATTTGGGAGAAGATGGAAGGTTGGAACTAGGAGACAAGTGGCAAATGAGGAATATTTTCTAAATGGAAAATTATTGAATCTATTGAGAGGATTTCGACCCCTTGAAGGCTAATGTTGGTTATAAAATGTAGAAATCAAGTATGAGAATGGCTTTTGATGATTTGAGAAAAATTGCATTTGTGAAGAGAGAGCTAGTGGATGACTAGTTTCTTGCCTTAGCCAATTTCGAGGGTGAAAGATTCCCATCCAAGTTGGTGTTTGGAGAGGCCACTCAAGTCTTTCATGGTGCTTTAATGGAGTTTGTATTTGCAGGTAGCAACTATAGGAAGTTTCATGGTTTGGTTTAGTGCAGCACTTTCTCTCCACCGTTTCCCGTTTTGAAGGCATATTCGTGCTCCTTGAGGGAGGGCGTTTTTGGTGAGCACTTGTGCTTCTTGAGAGAGATTATAATTATATATTTATGATTGTAATAGCTTCATATCCTCTGTTATTCATATTCAGAAAGTATCAGGTCTAAATACCCACTGGTTGTATGCAAAACTATTGATTAATGAGCAAATAATGTCCATTTCCCCAATGCATTGATGTATGACACTATAATGTTGATTATTTCGAATGGATGGATGATTCTATGATATATTTGTGATAAATATACTGACATGGATGTCTTCTACAAGTTTCATGTACTGTACTTGAGCATTTGAATCATTTTTACTCAGTTTAGTTGTATTGGGAGGTGAAATAGTGCCATTTCCCCAAGGGTCGAATTGGGGGTTTTTGCTGTTGAATGTGAGAGAGTTAGAACAGTATTAAAAATCAATTAATGGTGCATATGATACCTTAATCACATAATTAACACATTATATACCTCTGTTCATAAATTTGTGGGAGTTTGGATGCATTTGGAAGGCCATTTGCAGTGTTAACCGAGGGGGATTTGATGAACAAATTACTAGTGAAAATTACATATATTGATCAGAATACAAATCAAGTTTGAAGAACCTTATATTCAAGTCTAAATACCATTTATACACTCCTACAGAAGATTTGGGAGCATTTGGGTTGATTTGGAGGTCAAAACAGTAAAACTAGTCAAAGGTCGAAATTGGGAAAAAAAGTGGAAAATTGGGCATTTTAATAAAATTTGAAAAAGGGATATTACATCCTACAACCGGTGCAACCCATCACCACTACTATTCAACCACCTCCTGGTGTCACTACTCCTTCCTCTTCTACTAATCCATCCCCTCTTATCAAGCACACTGGGGGCAGAAGCCCACAACCATACACTGCTTTACCCCCGCCCAAAATAGTTAAAAACCCCCCCATATTTCGTGCTCCTCCCAAATGCTCATTGTGTGATGAATTGGGCCATCCTACCCATCAATGTCCACAATTACCCACATTACAAGAGCACATGCAAATGCTTGACGATGACCCCACCATCCCGGTTTTCCAACTCAACTCGACCCCTGAGCCTCGTGATAAATCATTGCGTACCAACCACCCTTGTGCAATATGCGGTATTTCTGGCCATTACTCACATCATTGCCCTAATCTCCCAGATTATCGAGCCGCTCTCTACGAGATGAATAACTTGGACCTCGAGACGGCTCCCCCCACCATTGAAGAGATCCACCCCCCAACATCCCCGCCAACTGGAGAGATTAATACCATTTATATGATCTCTTCTACTAACACTCCCTCATCAACCGATTTGACAACCCAAAGTTTCCACAATGATGAGGAGATTCTTGAGGCTCTTACTGCACCTGATTACCCCTGGGAAGATATGCATCATCGTTCCTATTTCCTCCCGGAAGAGTCCTCCACCACCACAGCCACCCAATTTTCAGTTGAGTCCAAATATTTCCTCCCCACCAAAGTCGACTGGTTTAAAGATCTCATTCCTTCTCTCGATGCCTTCGAGGAAGCTAACATGGCCAATATCTCACCCACAATCCACATTGATATCTCTGCCCCAGCTGGTGCTCCTGAACTCATTACGTTAGGATCCTCTTGCACTAAGTACGAGATCAAAGAGTACAGAAACCTTTTCCAAGAATTTTGCGATGTCTTTACCTGGTCCTATACCGAAATGCCTGGTGTTGACCCCACTATCAAAGAGGAAACCACATGTCCATAGCATGGGGGCAGGCCCAAAACCTTGCCTACTCATCATCATCGTCATTCTCGTCAGCGATACTGGGGGCATCCGCCCCACAAGGGGAATCCCCCATCATCATATCATCACTTCTGTATTCCACCACAGCTCACAACCTCATGGTACACCACCCCTCCAGTAGTTGGTCAATGCCCTGTTGATCCCTCTCTAAGACAACATCTCCACCGCATTGACACCTCTGATTTTGGGGGCATAATAGAATACCTCAACCCTGGGATAGGGGGCATGATCAATCATTTTGAACCTTCCCCATCACATCTATCTCAGTGTTTCAATGATCCCATTGTTCAAACCAACACATATGTGATCCACAATCAAAAACCCCATGCGCATAGCATGGGGGCGGGTTATTAACCCTACTCACTTTTTCACATGCGTGATCTCAACCATTTTTGAGGTTACATGTCACTTGTATATATGATTTGATTCGATACACCTAGTATTATGCCCACGCGGGTCATCACTTCTCCCCACCACTGCATCCTTGGCTTGGTGGACTCAACTTTATTTATAGTCATTTTTAACCTCATTTTTCCTTTGCCATTTCGGAGCCATATGAACTCCGTTTTTCACACCATTTGTACCAACGGATTCAGTTTTCCGATCCCGTGATGATGCTTGAGATCATTTCTTGCTCTCACCCCCAGATTCTTTGGGCATTTTTTACCAGCCCCTAGTCATCTCGGTTTGCATTCCACCTCAGCCGTTATCCATTTTTGACACTTTCTATACCATCGGATTCAGTTTTTCGAGCCCGTGATGATGCTTAAGATCATTTCTCGCTCTCACCCCCAGATTTTTTGGGCATTTTTTACCAACCCCTCGTTATCTCAGTTTGCGTGCCACCTCGACCGTTATCTGTTATCCGTTATCGGTTTGAGGGAAAAAAGGAAGCAAAAACCCTATACAATTGACCTAAACCATATGGTGCCAAAAACCATGGGTCAACACTCCACCACTAAAAACCTATAAATAGGTGATGGAGGCTCCCCATTTCACATCCACAATATTCCTATCCTCACTCTGCCAAAATCACTCCTGAAACCCTAGCTCACCCTTTTGAGCTAATTTCATATTTAAGTGCCTCTTTGGCCCATATCCAAAACACTTTGGAGAAGGAGAAGGAACCCATTGGAGCTGGGAAGCATCCCTCCTGGACTACAGCAAGAGCTTCACCAACCTCAACACTTGAGGTAAATTTAATACAAAGAAAATTCTTATCATGTTACTGTCTTTTTATTTCTTGTTGATGTACATGATAGTTTAAGTTTACTTTGCTTTACTGTCATATTTTACTGTTTTATTGAACTACTACTAAGGAGTCCCTTCTCCTTAGTAGGTGCTCATTTGCACAAGCTAGGGTGAAAACCCTAGCCACAACAGTACGTGCGTGCTAATCTCCCCGAGTGTTGTTCTCGGTGTATTTCTTTGCCAAGACGGCCAAATGGTTAACTTGGTTGGTTTCAGGAATCCTAATGGTGTCTCCCAATATACACAAGGTACGTGGGAGCTCAAATCCGTAGTGGTCTTGTCTAATGCACAATCGTTCGGCAAGAGACCTTCCGATATACGTGTCGAGTACGTGATACACCCTTCGATATACGCCAAGTACGGATTATGGTACTTGGTGGGTACATGAAGGAGCTCAATATACCGATGTACGTGGAAGACTACAATACCCCCGGGATACAGCGCTGGCAAATAATGACAGCTGCCATGCTTAACGACGCCGGAACACGTCTCTAACTTACACACAAGTTGCTAGAAACCTAGTTCTACCGTTAAATTTATCTTGGATGGTTAGGTGAATGCATGAGGTGAGTACATAATCGGAAGCATAATGCAATTCCTAACTACATGCACAAAATATTCTTTTCTTTCAATGAATTCTAGCTATTGGAAGGAGAAAGATTTTTTCCAATGGTATTGCCAAAATAAACTCAATGCAACACAATTCGCAATTCAAACAAATTCGACAATGAAAGTATTCTTTTCCTTTTATGTGAAATGCAAAAGTACACAACACTACTAAACCAAATCAAAACAACTTTTTCTTTTCTTCTTCTTTTCAAAGTAAGATGACACTAAAGGATGAAAAGAGAGGATTCTGAAATGAAATATGCAAGCTTTTCAATTTCACTTTCAATGATCTAAGAGCAATAAGAATTAAAAATGCATCTATCTTTCCTTAGTATGGAATTAATTTTGCAAAAATCGAAGCATGCTTTGAGCCTTTCAAGAAGATGAGCGATTCATAATTCAAGAAAAACACAATAGATCATACATTCATTCAACTTTTCCAAAATATAAAAGAGAATTTTCCAATGCACAAGAATCTTTCTTCAATAATAATTTTTTGAGAAAAAATGGGAAAGAAGCACTTTTAATCTTTTCGATGGATACATCAAAGAATAAACTTGATAACAACTCTGCTTTCAGATCTAAATGACTGAAAAGAAAACACTACCCGCAGCACTCATACATTCAGAAAACTCAAGAAAAGACAAGCACTCAACCAAGCTGAAAAACACACTTAACTCAAAATCAAGCAGTAGCAAGCAAAGCTCAAAACAAATGTAAATGAGGTCTGGAGGTTGATCCAATGCGATGATCAGATCAGGGATGGAAGGAAGGGAATGCAAGAGTGAATGGATGAAGGCGGAGGAGACTAGAGTATCTACCACTACCTGACTCAAACTTGTCCACAACGGAACCCAACATCAATCCAAATGAAACCAAACTCTCAACACACAAATCATAAATGGGGTCTCTGGCTAGATCTTGCAGCACAAAGAGAGTTCATACATCAGACCAAGGTTCAAACTGTCAAATGAGGGAAGGGATGCATGTACGCCAACTTTTGACAGATCGGTGCACTCTGCCCTTACACACAGTGCAACATCGCAGTTTACCTTCACAGGAGGTGCGACGATGTCGCAGTATACCAATGTAAAGGATGCGACGGGTGACTAACAGGTGAAGAACAGAGACTCAGAATGACACAGTGTCGCTCTGTTTCTACTGCCCAGGTGCGACAGGTGAGGTCTAGATTCAAAAATGAATCAGATCTCTCAACAATGAACCATAAACAAGCTTGAAAATGAGTTGTATAAACTCAGAGGAAGCAAATCAGAATCTTCACCGTGAAGATCTGATAGTGAAATCAATCCTAAGAAGTAAATGGAAAAAATGATAAAAGAGGATTGTGTCAAGTAATCAACTGAAAATGACTCTCAGATTAATGACCACTAAACAAGACAAACACTTCTCCCCAGTATGGTCGCCAGATTTGTTATCAGACAATCCACTCAAGCCGACGCGAGCCGGATCTCCCTAGCTCAATGTGAGTCTAGAACAAATAGAACAGACTACAAGTGCATTTCCTATATCTACTTAAGGACCAAGTACTAGATGTCTTACCTTTTTACTATGCAATCCTTTCTCCTGAATATTGATCCGCATCCTACGGCCATCAAATCCAAGCTGCAAGACCTGTCAAGACAATAAACAAGAGAAACCAGTAAAAGACATCTACACAATAAGCGATCTAAGTAAACAGTTAAGCTGGTAAACTACACAATATCATTGCACATGAGAACAATATTGGTGGAAATCATTTGTATTATTGCAAATAGAGTAGTACATGATAGAGATATAGAACTACAACCAAGACTTAACGCAGTAGCCCTTCTCCGACCAAGTCAATTGACATGTCCTTCCAAGGAAGTATGAGTTCTCCAATGGGTGAATGGAGGTGTCTTGAGAGAGATTTCACCAACATGTAGATACCATAGTCTTCCTCCCTTTGGGATGGGAGTGAGCTTCACTTATATAGGACTAAGTGGATAGGGTATGGATAGGATAGGTTGAGAGATGGTAGGAGAGAGATAGGGGATCCTCCCAAAGAGTTAGGGGTCGAGTACCAGCTCCCCTAGAGGTCAGGGATAAGCCCCTAAATGAGCAAGTTTCGAAAAGGATCTCAAATAAGCTATTTTTTCCCATTAATAGACCTTGTCGTACCTTGCAGTAGAGCAAGTTGCGACGTCACATGTTGCTAGTGTGCAACCTGCGATGACCTCTCAAAAGTTTATACAACTGAGTACAAATCCTCCCAGATGAAAATACTTAGTCCAGGTGACTTTAGGGATGTATACACTGAATCTGATGATGAGTAGATTTTGGGTGTAACAGAAGCATAAGAATAAGCAAAGCAGGAAATACACTACACACATAGCATACACACACAAACAATATGCATGAATGCGAACTAATCTCTTATTATCTATTACTTATTGTATATTACAATATTTTACATGCTTAAATAGAGTGTTGAAACGCTTGAGTTTTCTTCCCATTATGTTCGGTTACAAGAGAAGTTAGAACGGTTTCAGAATTTCAACCGTTACGGTCGACTGGAAGATAGAGAGACAATATGTCGTAGTTCGTCAGTTGCCAATGTCGATGATGCATGTCGAAGTCGGTGCTTGTCAAGAACTTATCGAAGTCGAAGTTGATGAACTTGTCGAAGTCGAAGTTGGCATCCGACAATAATGCCAACTACTGGGTGGATCACTAGGGGTGTTAGGACCTACTATCATGTGGCCCATTCACTTCCTAGTCATCATTGGGAAGCTTCCATGCCACTTGGAGGTTGAAATTCACCTTAACCATACTTGATTTGATCCTTCCCATGACATTATCGCTCCCTGCCTAGTGTTAAGTGTTGAGATATTGTAACTTCTAAGAATATTATATTTGTACTGTATTATTCCGGAGATGTTTCATTCGTCTGTGAAGATCTTATTGTATATCTGGAGATGTTTATTCCTCTGTCGGAATGTGGTAACTTGGGTTATTAGACTTCCCTAGTGGAGGTCGGCCCTATATGTGTTATGTGGGTCAAAGGGTTGTTAGACCACCCTAGTGGGGTCGGCCCAGTCAGTTGTAGTGGGGTGTTTAACCCAATGGTAAAGTTGGGGCCGGCCTAGTTAATATAAAGTACAAGTCGGAGATGTGTGTATATAGAGGAGGTGTGTTCCTCATTTTACACACTTCCCTCACTCAGAATGTAGCGCACTTGTGGAGGAGAGATCTTCTATGGTGGAGGAGGAGATCATGTCTTTGGTTTGCATCTTTGTATATTGTTGGTCATCTATATTGAGGAATCTTTGCTGGGTTTTCTAACCCATGAGGGTTTCCGAGGATAAATATGTGTCTCTTGTGTTTATGTTGTGCTTGTTGTTTCTTCAGTGATCCTGTATATGCTATTATTGTGAAATGGAATTTAATGCTGATATTTTCTGTCCTAGCATTTTGAATCTTAACATGGTATCAGAGCTAACCTGAAGGAAGGCAATGTATGGCACTTACGACACTTACTTCACTTGCGACAATTTGAAGGTTTGGGTTTTACATAGAAAACACCAGTCGTTGTGGAACTTTCACTATAAATCCATTTCTACGAAGGCTCAGGATCTAAAAATTTTACAGGTCGTAGATAACATCCCCAGGTACCTTGTTTCCAAAGGAAACCCTCAGATTCGTTCTACTTTGTGAGTTATGATCAGTACAAGTTAGGGTTTCTGCCTCTTCCAAATCTCTGTCAAAATCAAGTGACCTAGGAAAAAAGGTCATAACTTGGGCTAGAAAGCTCCAAATGAAATTTAGTAAAAAGTGACAGGTAGTGCACATACTGTACTATCTCAGGAAACTTTTTCAGAGGCCGAAGCTGAACCAATGACACGTGGCACGCCGTACAAGTCCACTCTCTTGTTTTATCCCATAAATAGGTCACGTTGCGACACTTGGCATAACTCTCTCTAAGAAAATCCAATTGAGGTCAAACCTATTGGGATGGAAATATGACAGGTTAGGATACTACAGAAAACAAATTTAGACCCTATGGATCAAAATGTTCGGAGTTACAGCAGAAACAATCAGGTACATATTTCTGTCAAAACAGAATTATTTTTGGAGCAACTTCATTCATGGCTTCCGGAATTTAGGGTTTCAGAGAAAGTTGGAATTTTTGGAATCGGATTCCACGGCTGAATGATACTCAGGAAAATCAAAATTTAGATACCAAGATCAAATTTTTTGGTTGGGTAGAAGACCGGACTTGATCAAACCCCAATTCGGGATTTTGATCGGAAAGATGGAAAAATTAGGGCTTCAGCAAAAGTTGGAATTTTTGAAGTCTGTGACCACAACTGGAAGCTCCTCAGAAAGATAATAGTTTAGAGCCTTGGATCGAACCTTTTGATTGGGCAGAAGGGTGGGCTTCATCAAACCCTAGTTCAGGATCCTGTCCAGAAGACCCAGAAGTTTCGAAGGAAAATTTGAGGGGTCAAATTTTGGAGATTTCAAAATTGAAGTATGCTAGTTTGATTAGCTCAGCAAGACACATCCGTCCATCCATTCAGAAGTGTGAAAGTCAAAAAATTGATTTTTTAGGGTTTCTCTAGCAAACCCTAATCAAGCTCCAGATTAAGTTTCAGGGGGAGTTGAGGCTAAGGCCTTACATAAGAAGACTACAAGAAGTCTCGACGGGTATGACTTAAGGAGGTTCAGGTATGTCTTGAAATATGACTCCTGATTAAGTTCATAATATGTTTGTCTTCATATTATTTATTAGTACAATCTTGATTAATGTTAGAATTGTCTTATCACCCTAGTAACAGTATGAATGCATGCGAATGATAGAAGACATTCATTGATTAGGGCTATATGATTGTACTAATGCACTGTGGTGTTGTATGAGGTTGATGTTGTCTGCTAACAAGATACAGGTACATCATGAAAGACAAATCAAGTTCCATGACCATGAAAACCTGAAGACAAAGAACCCTCCATAATCTTTGATCACATAGAAGTTTGACTTACGAGGTATGTATGAATTTGTTCTATTATGCTTAACCTATGAGATAAGCAGGTTCCAGCACAGGATCTCTAAATCATTGAAGAGAACAAAGAAGATATTGATTAGGTATGTTAGACATGACTAAGCAGGTATACTAATCCAGCTATGTTTTCCTATGTCAAGTTAGAATCTTACCTTGTGTTAGGATCCCTTATATAAGTATACTTGGTATGATTGCTTATGCTTATTCATAAAGTTAGTAATCAAGGGTTTATGCACATTATGTCTCTTATCTTGATTGATGATTTAACTAACCAGAAGAGTCCTATGATCAAACAAGAATATGCATGAGTAAAAGAAGACTTCCCTGAAACCTTGAATACTAATGTTTTTTATCTATGATCATGACTACACATATTCAAGATTATTTAGAATTATAATGTTTTGATAATATTGATAATATACTAATGAATGTATGTTTTTGTATGAGATCATGAGGATCACACTAGTGCACACTTGAGCATGCACAATGGTACAGAATGAATAGAAGTTCAAAAGACATATAGAAGATCAAGCAGGAGGCAACCACACAAACATAAAAGATAAGTATTTGAGTTGCTATTTGAAATAGTAAATGATATTGCTTGTAATAGGTTGTATGCATATTTTGTTAAGATTTAATATGTTAAGACAGAAAATAGCAGCATTACATTCCATTTCACAATAATAGCATATACAGGATCACTGAAGAAACAACAAGCATAGCATAAACACAAGAGACATATATTTATCCTGGGAAACCCTCATGGGGTAGAAAACCCAGTAAAGCTTCCTCAATATAGATGACCAGCAATATACAAAGATGCAAATCAAAGACATGATCTCCTCCTCCACCATAGCAGACCTCTCCTCCACAAGTGCGCCTCTCTCTCAAGTGAGTGTGTGTGTCAAATGAGGAACACACCTCCTCTATTTATACACTACTCTGATATGTATTTTACACAAGTACATGTAGGCTCGTATTTAACCATTAGGTTAAATACCCCATTATAACTGATTGGGCCGACCCCCACATGGTGGGTCTAATAACCCTTTGACCCACATAACACATACAGGGCCGACCCCCACTAGGGAAGTCTAATAACACAAGTTACCACATTCTGACGGAGGAATAAACATCTCCGGATATACAATAAGATCTTCACGGAGGAATGAAACATTTCCGGAATAATAAAGTACAAATATAATATTCTTTGAAGTTACAATATCTCAACACTCCCCCTTAACGAGAAGGATATTATAACAGCATCTGCACGAGCAAGGAGTCATCAACATCATACATGATACATCTATAAATCATTGTAAGCTTTCTCAACATCATCAGTAACTCAAGTAGTTACTGGAACATCTTCAATACTGGAACATCAACATCTTCAGTACTGAGTCTTTATCTTCTACAACACTCAAACAACTATAGCAACATCAACATCTAGATCCTCATGATCATCAGCATCATCATCTCACGATCATCAGCATCGTCATCACACGATCATCAGCATCGTCATCAGCATCACGATCATCAGCATCGTCATCACACGATCATCAGCATCGTCATCACACGATCATCAGCATCGTCATCACACGATCATCAGCATCATCATCACATGATCATCAGCATCGTCATCACATGATCAGCAGCATCGTCATCTAGATCATCACGATCAGCAGCATCGTCATCTAGATCATCACGATCAACAACATCGTCATCTAGATCATCACGATCAACAACATCATCAATACAAGTATAAATATCATTAATACAAGTATCCTCATCAATACAAGTATACACATCATCAATACAAGTATCCTCATCAATACAAGTATACACATCATCAATACAAGTATACACATCATCAATACAAGTATCCTCATCAATACAAGTATACATATCATCAATACAAGTATCCTCATCAATACAAGTATACACAATAGCAGCATACCTTGCAACACACAAGATCCAATTACGGGATGATCAATCCCTCTCACTTTAGTACATAGGTCCAAGGATGATACAATCCTGATCTGCTTACGGGATGATCAGTCCCTCTCGGTTTAAGACAACTCTCATGTCTATGGATGATGCAATCCAGATCAACTTACAGGATGATCAATCCTTATCACTTTAAGACACCTCACCATGTCTAGGGACGAGGCAATCCCAATCTATTTACAGGATGATTAGTCCTTATCACTTTAAGACATCTCACCATGTCTAGGGACGAGGAAATCCCAATCTATTTACAGCATGATTAGTCCTTATCACTTTAATACATCTCACCATGTCTAGGGACGAGGCAATCCCAATCTATTTACAGGATGATTAGTCCTTATCACTTTAAGACATCTCACCATGTCTAGGGATGAGGCAATCCCAATCTATTTACAGGATGATTAGTCCTTATCACTTTAAGACATCTCACCATGTCTAGGGACGAGGCAATCCCAATCTATTTACAGGATGATTAGTCCACTCAATCTCATTTAGGACTATCCTTCCTTTCGAATTACTGGATTTACTGTCCAAGGATGATTTAATCCATTCAATTCATTTAGGACTATCCTTCCTTTTGGAATTACTGGATTTACTGTCCAAGGATGATTTAATCCACTCAATTCATTTAGGACTATCCTTCCTTTCGGAATTATTGGATTTACTGTCCAAGGATGATTTAATCCACTCAATTCATTTAGGACTATCCTTCCTTTCGGAATTACTGGATTTACTGTCCAAGGATGATTTAATCCACTCAATTCATTTAGGACTATCCTTCCTTTCGGAATTACTGGATTTACTGTCCAAGGATGATTTAATCCACTCAATTCATTTAGGACTATCCTTCCTTTCAGAATTACGGGATTTACTGTCCAAGGATGATTTAATCCACTCAATTCATTTAGGACTATCCTTCCTTTCGGAATTACTGGATTTACTATCCAAGGATGATTTAATCCACTCAATTCATTTAGGACTATCCTTCCTTTCGAAATTACTGGATTTACTGTCCAAGGATGATTTAATCCACTCAATTCATTTAGGACTATCCTTCCTTTCGAAATTACTGGATTTACTGTCCAAGGATGATTTAATCCACTCAATTCATTTAGGACTATCCTTCCTTTCGGAATTACTGGATTTACTGTCCAAGGATGATTTAATCCACTCAATTCATTTAGGACTATCCTTCCTTTCGGAATTACTGGATTTACTGTCCAAGGATGATTTAATCCACTCTATTCATTTAGGACTATCCTTCCTTTTGGAATTACTGGATTTACTGTCCAAGGATGATTTAATCCACAATCGTACATTTAGGACCACGTCCAAGGATGACTCAATCCTCAACCGTACATTTAGGACCACGTCCAAGGATGACTCAATCCTCAACCATACATTTAGGACCACGTCCAAGGATGACTTAATCCTCAACCGTACATTTAGGACCACGTCCAAGGATGACTTAATCCTCCACCGTACATTTAGGACCACGTCCAAGGATGACTTAATCCTCAACCGTACATTTAGGACCATGTCCAAGGATGACTTAATCCTCAACCCTACATTTAGGACTACGTCCAAGGATGACTTAATCCTCAACCGTACATTTAGGACCACATCCAAGGATGACTTAATCCTCAACCGTACATTTAGGACTACGTCCAAGGATGACTTAATCCTCCACCGTACATTTAGGACTACGTCCAAGGATGACTTAATCCTCAACTGTACATTTAGGACCACGTCCAAGGATGACTTAATCCTCCACCGTACATTTAGGACCACGTCCAAGGATGACTTAATCCTCAACCGTACATTTAGGACCACGTCCAAGGATGACTTAATCCTCCACCGTACATTTAGGACCACGTCCAAGGATGACTTAATCCTCCACCGTACATTTAGGACCACGTCCAAGGATGACTTAATCCTCAACCGTACATTTAGGACCACATCCAAGGATGACTTAATCCTCAACCGTACATTTAGGACTACGTCCAAGGATGACTTAATCCTCAACCGTACATTTAGGACCACCTCCAAGGATGACTTAATCCTCAACCGTACATTTAGGACTACGTCCAAGGATGACTTAACCCTCAACCGTCCACCAAGGACTTCATTCTCGAAGACATACGTCTACAGCTCTTCTTTCGGACTGAAGTCCAGGGATGATCCAATCCCCTCACATGTTCACCAAGAAATTCATTCTCGAAGACATACGTCTACGGCTCTTCTTTCGGACTGAAGTCCAGGGATGATCCAATCCTCTCATGTCCACCAAGGACTTCATTTTCGAAGACATACATCTACGGCTCTCTTTAGAACAAGTGTTCGAGGATGATACAATCCCTCTTCTTTCTCGGAGACACTTGTCTATGGCTCACTTTAGAACTTGTGTTCAAGGATGATGCAATCCTCACATGTATTCTCATCAATTACTATCGATCCTGGGAACCCATACAGAACTTGATTCACACTTCTTCTTTAATTACACCATTAAGAGAATGGTCTTATCTAGCCACTTGGAGCAAACATCTCATCATGATTCTCTTCTTCTTTCTAAGAGAATCTTCTAGCCACAAGCCTTCTATAGTGTGTTTGATTTGAAAATATTTTTTTTTTGTTTAACATCCATCGCTTGTTCAGTGTTCATCATTCATTGTGATCTTTCCTACAAATCAAAATTAAGTACATGATTAGTAATACTTCATAATCATCAAATCATATTGACATGGTAACCTATTATGCATACAGATATCATTTACATAGTTATGCAACTATTTTGACCAATACTTTGGCACAACACTTTCCCATATCCTGTATGCATACAGTGGCTATCTAGATGCCTTCCATCTCTACCAAAACATACTATCGAGAGTGTGCACAGCTCTCAGCATGTTAACAAAGAGGTTTCATTCTAGACAAGCAACAACGGAATGTTTGTCCAACTTACCAATCATATGCATATTAGTAGTATACTGTTCAATGCTCTATGAATGTTTACACTCAGTATGATATATTCTAGGAATACAAATATGCATACAAGCAATATCATTTACTATTTCAAATAACAACTCAAATACTTATCTTTTATGTTTGTGTGGTTGCCTTCCGCTTGATCTTCTGTATGTCTTCTGAACTTCTATTCATTCTGTACCACTGTGCATGCTCAAGTGTGCACTAGTGTCATCCTCATGATCTCATACACAAGCATACATTCATTAGTATATTCTCAATATTATCAAAACATTCTAATTCTAAACAATCTTGAATATATATAGTCATGATCATTAGTATTCAGAGTTTCAAGGAAGTCTTGTTTTACTCATGCATATTCTTGTTTGATCATAGTACTCTTCAGGTTAATTAAATCATCATAGTATGCATAAACCCCTTGATTACTAACTTTATGAATAAGCATAACCAATCATACCAAGTATACTTATATAAGGGATCCTAACACAAGGTAAGATTCTAACTTGACATAGGAAAGCATACCTGGATTAGTATACCTGCTTAGTTATGTACAACATACCTAAACAATCTCTTCAATGATTTAAAGATCCTGAGCTAGAACCTGCATGTCTCATAGGTTAAGCATAATATAACAAAGTCATACATACCTTATAAGTAGAACAAAGATTATGGATTAGTCTTTGTCTTCATGTTTTCATGGTCATGGAACTTGATTTGTCTTTTGTGATGTACCTGTATCTTGTTAGCAGACAACATCAACCTCACACAACACTATAATGCATTAGTACAATCATATAGCCCTAATCAATGAATGTCTTCGATCATTCACATGCATTCATACTGTTACTAGGGTGATAAGACAATTCTAACATTAATCAAGATTGTACTAATAAATAATATGAAGACAAACACATCATGAACTTAATCAAGAATCAGATTTCAAGACATACCTGAACCTCCTTGAGTCATACCTGTCGAGACTTCTTGTAGTCTTCTTATGTAGGGCCTTAGCCTCAACTCCCCCTAAAACTTGATCTAGAGCTTGATTAGGGTTTGCTAGAGAAACCCTAAAAAATCAATCTTTGACTTTCACACTTCTGAATGGATGGAAGAATGTGTCTTGCTGAGCTAATCAACCTAGCATTCTTCAATTTTGAAATCTCCAAAATTTTACCCCTCAAAATTGCCTTCGAAACTTCTGGATATTCTGGACAGGAACCCGAACTAGGGTTTGATGAAGCCCACCCTTCTATCCAATCAAAAGGTTCGATCCAAGGCTCTAGACTCTTATTTTTATGAGGAGCTTCCAGCCGTGGTTACAGACTTCAAAAATTCCAACTTTTGCTGAAGCCCTAATTTTTCATCTTTCTGATCAAAATCCCAAACTAGGGTTTGATCAAGCTCGGTCTTCTACCCAACCAAAAAATTTGATCTTGGTCTCTAAATTTCGATTTTCCTGAGTATCATTCAGCCATGGACTCCGATTCCAAAAATTCTAACTTTCTCCGAAACCCTAAATTTCGGAAGCCATGAATAAAGGTGCTCCAAAAATAATTCTGTTTTGACAGAAATATGCACCTGATTGTTTCTGCTATAACTATGAAATTTTTGCTCCACAGGGTCTGAAAACTTTTTCTACAGTAGCCTGACCTGTCATCTTTCCATCCTGACAGGTCTGACCTCAATTTGATTTTCTGAGAGAGATTTATGCCAAGTGTCGCAACGTGACCTGTTTATGGGATAAAACAGGAGAGCAAACTTGTACGGTGTGCCATGTGTCATTGTTTGAACTTCGGCCTCTTAAAATGTTTTCTGAGATATCTCTCCCTGTTATCTTTCCATCCTGACAGGTCTGACCTCAATTAGACTCTCTGAGAGAGAGTTATACCAAGTGTCGCAATGTGACCTGTTTATGGGATAAAACAGGAGAGCGAACTTGTACGGCATGCCACGTGTCACTGGTTCACCTTCGGCCTCTGAAAAAAGTTTCTTGAGATAGTAAAGTCTGTGTACTACCTGTCACATTTTAGGAAATTTCATTTGGAGCTTCCTAGCCCAAGTTATGACCTTTTTTCCAAGGTCACCTGATTTTGACTGAGATCTGGAAGAGGCAGAAACCCTAACTTGTACTGATCATAACTCATAAAGTACAACGAATATGAGGGTGCCCTTTGGACACAAGGTACCTGGGGATGTTATCGTCGAAATTTCCACGATGACTGGTTTTTGCTATGTAAAACCCTAACCTTCAAAATGTCGTAAGTAAAGCAAGTGTCGTAAGTGCCATACCTTGTCTTCCTTCAGGTTAGCTCTGATACCATGTTAAGATTTAATATGCTAAGACGGAAAATAGCAGCATTACATTCCATTTCACAATAATAGCATATACAGGATCACTGAAGAAACAACAAGCATAGCATAAACACAAGAGACACAGATTTATCCTGGGAAACCCTCATGGGGTAGAAAACCCAGTAAAGCTTCCTCAATATAGATGACCAGCAATATACAAAGATGCAAACCAAAGACATGATCTCCTCCTCCACCATAGCAGACCTCTCCTCCACAAGTGCGCCTCTCTCTCAAGTGAGTGTGTGTGTCAAATGAGGAACACACCTCCTCTATTTATACACTACTCTTATATGTATTTTACACAAGTACATGTAGGCTCGTATTTAACCATTAGGTTAAATACCCCATTATAACTGACTGGGCCAACCCCCACATGGTGGGTCTAATAACCCTTTGACCCACATAACACATACAGGGCCGACCCCCACTAGGGAAGTCTAATAACCCAAGTTACCACATTCTGACGGAGGAATAAACATCTCCGGATATACAATAAGATCTTCACGGAGGAATGAAACATTTCCGGAATAATAAAGTACAAATATAATATTCTTTGAAGTTACAATATCTCAACATATTTGTATTCCTAGAATTTTTTTTTTTTTCCCCAAAAAAAAAGCGTAATTTCATTTCATCCAAGGACTACGAAATTACATTGATCAGCTCACTCATCTAGAGTGGAGTGTAGTACTGCAGTGACAGTCACCCTATAATGTTCCCAAGAAAAACTACGATGTTCTCACTGTGTGAGCAATAACATCTATTACAAAACTTGAAGTATATACTTCGTCGGTGCCATATAAACAGGTAATGTTGATTACAGAATGTTTCTATTTCTATATACAAAACAGCAAAAGCAACAAAAAGTTCAGTTCAGTCTCCACAAGAGAATAACACCAGTGACTGAATCCGGTGCCATGGACCCAAAGTCCCGTTCATTCTATAAATGGTCGGTGATAGAAGACCTGCACATTCCCATTCAAAGATTCAGCAATCTTCCAAGTGCCGACCCCCAAGGTGAGTCCCTCCTTGGAGGCCGCATCCGCCTCGGCATTGTTCTCACGGTAGATGTGCCTGCAAGTAAAAGTATCCAGTGTGAGAGTGGCATTCTGAATTTGATCCAAAACAGAGGCAATCCTCCGATTGCTGCAGAGATATGTGCCATTAACCCAATTAACCACATTCAATGAGTCCCCAAAGACGTTCAATTTCAGGATAGAAAGTTCCATAGCATAAGAAAGCAACAGCTTGAGGCTTAGTATCTCAGCCCAATTGTTGGTTCCTCTTCCGAAACCGAAATCCATCACATAGAAGTGAACAGGGGAGATGTATAGAACAGCCCCTCCCCCACAAGAATCATTTTGACAGGACCCATCGAAGAAGCCCCAAGGCTGAGATCTATCAATATCAACAGGTAGAATATTACGGGGAGAGGATGGCTGCCAGACCCGCAGGAGAGCGAGGAAGATCCCACAGCTGTTTATTGCAACTTGAGCTAGAGTTCCCAGTTTGTCTTTAAACAAACCACTGTTGCGCATGAGCCAAATTCCCCAGTTCATCACCGGAGGGAGAGCTTTAAAAGATTTCAGTGCAACATTGTCAGTCCAACTCCTCCATGATTCGTCAATAGAGTTACCGGCCCAGGGAAGAGGTGTTTTTAAGATGCGAGAAGTAATGTTCCAAACCTCCTTGGTGAAATGGCACTGAAGGAACAGGTGTGGAGTAGCTTCCTCGCACATATTGCACAAATAACAATGACTAGGCCCATGGAAACTGTGCTTCTGCAAGATTTCCCACGTCGGAATCCGATTAGCCAAGGTACACCACAAGAAAAGTCTGACTTTGGGAGGGCAATGGAGCTTCCAAACCGTTTTCCACCACCAAGCCAATTCTCGTTGCTCATGGTTTTCACAAATCCACAGATAACCACTTTTAGGAGTGTAGTTTCCCAATGGATCTCCATCCCAGATTAGAGTATCTTCAGCATCGTTCAGAAAAACATGTTCCCTACTAAGGGCTCTAAAGTAAAGTCTTAATTCATCCACAAGCTCCACTCTTAAACTGAATGAATCAGGCCTCCTCCAAAGAGGTCTGCCCATCCAAATATTTTCCATATCCGCTAAATGACAGAGTGTTATTATACCTCGTTGCCTCAGTGCTTCCATCAAATCATCAGACAGGATGTGATGGCCAACGCAGCCGACCCAGGGGTCGCGGCCGATCCGAAACCTGTGACCATTACCAACATCCCAAGCGAGATTGTGCTCAATGATATCGAAAGATTTTACCAGGGCTTTCCAGATGACAGAGCCACCATAATGTCTCTTGTTTGGAGATCTTATCCAATCTTCCACTGTGTCAGGTTCCACATATTTCTGTAGCATAACCTTAGCCCAGAAACCTTCAGACTTAATTAAACGCCAGCCACACTTGGCAGCCAGAGCCTTAGAGAATTAAAAAAATATTCTTGAGGCCCCAACCTCCCAGAGCTTTTGGAGCTGCAATTCTGTCCCACCTCACCCATGGGGTGACATGAACATCATCCTTTCCATTCCACAGAAAATTAAAACAAATCTTCCTTGCTGCTTCCAGGGTCCCTTTAGGTATCCAGGAAAGTGAAATCCAGTAAACCGGAATGGCTTCCAGCACCGACTTAACAAGAATAAGCCTCCCAGCACGCGAGAGCCACCTGAAACTCCAGCACTTCAACCTCTTTTCCAATTTATCCAGCAACTAGGTCCAATCCTTTTTTAAGTAATCATTAGGCTTTAAATTGAAACCCAAGTATTTTAGCCCATCCGAAAGATTGAGGATCATGAAAGGAAATGAAGTGGAGTATAAAATAAAATCCTCCTCCCTCAGAAGAGAGACAGTAAGGGTGTATTTTCCTTCATTAATCTCCATTCCAGTAGCAGTTGAGAAGAGTTGCAGAATCTCTTTAAGACTAACAGCGTCCAAACTAGAGCCAGAGCAGAAGATCAGAATATCGTCCACAAAAGCAAGTGAGTTAGAGAAAGTCCAGGAGCTACCAAAATCCCTTCGAAACCGCCAATCCGTTTGGATTCCTTGATGGCTCTACTCAAACTCTCAGCCACCAACAAGAATAAGAGAGGAGAGAGAGGACATCCCTGTCTTAATCCACGGCCAGAGTGAAAGAACTGGGTTGCTGCTCCATTCAGTAAGACAGAGAAAGAGACAGTGGTGATACAACACATTATCCAGCGAATAAAACCAATCTCAAAACCTAGGTGGGTAAGCATGAGTCTGATATACAGCCAGCTCACCTTATCAAATGCTTTGGACAGATCAATTTTGAGAATAGCTCCCTTCAGTTTTTTAGTCTTAATGCTATGCATCCCTTCCTGAGCAATGCCAATAGCCTCATGAATTTGGCGCCCCTCCAAAAACCCGAACTGCTCTTCAGAGATGTGAGAGGAAAGAATAGGTTTGAGTCTGCTAGAAATTACCTTTGTGACTATCTTGTACACACAGCTGCACAAAGAGATAGGCCGAAAGTCGTTTAAAGTAGTAGGAGTATCCACCTTGGGAATAAGTGCAATGAAAGTGGAATTTATGTTGGCTGGCACCCTACCAGTTCTTCTCGAGTCCTCCACAAGTTCAAGCAAATCATTCCCAATGATATCAAAGAGAGCAATAAAAAATTCAATCATCCACCCATCGGGCCCTGGGCTTTTGTCCTTCTGAAAACTCGCCATTACCTTTTTTAATTCCTCCCCTGAAATGGGAGCCATCAATTTCCTGTTATCCTCCGCTTCCACAAACCTTGGGAAGAGCTGGGCAACCCGGATCACTTCTCCTATATTCACTCTCTCACTAGCTTTGAAAAGGTCCCTGAAGTGAGAAACCCCCACCGATGCCAACCCTTCAAATGTTGACCAAGAGTTACCTTCAGCATCATCCAGACTCCAAATGGTATTAGCAGACCTCCTTCCTTTAGCGTAGGCATGGAAGAATTTGGAGTTCTCATCCCCACTTTCCAGCCATATAGCGCGACTTTTCAGTCTCCAAGTTTCCTCTAACTGAAGAAGCATACAATTCCTCAGATTTTCCAAGTGAACCAAGCAATCCTTTGACTGTTGTGAGCTGTATCCTCCTCCCACTTCTTCAGCAATAGTGGCCAATTCCCCTTCAATATCTCTAAGAGTCTTATCATCCCTCCTCCTTTTCTCAGCATCCCAATCTTTAATGGGTTCCTTAAGAGTTCTGAGATTTTCAGCAAAATGAAAGGCAGCAGAGTGAATCGATTCAGGATGAAAAGGTACCCAGTGTTGTTGAATCAGTTCCACAAAGGTCGAGTCTTCCAGCCAGACTTTGTTGAATTTAATAGGAGCAGGAGGTTTGTTGGGACCGTCTTTCATCTCCAAGAATATAGGTTCATGGTCTGAGTTACCCCCTGATCCAATCCATTGTCGAAAAAATAAGGTTGCCTCCACAAGATGCTCGAAAAGTAGAAAACAATCCAATCTCTTAGCCACACTGTCCTGACCAATTCTCTTATTCCTCTAGGTTGGCTTAAGCAGTACAGGTTCCACATCAATCCAGTTACCTTCAATTAGCTTCCGGACAAAAAAATTTGAAAGGGGATCTACAATGGCGTGCGGCCCCCAGACCTCAACATGACCCAATGAAAAATTGAGGTCACCCCCCAATATCACAGAATCCCCCCTGAGCTGATTTCTCCTCAGAAGTTAGTTCCAAAACATATCCCTCTCACTGTAAGGTCCATAAATATTGACAATAGTAAAGGTACGTTCAGAATCCAGGAATTTGCAAGAAATTCCCAGAACCGACTGCATCCCCCAAATGGAAGATACACAAACCCTAGCCTCATTCCAACCAATTTCCACGCCTCTGGATCGGCCCCTAGCATCCAAAGCTTCAAAGCTCCACCCTGGAAACCAAGCCTTAAGCTTGTCAATAGCCTCAGCACCACCACACATTGTTTCTTGTAAAAGTAGAACATCAGGATGCTCAAGTTGCAGCACCCGCCGCAGGGCTGGTCTTTTGGAGGGACCAGCAAGACCTCGGCAGTTAAAAGACATAATCTTCATCACAACCCAACCAAGTGGGCATTCGCTACTCTAAGTGCCCTTTCAATTGAAAGTTGTGTACCATTCCGAAGATCCGAGCGTGCTCTGGTTTTGGCCTGTGAGATGAAAGACTTCCTTCCTCTGGTTTTGGGTTTTTTAGGTTTTTCCAGCCCTAATCCTCCTCCCTTAGCTTTGTTCATGGAGTGTAGGAAATACCCAGACTCCGAGGATCCGGTGGGTGAAGAGGTCTTAGCCATCACTTGAACTAAAACAGGAGAATCATCAGCAGTACCAGTGGAGGGACTGGAAACCCGGGTGATTTCCGTCACAAGGGAAGAGCCAACATCATTCGGAAGAGGGGGTAACAAAGCTAATGGCTTTGTAGAAATATTTAAATTCCTAAGACCATCCACCCAATCGAAACCAGGAAGAACAAAGTTATTAAAAAAAAGACTGAAGGAAGGGTTTAAGAAAGGAGCGGAAGAAGTACCAGCTGCCGTGTCGGGAACTTGTGGCAGTGCCAGCGAGGAGACCTCCGAAGTCTTGTCATATGTAAAAACATGTTCAGTCTCTGTTATGCCTGAAGAAATGTTCAGCTCAGGGACAATGCTGTCCTTCTCCAGAATGTTCACCACTTCCAATTCCTTCTCCTGGGTGTTCTCAGCAATCTCATCAATAATGGGATTCTCCTCAATGGAGAGTCCCAAATCCTTTTCTCCCTGCGCTTCTTCTTTCCTTAATTCCCCTTCCTCCTCCACTACGGGCCTCCTCTTCAAATTCTTGCCAATCTTCATACGGACAGGCAGAGAGCATTCAACGGTCGGGTGTCCATAAGCATGGCATCTTCTGCACCGAAACGGCACATTTTCATAGTCCAGAGTTTGTGTGAAACAGTAAGGTCCCCAGTTCAAATTCATACTCTCAAATAATCCTTCACGAACATTGATGCTAACCAGGATCCGGGCCACCTTCTGGACAGCAGTTGTTTAAAATGAGAAGTCGGCTTCCAAATAGCTTCCCAAAATATTACCAATGCTCCTGAAGTGATCCTCAGTCCAATAATGCAAGGGTAACCTTGGAAGCCGAACCCATAGAGGGATGGTATCCAATCTCTCACGGCTTGCGTCAAACAACGGGCTCCATGGCTTGAGAAGTAGTGGCGCCTTGAAGATAGACTAGTTCAGGTTGAGCGCCCATGCTGCATGAGCATCCGAGTTAAAGTGGAAGGCAAACCATCCTCCAGAGAGTCCCACAATCCGTGGAACATAACCACAGTGACCCAGCCAGACACTGGAGGCCCATTGAATCACCGAATGAAGGCTTACTGCCCTGCCATAGACCCTTCCCACCAGTACAGAGTTTACCATTTCAATAATCTGCTGAAATCCGATATCCTCCCCCAAGGTGTAGTTTGGTGCTCTACCGGAGTTCTTTAGCCACTTCCTACGAGTCTTCTCCCGAGGGCTCTTAGCACCCTCAGATCCAGCACCATAGCCAGCAGCCTTCCCTACCAGAACACCGCCCAGGCTGGAGAATCCCCTATGTTCGGCCCAATCCAAAGCCGTAGCGCAGTCACCTCCCGGCAGGGCCCCGCAGTCATGCAAACCCTGTAAAGCTTCCTGAGCGTTCGACACCCCACTTAACACCCGCACCGGAGATTCATGGGATCCCTCCGAGGAGAGCAAGAAATCAGGGAGATCTCCTATTCCGTCGCTTACCGGTTTCGGAGAGGGTTGGTGCGGGACCGAAACACCCCAGATTGAGTCATCCCTACTTGTCGATGCAAAGCCTTCACCGTTCCTGTCCCAGAGTGGAGAGGCCAAAATGGAAGGCGCCGGAGAATATACCAGGGAGGCCCGCTCAGCTGAGTTAAACAAACCTATGTTCAGAAAAGAGTCCGCTGAACAGCCTCTGTCAAAACCACCATCGCTCTTCAAAAACTAGGTATCGCCAGGTGGCGAACTCCAAATGTCGCTAGGATGCAGCGTGTTGCTGCTGTAATCCACATCAGCTAAAGTCTCCATCTCCGCATGGATCGAGAATCTACTGCAGGGGAAAGTTAGAATAAACAGTTAAAAAACTTACCACTGTTAAACCATCAAAACGTGACCAAGAAACCAAGGCAAAGCGGCCAGGGGAACCGTGCCCTCGACTGACACCACTGACGGCCTGCTGCCGTCTGCCGAGGGCATGGCTGACGCCACAGTCATTCTCAGACTCGTGCTGTCATCCCATCAAACCCTAGTTCAGCTCTCATTTGATCCAATTTTCAATTTCATTATGGATAGGCTTGATTCCATTAACTACATTCCTCAAGTTTGGAAGAGAGTTATCATATTTGTATTCCTAGAATATATCATGCTGAGTGTAAACATTCATAGAGCATTGAACAGTATACTACTAATATGCATATGATTGGTAAGTTGGACAAACATTCCATTGTTGCTTGTCTAGAACGAAACCTCTTTGTTGACATGCTGAGAGCTGTGCACACTCTCGATAGTATGTTCTGGTAGAGATGGAAGGCATCTAGATAGCCACTGTATGCATATAGGATATGGAAAAGTGTTGTGCGAAAGTATTGGTCAAGATAGTATCATAACTATGTAAATCATATATGTATGCATAATAGGTTATCATGTCAACATGATTTCATGATTATGAAGTATTACTAATCATGCACTTAATTTTGATTTGTAGGAAAGATCATGAAGAATGATGAACACCGAACAAGTGATGGATGTTCAACAAGAAGATTTACAAATAAAACAAAATATAGAAGGCTCGTAGCTAGAAGATTCTCTTAGAAAGAAGAAGAGAATCATGACGAGATGTTTTCTCCAAGTGGCTAGATAAGACCATTCTCTTAATGGTGTAATTAAAGAAGAAGAGTGAATCAGGTTATGTACCCAGGATCGATAGTCAATTGATGAGCTTAATGATCACCATGGGTGATGTGGATCTCAACCTTTGCTACAAGGTTTAATATGGTTTCTATACACAGATGACATGGATGCAAGAAGGAACTCATCACAGAGTTCGAATGATATTGAGGCTCATATCAGTAGACCCATCTGACGAGAGATGGCACAGATAGATATGCAGAAGATCACTCAATACAGAGTGTGAATGATGTTCAGTCACAAAGGGAGAATTGACAGTTTCTTGATAAGCTTGGGCTTTACCAAAAGTAAAGTTGATCTGTTACGAATGATGAACCTGTCATACTATTATTGTATAAGGATGATCCATTTTTACAAAAAGTCCACGAAAATGAAGGATCTCAGATTGATGCATTACTTCCTAGGTCTGGAAGTATGGCAAGGCTCAGAAGGAATCTTTCTCAACCAGGGAAAGCATGCCGAGAAATATTAAAAGGACTTGATGTGTTGGAATGGCCACTCTCATGGATTTCAACTTGAAGTTGTTAGCAGATGACTCATCAGAGTTAGTGGATATAACTATGTACATACAAATTATTGGGTCATTGATATATCTAATGAATACTAGGTCAGATATATGCTTTCCTATGAACACCTTGAGTCCGTATCTAGTGGAAACTATATGTGTTCACCTGTTAGTTGCAAAGCATGTGATGAGGTACCTAAAGGATACGATAGACTTTGATCTATGTTATCTTGGAGATCATGACTTCAGATGGCTACACAGATGTTGATTGGGCAGGAAGTGTATCAGACAGGAAGAGCACATCGAGAGGATGTTATTGTCTGGGATCAACCATGATCCCGTGGTTTAGCAGGAAACAATCTAGTGTGGCTCTCAGCACAAGTGGAATATATGGCTGCTTTCTCTGCTAGTTGTGAAGCGATATGGCTTCAGAATTGTTTGACTTAGAGATGGACCCAACTGTGATCCTATGTGACAAACAGAGTTGTACCAAAATGGCAGAGAATCCAATGTTCCATGATAAGTCAAAGCACATAGAGATCTGACATTTCGATATACGAGATATGGTGCAGAAAGGAATTAAAGTTCGAATTTGTAACAAGTTACCAATGTACTAACCAAACCTCTACCGATCTGATGTACTAACCAAACCTCTACCTCAAGTAAAGTTTTCCGAGACAAACTTAATATCGTTCAGAAGGACCCTCCTCGAAAGGGGGAGTGATGTGATCACTTATGATGAGAGTTCCTACATCGACAGTGAGGTCGATGATGTGGATACCTATATTGGTGATGCTGACAGAGAGGTTGGTGGGTGGTCCACATCCACCAACCTATATTGGTGATGCCGACAAGGTGGTTGGTGGATGTGGATATCGTTCAGAAGGACCCTCCTCGAAAGGGGGAGTGATGTGATCACTTATGATGAGATTTCCTGCATCGACAGTGAGGTCGATGATGTGGATACCTATATTGGTGATGCCGATAGGGTCTAAGGTGACAAGGGGATTGCATCATCCTTGAACATATGTTCTAAAAGGATCCGTAAACAGATGTCTCCGAGAAAGAAGAGGGATTGCATCCTCCTTGAAAACATGTTCTAAAAGGAGCCGTAGACAGGTGTCTCCGAGAAAGAAGAGGGATTGCATCATCCTTGAACACATGTTCTAAAAGGAGTCGTAGACAAATGTCTTCGAGAATGAAGTCCTTCATGGACATGTGAGGATTGGATCATCCTTGGACTTCATTCCTAAAGTGAGCCGTAGACATATGTCTTCGAAAATAAAGTCCTGAATAAACAGGTGGGGGATTGTATCGTCCCCGGACTTCGGTCCCAAAAGTGAGCCGTAGACATATGTCTTCGAAAATAAAGTCCTGAATAAATAGGTGGGGGATTGTATCATCCCCGGACTTCGGTCCCAAAAGTGAGCCATAGACATATGTCTTCGAGAATAAATTCCTGAATGAAAAGGTGGGGGATTGTATCGTCCCTGGACTTCGGTCCCAGAAGTGAGCCATAGACATATGTCTTCGAGAATAAAGTCCTGAATGAATAGGTGGGGGATTGTATCGTCCCTGGACTTCGGTCCCAGAATTGAGCCATAGACTGGGTCTTCGAGAATAAAGTCCTGAATGAACAGGTGGGGGATTGTATCGTCCCCGGACTTCGGTACCAAAATTGAGCCATAGACTGGGTCTTCGAGAATAAAGTCCTGAATGAACAGGTGGGGGATTGTATCGTCCCCAAACTTCGGTCCCAGAATTGAGCCGTAGACCAGGTCTCCGATAATGTAGTCCTGAATGAAAGGTAGGGGATTGTATCTTCCCCAAAATTTGGTCCCAGAATTGATCCGTAGACATTTGTATCCAAGAATTGATGATAGGACTGTATTGTCCCTGGACTCTTGGTTCAAAATGTACGAGATGGGATTGCATCGTCCCTAGACATGAGACTTGTCTTAAAGTGATAAGGATTGATCATCCTGGAACTTGATCTGGATTGTATCATCCATGGACCTATGTCCTAAAGAGAGCGGGATTGATCATCCTGTAATATGATCATGAGTGTTGCAGGGTATGCTGCTATGTATTGATGATGTGTATTGATGAGGATACTTGTATGTATACTTGTATTGATGATATGTATTGATGAGGATACTTGTATGCATACTTGTATTGATGATGATACTTGTATTGATGATATGTATTGATGAGGATACTTGTATGTATACTTGTATTGATGAGGATACTTGTATTGATGATGTGTATACTTGTATTGATGTGGATACTAATACTGATGATCTAGATGACGATACTACTGATCGTATTGATCTAGATGACGATGCTGCTGATCGTGTTGATCTAGATGACGATGCTGATGATCGTATGACGACGATGATGATGATCATATGATGACGATGCTGATGATCGTATGATGATGATGTTGATGATCGTATGATGATGATGCTAATGATCATGTGATGACGATGATGATGATCGTGTGATGACGATGCTGATGATCGGGTGATGACGATACTGATGATTGTATGATGAAGATACTGATGATCATGTGATGACAATGTTGATGATCGTGAGGATACAGATGATGATGTTGATGTTGCTGTAGCTGTTCAAGTGCTGCAGAAGATGAAGACTCAATACTGATGATGCTGATGTTCCAATATTGACTATGTTCTAGTATTGAAGATCTTGAATATATTCCAGTAACTGGTTGAGTTACTAATGATGTTGAGAAAACTTCCAATGATTTATAGATGTATCATGTTGATGACTCCTTGCTCCTGCAGATGTTGTTATAATATCCTTCTCGTTAAGGGGAGTGTTGATATATTGTAACTTCTAAGAATATTATATTTGTACTTTTTTATTCCAGAGATGTTTCATTCCTCCGTGAAGATCTTATTGTATATCCGGAGATGTTTATTCCTCCGTCGGAATGTGGTAACTTGGGTTATTAGACTTCCCTAGTGGGGGTCGGCCCTGTATGTGTTATGTGGGTCAAAGGGTTGTTAGACCACCCTAGTGGGGTCGGCCCAGTCAATTGTAGTAGGGTGTTTAACCCAATGGTAAAGTTGGGGCCGACCTAGTTAATATAAAGTACAAGTCGGAGATGTGTATATATAGAGGAGGTGTGTTCCTCATTTGACACACTTCCCTCACTCAGAATGTAGCGCACTTGTGGAGGAGAGGTCTGCTATGGTGGAGGAGGAGATCATGTCTTTGGTTTGCATCTTTGTATATTGTTGGTCATCTATATTGAGGAATCTTTGCTGGGTTTTTTACCCCATGAGGGTTTCCCAGGATAAATCTGTGTCTCTTGTGTTTATGTTGTGGTTGTTGTTTCTTCAGTGATCCTGTATATGCTATTATTGTGAAATGGAATGTAATGCTGATATTTTTTGTCTTAGCATATTGAATCTTAACATTAAGGGGGAAAAAATTCCAGTATGCCAGTGTTAGGGGAGTGAAAATCTCCCTCATTTTCGCTCCTTGGCCTCCTTTAAGGGAGCGAAAATCTTGTTAATGAGTTTTCCTTGGTTTTTGGATCAATATTTTCAAGGGATGCTTTGAATCTTTGAATCCTATCCTCATACTATTCATGAAGGGTTCCATATCCCTTAATCCAAACAATCCTCCCTTGATCCCAAATCCTCTCTTAAGTGGTTGGCCTTCCCTAACCTATATATTAGACCTCGTGCGATGGCGGCAAGGAGGTGGAAAAATATTGAACAGGTGGACCTTCTGATCCGAGGATTCTCAAAGGGTTTTTGGAAGAAGAGCTTGAAGGACGTGTTGCATCAAAGTCAAGTATAGCTCTTGTATTTCCTCATTGCTTTTCAATCAAAATAACTTGGCATATTCCTCCATATATTGTTTATATGCAATGTATGTTTACTTTGTGCCATTCAAAGTAGAATAGATCTAACTTATGCTTAACTTGTTTGGAAAAAGGAAGTTTTGCATTATCTTCTACAGGTTGCATCAATCTTAGGAGATTTGAAAGATCAAGCTAAAGGCTAGAGCAACAAAGACGACCATCCGAAGCAAGGTAAGAAATATACTTTCTTCCCTACTCTTCTCTTCTCCTATCTGCATAAAATATTAGATCTAGGAGGACATTAGTGTACATTTGTTTGTTTTATGTCTTGGTTTAGATAATTAGGGGCCTTTCTAATCCCACGAGAGATTCTACCTATCCGTAGGGAGGATTTCCTAACCCATCAAGTCAATTCACCTACTACCGAGATTCCTCCCTAACAGGTTGGTTCTTACCAAAGTGACCTATCAAACAGTTTTGGATGGAGTTCATAGTAAATGCCATTCTTAGAATAGGAGATCATGGCGTAAGTTCCCTCTATATGTTGGGCATGTAATCATTCAAAATTCCACTCATGCTTACCTTTTAGCTATAAAAGTGGATGCCTTGAAGCTAGGGCTTGTAGTAAAGAGGATGCATTATCCAAAGGGTTTCATAGTTGATCATTTTACGCAGGCTCATTTGAAGAGTTCATATGCCCATGAAAAGGAGCCAGATTATTCTCTTTATCAAAATGCATCCAGTTTCGGGGAGGTATTGAGCAGAGTAAGTGATCTCAATTAGAGATTCCCCATTCATGAAGCTCAAAAACAACATAGGATAAAGGTAGTGGAAGACATAAACATGATATTTCAACACCATTAGAAGGCTACAAAAGAAGAAATGGAGGAAATTGACAAAGCTTTAGTGGTTAGTTCAACCCAGTTGAAGTCTGCAATAGAGAAACAATTGGATAAACAAAGAGGTAAGCAACCCATGCCAACTAATCAACCTCAAAATCCTATTCAGAATTTGAATGCCTTAATCCAACAGACCGAGGCCCTTCAAGATAAATATACCCCTTGTACCGAGTATATTATTTCCACTGCTTCTATCTCTAGTTTAGTTCCTACTATTTCAATTAAAACATAGAAGCAACCAAAAAAAATCACTAAACCTACTCCTTAGTCTACCATCAATTTTATTGACCTGGAGAAAGAACAACCCCAAAAGTGTTTCACTCAACTCAGATGATTCAAGAACCTATCTATTCATCCCCTTCAGGGGTTACACCTTCTGTCAATGTCGCTTTACATAGTTCAAATAGTCATGCTCCTCCAAAGTAGAATTTAGTAGAAATTACTCCTATTGATAAACCTGCTACCCTGTTAGGAACCCATGTCAACCCTTCTCTTTACTTTGTTAGTATATTGTTGTTGGACACATATGCTTTGTAAGTCATCTCGTAGTATTTTTTGATCCATAGTTTGTATTGGCCCATGGTATTGACCCACAATATTGGCACCTAGACTTAGTATATAAGTTTGTGTTGAGGCCAATGAAGGCACCGTGAAGTTATTTTGTATTGAGCTTGCTCAAAGGAGGTTTCCCCTCGAAGTGGCCCGTGGTCAATAAAAATATTCTGTGATCTAATATATCGTGTATTTCATCAATTAATTGTTGCGATTTCTTCTCATCTGGTATCAAAGCACTTTCTTGGGCTCGTTGGGTGAAATTTCTGGCAAAAAAAAAATATTTGCATCTGTTGCAGGTTCGGATATGGGAATAATCCCTATCCGCTTAACTATGGGAAGTACTTGGGAATAAGCCCTAAAACTCATTGTGAGGAGTACCACAAGAACCTCGAAGTAGATGGCCCATTGAAAGGACCTGTCAGCAAAAAGGGCAACGACCCCTACCTGATTGACTAGTTCCCACCCATGAGGTAAACCAAGAGCTGTCGTTTGTGGCAAAACGGTTATCAGTTTTACCTGAGCCGTGGAGTGAGGGGTACTGCCGCAATACGCAAGTTGTCAGACAACATTGGTGGTCGATTGAATCCCCTGAACCGTTAGGAAGCCGAGCATACCTGGGGTCCATGTCTATTTTCAGCTGATAAATCCCAGATTTCCTCCGTCCAGAACTGTTGCCAATCACTTCCGCATCGTTGTAGATCCATCTATTTCCTATCACTTCTGCGTCATTTCATATCCATATATTGTCGATCCCTTCCACTTCATTGCAGATCCATCTGTTTTCGATCCCTTCCACATCGTTGCAAATCCATCTGTTTCCGATCCCTTCCGCAAAAAAAAAAATTGAATAAAATTATTTTTTTTTGCCATATCTCCCTTGTTTTAACTCTATTTCCCTTGAAACTTCCCTGACACCCATGCAATCCAATTCTGAATATTTCATTCCTGAGGACCCTATCCCAAATTCCACTTCCCAAAGCCAGAAATCCCACATTTGTCTATTTTTAGGGTTTGCCATAACTTCTTCGATTTTCACCCAATCGCCTTCAAATTTTACCACAGTGTTCATTTCCTATTTCTTCTTATTTGTCCCTCTCTGCCAAATTTTCTCATTCTTTCACCCCGCTTTTGAAATCCTCCTTTTCTGCTTCCCTATCCATTCGAAAGTGCCCAAAACCTAATCAAACCCAAATTACCCATCAGATTTTTTCCCAAATCCAGATTTTCCTTTACTTAAACAATTTTTGTTTTTGGTTTTCCACAAACTCAAAAAAAAAAAAACTCCTGGTTATGGTTTTCACCCACACAGGAGCAAAAACCATGGAGAAAGAACTTGCAGGCCTCAAAACCAAACTCTAGGATCTGGATGAAAAATTTATCGGCCTCCATCTTAAGCATTCAACCATGAACAATAAATAACAGTTAGAGTCTTCTTCAGACAATGGGTTCTCTTCTTCCAGCAATTTTCTTGGTCCGAAGCTTGATTTTTCTCGCTTCAATGGTACTGATCCAAGTGGATGGATCTATCAGACATAACAATATTTCAATCTGCATAATACTTTTGATGTCAACAAAGTTCCACTTCCATCCTTACATTTAGAACAGGAAGCTCTTCAAATGGTACCGTTGGTACATCAAGGCTCATGAAGAGCCAAAATGGCCAGACTTTTGCCAGCTCCTTTTGCAACGATTTGGTCCTAGTGCTTTTGATGAATTCACAGGAGCCCTCACTAAACTTCGCCAAATTGGCACTGTGAGAGAGTATCAAACCGAATTTGAGAAACTAGCCAACCACACCGAATGATTGCCTGATGACTTCTACAGGAGTTGTTTTATCAGTGGTCTAAAGGATGTCATCCGCTCTGAGGTCAAATTGTTCTGTCCCAACACAATGATGGATGCCCTGGGGTTGGCTAAGTTGGCAAAAGACAAGATTGCAACCCAACAACACCCGAAACCCACTTTTGTTCCCTTCATATATATAGGTTCTCAACGACCTCCCATCCCGCCAGTGCCTCGACCAACTCCTATCAAGCATTTGTCTGAAACAGAGATGCGGGCACGTAGAGAAAAAGGGATTTGTTATAATTGTGATGAGAATTTCACTCGAGGACATAGATATGTTGAGCAAAATATCTATCTCTTGGATGTGGATTCTCTGCCTGCCTCAGAAATCGGTGAAGAAGCTCTAGATACAATAGATGATCAGGTCGACATTCAGGAGCCTCCTATTGACCCTCTGTCTCATGACGACCACCTAGAGATATCTCTCCATGCTTTAGCCAGAGTCACCACCCCCCAAACAATGTGGGTCAGGGTTTACTTTAAGAAGCTTCCTCTTACAATACTCATTGATTCTGGCAGCACTCATAACTTCATTGACCCTCGGATCACCAAACAGGATGATTGTTTTGTCCATCATTGCTCCAACTTTGTAGTCATGGTTGCCAATGTGGCCACCTTGCCTTGCAAAGGGAAGTGTCGCAATGTGCGTATCTTGATGGGAGATTATAACTTGCGCTTTGACATGTTTTCCTTGACCTTAGGTGGATGTGATGTAGTTTTGGGTGCTCAATGGCTACACACACTTGGCCCCATCTTATGAGATTTTGCTAAACTTTGGATGCAGTTTTCAACCAATCGGCAAAAACACACATTAATAGGATTACAACCAGGTTCTCTCAGCATCATCAGTTCACATCGCATGGAGAAACTCCTTAAGAAGAATTCCCATGGTGTCATCGCTCATATCCATTCCATTCAGATGCAACCATCGGTGGTCTCCACTGCTCCTTTGGATCTACAACAAATTCTGGATCGATATACATGTGTCTTTGTTGAACCAGTGGGACTGCCACCTTGTTGATGCCTCGAAAATTGTAGCATCAATCAGCAAGGGATTCTCCCCGGTAAGCAAGCCCAATTAGATTGCTCACCGTTTGGTGTGGGGAATCCGTCCGGTTAACGGTTCCGGCTACCGTGTTAGATTTAAAGATTGTGTTCTTTACACCGATTGTGGCCCGATCCACCGTTTATATATTTTATTTTAAAGATGATATGCAAGTGCCCTAAGCTAAATGCAGGTAATTAATCTAAAACTGTATAAGCAAATCTAATCTATCGTTGCAAGGAGCAAACTGTAAAGATGAGTAATAAACCGAAAGAAACATCTAAAGATCAGACATATAGCTATTCAATCATAAAGATGTAATTCCAATAGAATATAAAAGATATCAAAGATAGATTTGATTCATTTAACACATTCCATTACTCATTTGAGATAAACATCTTTGCACGGAAAATATAAGAACATTCATCACATAGAAGCAATTCATAATAACAAGGAATGATCTCACAGTAATGTATAGCTGACACGAGAATAATCCAGCAAACATTTAACACATTCTTCAGGCAAAAACGCAGTCTCCCAGGATTTCGTTAGGCAAAAATTGAATTCCTTATACATGTAGCAAACCAGTTCATGTATAATACAGAAAATGTCTTTTCACCTACCAAAAGTCCTTCTACCTTCTATTCTCATATTTATAGATTTTACAAAGCTTTTCTCTTCTCAAAACCTAACCCTAGGACAAAACAAAAGTTTGTCTTCTAGTGACTAAAGAGACAAAAACATTTCCAACTGTCTTTTACTATATTTTATACAATAAACAACTTTCCAGCTATTTGTTTCTCAAAACATAATAAGACATATTAAGGCCCAGATGGCCCTGCTGCCTCATTGGGTCGCACTTCATATGCCAGTTTGTTCTCTCCAATAGGCTCGCTTGATTTTGTTGATTTTTCCACCTCTTGAATTTAACTTTCCCACTGGCCAATTTCTCTTCGGATGGTCTTTCACCTTGATGAGATTGTTACCTTCCGCGCTATCTTGTGCTTGCGCAAATCTGATTTGACGTTTGTTGTCCCTGCTACAGTCTTTTGCACACAGGCTTCTAGAAAGTGAGTGTGAACAGCAATCTGCCCATTGAATTGATGAAGGTCCTCTGAGGTTATAGCCTCTATCCTCTTTAGATAGTCTAAATCTACATTCAAATTATCCCGCAGCTGTCATGCGCTGGTCTTTCTCAAGAAACTCATAAATGGTCTGCGGTAAAGCCATGTGACATTTCTCGCAGGCTTCCCAGATCTTGGAGTAGACAATGTGCCACTTTTTGACGGTCTTCTGGATCTCAATACTTAATTTGTTTCCACAATCCCTGCAAAATTTGAGGACTCCTGCATCCATGTCCAGCTCCTCATCGGTTAAAGCACGCAAATTTGATGGGAAACCAGATTTTCCTTTCCTCCACTCAAACTGCGCCTTAATTTCTGCCACGTGTTGTGCATACTTGTCCTTAATTTTGAGCGCCTCAATATCAATGACTGTCATCTTTTTTATCATTTCTTTCATCCCACAAACTTCTTCAGAAATCAATATTAGCAATTGATGGATCATTTCTTGCATGTCACAGGCCTACTTGTAAAAAGTAGACAGATCCTGCCTCTTTTCAATTATCTCTTTTGTTAGGATATTTAGACACTTAGGAGTTGGTTAAGATCAACTTGTGTAATAGATCCGTTAGGTAAAGTGTGTTTCTTTAGTATGCATTAGTATGCATTTGTAAATACTTAATCCGACGGTCAGGATATGTTCCCGACATAGAGTGATCCGATGGCTCAACTTATCTTACATCATACCTACCCTTGATTCGTGGCTTAACACCCGATTGGTCCATGATCTCTATTTAAAGAGCATGGAGGGTCATTGGAAAGTTGATCGATTATGAGAAGCTCATTTGTAACTTTCTTTCTTTGCATAATAAATTGTCCCATAGAATCTATTTGGCTGGGGCCATGGAGTGTTTTCCTCACGAGGGTTTAAACCAAGTCAAAACATCGATGTATCGATCTATGATATGTTTGTGTGAATTGGTTGCTCTAGGTGTTCATTCTTTTGGGAGTACCCTGTGTACCCGAACATGGTATCAGATCTTTTATGAAGAGTCGCTTCCGGTTATGATCTAGATCTTGAACTGTTGTTGCCAAAACTTGAAAGGGTTTCTAGTTCTGGTATTTCTGTGCATTTTTGGGCTGTCAAAGGTGTTCCATTGCGTCCGGAGTGTCGTTTCTATTGGGAAATAGTTTTTGTTTGATTGAAAAAAGTTCCCGGTTGCTTTAGAAACACATATTTCATCAGATCTGAAGGTATAATGTTACAGTGGCGCTTTTTTTTATTTTTTTTAAATATCTCATATTTTATCAGTTTTGATTATTAGATTTTTTTTAGCTTCGGATTGTTGCTTTCCCTATCTGCGTATGCTCTTTTCCGTGCACCTTGTGTGATCTCAGCGAATCAGAAACAGAAAGGGAACGATTTTTTCTTGGCCGTGTATGCTCTTTGCCGTGCACCTTGAGCGATCTCGGCAAATCAGAAACAGAGAGAAATCATAGACTTTCCAGGAAAGCTAACAAGATCTAACCCCAAACGTGTGGAAAAGTTTTGTTGTTTTGATTTGTGGTGTGTTTTGCAGGGAAAAAGGAAAGCACGAAAACCGAGCAAGCAGAGTAAAAAAAAAAAAAAAAAACCTTTCCTCATTCCCATAT
Organism: Larix kaempferi; assembly: GCA_027924585.1. Classification (NCBI taxonomy): domain Eukaryota; kingdom Viridiplantae; phylum Streptophyta; class Pinopsida; order Pinales; family Pinaceae; genus Larix; species Larix kaempferi. The sequence goes on from BSBM01000011.1 coordinate 11,654,095, forward strand.
TTTACATACATTTTAATCCAGCTCACTTGGTTCAAAGTTGCTTTATTCCTTAATAGGTCTTGAGTTCATGTCTTAGGAAGTTACTTTTAAAAGAAAAAGTGCATTCAATTTATATTTTCAAGTTACTTTATTGTAAAAGTGCATCTCACTTAAATAATAAAAAATAAAAATACAAAGTGAGTCACTTAAGTTCATTTTTATTGTTGCACTATTTAAAGTAAATCATTGTAAAAGTGAAATCACTTATTTTACAAAAGTCATTCACTTAAAGCAACTTATTGTAAAGTGATTGTCAAAGGTTCATATTGGGAAGAGGGGGGTCTTTTTTTTTTACTGGTCATTTTCTATCTGCCACGTCACTATTGAGGACATCTTCAACAATTTCTTTGTTCAAGCATAACTTCATCATACAGAGTCAGTTTTCAGTGCCGTTTTTTTTTTAAATCGCCTATTTTTTCGAGCTCTTCACATCCAGACTATTGGTTTCTACTTTTACAACCATTAATTTACAAATATGACTGCCCCTTGTGATATTCTACTTACCAGTTCCAACTATTTATCATGGAAATCTCGTATGGAGGATGTTCTACGAAGTAGAGGACTTTTCAGAATTACCTCAGGGAAAGAAACAGAACCTACTGATGATGATAAGAAAATCAAATGGGCAAATAGATGTGACGAAGCTCGTGGATTGATTGGGATGTCAATCTCTACTGATTTGTGATTTCACATATCTGGAATTGATGAACCTGATGCTGCTTGGGACAAGTTGGAATCTATGTTTGGTAAACACAATGAAATTTGAGGTCACCAACTTGAAAATGAATTGATTTCTTTAAATCCAAGTGATTTTTCATGCATACAAGATTATTTATCTAAGTACAAAACTCTTAAACTCTTATGTGAAGAATGCAAGATTAAGAGGGAAGACATACAATGCATTTATCATATTCTTTCCAAACTTGGACCTGCATATTATGTTTTTGTATCTACATTTACTCCATGAAAGAATCCTTGAATGCAGCTAGCTATCAAGAGCCTAGTCTTGAATCCTTTTGTGATTCTTTGATTAGAGAGCAAGACAAGCTCATCCATCTTGGAATAATTAACAATGCAGATACATCTAGGAAAGCCTTATTGTCCCAACAGAAAGAAAAGTCCAAGCCTCCCAAGAAACAAAATTTTCGCAATAATAAGTCAGACAAGGGTCCCAAATCCTCTTAGTTAGCTCCTTCTTTAAAAAATGACAAAGGATCCAAGCCAAAAGGCAAGAAGACTGAACGTCATTGCAACTATTGCGGGAAAGATAATCATGATGAATCTAAGTGTTTCAAGAAGATGGCAGCCTTGGAAGCAGCAATGAAGAAGCACCACATCAGCCTAGATTCGCCTTCAGAATCTACCTCTCATGGACATGCACTTTGTGCTTCTGGTTATTCTTATAATGCATCTTCTTCTTCTACTTCAAATGAATGGCTCATTGATTCTGGAGCATCTTATCATATGGCTAAGGATCAAGCCATCTTTTCTATTATGCATGAATGTAACACCAAACAAATATTTGTTGGTGATGATAGATCTCTAAGTGTTGTAGGAGCTGAAACAGTTCCAGTAGATAATGGTCATTTCAATGATGTACTATGTGTTCCAAGAATTTCCTGCAATTTGTTATCAGTCTATCAAATCACTCATTCTGATGAAGGTAATACTGTGACGTTTACACCTCACCAAGTTGTAATCAAGGATTTTAAAGATCCTCAACAGGTCCTAGCTACCGGAATTGTTGATGATATTACCAAGTTGTACAAGTTTAACAACTTTGGGTCATCACCTTTTCCTTTAGTTTTTGTTGCTCATAGTGATAACTTGAGCAAACTTTGGCATGAGCGATTTGGTCACTTAAATTATCGCTCATTGCAACAACTATGTAAAGACAATATGGTGACAGTTCTTCCGATGGTATCTTGCAGGGATGGTGTTTGTTCCGGTTGTGTACTCGGAAAACATCATCGAGACAGTTTTGACAAACGTGCCTCTTGGCATGCCTCGGTTCCCTTGGAGCTTGTGCATAGTGACTTGTGTGGTCCTCTTCCATCTGCTTCCTTTTCTGGTTTCAAATACTTCTTAACTTTCATTGATGATTACACCAGACGCACTTAGGTTTATTTCCTAAAACTTAAGAGCGAATTATTTAACATGTTCTTGGCCTACAAGGCCCTTGTTGAAAAACAATCTGGTCAACAAATTATTAAGTTAAGATCTGACAATGGAGGAGAATATGTTAACAAAAAGTTCACTACTTTCTGCACTGAACAAGGAATCCAACAGCAACACACTGTTCCATATACACCACAACAAAATGGTGTAGCTGAACGGAAGAACCACGCTTTAAAAGAAATGGCTAATTGTATGATCCAATCTAAGGGACAAAGTCTTCAATTTTGGGTCGAAGCCATTAATTGTGCAAATTACATAGTTAATTGCACCCCCACTAAATCATTACAAGGTATCACATCGGAAGAAGCATGGAGTAAAATTAAACCAGATGTAAGTCACTTCCGTGTGTTTGGTAGTGAAGCATGGGCTCACATTTCGGATGAAAAACGGAAAGCATTGCAGCCTAAAAGTGAAAAGTGCATATTTGTTGGATATTCTGAAGATGTAAAAGGTTATAGAATTCTTCAACCACATTCTCATGATGTAATCATTAGAAGAGATGTTAAATTTGATGAAAATATCTTGGCCTGCGAGCCTAACTCGGCGATTGTGCCATCTTTGGCCTACGAGCCTGATTCGGCGATTGTGCATTCTTCTTCTTCTTTCAACTTCCTTGACAGGTTTCCAACTCCAGTTTCTGATGATGACAGTGAGGATGAAAATCCACCTTTGCCTACTCATGTTCCTCCAGTTACACCAGCACAAGTGCTTCCTCGATGGGTCCGTTCAACATGTGAAGCAGCTGCTGATCTTGCCCGTGATCCTAGAGATCAACGTCGAACACGTTCTCAGTTTCAGCGAGCCTCTTCTCTTTAGGCTCAAGTTTCCGAGAATCATGATCCAGAAACCTTTGCAGAAGCTTCAGGAAATCCAGATTGTGATGCAGCTATGGATGAAGAATATCATTCCTTAATGGCAAACGATACTTGGGATCTTGTACCTCTTCCAAAAGGAAGAAAACTTGTCAGATGTAAATGGGTCTACAGAACCAAGTATGCATCAGATGGAAGTGTTGAAAGACTAAAGGCAAGGTTAGTTGCCAAAGGTTTTTCCCAAGTTGAGGAGATTGACTACAATGAAACCTTTGCTCCTGTCACAAAAATGAACTCCATCCGCCTTGTTCTTTCCCTTGCAGCCTTACATAACTGGGAAGTCCATCAAATGGATGTCAAGTTTTCCTTCTTACATGGTGATTTACAGGAGGAAATTTCCATGGAACAACCTCCTAGATATGTTCAGAATAACTCTAGCCTTGTCTGCCGCCTTAAGAAATCCTTATATGGCCTTAAGCAAGCTCCTAGAGCTTGGTATGCCAAAATGGATAGATTTCTCCTTGACACTGATTTTTCTAGATGCCATTCTGACCCCAATGTCTATACCAAGAAAGTAGGAAACCATCTCATCATACTTGCTCTCTATGTTGATGACCTTATTCTTACTGGTAGTGGCCCTAAGCTTATAACCCATGTGAAATCCAATCTTAAGCAAAATTTTGAAATGTCAAACTTAAGACATTTGCATTATTTTCTTGGTCTCCAAGTCCTGCAAACCAAAGAAGGAATCTTTCTTTCTCAGTCTAAGTATGCCTGTGACCTTCTTCGTCGCTTTCACATGGAAGATTGTACACCATCCCCTTCTCCCTTCCAGTCTGGAGTCAAACTTTCTGCCACTTTTACTTCACCCGAAGTAGATGCCACCTTGTATCAGCAGCTTGTTGGTAGTCTCTTATACTTGACTCATTCCCGTCCTGACCTTTCCTTTGTCATTGGTCGTGTTTCCCGTTATACGCAAACACCTCATGAAATTCACTGGAAAGCAGCTAAAAGAATACTTTGATATATTCGAGGTACAATTCAGTTTGGGATTCATTACAGTACAGGGGGGAAACCTTTGTTGGTTGGTTTCACTGATTCAGATTGGGCCAGCAATCTTGATGATCGAAAGTCTACAGTAGGTTATGTTTTCAGTTTAGGATCTGGACCTGTCACTTGGGCTTGCAAGAAACAACAAGCTCTTGCTCTTTCTTCAGCAGGGGCAAAATATCGAGCCGCAGTTAATGCCAGTCAGGAAGCTTTATGGCTTCGACAGATCCTTTTTGAGTTTGGATTCGAGCAGCAGCAGCCTACTCCACTTTGGTGAGACAATCAAAGTGCCATCAAGCTTGCCAAAGATCCAGTCTTACATCAACGCAGCAAACACATTGAGCTACATATGCACTTCATCAAAAATCTTGTTCATGATCGTGTTCTTGAAGTGCTCTTTTGTCCTACAGATGATTAAGTTGTAGACATCTTCACCAAGTCTCTTACAGAAGCAAAGTTTTCTAAACTTCAATCTATTTTAGGAGTTCAAGAACTTATCATTAAGGGGGAATAGGCTCCAATGCCTCCTTCCTTCTCCTAATAGTGTCACTTTTGTAAATCCTTCAATCCTATCCCAAGTTGTTCTTAAGGGGGGATGTTAGGATATTTAGACACTTACGAGTTAGTTAAGATCGACTTGTGTAATAGATCCGTTATGTAAAGTGTGTTTCTTTAGTATGCATTTGTAAATACTTAATCCGATGGTCACGATATGTTCCCGACATAGAGTTATCTGACGGTTCAACTTCTCTTAGATCATACCTACCCTTGATCTGTGGCTTAACACCTGATTGGTCCATGATCTCTATTTAAAGAGCATGGAGGGTCATTAGAAAGTTGATAAATTATGAGAAGCTCATTTGTAACTTTCTTTCTTTGCATAATAAATTATCCCATAGAAGCTATTTGGCTGGGGCCGTGGAGTGTTTCCCTCATGAGGGTTTAAACCACGTCAAAACATCGGTGTATCGATCTGTGATCTGTTTGTGTGAAGTGGTTGCTCTAGGTGTTCAATCTTTTGGGAGTACCCTGTGTACCCAAACATCTTTGAGTTGTTTCATCAGCTCTTCCTTTTCCTGTGTCAGTCTTTCAAACTGAGATTTGAAAAAGTCAATTTGTTGCACATTGTTGGCCTCGTGATTTTCTAATTTTGTTACATGGACCTTTAAGAATTCTTGCTCATCTTCTGAGATTTCCAGTTGCATTTCTAGAGTATTCTTTTCATTTTCGAGTTGCAGTACTTTCGAAGTTGTTTCTTCCTTCTCTTCCGCAAGTTCCTTGTATTTCCTTTTTAATTCATTTGCCTCTGATACCTCCTTTTTCCTGTCAGCTTTTATCTTGAATCAAAGTTCCATGTACTTCTTAACATCTTCAACAAGATGATCGACATTAGTTTTTCTTGCCTAGGATGCAGACACGGAGCACGCCACCGTGAATACGGGGTCGATGTCAGTCCCTTGGACAAGTGTGGTTTCTGATACTCTAAGTTCATATAGGTCCTGCCGAATTTCCATTTTCTTTACTGATCTGCAAACAATAGCCTTCTTCCGCTCATGAAAGTAAACGGAATCCGGGTTGGCCACTTGGCGCTGCTTTCTGGGGTTGTATAGGGTTAGTGCTAACTCTTCAGTAGAGACAACCCCTTCATCAGCAATCCCTGGTTGGTTTAACTTTGGCAGATCTAAGTCCATGGCTTGTGGGATGGACGAGCCTTGTTTCATGGCTTTATCAGCTTCTTCTTTCTCTTGTCTTTCTGCCAGCTCTACTTGCAACCTTTCTGCTTCTTCTTTCATAGTTCTCTCCTCTTCCTCTTGCTGTAATTTGGCAGCTTGCTCCTGCAAGATTATTTCTTCTTCTTCTTGCTTCAATTTGGCAGCTTGCTCCTACAGAATTATTTCTTCCTCTTCTTGCAGCAATTTGGCAGCTTGCTCCTGCAGAATTCTTTCTTCCTCTTCTTGCAAGGCTTTTGCCTCTTGCTCCCTCAGGATTCTAGCAGCTTCTTCATCTTGATGTTGCTTGACCTCCTGCTACCTTAGGACTCTATCTTACTCTTCCTTTTCTCTCCCTTCTGACCCCTCCGCTTGGGATGCTGCTGCCTCTTGCTCCTTTTGGATCAGGCCGACAGGCTTGGGGTTGGAACCTTTCCTGCCTTTTCTGCGGTAGCGTTTTCCCAACTCAGTCAAGTTCCGGGCACTTCAAATAAATTCTTCATCTTGGTCCATAAGATGCATGTATTCATAGGAAATTTTGACATCAAGGCAATGTTTAACAACTTTGCCAGAAGGGTCATGCCTCCTAAAATACTTTGTGCCGAAATGAAAGACCTCTAAGCCTTGAGCAAAGTTTTCACCCTCTCTTTCCCTCGGGAGGTTGTATGCACCGATGGTGAAAGGCATTGGTGGGTATATACCTTTCTTCCTCTCTATGAGGATCTTGTTGATTCCACCAGTACCGAAGAGTTGTCTTACAGCTTCCTTGTGCACTACAAAATTTGTAACATATCGGGAAAATAAAAAGGGAGCTTGAGATCCTCCACTCATTCTGATATAAGTGCCTTCGGCAGAGTGGTAGTAATATCCAAACTCTTCTATGATGGGCATGGCATTCTCGAACATGCAATTTGGCTCTTCTATAAAAATAAGCTGATACAAGGGCATGATGAATTTCTCACAAATCTGCTTGTAGTGGTTTGCGTATTTGCTTGCCCATGTGGGTTGGTAAGCTACAAAGGGAGGAGTCTCATTTCTATTCCATGTGCAACCCAAGTGCGGGAAGGTGTGCTTTCTTAACAGGAAATCTATTAAATAAGAAGATATGAAGAAGTTTGCTTTCTTCTGAGTTAGTCCTCCTTGGGCAGCAGTTAACTGCGAGACCAAACTGTCTAAAATTATATCAGCCCAATTGAAAATGGTACCGGACATGGCCACATGAACTTTTACTAGCACCCATCCAAGCTTGAAAATATTGTCATTTGGCATGCCGAAAATCCGGCTCAACATCAAGACAATGAGTCTATAGGGGGTCTTCAGAAGGTTGCTTTCATATTCATTGTTGATCCTTTGTCTGATTTGCCTATCACTTATCATCATCTTTCTGGATGACTCTAGAGGGTCCATAGTTTGTTTGTCTATCCATTCATTGTCCAAGCAAGTTCTTGCCTGGGGAAACTTGTATGTAGCTGTGATATGTTCGGGTGCAAAAGATGCTAGATTCATCCCAGCCTTGTCATTAATGAACCTGGAATCAGTCTTAACATGAGGGATCATCCAGCCGATGACCTCGGAGCATGGGAATAACTCAGGACGAGTTGTTTCCTTATGGATGCAGGACTTCTTGATGTTTGAATATACCATACTGTCTTCTAGGGGAGCTTGAGGGTAATTTTGATCTCTGATAAACCTGTATAAGTCACCCCACTGAAATTCTGGGGCAGAGCTTCTTGGGGCTACTCCAGTGACAGCTTGCGTATCGCTGAACATGGTTTCAAGTGAAGTATCTAGCAAGATTTCAATGTCCGAATCCGATTCCACCAGCCTAGCTTTTGTCCTTGCAGATTTTCTATGCATGTCAAACCTGCGTTAATGGGGTAGCACAAATGAGGAATTTGGCACATTTATGAGCAATCATTTTAGCACAATACATCTCATGATTTATATTATTACGCAGAGATTGGGTCATACAACAATATTGGTTTTTGAATAAAATGACCTCCCATATATAGGAGTGATGAGGAAAAAATTTCAAACCAAAAACACCACGCAATAGCTTAAAATGTAATTTACACAAAACGAGCACTATTAGCCATCATTTGATCATATTTGATAGAAAAAAATGTTTCGCTATAAGCTTTTGAAAGGAAAAAACACAGCTCTGCAAAGTGCGACTAGTGTCTATGGCTCAAATGCAATGGTTTTATCATTTGGAGCATGTTTCATCTTCATAATGGTGAGTGTAGTTTTGGCATTTCAGTTAAAAGCTAACACGAAAATTACGGCTTCAAAACTGAAATGGGGATTTCTTGGGATTGGCTTTTATCAATAAAAACCCGTGGTGGGAACTTTCCTAAGCTACCGAGAAAGCAACAGTCGAAAGGGCTGAGACACATATGCGAGGAAAGTGGGTTTCTTGGGTCGTGATTCGAACGGAAAAAGAGTGACCTTGTGCTCTTATTGGCTTGAAGGGAGGTTTTCCCATTCGGTAGCATAGTTTCCTTACGTCATATGAAACTAACAGGTGAACAGAGTGCTTAAAAGCTTTAAACGGGGTTATTTTTTTGGATAAAACAAAAGGAAGGCGGAAGAACCACCTACTTGTTAACCTTGGAGTGGCTCCTGGTAGTTAGCATGCATCCCCAGATGAGTGACAGTCCAAACAACTCTTCAACGGTGAATGGCGAGCTCTACTTTCCCTTGGTAATAGTGGAATGACCAAAATCCCGTTTAACGCATATATAGAGAGAGAGCATTAAAGCCACATGGGGTGGTAGGTTGGAGAATTAATGAGCACGGGGCTCAATGCAAATGGGCAATTAAATCCACACAGGGTGGCAATAATGACTCACCAACTTTATACCCGCGCACATACCCAAAAATTGGGTTGTGCTAATGAGCGGCAAATGAAATGCCAACTTATGCGCAGTAGGCTGTAGACGTAAGGTTAACTCCTACGATCCAGAGTTGCACCCAAGGATTGGGGTTTCAACAGGAATTTTAAGATTAGAGACAGCTTAACTGGTGGCGATTTTACCCCTAAATCATGTGACCAGAAGGTGAGGCGCATCTGAGAGGGCGGCAGTTTTAAGGTTAGAAACTGTGCAACGGGTGGGACTTTAGCCATAAAATCTGTGCTAATTGGCGCGAAGTCAATGGTTTGGGACAAAAGCGCAAAGGAGCGGTGATTTTAGCCTTAGATTCTGCGTAAAGGGAAAAAGAAATTTAAGGTTTAAAAAATGCGATGGTCGGCCATTTTAGTGCTAAATCGTGTGCCATAGTTGACCAGATATAGAGTTGAAATTTGCACATTTGTCGCAAATTTTAACGTTAAAAACTGTGCCTAATACTAAAGATAACTTTTTCCCTTAGAGAAAAATCAAAAAAAATTGGAAGAAAAGTGAGAAGGAAAACTTGCCAAGTTTGAACAAAATTAAGCATCCAAAAATTAAAAGGAGGGGCCCCAATATTTACAAAAAAATTGGGGGGGGATGTTGTAGCAACAACAATTGGCGATTCACTGGCGAACACAGATCTCTGAAACAAACTCTTCTTATGATCAGAAAGACTCTTAGACTGATAGTTCCACGCGTAACAAAATGCCCTCATAGTTTTCAGCTTTTAAGAATGTAGTGATATCTTTATCATATTGGTCATTTGGGAAAAGGGGACTTAGACTTAGACTTCCTTCAAACTCTCTCAATACCGGAGTGTGGAGTTCATTCTTTTAATATTTGTCTTTACGGCATTTTGACTAACAGAGGACTCCATAGGATAGTAACAATATCTCACAGGCGTATTCGTTTGTTCCTCATTCCCATGCTATTTGCATCCTTTTGGATGTTTCTTAAATTGACAGCTTCTGATGTTTGAGCCTTCCAGAAATAACTTTCTTAAACTTTCAATACTTTTATTTGGGTTCTTCAATCCATAATGTCCTTTTGTGTGAGCAAGAGATTTTATTTGACTATCAAGCTTCACGGACGGAGAAGAACCTTGTTGAGCTTAGTTATTTGAACAGCTTTCTCGATTGAACACTTTTGCTTCTCTCAACCATGCTTTAATTGAGGCAAGAATTTCTAGAAATCAGACTCTTTGATGTAAGCTCTTTGGGATTTTATTTGTAGCATGGGATCATTTTAAATACCATACACCTCTGAGGCACGCTTCCTTTCTGTGGGCCCATAGTAACAAACACCTTGAGACATGCATTAATGTTGAAGTGAATGGCGCCTCAAGATAGTGAGAAAGAAATGTTGAATCATCAGTCATTTAACTGGGGTTATTTTGACCAGACATAAAAGAATCTCTACATTCCCAAGGGCTGCTCAGTGAAAGCGAAGTCACAGAACTACATTTTCTTTATAAGTGAAATCATGTCTTTCAAGACTTCGATGTTTGCTTGGGGTTCTGTCCTACCGCTAAGCCAAGGGTTGAGCTGGGATTTATTAAGTAAAGAAAAGACAAAAGAAAAACAGAGAGCAAAGTAACAATATCAGACCAAACTACTTAAGTTGTACATAAAACAAAACAAGAAAACACAGAAAACAGTTTATTTATGTACAAAAGTCTCAATGAGACTATGCAAAGTACTACTTTAAGGCAAGGCCATTGAGAGGGAGGATTACTTCCTCTCCTTGTAGGTCCTTCATCTTGTAAGTGGATGAGCCAAGATCTTCATAAATTTGATAAGGGCCAACCCATAGATGTTGGAACTTTGTGTGCATTCCTTTACCTTCATGTGGATGATCCCATTTCAAAACTAGGTCACCTACTTCAAAGCTTCTTTTGCCATACTTCCTTTTATCAAACCATCTTTTGACTATGTCTTGGTGTTGGTGGAACCGATCTTTGGCTCTCTGCCAGGATTCTTCGAGTTTCAGTAGGGTTTCAATTCTAGATTGCAAAACTTGACTGCTGGAACCTCGGGAGGCTTGGGCCAATTGCAAAGATGGGAGTAAAATGTTGGGAGGGAGGATGGATTCTCTACCATAGACAAGGGTATATGGGGAAACCCCTAAATCATTCTTTGGAGTAACTCTATCTGCCCATAAAGCATTTGGGAGAGCAGTATGCCAGCATATCTTATTTTCAATCACAGTTTTCTTAAGGATCCGGATGAGGTTTTTGTTCGAAGATTCAGCTAATCCGTTTCCTTGGGGATAGTAATTGGCTGAATAATGTAATTTAATTCCTCTTTCATAAACAAATTCATTTATCTTAAAAGACAAAAAATAAGTTGCATTATCAAAGACTAGGGAAATTGGAACCCCAAACCTGGTTATGATGTTTTCTTTTAAGAAACCGATAACTGCATCCTCGTTGATTTTGTGCAACGAAACATCCTTTGTCCATCTTGTAAAATAGTCTGTGGCTATCAGGATATACCAATGCTGCAGAGAAGAATTTGGTTTTATCTCTCCAATGACATTTATGCCCCACTGTTCGAACGGTTCTGAGATAATAATTGGCTGCAACGGTCCCGCTGCATTCGGTAATTTCCTAGCACTCCTTTGGCACACATCACAATTCCTTGCATAGGCATGAGAATCTCTGAACAAGGTGGGCCAATAATATCCATCCCTTAGTATTTTGTGAGTTGTTGTATCTCCGGAATAATGTCCCCCACCAGGGCTATTGTGTAATTCTTTGACTACTTTATTTGCATCTTCCTTCTCCAGCCATCTAGGAAAAATGCCATCATATTTTTTTTCTGAAAAGTACTCCATCAATGATTTGATGAGCAGCTGATTTCAAACGGAGTGCCCTTCTTTGCTTAGAAATCCAGTGCTCTGGAAAATATCCTGACTGTAAGTAATGCACTAGGTCCCTATACCAAGATTTAGAAGCTGTAAAAATTGGGCATACCTCAACTGTGTTTAACTCAGCTTCATTTTCCCAATTTCGCTCTTGATCAACTGGATGTTCAGGGAGCAATTTACATAGGCCTTGAACTTTAATGATGGTGGCTGGTTTAAATTCTAAATCATATTCTTGAAGAGCGGTGACCCAATTTCCTCATATTTCTCCCAATTCCTTTTGAACAAAAAGGGATCTGACGGCTGGATGGGGAACTACAACTTTAGTTCTGTTCTTAAGAATATATGGCCTGAACTGCTTTACTGTTTTGAATACGGCGTATGCATGTTTGTCTACAATAGGATAGTTCAGTTCAGCACCTTGCAGACCAGCGCTCATAAAAGAAATTGGGTATTCATCTCCTGATTCTACCTTTTGTGTAAGCACAGCTACGAAAGAGTCATCCGAAGAAAAAGTATACAAAATAAAATCTTTGTCAAAATCTGGACTTCTTAGAGAGGGAGCATTAGCTATGGCTGCTTTGATCTCCTTAAATGCATCCTTTTCTAAGTCTGTCCATTTGAACTGTACGCTTTGCTTGACCATTTGTTGTAAAGGTTTAACGGTTTGAGCGAAATCGGGAACAAACCTTCGAACAAAATTGATAGTGCCCATAAATGACTGCATAGATTTTTTGTTGTGGGGCATGGGAATTTTGTTGATAACTTGCACTCTCTCTTGATCTATCAAAATTCCCTTTTTTGAAATGATGTGACCCAGAAGCTTGCCCTCAAGAACGGTGAAAACACTTTTCTTGGGGTTTAAAGAGATACCATACTTCCTACAGCGGTCAAAAATATGCTTTAAATGGAAAACGTGGTCTTCTCTCTTCTTTGAGAAAACTGTCACATCATCTAGATAGACTACAACACAATGACAGCCCAATCCTCGAAAGGAAATGTCCATTGCTCACTAGAAAGTAGCTCCTGCGTTTATCAAGCCAAATGGCATTCTTCGATATGCAAATGTTCCCCAATTAGTGCAGAAGGTAGTCTTAAGACGGTCTTCTTTCGCCACTAATACTTGATTATAACCAGAGAAACCATCTAGAAGAGAGAAAAGTTCTGATCATGATACCATCTGTAGAATTTGTTCCATTGAAGGAACAGGATAGTTATCTTTATCAGAAGCTCTATTCAAATTTCTGAAATCTACACATAGTCTTATTTCTCCAGACTTCTTCCTTACGGGAACTAGATTAGAAACCCATTCCGAGTGCTGGACTTTAAAAATGATCTTGGCATCTAGTAATTTCTTCAACTCCTTTTGAATTAAAGGTTCGAGAGTCGGGTGCATTCTTCTTAACTGCTGCTGAAATGGCTTAACGCCTGCCTTCATTGGTATGACATGCTGAATGATACGAGTGTCATATGTTTTCAAATCTTCATAAGTCCAAGCAAACACATCCTTATACTGCTGAAAAAGCTTAATGAACTTATCTCTTTCACCCAGTGAACAACATTTACCAAGATTAACATACTTTAGTTCAGCTTTTGTGCCCAGATTTACCAATTCATGCTGCATAGAGGAGCTATGAGTTTTAACATTTGCTAGCTTCTTGAACTTGCTCTGCAAATCGAACAAACTTTCAAGTGATCTCACTTCTTTGGGAATGAAATTTCCTTTGACTGCGTCCTTGTTTTGCAGACCAGCATCATGCTTTTCTTCATCTATAACAACATCTTGAAACATGTTTTCATTTGTAAGGAAACTAATGATCTAGTCATCATCATCGAATACTCTGAGATTTGTGATATTATCTGGAACTGATGGCCTGAAAACCAATTCGATAGAACATTTATTATTAGTAGGCACTAACCTAGAAGCAAGCGTAGCTAATAAATCAACTGCAGCATTCTGTAATCTAGGAACAGATTTTATATTAAAAGCTTCAAAGTGTGTAATTATATCCCATACCTCAGATTGATAACCCTTCAAATGTGGTGAAAGACAATGAATCGTATCTCTCACCTGTCTGACGACTATTTCTGAGTCACCAAAGACTTTCAGCTATTTAACGTTCAAACCGATGGGTTTCTTTAATCCGTGAACCAAAGCTTCATATTCAGCAGTATTATTAGTACAATCAAACTCTAATCTACAAGACAAAAAGTGTTTGTTGTTTTCAGGATCGATCAAAACACAACCAGCTCCGGATCCTTCCTGAGTTTTGGAACCGTCAAAGTATAAAACCCAAAAAACATTCTTTGATCTAACTAAGTTAGTATCTTTACCATCTAAGTCAGTAACTAAACTAACTATGTTACAGTCAATATCATCATTCCGAGAAAATTGAAGGAGATCGGACTGTTCATCTGATTCATGACTAACATTTTCTGATTGATAATTACCAGGCTCAATTTCTAAGAAACAATTCCCCAAAACTGAAGATGAAAAGGCTACAGCTTCATTCGTTTCTTCTAGCTGAGTTATGTTCTGCTTCATGTGTGGTTCTCTTAGCACTTTAATATGATTCTTCCTATTCTGATAGGGTAGCCACAAGTGGGACCAGTCTGTCGCGAAATAACCATTTAGTTTAGTTGACCAGTCTCTACTTAAAATTAATCCATAGGCTTCAGGAATATCAACTACCATTATATCAATAAACTAACACTCTCTAGGATCTATTGACAACCTAATAAGCACATATTTCATTTCCCCAATTATTTTAACCGCAGTTCTGTCTAACTGTATAATCTAAGCTGGTTTAGAGATGTAGGCACCTCATTCAGAAGGTTGATCCTAGCTTTGCTTCCCTCGCTCTTCAATGCTTATCCAGTGTCGCAATGCCCAGACCTGCAAAACAACTTGATACCTTTCTCAAATACATTTGACTACATATATAAGACTGATATTAATAATAGAAGAAGACATCAGATTATAAACAAACTGTAATCAAATCTGAGACACATTAATAGGTCATATTTGGAAAGAGAAGAACGTCTGATCTTTATTGATGAATGAAAGCAAGTACATAAAGTTATACCTTCTTTCAAGCTTGGCACTTCACGAAACCTAGATTCAAGGTCTCCTGCTTCTGTTCTCCAAGGATCCCGGCCTCTAAGCAATTGTACTAGGGTTTACCAAAACTGAAGCACAAGAGAGGGGGATGAGGGTCTCCATTCCTCCAGCATAACTTTGCAATTAGGCTTGCTCCTCTCACATGACCCTTCTACCCTCCTTATATAGTCAATGAGGAAGAGGAAAAGAAGTTACAACCGCTCAAGAGGTTTCCCAACCAACTTAACTTACTCGAATTTCGAGATTTTGACCAAAACAAGAGTGTACCCTACTCTACAGTATACAAAGTCGCGTACATATGGAAATGGGCGCTACTTTAAATGAGGTAAAGTCGCGTACACACGCTACTATTATAACAGTAGAGTCGCGCTCATAGTGAAAAATGGCCAAAAGCAGGCTTTTCTGCTCATTTTCAGGAGATAGTTTGGTCTGGAAAAATGTTCCTAAGGGTCATATACATCAAATGGGTCAAGAATGAGGTAATTTCAACCATTTTTAGTGTCCCAAATGACTCCTCCATCCACAATTGTCCTGTTGTGTGACTGAACTTGATCTCAAGAAGTGTCGTCATGCGACCAAGGGAAACAAGTGTCGTCACGGACGGAGAGGTGTCATTTCAAGCTATAACAGAGCATTCTTCTAATGACATCCACTTAGGTATAGAATTACCCCTTTTCCGGGCCTTGGTGGATAATTTACGGAAAAGGTATACTCTAGGTATACTCTTGTATGCGCTAGAAGAGTTCTTCTTCCATCATTTTACACTTTTTCGGGGAAGGAGACTAACTTTACGAAAAAGGACCTTTGGAGTCATCTTTAGGGTTTTCAGACTCTCAAAATGTGAAAACACCAAGCGAGCACATACCAATCCGGGCTCGATATAAAATCCACGGATAAGTGTATAGAGGACTGTTTAAGTTTTTCAACTCTATAAGCAAGAAAACACCGCCGAGCACAGACCAATCCGGGCTCGATATAAAATCCACGGATAGGTGTATGGAGTTTTCTTCTAGGTTTTTCAGACTCCTTAAATATGAAAATACCGTCGAGCATGCTTTAGTTCTTTGTCAAGCTCGTTAAAAAATGAAAAAGGAAAGGGAAGAGAAGAATCTCAAAATATCTTTCAATATGATGGCAGCGAGTCAACTATCTCCTTGAACAAAGCACCTGTTTTGAGTCTATCAAACAAGTTGGGTTCTAGCGTTGGCCTTAGGGTAAACTTGATCTCAGAGTTCCTACTCCTCCGTTTGGTTAGTCTTCCAATCATTTGGAGAATCTGTTAATGTCTCCTACATTGCAGATATGTATCATGGTCTCTTTGTGTTCAAAGCTGCCTAAGTCACTCTTGTGTCGTGCTCACTGTTCAAGGATATAACCTGTGTCGGCCATTCTGCAGTTGCCTTGACCTCATGTGTCGGCCATTCCTTGGTGTCAGTATGTTTCATCCTGTGTTCCGTCCTACTCCAAATAAGCTCATACCTTTTGAGTGTCCCTCATGTTGGATGATGGAGGATGCATTAAGGCCTCCCTTCCAACGGACTTCTTCCCATCGACTTCAGCTCATTGTGCTCTGGGAATGAAGTTTAGAGTTTCGGTTAGTACCTTGGGGATTGCAGTCATTAGTGGCAGTCTCCCTCGCTATTGGATAGATGGGAATACATCAATGTCTCCTATCCGATGGATTCTTCAAGTGTTCGACGGCAAGACCATCTATTCGCACTTGCTTGAATGTACTAGGTACCTTGGGTTCCATTTTCATTATTGGTGGACACCCTCGCGTTTGTTAACGGTATACATCAATGACCGGTAATCAAACGATACCTCCCATGTTCGACAACAGCTCATTTATTCGCATGGATAGGTTTGTACCTTGGGTTGTTTTTGGATGAAGACCTTGGGATCCTCGATAGCATCACCTCATTTATGTTATCGCCCGAGTTGCGCAAGACTGAGCCACACTCTTTTTGGCTCTTGATGAGACATAGATCCAGCTTGTTCTCTATGGCTATGTTCTCCAGTTTTGACATAGATCCACCTTGTATTTATGTGGCTATGTTTACACTTATGTTCCTCATGGATCCACGCTTGTATTCTAGTGGCCATGATATATGCATCAGACTCTCGAAATGTGAAAACACCAAGCGAGCACATACCAATCCGGGCTCGATATAAAATCCACGGATAAGTGTATAGAGGACTGTTTAAGTTTTTCAACTCTATAAGCAAGAAAACACCGCCGAGCACAGACCAATCCGGGCTCGATATAAAATCCACGGATAGGTGTATGGAGTTTTCTTCTAGGTTTTTCAGACTCCTTAAATATGAAAATACCGTCGAGCATGCTTTAGTTCTTTGTCAAGCTCGTTAAAAAATGACAAAGGAAAGGGAAGGGAAGAATGTTAAAATATCTTTCAATATGATGGCAGCAAGTCAACTATCTCCTTGAACAAAGCACCTGTTTTGAGTCTATCAAACAAGTTGGGTTCTAGCATTGGCCTTCGGGTAAACTTGATCTTAGAGTTCCTACTCCTCTGTTTGGTTAGTCTTCCAATCATTTGGAGAATCTGTTAATGTCTCCTACATTGCAGATATGTATCGTGGTCTCTTTGTGTTCAAAGCTGCCTAAGTCACTCTTGTGTCGTGCTCACTGTTCAAGGATACAACCTGTGTCGGCCATTCTGCAGTTGCCTTGACCTCATGTGTCGGCCATTCCTTGGTGTCAGTATGTTTCATCCTGTGTTCCGTCCTACTCCAAATAAGCTCATACCTTTTGAGTGTCCCTCGTGTTGGATGATGGAGGATGCATTAAGGCCTCCCTTCCAACGGACTTCTTCCCATCGACTTCAGCTCATTGTGCTCTGGGAATGAAGTTTAGAGTTTCGGTTAGTACCTTGGGGATTGCAGTCATTAGTGGCAGTTTCCCTCGCTATTGGATAGATGGGAATACATCAATGTCTCCTATCCGATGGATTCTTCAAGTGTTCGACGGCAAGACCACTTATTCGCACTTGCTTGAATGTACTAGGTACCTTGGGTTCCATTTTCATTATTGGTGGACACCCTCGCGTTTGTTAACGGTATACATCAATGACCAGTAATCAAACGATACCTTCCATGTTCGACTGTCAACTCATTTATTCGCATGGATAGGTTTGTACCTTGGGTTGTTTTTGGATGAAGACCTTGGGATCCTCGATAGCATCACCTTATTTATGTTATCACCCAAGTTGCGCAAGACTGAGCCACAATATTTTTTGGCTCTTGATGAGACATAGATCCAGCTTGTTCTCTATGGCTATGTTCTCCAGTTTTGACATAGATCCACCTTGTATTTATGTGGCTATGTTTCGACTTATGTTCCTCATGGATCCACGCTTGTATTTTAGTGGCCATGATATATGCATCAGTATTTTGGATCATTATTGTATCCTCTTGGAGATCATGTTCCACCATTTGAACATGGACGGTTACCCCATGGATAAGTTTGTCTGACTTTGCCTTTGCTTTCAGGTACTTCATTTGAGCCTATGATTCTTGGTTTCTCCGTTCCTCCACGATTCAACTCTTTTTTATTTATAATGTATTTCGGCCATCGTTTCCCGTACTCCCTCTGACCTCATACATTAGGGGGCATCTGTTATAGCTTGAAATGACACCTCTCCGTCCGTGACGACACTTGCTTCCCTTGGTCGCATGACGACACTTCTTGAGATCAAGTTCAGTCACACAACAGGACATTTGTGGATGGAGGAGTCATTTGGGACACTAAAAATGGTTGAAATTACCTCATTCTTGACCCATTTGATGTATATGACCCTTAGGAACATTTTTCCAGACCAAACCATCTCCTGAAAATGAGCAGAAAAGCCTGTTTTTGGCCATTTTTCAATATGAGCGCGACTCTACTGTGGACATAGTAGCGCCCATTGCCATATGTACGCGACTTTGTCTCATTTAAAGTAGCGCCCATTGCCATATGTACGCGACTTTGTATACTGTAGAGTAGGGTACACTCTTGTTTTGGTCAAAATCTCGAAATTCGAGTAAGTTAAGTTGGTTGGGAAACCTCTTGAGCGGTTGTAACTTCTTTTCCTCTTCCTCATTGACTATATAAGGAGGGTAGAAGGGTCATGTGAGGAGAGCAAGCCCAATTGCAAAGTTATGCTGGAGGAATGGAGACCTTCATCCCCCTCTCTTGTGCTTCAGTTTTGGTAAACCCTAGTACAATTGCTTAGAGGCTGGGATCCTTGGAGAACGGAAGCAGGAGATCTTGAATCTAGGTTTCGTGAAGTGCCAAGCTTGAAGGAAGGTATAATTGTATGTACTTGCTTTCATTCATCAATAAAGATCAGACGTTCTTCTCTTTCCAAATATGACCTATTAATGTGTCTTAAGATTTGATCACTGTTTGATTATAGTTTGATGTCTCTTTCTATTATGAATATCAGTATTATATATGTAGTCAAATGTATTTGAGAAAGGTATCAAGTTGTTTTGCAGGTCTGGGCATTGCGACATTGGATAAGCATTGAAGAGCGAGGGAAGCAAAGCTAGGATCAACCTTCTGAATGAGGTGCCTACATCTCTAAACCCTAATCTCTTCATTTATTTGTTGTACTTGCAGAATGCTTGTAAGTCTATCTTTATCACCGTAAGTTGGTAGTTTCTCCACTGAACTATAGGTTACGAGCAGTCTTCCACCTTTCCTTCGAGCTCGTTAAAAACAGTAAGGAGGCTACGAGCATTCTTCTGCCTTCACTTCGAGCTCGTTAAAAACAGTAAGTAGGTTACGAGCATTCTTTTTCCTTCACTTCGAGCTCGTTAAAAACAGTAAGTAGGTTACGAGCATTCTTTTGCCTTCACTTCGAGCTCGTTAAAAACAGTAAGTAGGTTTTGAGCATTCTTCTTTTACTTCGAGCTCGTTAAAAACAGTAAGTAAGTTACGAGCAGTCTTCCACCTTTCCTTCGAGCTCGTTAAAAAACAGTAAGGAGGCTACGAGCATTTCTTCCACCTTTCCTTCGAGCTCGTTAAAAACAGGAAGGAAGTTATGAGCATTTTCCTCTCTCCTTTGAGCTCGTTAAAAACAGTAAGGAGGTCATGAGTTTACTTTTCCGGACTCGTTAAACCTTTACGGAAAAGATCCCTATGGAGTTCTTTTAAGCCCTTTTCAGACTCCTTAAATAGGAAAAGTTTGCCGAGCATAGTTGTCTTTTCGGGCTCGTTAAAATAACTGAACCGACATCCACTTAGGTATAGAATTACCCCTTTTCCGGGCCTTGGTGGATAATTTACGGAAAAGGTATACTCTAGGTATACTCTTGTATGCGCTAGAAGATTTTTTCTTCCATCATTTTACACTTTTTCGGGGAAGGAGACTAACTTTACGAAAAAGGACCTTTGGAGTCATCTTTAGGGTTTTCAGACTCTCGAAATGTGAAAACACCAAGCGAGCACATACCAATCCGGGCTCGATATAAAATCCACGGATAAGTGTATAGAGGACTGTTTAAGTTTTTCAACTCTATAAGCAAGAAAACACCGCCGAGCACAGACCAATCCGGGCTCGATATAAAATCCACGGATAGGTGTATGGAGTTTTCTTCTAGGTTTTTCAGACTCCTTAAATATGAAAATACCGTCGAGCATGCTTTAGTTCTTTGTCAAGCTCGTTAAAAAATGACAAAGGAAAGGGAAGGGAAGAATGTTAAAATATCTTTCAATATGATGGCAGCAAGTCAACTATCTCCTTGAACAAAGCACCTGTTTTGAGTCTATCAAACAAGTTGGGTTCTAGCATTGGCCTTCGGGTAAACTTGATCTTAGAGTTCCTACTCCTCTGTTTGGTTAGTCTTCCAATCATTTGGAGAATCTGTTAATGTCTCCTACATTGCAGATATGTATCGTGGTCTCTTTGTGTTCAAAGCTGCCTAAGTCACTCTTGTGTCGTGCTCACTGTTCAAGGATACAACCTGTGTCGGCCATTCTGCAGTTGCCTTGACCTCATGTGTCGGCCATTCCTTGGTGTCAGTATGTTTCATCCTGTGTTCCGTCCTACTCCAAATAAGCTCATACCTTTTGAGTGTCCCTCGTGTTGGATGATGGAGGATGCATTAAGGCCTCCCTTCCAACGGACTTCTTCCCATCGACTTCAGCTCATTGTGCTCTGGGAATGAAGTTTAGAGTTTCGGTTAGTACCTTGGGGATTGCAGTCATTAGTGGCAGTTTCCCTCGCTATTGGATAGATGGGAATACATCAATGTCTCCTATCCGATGGATTCTTCAAGTGTTCGACGGCAAGACCACTTATTCGCACTTGCTTGAATGTACTAGGTACCTTGGGTTCCATTTTCATTATTGGTGGACACCCTCGCGTTTGTTAACGGTATACATCAATGACCAGTAATCAAACGATACCTTCCATGTTCGACTGTCAACTCATTTATTCGCATGGATAGGTTTGTACCTTGGGTTGTTTTTGGATGAAGACCTTGGGATCCTCGATAGCATCACCTTATTTATGTTATCACCCAAGTTGCGCAAGACTGAGCCACAATATTTTTTGGCTCTTGATGAGACATAGATCCAGCTTGTTCTCTATGGCTATGTTCTCCAGTTTTGACATAGATCCACCTTGTATTTATGTGGCTATGTTTCGACTTATGTTCCTCATGGATCCACGCTTGTATTTTAGTGGCCATGATATATGCATCAGTATTTTGGATCATTATTGTATCCTCTTGGAGATCATGTTCCACCATTTGAACATGGACGGTTACCCCATGGATAAGTTTGTCTGACTTTGCCTTTGCTTTCAGGTACTTCATTTGAGCCTATGATTCTTGGTTTCTCCGTTCCTCCACGATTCAACTCTTTTTTATTTATAATGTATTTCGGCCATCGTTTCCCGTACTCCCTCTGACCTCATACATTAGGGGGCATCTGTTATAGCTTGAAATGACACCTCTCCGTCCGTGACGACACTTGCTTCCCTTGGTCGCATGACGACACTTCTTGAGATCAAGTTCAGTCACACAACAGGACATTTGTGGATGGAGGAGTCATTTGGGACACTAAAAATGGTTGAAATTACCTCATTCTTGACCCATTTGATGTATATGACCCTTAGGAACATTTTTCCAGACCAAACCATCTCCTGAAAATGAGCAGAAAAGCCTGTTTTTGGCCATTTTTCAATATGAGCGCGACTCTACTGTGGACATAGTAGCGCCCATTGCCATATGTACGCGACTTTGTCTCATTTAAAGTAGCGCCCATTGCCATATGTACGCGACTTTGTATACTGTAGAGTAGGGTACACTCTTGTTTTGGTCAAAATCTCGAAATTCGAGTAAGTTAAGTTGGTTGGGAAACCTCTTGAGCGGTTGTAACTTCTTTTCCTCTTCCTCATTGACTATATAAGGAGGGTAGAAGGGTCATGTGAGGAGAGCAAGCCCAATTGCAAAGTTATGCTGGAGGAATGGAGACCTTCATCCCCCTCTCTTGTGCTTCAGTTTTGGTAAACCCTAGTACAATTGCTTAGAGGCTGGGATCCTTGGAGAACGGAAGCAGGAGATCTTGAATCTAGGTTTCGTGAAGTGCCAAGCTTGAAGGAAGGTATAATTGTATGTACTTGCTTTCATTCATCAATAAAGATCAGACGTTCTTCTCTTTCCAAATATGACCTATTAATGTGTCTTAAGATTTGATCACTGTTTGATTATAGTTTGATGTCTCTTTCTATTATGAATATCAGTATTATATATGTAGTCAAATGTATTTGAGAAAGGTATCAAGTTGTTTTGCAGGTCTGGGCATTGCGACATTGGATAAGCATTGAAGAGCGAGGGAAGCAAAGCTAGGATCAACCTTCTGAATGAGGTGCCTACATCTCTAAACCCTAATCTCTTCATTTATTTGTTGTACTTGCAGAATGCTTGTAAGTCTATCTTTATCACCGTAAGTTGGTAGTTTCTCCACTGAACTATAGGTTACGAGCAGTCTTCCACCTTTCCTTCGAGCTCGTTAAAAACAGTAAGGAGGCTACGAGCATTCTTCTGCCTTCACTTCGAGCTCGTTAAAAACAGTAAGTAGGTTACGAGCATTCTTTTTCCTTCACTTCGAGCTCGTTAAAAACAGTAAGTAGGTTACGAGCATTCTTTTGCCTTCACTTCGAGCTCGTTAAAAACAGTAAGTAGGTTTTGAGCATTCTTCTTTTACTTCGAGCTCGTTAAAAACAGTAAGTAAGTTACGAGCAGTCTTCCACCTTTCCTTCGAGCTCGTTAAAAAACAGTAAGGAGGCTACGAGCATTTCTTCCACCTTTCCTTCGAGCTCGTTAAAAACAGGAAGGAAGTTATGAGCATTTTCCTCTCTCCTTTGAGCTCGTTAAAAACAGTAAGGAGGTCATGAGTTTACTTTTCCGGACTCGTTAAACCTTTACGGAAAAGATCCCTATGGAGTTCTTTTAATCCCTTTTCAGACTCCTTAAATAGGAAAAGTTTGCCGAGCATAGTTGTCTTTTCGGGCTCGTTAAAATAACTGAACCGACATCCACTTAGGTATAGAATTACCCATTTTCCGGGCCTTGGTGGATAATTTACGGAAAAGGTATACTCTAGGTATACTCTTGTATGCGCTAGAAGAGTTTTTCTTCCATCATTTTACACTTTTTCGGGGAAGGAGACTAACTTTACGAAAAAGGACCTTTGGAGTCGTCTTTAGGGTTTTCAGACTCTCGAAATGTGAAAACACCAAGCGAGCACATACCAATCCGGGCTCGATATAAAATCCACGGATAAGTGTATAGAGGACTGTTTAAGTTTTTCAACTCTATAAGCAAGAAAACACCGCCGAGCACAGACCAATCCGGGCTCGATATAAAATCCACGGATAGGTGTATGGAGTTTTCTTCTAGGTTTTTCAGACTCCTTAAATATGAAAATACCGTCGAGCATGCTTTAGTTCTTTGTCAAGCTCGTTAAAAAATGACAAAGGAAAGGGAAGGGAAGAATGTTAAAATATCTTTCAATATGATGGCAGCAAGTCAACTATCTCCTTGAACAAAGCACCTGTTTTGAGTCTATCAAACAAGTTGGGTTCTAGCATTGGCCTTCGGGTAAACTTGATCTTAGAGTTCCTACTCCTCTGTTTGGTTAGTCTTCCAATCATTTGGAGAATCTGTTAATGTCTCCTACATTGCAGATATGTATCGTGGTCTCTTTGTGTTCAAAGCTGCCTAAGTCACTCTTGTGTCGTGCTCACTGTTCAAGGATACAACCTGTGTCGGCCATTCTGCAGTTGCCTTGACCTCATGTGTCGGCCATTCCTTGGTGTCAGTATGTTTCATCCTGTGTTCCGTCCTACTCCAAATAAGCTCATACCTTTTGAGTGTCCCTCGTGTTGGATGATGGAGGATGCATTAAGGCCTCCCTTCCAACGGACTTCTTCCCATCGACTTCAGCTCATTGTGCTCTGGGAATGAAGTTTAGAGTTTCGGTTAGTACCTTGGGGATTGCAGTCATTAGTGGCAGTTTCCCTCGCTATTGGATAGATGGGAATACATCAATGTCTCCTATCCGATGGATTCTTCAAGTGTTCGACGGCAAGACCACTTATTCGCACTTGCTTGAATGTACTAGGTACCTTGGGTTCCATTTTCATTATTGGTGGACACCCTCGCGTTTGTTAACGGTATACATCAATGACCAGTAATCAAACGATACCTTCCATGTTCGACTGTCAACTCATTTATTCGCATGGATAGGTTTGTACCTTGGGTTGTTTTTGGATGAAGACCTTGGGATCCTCGATAGCATCACCTTATTTATGTTATCACCCAAGTTGCGCAAGACTGAGCCACAATATTTTTTGGCTCTTGATGAGACATAGATCCAGCTTGTTCTCTATGGCTATGTTCTCCAGTTTTGACATAGATCCACCTTGTATTTATGTGGCTATGTTTCGACTTATGTTCCTCATGGATCCACGCTTGTATTTTAGTGGCCATGATATATGCATCAGTATTTTGGATCATTATTGTATCCTCTTGGAGATCATGTTCCACCATTTGAACATGGACGGTTACCCCATGGATAAGTTTGTCTGACTTTGCCTTTGCTTTCAGGTACTTCATTTGAGCCTATGATTCTTGGTTTCTCCGTTCCTCCACGATTCAACTCTTTTTTATTTATAATGTATTTCGGCCATCGTTTCCCGTACTCCCTCTGACCTCATACATTAGGGGGCATCTGTTATAGCTTGAAATGACACCTCTCCGTCCGTGACGACACTTGCTTCCCTTGGTCGCATGACGACACTTCTTGAGATCAAGTTCAGTCACACAACAGGACATTTGTGGATGGAGGAGTCATTTGGGACACTAAAAATGGTTGAAATTACCTCATTCTTGACCCATTTGATGTATATGACCCTTAGGAACATTTTTCCAGACCAAACCATCTCCTGAAAATGAGCAGAAAAGCCTGTTTTTGGCCATTTTTCAATATGAGCGCGACTCTACTGTGGACATAGTAGCGCCCATTGCCATATGTACGCGACTTTGTCTCATTTAAAGTAGCGCCCATTGCCATATGTACGCGACTTTGTATACTGTAGAGTAGGGTACACTCTTGTTTTGGTCAAAATCTCGAAATTCGAGTAAGTTAAGTTGGTTGGGAAACCTCTTGAGCGGTTGTAACTTCTTTTCCTCTTCCTCATTGACTATATAAGGAGGGTAGAAGGGTCATGTGAGGAGAGCAAGCCCAATTGCAAAGTTATGCTGGAGGAATGGAGACCTTCATCCCCCTCTCTTGTGCTTCAGTTTTGGTAAACCCTAGTACAATTGCTTAGAGGCTGGGATCCTTGGAGAACGGAAGCAGGAGATCTTGAATCTAGGTTTCGTGAAGTGCCAAGCTTGAAGGAAGGTATAATTGTATGTACTTGCTTTCATTCATCAATAAAGATCAGACGTTCTTCTCTTTCCAAATATGACCTATTAATGTGTCTTAA
The DNA here is from genome assembly GCA_027924585.1 of Larix kaempferi. Taxonomy (NCBI): domain Eukaryota; kingdom Viridiplantae; phylum Streptophyta; class Pinopsida; order Pinales; family Pinaceae; genus Larix; species Larix kaempferi. The sequence goes on from BSBM01000011.1 coordinate 11,679,769, forward strand.
GATTTGATCACTGTTTGATTATAGTTTGATGTCTCTTTCTATTATGAATATCAGTATTATATATGTAGTCAAATGTATTTGAGAAAGGTATCAAGTTGTTTTGCAGGTCTGGGCATTGCGACATTGGATAAGCATTGAAGAGCGAGGGAAGCAAAGCTAGGATCAACCTTCTGAATGAGGTGCCTACATCTCTAAACCCTAATCTCTTCATTTATTTGTTGTACTTGCAGAATGCTTGTAAGTCTATCTTTATCACCGTAAGTTGGTAGTTTCTCCACTGAACTATAGGTTACGAGCAGTCTTCCACCTTTCCTTCGAGCTCGTTAAAAACAGTAAGGAGGCTACGAGCATTCTTCTGCCTTCACTTCGAGCTCGTTAAAAACAGTAAGTAGGTTACGAGCATTCTTTTTCCTTCACTTCGAGCTCGTTAAAAACAGTAAGTAGGTTACGAGCATTCTTTTGCCTTCACTTCGAGCTCGTTAAAAACAGTAAGTAGGTTTTGAGCATTCTTCTTTTACTTCGAGCTCGTTAAAAACAGTAAGTAAGTTACGAGCAGTCTTCCACCTTTCCTTCGAGCTCGTTAAAAAACAGTAAGGAGGCTACGAGCATTTCTTCCACCTTTCCTTCGAGCTCGTTAAAAACAGGAAGGAAGTTATGAGCATTTTCCTCTCTCCTTTGAGCTCGTTAAAAACAGTAAGGAGGTCATGAGTTTACTTTTCCGGACTCGTTAAACCTTTACGGAAAAGATCCCTATGGAGTTCTTTTAAGCCCTTTTCAGACTCCTTAAATAGGAAAAGTTTGCCGAGCATAGTTGTCTTTTCGGGCTCGTTAAAATAACTGAACCGACATCCACTTAGGTATAGAATTACCCCTTTTCCGGGCCTTGGTGGATAATTTACGGAAAAGGTATACTCTAGGTATACTCTTGTATGCGCTAGAAGAGTTTTTCTTCCATCATTTTACACTTTTTCGGGGAAGGAGACTAACTTTACGAAAAAGGACCTTTGGAGTCGTCTTTAGGGTTTTCAGACTCTCGAAATGTGAAAACACCAAGCGAGCACATACCAATCCGGGCTCGATATAAAATCCACGGATAAGTGTATAGAGGACTGTTTAAGTTTTTCAACTCTATAAGCAAGAAAACACCGCCGAGCACAGACCAATCCGGGCTCGATATAAAATCCACGGATAGGTGTATGGAGTTTTCTTCTAGGTTTTTCAGACTCCTTAAATATGAAAATACCGTCGAGCATGCTTTAGTTCTTTGTCAAGCTCGTTAAAAAATGACAAAGGAAAGGGAAGGGAAGAATGTTAAAATATCTTTCAATATGATGGCAGCAAGTCAACTATCTCCTTGAACAAAGCACCTGTTTTGAGTCTATCAAACAAGTTGGGTTCTAGCATTGGCCTTCGGGTAAACTTGATCTTAGAGTTCCTACTCCTCTGTTTGGTTAGTCTTCCAATCATTTGGAGAATCTGTTAATGTCTCCTACATTGCAGATATGTATCGTGGTCTCTTTGTGTTCAAAGCTGCCTAAGTCACTCTTGTGTCGTGCTCACTGTTCAAGGATACAACCTGTGTCGGCCATTCTGCAGTTGCCTTGACCTCATGTGTCGGCCATTCCTTGGTGTCAGTATGTTTCATCCTGTGTTCCGTCCTACTCCAAATAAGCTCATACCTTTTGAGTGTCCCTCGTGTTGGATGATGGAGGATGCATTAAGGCCTCCCTTCCAACGGACTTCTTCCCATCGACTTCAGCTCATTGTGCTCTGGGAATGAAGTTTAGAGTTTCGGTTAGTACCTTGGGGATTGCAGTCATTAGTGGCAGTTTCCCTCGCTATTGGATAGATGGGAATACATCAATGTCTCCTATCCGATGGATTCTTCAAGTGTTCGACGGCAAGACCACTTATTCGCACTTGCTTGAATGTACTAGGTACCTTGGGTTCCATTTTCATTATTGGTGGACACCCTCGCATTTGTTAACGGTATACATCAATGACCAGTAATCAAACGATACCTTCCATGTTCGACTGTCAACTCATTTATTCGCATGGATAGGTTTGTACCTTGGGTTGTTTTTGGATGAAGACCTTGGGATCCTCGATAGCATCACCTTATTTATGTTATCACCCAAGTTGCGCAAGACTGAGCCACAATATTTTTTGGCTCTTGATGAGACATAGATCCAGCTTGTTCTCTATGGCTATGTTCTCCAGTTTTGACATAGATCCACCTTGTATTTATGTGGCTATGTTTCGACTTATGTTCCTCATGGATCCACGCTTGTATTTTAGTGGCCATGATATATGCATCAGTATTTTGGATCATTATTGTATCCTCTTGGAGATCATGTTCCACCATTTGAACATGGACGGTTACCCCATGGATAAGTTTGTCTGACTTTGCCTTTGCTTTCAGGTACTTCATTTGAGCCTATGATTCTTGGTTTCTCCGTTCCTCCACGATTCAACTCTTTTTTATTTATAATGTATTTCGGCCATCGTTTCCCGTACTCCCTCTGACCTCATACATTAGGGGGCATCTGTTATAGCTTGAAATGACACCTCTCCGTCCGTGACGACACTTGCTTCCCTTGGTCGCATGACGACACTTCTTGAGATCAAGTTCAGTCACACAACAGGACATTTGTGGATGGAGGAGTCATTTGGGACACTAAAAATGGTTGAAATTACCTCATTCTTGACCCATTTGATGTATATGACCCTTAGGAACATTTTTCCAGACCAAACCATCTCCTGAAAATGAGCAGAAAAGCCTGTTTTTGGCCATTTTTCAATATGAGCGCGACTCTACTGTGGACATAGTAGCGCCCATTGCCATATGTACGCGACTTTGTCTCATTTAAAGTAGCGCCCATTGCCATATGTACGCGACTTTGTATACTGTAGAGTAGGGTACACTCTTGTTTTGGTCAAAATCTCGAAATTCGAGTAAGTTAAGTTGGTTGGGAAACCTCTTGAGCGGTTGTAACTTCTTTTCCTCTTCCTCATTGACTATATAAGGAGGGTAGAAGGGTCATGTGAGGAGAGCAAGCCCAATTGCAAAGTTATGCTGGAGGAATGGAGACCTTCATCCCCCTCTCTTGTGCTTCAGTTTTGGTAAACCCTAGTACAATTGCTTAGAGGCTGGGATCCTTGGAGAACGGAAGCAGGAGATCTTGAATCTAGGTTTCGTGAAGTGCCAAGCTTGAAGGAAGGTATAATTGTATGTACTTGCTTTCATTCATCAATAAAGATCAGACGTTCTTCTCTTTCCAAATATGACCTATTAATGTGTCTTAAGATTTGATCACTGTTTGATTATAGTTTGATGTCTCTTTCTATTATGAATATCAGTATTATATATGTAGTCAAATGTATTTGAGAAAGGTATCAAGTTGTTTTGCAGGTCTGGGCATTGCGACATTGGATAAGCATTGAAGAGCGAGGGAAGCAAAGCTAGGATCAACCTTCTGAATGAGGTGCCTACATCTCTAAACCCTAATCTCTTCATTTATTTGTTGTACTTGCAGAATGCTTGTAAGTCTATCTTTATCACCGTAAGTTGGTAGTTTCTCCACTGAACTATAGGTTACGAGCAGTCTTCCACCTTTCCTTCGAGCTCGTTAAAAACAGTAAGGAGGCTACGAGCATTCTTCTGCCTTCACTTCGAGCTCGTTAAAAACAGTAAGTAGGTTACGAGCATTCTTTTTCCTTCACTTCGAGCTCGTTAAAAACAGTAAGTAGGTTACGAGCATTCTTTTGCCTTCACTTCGAGCTCGTTAAAAACAGTAAGTAGGTTTTGAGCATTCTTCTTTTACTTCGAGCTCGTTAAAAACAGTAAGTAAGTTACGAGCAGTCTTCCACCTTTCCTTCGAGCTCGTTAAAAAACAGTAAGGAGGCTACGAGCATTTCTTCCACCTTTCCTTCGAGCTCGTTAAAAACAGGAAGGAAGTTATGAGCATTTTCCTCTCTCCTTTGAGCTCGTTAAAAACAGTAAGGAGGTCATGAGTTTACTTTTCCGGACTCGTTAAACCTTTACGGAAAAGATCCCTATGGAGTTCTTTTAATCCCTTTTCAGACTCCTTAAATAGGAAAAGTTTGCCGAGCATAGTTGTCTTTTCGGGCTCGTTAAAATAACTGAACCGACATCCACTTAGGTATAGAATTACCCCTTTTCCGGGCCTTGGTGGATAATTTACGGAAAAGGTATACTCTAGGTATACTCTTGTATGCGCTAGAAGAGTTTTTCTTCCATCATTTTACACTTTTTCGGGGAAGGAGACTAACTTTACGAAAAAGGACCTTTGGAGTCGTCTTTAGGGTTTTCAGACTCTCGAAATGTGAAAACACCAAGCGAGCACATACCAATCCGGGCTCGATATAAAATCCACGGATAAGTGTATAGAGGACTGTTTAAGTTTTTCAACTCTATAAGCAAGAAAACACCGCCGAGCACAGACCAATCCGGGCTCGATATAAAATCCACGGATAGGTGTATGGAGTTTTCTTCTAGGTTTTTCAGACTCCTTAAATATGAAAATACCGTCGAGCATGCTTTAGTTCTTTGTCAAGCTCGTTAAAAAATGACAAAGGAAAGGGAAGGGAAGAATGTTAAAATATCTTTCAATATGATGGCAGCAAGTCAACTATCTCCTTGAACAAAGCACCTGTTTTGAGTCTATCAAACAAGTTGGGTTCTAGCATTGGCCTTCGGGTAAACTTGATCTTAGAGTTCCTACTCCTCTGTTTGGTTAGTCTTCCAATCATTTGGAGAATCTGTTAATGTCTCCTACATTGCAGATATGTATCGTGGTCTCTTTGTGTTCAAAGCTGCCTAAGTCACTCTTGTGTCGTGCTCACTGTTCAAGGATACAACCTGTGTCGGCCATTCTGCAGTTGCCTTGACCTCATGTGTCGGCCATTCCTTGGTGTCAGTATGTTTCATCCTGTGTTCCGTCCTACTCCAAATAAGCTCATACCTTTTGAGTGTCCCTCGTGTTGGATGATGGAGGATGCATTAAGGCCTCCCTTCCAACGGACTTCTTCCCATCGACTTCAGCTCATTGTGCTCTGGGAATGAAGTTTAGAGTTTCGGTTAGTACCTTGGGGATTGCAGTCATTAGTGGCAGTTTCCCTCGCTATTGGATAGATGGGAATACATCAATGTCTCCTATCCGATGGATTCTTCAAGTGTTCGACGGCAAGACCACTTATTCGCACTTGCTTGAATGTACTAGGTACCTTGGGTTCCATTTTCATTATTGGTGGACACCCTCGCGTTTGTTAACGGTATACATCAATGACCAGTAATCAAACGATACCTTCCATGTTCGACTGTCAACTCATTTATTCGCATGGATAGGTTTGTACCTTGGGTTGTTTTTGGATGAAGACCTTGGGATCCTCGATAGCATCACCTTATTTATGTTATCACCCAAGTTGCGCAAGACTGAGCCACAATATTTTTTGGCTCTTGATGAGACATAGATCCAGCTTGTTCTCTATGGCTATGTTCTCCAGTTTTGACATAGATCCACCTTGTATTTATGTGGCTATGTTTCGACTTATGTTCCTCATGGATCCACGCTTGTATTTTAGTGGCCATGATATATGCATCAGTATTTTGGATCATTATTGTATCCTCTTGGAGATCATGTTCCACCATTTGAACATGGACGGTTACCCCATGGATAAGTTTGTCTGACTTTGCCTTTGCTTTCAGGTACTTCATTTGAGCCTATGATTCTTGGTTTCTCCGTTCCTCCACGATTCAACTCTTTTTTATTTATAATGTATTTCGGCCATCGTTTCCCGTACTCCCTCTGACCTCATACATTAGGGGGCATCTGTTATAGCTTGAAATGACACCTCTCCGTCCGTGACGACACTTGCTTCCCTTGGTCGCATGACGACACTTCTTGAGATCAAGTTCAGTCACACAACAGGACATTTGTGGATGGAGGAGTCATTTGGGACACTAAAAATGGTTGAAATTACCTCATTCTTGACCCATTTGATGTATATGACCCTTAGGAACATTTTTCCAGACCAAACCATCTCCTGAAAATGAGCAGAAAAGCCTGTTTTTGGCCATTTTTCAATATGAGCGCGACTCTACTGTGGACATAGTAGCGCCCATTGCCATATGTACGCGACTTTGTCTCATTTAAAGTAGCGCCCATTGCCATATGTACGCGACTTTGTATACTGTAGAGTAGGGTACACTCTTGTTTTGGTCAAAATCTCGAAATTCGAGTAAGTTAAGTTGGTTGGGAAACCTCTTGAGCGGTTGTAACTTCTTTTCCTCTTCCTCATTGACTATATAAGGAGGGTAGAAGGGTCATGTGAGGAGAGCAAGCCCAATTGCAAAGTTATGCTGGAGGAATGGAGACCTTCATCCCCCTCTCTTGTGCTTCAGTTTTGGTAAACCCTAGTACAATTGCTTAGAGGCTGGGATCCTTGGAGAACGGAAGCAGGAGATCTTGAATCTAGGTTTCGTGAAGTGCCAAGCTTGAAGGAAGGTATAATTGTATGTACTTGCTTTCATTCATCAATAAAGATCAGACGTTCTTCTCTTTCCAAATATGACCTATTAATGTGTCTTAAGATTTGATCACTGTTTGATTATAGTTTGATGTCTCTTTCTATTATGAATATCAGTATTATATATGTAGTCAAATGTATTTGAGAAAGGTATCAAGTTGTTTTGCAGGTCTGGGCATTGCGACATTGGATAAGCATTGAAGAGCGAGGGAAGCAAAGCTAGGATCAACCTTCTGAATGAGGTGCCTACATCTCTAAACCCTAATCTCTTCATTTATTTGTTGTACTTGCAGAATGCTTGTAAGTCTATCTTTATCACCGTAAGTTGGTAGTTTCTCCACTGAACTATAGGTTACGAGCAGTCTTCCACCTTTCCTTCGAGCTCGTTAAAAACAGTAAGGAGGCTACGAGCATTCTTCTGCCTTCACTTCGAGCTCGTTAAAAACAGTAAGTAGGTTACGAGCATTCTTTTTCCTTCACTTCGAGCTCGTTAAAAACAGTAAGTAGGTTACGAGCATTCTTTTGCCTTCACTTCGAGCTCGTTAAAAACAGTAAGTAGGTTTTGAGCATTCTTCTTTTACTTCGAGCTCGTTAAAAACAGTAAGTAAGTTACGAGCAGTCTTCCACCTTTCCTTCGAGCTCGTTAAAAAACAGTAAGGAGGCTACGAGCATTTCTTCCACCTTTCCTTCGAGCTCGTTAAAAACAGGAAGGAAGTTATGAGCATTTTCCTCTCTCCTTTGAGCTCGTTAAAAACAGTAAGGAGGTCATGAGTTTACTTTTCCGGACTCGTTAAACCTTTACGGAAAAGATCCCTATGGAGTTCTTTTAAGCCCTTTTCAGACTCCTTAAATAGGAAAAGTTTGCCGAGCATAGTTGTCTTTTCGGGCTCGTTAAAATAACTGAACCGACATCCACTTAGGTATAGAATTACCCCTTTTCCGGGCCTTGGTGGATAATTTACGGAAAAGGTATACTCTAGGTATACTCTTGTATGCGCTAGAAGAGTTTTTCTTCCATCATTTTACACTTTTTCGGGGAAGGAGACTAACTTTACGAAAAAGGACCTTTGGAGTCGTCTTTAGGGTTTTCAGACTCTCGAAATGTGAAAACACCAAGCGAGCACATACCAATCCGGGCTCGATATAAAATCCACGGATAAGTGTATAGAGGACTGTTTAAGTTTTTCAACTCTATAAGCAAGAAAACACCGCCGAGCACAGACCAATCCGGGCTCGATATAAAATCCACGGATAGGTGTATGGAGTTTTCTTCTAGGTTTTTCAGACTCCTTAAATATGAAAATACCGTCGAGCATGCTTTAGTTCTTTGTCAAGCTCGTTAAAAAATGACAAAGGAAAGGGAAGGGAAGAATGTTAAAATATCTTTCAATATGATGGCAGCAAGTCAACTATCTCCTTGAACAAAGCACCTGTTTTGAGTCTATCAAACAAGTTGGGTTCTAGCATTGGCCTTCGGGTAAACTTGATCTTAGAGTTCCTACTCCTCTGTTTGGTTAGTCTTCCAATCATTTGGAGAATCTGTTAATGTCTCCTACATTGCAGATATGTATCGTGGTCTCTTTGTGTTCAAAGCTGCCTAAGTCACTCTTGTGTCGTGCTCACTGTTCAAGGATACAACCTGTGTCGGCCATTCTGCAGTTGCCTTGACCTCATGTGTCGGCCATTCCTTGGTGTCAGTATGTTTCATCCTGTGTTCCGTCCTACTCCAAATAAGCTCATACCTTTTGAGTGTCCCTCGTGTTGGATGATGGAGGATGCATTAAGGCCTCCCTTCCAACGGACTTCTTCCCATCGACTTCAGCTCATTGTGCTCTGGGAATGAAGTTTAGAGTTTCGGTTAGTACCTTGGGGATTGCAGTCATTAGTGGCAGTTTCCCTCGCTATTGGATAGATGGGAATACATCAATGTCTCCTATCCGATGGATTCTTCAAGTGTTCGACGGCAAGACCACTTATTCGCACTTGCTTGAATGTACTAGGTACCTTGGGTTCCATTTTCATTATTGGTGGACACCCTCGCGTTTGTTAACGGTATACATCAATGACCAGTAATCAAACGATACCTTCCATGTTCGACTGTCAACTCATTTATTCGCATGGATAGGTTTGTACCTTGGGTTGTTTTTGGATGAAGACCTTGGGATCCTCGATAGCATCACCTTATTTATGTTATCACCCAAGTTGCGCAAGACTGAGCCACAATATTTTTTGGCTCTTGATGAGACATAGATCCAGCTTGTTCTCTATGGCTATGTTCTCCAGTTTTGACATAGATCCACCTTGTATTTATGTGGCTATGTTTCGACTTATGTTCCTCATGGATCCACGCTTGTATTTTAGTGGCCATGATATATGCATCAGTATTTTGGATCATTATTGTATCCTCTTGGAGATCATGTTCCACCATTTGAACATGGACGGTTACCCCATGGATAAGTTTGTCTGACTTTGCCTTTGCTTTCAGGTACTTCATTTGATCCTATGATTCTTGGTTTCTCCGTTCCTCCACGATTCAACTCTTTTTTATTTATAATGTATTTCGGCCATCGTTTCCCGTACTCCCTCTGACCTCATACATTAGGGGGCATCTGTTATAGCTTGAAATGACACCTCTCCGTCCGTGACGACACTTGCTTCCCTTGGTCGCATGACGACACTTCTTGAGATCAAGTTCAGTCACACAACAGGACATTTGTGGATGGAGGAGTCATTTGGGACACTAAAAATGGTTGAAATTACCTCATTCTTGACCCATTTGATGTATATGACCCTTAGGAACATTTTTCCAGACCAAACCATCTCCTGAAAATGAGCAGAAAAGCCTGTTTTTGGCCATTTTTCAATATGAGCGCGACTCTACTGTGGACATAGTAGCGCCCATTGCCATATGTACGCGACTTTGTCTCATTTAAAGTAGCGCCCATTGCCATATGTACGCGACTTTGTATACTGTAGAGTAGGGTACACTCTTGTTTTGGTCAAAATCTCGAAATTCGAGTAAGTTAAGTTGGTTGGGAAACCTCTTGAGCGGTTGTAACTTCTTTTCCTCTTCCTCATTGACTATATAAGGAGGGTAGAAGGGTCATGTGAGGAGAGCAAGCCCAATTGCAAAGTTATGCTGGAGGAATGGAGACCTTCATCCCCCTCTCTTGTGCTTCAGTTTTGGTAAACCCTAGTACAATTGCTTAGAGGCTGGGATCCTTGGAGAACGGAAGCAGGAGATCTTGAATCTAGGTTTCGTGAAGTGCCAAGCTTGAAGGAAGGTATAATTGTATGTACTTGCTTTCATTCATCAATAAAGATCAGACGTTCTTCTCTTTCCAAATATGACCTATTAATGTGTCTTAAGATTTGATCACTGTTTGATTATAGTTTGATGTCTCTTTCTATTATGAATATCAGTATTATATATGTAGTCAAATGTATTTGAGAAAGGTATCAAGTTGTTTTGCAGGTCTGGGCATTGCGACATTGGATAAGCATTGAAGAGCGAGGGAAGCAAAGCTAGGATCAACCTTCTGAATGAGGTGCCTACATCTCTAAACCCTAATCTCTTCATTTATTTGTTGTACTTGCAGAATGCTTGTAAGTCTATCTTTATCACCGTAAGTTGGTAGTTTCTCCACTGAACTATAGGTTACGAGCAGTCTTCCACCTTTCCTTCGAGCTCGTTAAAAACAGTAAGGAGGCTACGAGCATTCTTCTGCCTTCACTTCGAGCTCGTTAAAAACAGTAAGTAGGTTACGAGCATTCTTTTTCCTTCACTTCGAGCTCGTTAAAAACAGTAAGTAGGTTACGAGCATTCTTTTGCCTTCACTTCGAGCTCGTTAAAAACAGTAAGTAGGTTTTGAGCATTCTTCTTTTACTTCGAGCTCGTTAAAAACAGTAAGTAAGTTACGAGCAGTCTTCCACCTTTCCTTCGAGCTCGTTAAAAAATAGTAAGGAGGCTACGAGCATTTCTTCCACCTTTCCTTCGAGCTCGTTAAAAACAGGAAGGAAGTTATGAGCATTTTCCTCTCTCCTTTGAGCTCGTTAAAAACAGTAAGGAGGTCATGAGTTTACTTTTCCGGACTCGTTAAACCTTTACGGAAAAGATCCCTATGGAGTTCTTTTAAGCCCTTTTCAGACTCCTTAAATAGGAAAAGTTTGCCGAGCATAGTTGTCTTTTCGGGCTCGTTAAAATAACTGAACCGACATCCACTTAGGTATAGAATTACCCCTTTTCCGGGCCTTGGTGGATAATTTACGGAAAAGGTATACTCTAGGTATACTCTTGTATGCGCTAGAAGAGTTTTTCTTCCATCATTTTACACTTTTTCGGGGAAGGAGACTAACTTTACGAAAAAGGACCTTTGGAGTCGTCTTTAGGGTTTTCAGACTCTCGAAATGTGAAAACACCAAGCGAGCACATACCAATCCGGGCTCGATATAAAATCCACGGATAAGTGTATAGAGGACTGTTTAAGTTTTTCAACTCTATAAGCAAGAAAACACCGCCGAGCACAGACCAATCCGGGCTCGATATAAAATCCACGGATAGGTGTATGGAGTTTTCTTCTAGGTTTTTCAGACTCCTTAAATATGAAAATACCGTCGAGCATGCTTTAGTTCTTTGTCAAGCTCGTTAAAAAATGACAAAGGAAAGGGAAGGGAAGAATGTTAAAATATCTTTCAATATGATGGCAGCAAGTCAACTATCTCCTTGAACAAAGCACCTGTTTTGAGTCTATCAAACAAGTTGGGTTCTAGCATTGGCCTTCGGGTAAACTTGATCTTAGAGTTCCTACTCCTCTGTTTGGTTAGTCTTCCAATCATTTGGAGAATCTGTTAATGTCTCCTACATTGCAGATATGTATCGTGGTCTCTTTGTGTTCAAAGCTGCCTAAGTCACTCTTGTGTCGTGCTCACTGTTCAAGGATACAACCTGTGTCGGCCATTCTGCAGTTGCCTTGACCTCATGTGTCGGCCATTCCTTGGTGTCAGTATGTTTCATCCTGTGTTCCGTCCTACTCCAAATAAGCTCATACCTTTTGAGTGTCCCTCGTGTTGGATGATGGAGGATGCATTAAGGCCTCCCTTCCAACGGACTTCTTCCCATCGACTTCAGCTCATTGTGCTCTGGGAATGAAGTTTAGAGTTTCGGTTAGTACCTTGGGGATTGCAGTCATTAGTGGCAGTTTCCCTCGCTATTGGATAGATGGGAATACATCAATGTCTCCTATCCGATGGATTCTTCAAGTGTTCGACGGCAAGACCACTTATTCGCACTTGCTTGAATGTACTAGGTACCTTGGGTTCCATTTTCATTATTGGTGGACACCCTCGCGTTTGTTAACGGTATACATCAATGACCAGTAATCAAACGATACCTTCCATGTTCGACTGTCAACTCATTTATTCGCATGGATAGGTTTGTACCTTGGGTTGTTTTTGGATGAAGACCTTGGGATCCTCGATAGCATCACCTTATTTATGTTATCACCCAAGTTGCGCAAGACTGAGCCACAATATTTTTTGGCTCTTGATGAGACATAGATCCAGCTTGTTCTCTATGGCTATGTTCTCCAGTTTTGACATAGATCCACCTTGTATTTATGTGGCTATGTTTCGACTTATGTTCCTCATGGATCCATGCTTGTATTTTAGTGGCCATGATATATGCATCAGTATTTTGGATCATTATTGTATCCTCTTGGAGATCATGTTCCACCATTTGAACATGGACGGTTACCCCATGGATAAGTTTGTCTGACTTTGCCTTTGCTTTCAGGTACTTCATTTGAGCCTATGATTCTTGGTTTCTCCGTTCCTCCACGATTCAACTCTTTTTTATTTATAATGTATTTCGGCCATCGTTTCCCGTACTCCCTCTGACCTCATACATTAGGGGGCATCTGTTATAGATTGAAATGACACCTCTCCGTCCGTGACGACACTTGCTTCCCTTGGTCGCATGACGACACTTCTTGAGATCAAGTTCAGTCACACAACAGGACATTTGTGGATGGAGGAGTCATTTGGGACACTAAAAATGGTTGAAATTACCTCATTCTTGACCCATTTGATGTATATGACCCTTAGGAACATTTTTCCAGACCAAACCATCTCCTGAAAATGAGCAGAAAAGCCTGTTTTTGGCCATTTTTCAATATGAGCGCGACTCTACTGTGGACATAGTAGCGCCCATTGCCATATGTACGCGACTTTGTCTCATTTAAAGTAGCGCCCATTGCCATATGTACGCGACTTTGTATACTGTAGAGTAGGGTACACTCTTGTTTTGGTCAAAATCTCGAAATTCGAGTAAGTTAAGTTGGTTGGGAAACCTCTTGAGCGGTTGTAACTTCTTTTCCTCTTCCTCATTGACTATATAAGGAGGGTAGAAGGGTCATGTGAGGAGAGCAAGCCCAATTGCAAAGTTATGCTGGAGGAATGGAGACCTTCATCCCCCTCTCTTGTGCTTCAGTTTTGGTAAACCCTAGTACAATTGCTTAGAGGCTGGGATCCTTGGAGAACGGAAGCAGGAGATCTTGAATCTAGGTTTCGTGAAGTGCCAAGCTTGAAGGAAGGTATAATTGTATGTACTTGCTTTCATTCATCAATAAAGATCAGACGTTCTTCTCTTTCCAAATATGACCTATTAATGTGTCTTAAGATTTGATCACTGTTTGATTATAGTTTGATGTCTCTTTCTATTATGAATATCAGTATTATATATGTAGTCAAATGTATTTGAGAAAGGTATCAAGTTGTTTTGCAGGTCTGGGCATTGCGACATTGGATAAGCATTGAAGAGCGAGGGAAGCAAAGCTAGGATCAACCTTCTGAATGAGGTGCCTACATCTCTAAACCCTAATCTCTTCATTTATTTGTTGTACTTGCAGAATGCTTGTAAGTCTATCTTTATCACCGTAAGTTGGTAGTTTCTCCACTGAACTATAGGTTACGAGCAGTCTTCCACCTTTCCTTCGAGCTCGTTAAAAACAGTAAGGAGGCTACGAGCATTCTTCTGCCTTCACTTCGAGCTCGTTAAAAACAGTAAGTAGGTTACGAGCATTCTTTTTCCTTCACTTCGAGCTCGTTAAAAACAGTAAGTAGGTTACGAGCATTCTTTTGCCTTCACTTCGAGCTCGTTAAAAACAGTAAGTAGGTTTTGAGCATTCTTCTTTTACTTCGAGCTCGTTAAAAACAGTAAGTAAGTTACGAGCAGTCTTCCACCTTTCCTTCGAGCTCGTTAAAAAACAGTAAGGAGGCTACGAGCATTTCTTCCACCTTTCCTTCGAGCTCGTTAAAAACAGGAAGGAAGTTATGAGCATTTTCCTCTCTCCTTTGAGCTCGTTAAAAACAGTAAGGAGGTCATGAGTTTACTTTTCCGGACTCGTTAAACCTTTACGGAAAAGATCCCTATGGAGTTCTTTTAAGCCCTTTTCAGACTCCTTAAATAGGAAAAGTTTGCCGAGCATAGTTGTCTTTTCGGGCTCGTTAAAATAACTGAACCGACATCCACTTAGGTATAGAATTACCCCTTTTCCGGGCCTTGGTGGATAATTTACGGAAAAGGTATACTCTAGGTATACTCTTGTATGCGCTAGAAGAGTTTTTCTTCCATCATTTTACACTTTTTCGGGGAAGGAGACTAACTTTACGAAAAAGGACCTTTGGAGTCGTCTTTAGGGTTTTCAGACTCTCGAAATGTGAAAACACCAAGCGAGCACATACCAATCCGGGCTCGATATAAAATCCACGGATAAGTGTATAGAGGACTGTTTAAGTTTTTCAACTCTATAGGCAAGAAAACACCGCCGAGCACAGACCAATCCGGGCTCGATATAAAATCCACGGATAGGTGTATGGAGTTTTCTTCTAGGTTTTTCAGACTCCTTAAATATGAAAATACCGTCGAGCATGCTTTAGTTCTTTGTCAAGCTCGTTAAAAAATGACAAAGGAAAGGGAAGGGAAGAATGTTAAAATATCTTTCAATATGATGGCAGCAAGTCAACTATCTCCTTGAACAAAGCACCTGTTTTGAGTCTATCAAACAAGTTGGGTTCTAGCATTGGCCTTCGGGTAAACTTGATCTTAGAGTTCCTACTCCTCTGTTTGGTTAGTCTTCCAATCATTTGGAGAATCTGTTAATGTCTCCTACATTGCAGATATGTATCGTGGTCTCTTTGTGTTCAAAGCTGCCTAAGTCACTCTTGTGTCGTGCTCACTGTTCAAGGATACAACCTGTGTCGGCCATTCTGCAGTTGCCTTGACCTCATGTGTCGGCCATTCCTTGGTGTCAGTATGTTTCATCCTGTGTTCCGTCCTACTCCAAATAAGCTCATACCTTTTGAGTGTCCCTCGTGTTGGATGATGGAGGATGCATTAAGGCCTCCCTTCCAACGGACTTCTTCCCATCGACTTCAGCTCATTGTGCTCTGGGAATGAAGTTTAGAGTTTCGGTTAGTACCTTGGGGATTGCAGTCATTAGTGGCAGTTTCCCTCGCTATTGGATAGATGGGAATACATCAATGTCTCCTATCCGATGGATTCTTCAAGTGTTCGACGGCAAGACCACTTATTCGCACTTGCTTGAATGTACTAGGTACCTTGGGTTCCATTTTCATTATTGGTGGACACCCTCGCGTTTGTTAACGGTATACATCAATGACCAGTAATCAAACGATACCTTCCATGTTCGACTGTCAACTCATTTATTCGCATGGATAGGTTTGTACCTTGGGTTGTTTTTGGATGAAGACCTTGGGATCCTCGATAGCATCACCTTATTTATGTTATCACCCAAGTTGCGCAAGACTGAGCCACAATATTTTTTGGCTCTTGATGAGACATAGATCCAGCTTGTTCTCTATGGCTATGTTCTCCAGTTTTGACATAGATCCACCTTGTATTTATGTGGCTATGTTTCGACTTATGTTCCTCATGGATCCACGCTTGTATTTTAGTGGCCATGATATATGCATCAGTATTTTGGATCATTATTGTATCCTCTTGGAGATCATGTTCCACCATTTGAACATGGACGGTTACCCCATGGATAAGTTTGTCTGACTTTGCCTTTGCTTTCAGGTACTTCATTTGAGCCTATGATTCTTGGTTTCTCCGTTCCTCCACGATTCAACTCTTTTTTATTTATAATGTATTTCGGCCATCGTTTCCCGTACTCCCTCTGACCTCATACATTAGGGGGCATCTGTTATAGCTTGAAATGACACCTCTCCGTCCGTGACGACACTTGCTTCCCTTGGTCGCATGACGACACTTCTTGAGATCAAGTTCAGTCACACAACAGGACATTTGTGGATGGAGGAGTCATTTGGGACACTAAAAATGGTTGAAATTACCTCATTCTTGACCCATTTGATGTATATGACCCTTAGGAACATTTTTCCAGACCAAACCATCTCCTGAAAATGAGCAGAAAAGCCTGTTTTTGGCCATTTTTCAATATGAGCGCGACTCTACTGTGGACATAGTAGCGCCCATTGCCATATGTACGCGACTTTGTCTCATTTAAAGTAGCGCCCATTGCCATATGTACGCGACTTTGTATACTGTAGAGTAGGGTACACTCTTGTTTTGGTCAAAATCTCGAAATTCGAGTAAGTTAAGTTGGTTGGGAAACCTCTTGAGCGGTTGTAACTTCTTTTCCTCTTCCTCATTGACTATATAAGGAGGGTAGAAGGGTCATGTGAGGAGAGCAAGCCCAATTGCAAAGTTATGCTGGAGGAATGGAGACCTTCATCCCCCTCTCTTGTGCTTCAGTTTTGGTAAACCCTAGTACAATTGCTTAGAGGCTGGGATCCTTGGAGAACGGAAGCAGGAGATCTTGAATCTAGGTTTCGTGAAGTGCCAAGCTTGAAGGAAGGTATAATTGTATGTACTTGCTTTCATTCATCAATAAAGATCAGACGTTCTTCTCTTTCCAAATATGACCTATTAATGTGTCTTAAGATTTGATCACTGTTTGATTATAGTTTGATGTCTCTTTCTATTATGAATATCAGTATTATATATGTAGTCAAATGTATTTGGGAAAGGTATCAAGTTGTTTTGCAGGTCTGGGCATTGCGACATTGGATAAGCATTGAAGAGCGAGGGAAGCAAAGCTAGGATCAACCTTCTGAATGAGGTGCCTACATCTCTAAACCCTAATCTCTTCATTTATTTGTTGTACTTGCAGAATGCTTGTAAGTCTATCTTTATCACCGTAAGTTGGTAGTTTCTCCACTGAACTATAGGTTACGAGCAGTCTTCCACCTTTCCTTCGAGCTCGTTAAAAACAGTAAGGAGGCTACGAGCATTCTTCTGCCTTCACTTCGAGCTCGTTAAAAACAGTAAGTAGGTTACGAGCATTCTTTTTCCTTCACTTCGAGCTCGTTAAAAACAGTAAGTAGGTTACGAGCATTCTTTTGCCTTCACTTCGAGCTCGTTAAAAACAGTAAGTAGGTTTTGAGCATTCTTCTTTTACTTCGAGCTCGTTAAAAACAGTAAGTAAGTTACGAGCAGTCTTCCACCTTTCCTTCGAGCTCGTTAAAAAACAGTAAGGAGGCTACGAGCATTTCTTCCACCTTTCCTTCGAGCTCGTTAAAAACAGGAAGGAAGTTATGAGCATTTTCCTCTCTCCTTTGAGCTCGTTAAAAACAGTAAGGAGGTCATGAGTTTACTTTTCCGGACTCGTTAAACCTTTACGGAAAAGATCCCTATGGAGTTCTTTTAAGCCCTTTTCAGACTCCTTAAATAGGAAAAGTTTGCCGAGCATAGTTGTCTTTTCGGGCTCGTTAAAATAACTGAACCGACATCCACTTAGGTATAGAATTACCCCTTTTCCGGGCCTTGGTGGATAATTTACGGAAAAGGTATACTCTAGGTATACTCTTGTATGCGCTAGAAGAGTTTTTCTTCCATCATTTTACACTTTTTCGGGGAAGGAGACTAACTTTACGAAAAAGGACCTTTGGAGTCGTCTTTAGGGTTTTCAGACTCTCGAAATGTGAAAACACCAAGCGAGCACATACCAATCCGGGCTCGATATAAAATCCACGGATAAGTGTATAGAGGACTGTTTAAGTTTTTCAACTCTATAAGCAAGAAAACACCGCCGAGCACAGACCAATCCGGGCTCGATATAAAATCCACGGATAGGTGTATGGAGTTTTCTTCTAGGTTTTTCAGACTCCTTAAATATGAAAATACCGTCGAGCATGCTTTAGTTCTTTGTCAAGCTCGTTAAAAAATGACAAAGGAAAGGGAAGGGAAGAATGTTAAAATATCTTTCAATATGATGGCAGCAAGTCAACTATCTCCTTGAACAAAGCACCTGTTTTGAGTCTATCAAACAAGTTGGGTTCTAGCATTGGCCTTAGGGTAAACTTGATCTTAGAGTTCCTACTCCTCTGTTTGGTTAGTCTTCCAATCATTTGGAGAATCTGTTAATGTCTCCTACATTGCAGATATGTATCGTGGTCTCTTTGTGTTCAAAGCTGCCTAAGTCACTCTTGTGTCGTGCTCACTGTTCAAGGATACAACCTGTGTCGGCCATTCTGCAGTTGCCTTGACCTCATGTGTCGGCCATTCCTTGGTGTCAGTATGTTTCATCCTGTGTTCCGTCCTACTCCAAATAAGCTCATACCTTTTGAGTGTCCCTCGTGTTGGATGATGGAGGATGCATTAAGGCCTCCCTTCCAACGGACTTCTTCCCATCGACTTCAGCTCATTGTGCTCTGGGAATGAAGTTTAGAGTTTCGGTTAGTACCTTGGGGATTGCAGTCATTAGTGGCAGTTTCCCTCGCTATTGGATAGATGGGAATACATCAATGTCTCCTATCCGATGGATTCTTCAAGTGTTCGACGGCAAGACCACTTATTCGCACTTGCTTGAATGTACTAGGTACCTTGGGTTCCATTTTCATTATTGGTGGACACCCTCGCGTTTGTTAACGGTATACATCAATGACCAGTAATCAAACGATACCTTCCATGTTCGACTGTCAACTCATTTATTCGCATGGATAGGTTTGTACCTTGGGTTGTTTTTGGATGAAGACCTTGGGATCCTCGATAGCATCACCTTATTTATGTTATCACCCAAGTTGCGCAAGACTGAGCCACAATATTTTTTGGCTCTTGATGAGACATAGATCCAGCTTGTTCTCTATGGCTATGTTCTCCAGTTTTGACATAGATCCACCTTGTATTTATGTGGCTATGTTTCGACTTATGTTCCTCATGGATCCACGCTTGTATTTTAGTGGCCATGATATATGCATCAGTATTTTGGATCATTATTGTATCCTCTTGGAGATCATGTTCCACCATTTGAACATGGACGGTTACCCCATGGATAAGTTTGTCTGACTTTGCCTTTGCTTTCAGGTACTTCATTTGAGCCTATGATTCTTGGTTTCTCCGTTCCTCCACGATTCAACTCTTTTTTATTTATAATGTATTTCGGCCATCGTTTCCCGTACTCCCTCTGACCTCATACATTAGGGGGCATCTGTTATAGCTTGAAATGACACCTCTCCGTCCGTGACGACACTTGCTTCCCTTGGTCGCATGACGACACTTCTTGAG
This sequence comes from Larix kaempferi, assembly GCA_027924585.1. Taxonomy (NCBI): domain Eukaryota; kingdom Viridiplantae; phylum Streptophyta; class Pinopsida; order Pinales; family Pinaceae; genus Larix; species Larix kaempferi. The sequence goes on from BSBM01000011.1 coordinate 11,698,922, forward strand.
ATCAAGTTCAGTCACACAACAGGACATTTGTGGATGGAGGAGTCATTTGGGACACTAAAAATGGTTGAAATTACCTCATTCTTGACCCATTTGATGTATATGACCCTTAGGAACATTTTTCCAGACCAAACCATCTCCTGAAAATGAGCAGAAAAGCCTGTTTTTGGCCATTTTTCAATATGAGCGCGACTCTACTGTGGACATAGTAGCGCCCATTGCCATATGTACGCGACTTTGTCTCATTTAAAGTAGCGCCCATTGCCATATGTACGCGACTTTGTATACTGTAGAGTAGGGTACACTCTTGTTTTGGTCAAAATCTCGAAATTCGAGTAAGTTACGTTGGTTGGGAAACCTCTTGAGCGGTTGTAACTTCTTTTCCTCTTCCTCATTGACTATATAAGGAGGGTAGAAGGGTCATGTGAGGAGAGCAAGCCCAATTGCAAAGTTATGCTGGAGGAATGGAGACCTTCATCCCCCTCTCTTGTGCTTCAGTTTTGGTAAACCCTAGTACAATTGCTTAGAGGCTGGGATCCTTGGAGAACGGAAGCAGGAGATCTTGAATCTAGGTTTCGTGAAGTGCCAAGCTTGAAGGAAGGTATAATTGTATGTACTTGCTTTCATTCATCAATAAAGATCAGACGTTCTTCTCTTTCCAAATATGACCTATTAATGTGTCTTAAGATTTGATCACTGTTTGATTATAGTTTGATGTCTCTTTCTATTATGAATATCAGTATTATATATGTAGTCAAATGTATTTGAGAAAGGTATCAAGTTGTTTTGCAGGTCTGGGCATTGCGACATTGGATAAGCATTGAAGAGCGAGGGAAGCAAAGCTAGGATCAACCTTCTGAATGAGGTGCCTACATCTCTAAACCCTAATCTCTTCATTTATTTGTTGTACTTGCAGAATGCTTGTAAGTCTATCTTTATCACCGTAAGTTGGTAGTTTCTCCACTGAACTATAGGTTACGAGCAGTCTTCCACCTTTCCTTCGAGCTCGTTAAAAACAGTAAGGAGGCTACGAGCATTCTTCTGCCTTCACTTCGAGCTCGTTAAAAACAGTAAGTAGGTTACGAGCATTCTTTTTCCTTCACTTCGAGCTCGTTAAAAACAGTAAGTAGGTTACGAGCATTCTTTTGCCTTCACTTCGAGCTCGTTAAAAACAGTAAGTAGGTTTTGAGCATTCTTCTTTTACTTCGAGCTCGTTAAAAACAGTAAGTAAGTTACGAGCAGTCTTCCACCTTTCCTTCGAGCTCGTTAAAAAACAGTAAGGAGGCTACGAGCATTTCTTCCACCTTTCCTTCGAGCTCGTTAAAAACAGGAAGGAAGTTATGAGCATTTTCCTCTCTCCTTTGAGCTCGTTAAAAACAGTAAGGAGGTCATGAGTTTACTTTTCCGGACTCGTTAAACCTTTACGGAAAAGATCCCTATGGAGTTCTTTTAAGCCCTTTTCAGACTCCTTAAATAGGAAAAGTTTGCCGAGCATAGTTGTCTTTTCGGGCTCGTTAAAATAACTGAACCGACATCCACTTAGGTATAGAATTACCCCTTTTCCGGGCCTTGGTGGATAATTTACGGAAAAGGTATACTCTAGGTATACTCTTGTATGCGCTAGAAGAGTTTTTCTTCCATCATTTTACACTTTTTCGGGGAAGGAGACTAACTTTACGAAAAAGGACCTTTGGAGTCGTCTTTAGGGTTTTCAGACTCTCGAAATGTGAAAACACCAAGCGAGCACATACCAATCCGGGCTCGATATAAAATCCACGGATAAGTGTATAGAGGACTGTTTAAGTTTTTCAACTCTATAGGCAAGAAAACACCGCCGAGCACAGACCAATCCGGGCTCGATATAAAATCCACGGATAGGTGTATGGAGTTTTCTTCTAGGTTTTTCAGACTCCTTAAATATGAAAATACCGTCGAGCATGCTTTAGTTCTTTGTCAAGCTCGTTAAAAAATGACAAAGGAAAGGGAAGGGAAGAATGTTAAAATATCTTTCAATATGATGGCAGCAAGTCAACTATCTCCTTGAACAAAGCACCTGTTTTGAGTCTATCAAACAAGTTGGGTTCTAGCATTGGCCTTCGGGTAAACTTGATCTTAGAGTTCCTACTCCTCTGTTTGGTTAGTCTTCCAATCATTTGGAGAATCTGTTAATGTCTCCTACATTGCAGATATGTATCGTGGTCTCTTTGTGTTCAAAGCTGCCTAAGTCACTCTTGTGTCGTGCTCACTGTTCAAGGATACAACCTGTGTCGGCCATTCTGCAGTTGCCTTGACCTCATGTGTCGGCCATTCCTTGGTGTCAGTATGTTTCATCCTGTGTTCCGTCCTACTCCAAATAAGCTCATACCTTTTGAGTGTCCCTCGTGTTGGATGATGGAGGATGCATTAAGGCCTCCCTTCCAACGGACTTCTTCCCATCGACTTCAGCTCATTGTGCTCTGGGAATGAAGTTTAGAGTTTCGGTTAGTACCTTGGGGATTGCAGTCATTAGTGGCAGTTTCCCTCGCTATTGGATAGATGGGAATACATCAATGTCTCCTATCCGATGGATTCTTCAATTGTTCGACGGCAAGACCACTTATTCTCACTTGCTTGAATGTACTAGGTACCTTGGGTTCCATTTTCATTATTGGTGGACACCCTCGCGTTTGTTAACGGTATACATCAATGACCAGTAATCAAACGATACCTTCCATGTTCGACTGTCAACTCATTTATTTGCATGGATAGGTTTGTACCTTGGGTTGTTTTTGGATGAAGACCTTGGGATCCTCGATAGCATCACCTTATTTATGTTATCACCCAAGTTGCGCAAGACTGAGCCACAATATTTTTTGGCTCTTGATGAGACATAGATCCAGCTTGTTCTCTATGGCTATGTTCTCCAGTTTTGACATAGATCCACCTTGTATTTATGTGGCTATGTTTCGACTTATGTTCCTCATGGATCCACGCTTGTATTTTAGTGGCCATGATATATGCATCAGTATTTTGGATCATTATTGTATCCTCTTGGAGATCATGTTCCACCATTTGAACATGGACGGTTACCCCATGGATAAGTTTGTCTGACTTTGCCTTTGCTTTCAGGTACTTCATTTGAGCCTATGATTCTTGGTTTCTCCGTTCCTCCACGATTCAACTCTTTTTTATTTATAATGTATTTCGGCCATCGTTTCCCGTACTCCCTCTGACCTCATACATTAGGGGGCATCTGTTATAGCTTGAAATGACACCTCTCCGTCCGTGACGACACTTGCTTCCCTTGGTCGCATGACGACACTTCTTGAGATCAAGTTCAGTCACACAACAGGACATTTGTGGATGGAGGAGTCATTTGGGACACTAAAAATGGTTGAAATTACCTCATTCTTGACCCATTTGATGTATATGACCCTTAGGAACATTTTTCCAGACCAAACCATCTCCTGAAAATGAGCAGAAAAGCCTGTTTTTGGCCATTTTTCAATATGAGCGCGACTCTACTGTGGACATAGTAGCGCCCATTGCCATATGTACGCGACTTTGTCTCATTTAAAGTAGCGCCCATTGCCATATGTACGCGACTTTGTATACTGTAGAGTAGGGTACACTCTTGTTTTGGTCAAAATCTCGAAATTCGAGTAAGTTAAGGTGGTTGGGAAACCTCTTGAGCGGTTGTAACTTCTTTTCCTCTTCCTCATTGACTATATAAGGAGGGTAGAAGGGTCATGTGAGGAGAGCAAGCCCAATTGCAAAGTTATGCTGGAGGAATGGAGACCTTCATCCCCCTCTCTTGTGCTTCAGTTTTGGTAAACCCTAGTACAATTGCTTAGAGGCTGGGATCCTTGGAGAACGGAAGCAGGAGATCTTGAATCTAGGTTTCGTGAAGTGCCAAGCTTGAAGGAAGGTATAATTGTATGTACTTGCTTTCATTCATCAATAAAGATCAGACGTTCTTCTCTTTCCAAATATGACCTATTAATGTGTCTTAAGATTTGATCACTGTTTGATTATAGTTTGATGTCTCTTTCTATTATGAATATCAGTATTATATATGTAGTCAAATGTATTTGAGAAAGGTATCAAGTTGTTTTGCAGGTCTGGGCATTGCGACATTGGATAAGCATTGAAGAGCGAGGGAAGCAAAGCTAGGATCAACCTTCTGAATGAGGTGCCTACATCTCTAAACCCTAATCTCTTCATTTATTTGTTGTACTTGCAGAATGCTTGTAAGTCTATCTTTATCACCGTAAGTTGGTAGTTTCTCCCCTGAACTATAGGTTACGAGCAGTCTTCCACCTTTCCTTCGAGCTCGTTAAAAACAGTAAGGAGGCTACGAGCATTCTTCTGCCTTCACTTCGAGCTCGTTAAAAACAGTAAGTAGGTTACGAGCATTCTTTTTCCTTCACTTCGAGCTCGTTAAAAACAGTAAGTAGGTTACGAGCATTCTTTTGCCTTCACTTCGAGCTCGTTAAAAACAGTAAGTAGGTTTTGAGCATTCTTCTTTTACTTCGAGCTCGTTAAAAATAGTAAGTAAGTTACGAGCAGTCTTCCACCTTTCCTTCGAGCTCGTTAAAAAACAGTAAGGAGGCTACGAGCATTTCTTCCACCTTTCCTTCGAGCTCGTTAAAAACAGGAAGGAAGTTATGAGCATTTTCCTCTCTCCTTTGAGCTCGTTAAAAACAGTAAGGAGGTCATGAGTTTACTTTTCCGGACTCGTTAAACCTTTACGGAAAAGATCCCTATGGAGTTCTTTTAAGCCCTTTTCAGACTCCTTAAATAGGAAAAGTTTGCCGAGCATAGTTGTCTTTTCGGGCTCGTTAAAATAACTGAACCGACATCCACTTAGGTATAGAATTACCCCTTTTCCGGGCCTTGGTGGATAATTTACGGAAAAGGTATACTCTAGGTATACTCTTGTATGCGCTAGAAGAGTTTTTCTTCCATCATTTTACACTTTTTCGGGGAAGGAGACTAACTTTACGAAAAAGGACCTTTGGAGTCGTCTTTAGGGTTTTCAGACTCTCGAAATGTGAAAACACCAAGCGAGCACATACCAATCCGGGCTCGATATAAAATCCACGGATAAGTGTATAGAGGACTGTTTAAGTTTTTCAACTCTATAAGCAAGAAAACACCGCCGAGCACAGACCAATCCGGGCTCGATATAAAATCCACGGATAGGTGTATGGAGTTTTCTTCTAGGTTTTTCAGACTCCTTAAATATGAAAATACCGTCGAGCATGCTTTAGTTCTTTGTCAAGCTCGTTAAAAAATGACAAAGGAAAGGGAAGGGAAGAATGTTAAAATATCTTTCAATATGATGGCAGCAAGTCAACTATCTCCTTGAACAAAGCAACTGTTTTGAGTCTATCAAACAAGTTGGGTTCTAGCATTGGCCTTAGGGTAAACTTGATCTTAGAGTTCCTACTCCTCTGTTTGGTTAGTCTTCCAATCATTTGGAGAATCTGTTAATGTCTCCTACATTGCAGATATGTATCGTGGTCTCTTTGTGTTCAAAGCTGCCTAAGTCACTCTTGTGTCGTGCTCACTGTTCAAGGATACAACCTGTGTCGGCCATTCTGCAGTTGCCTTGACCTCATGTGTCGGCCATTCCTTGGTGTCAGTATGTTTCATCCTGTGTTCCGTCCTACTCCAAATAAGCTCATACCTTTTGAGTGTCCCTCGTGTTGGATGATGGAGGATGCATTAAGGCCTCCCTTCCAACGGACTTCTTCCCATCGACTTCAGCTCATTGTGCTCTGGGAATGAAGTTTAGAGTTTCGGTTAGTACCTTGGGGATTGCAGTCATTAGTGGCAGTTTCCCTCGCTATTGGATAGATGGGAATACATCAATGTCTCCTATCCGATGGATTCTTCAAGTGTTCGACGGCAAGACCACTTATTCGCACTTGCTTGAATGTACTAGGTACCTTGGGTTCCATTTTCATTATTGGTGGACACCCTCGCGTTTGTTAACGGTATACATCAATGACCAGTAATCAAACGATACCTTCCATGTTCGACTGTCAACTCATTTATTCGCATGGATAGGTTTGTACCTTGGGTTGTTTTTGGATGAAGACCTTGGGATCCTCGATAGCATCACCTTATTTATGTTATCACCCAAGTTGCGCAAGACTGAGCCACAATATTTTTTGGCTCTTGATGAGACATAGATCCAGCTTGTTCTCTATGGCTATGTTCTCCAGTTTTGACATAGATCCACCTTGTATTTATGTGGCTATGTTTCGACTTATGTTCCTCATGGATCCACGCTTGTATTTTAGTGGCCATGATATATGCATCAGTATTTTGGATCATTATTGTATCCTCTTGGAGATCATGTTCCACCATTTGAACATGGACGGTTACCCCATGGATAAGTTTGTCTGACTTTTCCTTTGCTTTCAGGTACTTCATTTGAGCCTATGATTCTTGGTTTCTCCGTTCCTCCACGATTCAACTCTTTTTTATTTATAATGTATTTCGGCCATCGTTTCCCGTACTCCCTCTGACCTCATACATTAGGGGGCATCTGTTATAGCTTGAAATGACACCTCTCCGTCCGTGACGACACTTGCTTCCCTTGGTCGCATGACGACACTTCTTGAGATCAAGTTCAGTCACACAACAGGACATTTGTGGATGGAGGAGTCATTTGGGACACTAAAAATGGTTGAAATTACCTCATTCTTGACCCATTTGATGTATATGACCCTTAGGAACATTTTTCCAGACCAAACCATCTCCTGAAAATGAGCAGAAAAGCCTGTTTTTGGCCATTTTTCAATATGAGCGCGACTCTACTGTGGACATAGTAGCGCCCATTGCCATATGTACGCGACTTTGTCTCATTTAAAGTAGCGCCCATTGCCATATGTACGCGACTTTGTATACTGTAGAGTAGGGTACACTCTTGTTTTGGTCAAAATCTCGAAATTCGAGTAAGTTAAGTTGGTTGGGAAACCTCTTGAGCGGTTGTAACTTCTTTTCCTCTTCCTCATTGACTATATAAGGAGGGTAGAAGGGTCATGTGAGGAGAGCAAGCCCAATTGCAAAGTTATGCTGGAGGAATGGAGACCTTCATCCCCCTCTCTTGTGCTTCAGTTTTGGTAAACCCTAGTACAATTGCTTAGAGGCTGGGATCCTTGGAGAACGGAAGCAGGAGATCTTGAATCTAGGTTTCGTGAAGTGCCAAGCTTGAAGGAAGGTATAATTGTATGTACTTGCTTTCATTCATCAATAAAGATCAGACGTTCTTCTCTTTCCAAATATGACCTATTAATGTGTCTTAAGATTTGATCACTGTTTGATTATAGTTTGATGTCTCTTTCTATTATGAATATCAGTATTATATATGTAGTCAAATGTATTTGAGAAAGGTATCAAGTTGTTTTGCAGGTCTGGGCATTGCGACATTGGATAAGCATTGAAGAGCGAGGGAAGCAAAGCTAGGATCAACCTTCTGAATGAGGTGCCTACATCTCTAAACCCTAATCTCTTCATTTATTTGTTGTACTTGCAGAATGCTTGTAAGTCTATCTTTATCACCGTAAGTTGGTAGTTTCTCCCCTGAACTATAGGTTACGAGCAGTCTTCCACCTTTCCTTCGAGCTCGTTAAAAACAGTAAGGAGGCTACGAGCATTCTTCTGCCTTCACTTCGAGCTCGTTAAAAACAGTAAGTAGGTTACGAGCATTCTTTTTCCTTCACTTCGAGCTCGTTAAAAACAGTAAGTAGGTTACGAGCATTCTTTTGCCTTCACTTCGAGCTCGTTAAAAACAGTAAGTAGGTTTTGAGCATTCTTCTTTTACTTCGAGCTCGTTAAAAACAGTAAGTAAGTTACGAGCAGTCTTCCACCTTTCCTTCGAGCTCGTTAAAAAACAGTAAGGAGGCTACGAGCATTTCTTCCACCTTTCCTTCGAGCTCGTTAAAAACAGGAAGGAAGTTATGAGCATTTTCCTCTCTCCTTTGAGCTCGTTAAAAACAGTAAGGAGGTCATGAGTTTACTTTTCCGGACTCGTTAAACCTTTACGGAAAAGATCCCTATGGAGTTCTTTTAAGCCCTTTTCAGACTCCTTAAATAGGAAAAGTTTGCCGAGCATAGTTGTCTTTTCGGGCTCGTTAAAATAACTGAACCGACATCCACTTAGGTATAGAATTACCCCTTTTCCGGGCCTTGGTGGATAATTTACGGAAAAGGTATACTCTAGGTATACTCTTGTATGCGCTAGAAGAGTTTTTCTTCCATCATTTTACACTTTTTCGGGGAAGGAGACTAACTTTACGAAAAAGGACCTTTGGAGTCGTCTTTAGGGTTTTCAGACTCTCGAAATGTGAAAACACCAAGCGAGCACATACCAATCCGGGCTCGATATAAAATCCACGGATAAGTGTATAGAGGACTGTTTAAGTTTTTCAACTCTATAAGCAAGAAAACACCGCCGAGCACAGACCAATCCGGGCTCGATATAAAATCCACGGATAGGTGTATGGAGTTTTCTTCTAGGTTTTTCAGACTCCTTAAATATGAAAATACCGTCGAGCATGCTTTAGTTCTTTGTCAAGCTCGTTAAAAAATGACAAAGGAAAGGGAAGGGAAGAATGTTAAAATATCTTTCAATATGATGGCAGCAAGTCAACTATCTCCTTGAACAAAGCACCTGTTTTGAGTCTATCAAACAAGTTGGGTTCTAGCATTGGCCTTAGGGTAAACTTGATCTTAGAGTTCCTACTCCTCTGTTTGGTTAGTCTTCCAATCATTTGGAGAATCTGTTAATGTCTCCTACATTGCAGATATGTATCGTGGTCTCTTTGTGTTCAAAGCTGCCTAAGTCACTCTTGTGTCGTGCTCACTGTTCAAGGATACAACCTGTGTCGGCCATTCTGCAGTTGCCTTGACCTCATGTGTCGGCCATTCCTTGGTGTCAGTATGTTTCATCCTGTGTTCCGTCCTACTCCAAATAAGCTCATACCTTTTGAGTGTCCCTCGTGTTGGATGATGGAGGATGCATTAAGGCCTCCCTTCCAACGGACTTCTTCCCATCGACTTCAGCTCATTGTGCTCTGGGAATGAAGTTTAGAGTTTCGGTTAGTACCTTGGGGATTGCAGTCATTAGTGGCAGTTTCCCTCGCTATTGGATAGATGGGAATACATCAATGTCTCCTATCCGATGGATTCTTCAAGTGTTCGACGGCAAGACCACTTATTCGCACTTGCTTGAATGTACTAGGTACCTTGGGTTCCATTTTCATTATTGGTGGACACCCTCGCGTTTGTTAACGGTATACATCAATGACCAGTAATCAAACGATACCTTCCATGTTCGACTGTCAACTCATTTATTCGCATGGATAGGTTTGTACCTTGGGTTGTTTTTGGATGAAGACCTTGGGATCCTCGATAGCATCACCTTATTTATGTTATCACCCAAGTTGCGCAAGACTGAGCCACAATATTTTTTGGCTCTTGATGAGACATAGATCCAGCTTGTTCTCTATGGCTATGTTCTCCAGTTTTGACATAGATCCACCTTGTATTTATGTGGCTATGTTTCGACTTATGTTCCTCATGGATCCACGCTTGTATTTTAGTGGCCATGATATATGCATCAGTATTTTGGATCATTATTGTATCCTCTTGGAGATCATGTTCCACCATTTGAACATGGACGGTTACCCCATGGATAAGTTTGTCTGACTTTGCCTTTGCTTTCAGGTACTTCATTTGAGCCTATGATTCTTGGTTTCTCCGTTCCTCCACGATTCAACTCTTTTTTATTTATAATGTATTTCGGCCATCGTTTCCCGTACTCCCTCTGACCTCATACATTAGGGGGCATCTGTTATAGCTTGAAATGACACCTCTCCGTCCGTGACGACACTTGCTTCCCTTGGTCGCATGACGACACTTCTTGAGATCAAGTTCAGTCACACAACAGGACATTTGTGGATGGAGGAGTCATTTGGGACACTAAAAATGGTTGAAATTACCTCATTCTTGACCCATTTGATGTATATGACCCTTAGGAACATTTTTCCAGACCAAACCATCTCCTGAAAATGAGCAGAAAAGCCTGTTTTTGGCCATTTTTCAATATGAGCGCGACTCTACTGTGGACATAGTAGCGCCCATTGCCATATGTACGCGACTTTGTCTCATTTAAAGTAGCGCCCATTGCCATATGTACGCGACTTTGTATACTGTAGAGTAGGGTACACTCTTGTTTTGGTCAAAATCTCGAAATTCGAGTAAGTTAAGTTGGTTGGGAAACCTCTTGAGCGGTTGTAACTTCTTTTCCTCTTCCTCATTGACTATATAAGGAGGGTAGAAGGGTCATGTGAGGAGAGCAAGCCCAATTGCAAAGTTATGCTGGAGGAATGGAGACCTTCATCCCCCTCTCTTGTGCTTCAGTTTTGGTAAACCCTAGTACAATTGCTTAGAGGCTGGGATCCTTGGAGAACGGAAGCAGGAGATCTTGAATCTAGGTTTCGTGAAGTGCCAAGCTTGAAGGAAGGTATAATTGTATGTACTTGCTTTCATTCATCAATAAAGATCAGACGTTCTTCTCTTTCCAAATATGACCTATTAATGTGTCTTAAGATTTGATCACTGTTTGATTATAGTTTGATGTCTCTTTCTATTATGAATATCAGTATTATATATGTAGTCAAATGTATTTGAGAAAGGTATCAAGTTGTTTTGCAGGTCTGGGCATTGCGACATTGGATAAGCATTGAAGAGCGAGGGAAGCAAAGCTAGGATCAACCTTCTGAATGAGGTGCCTACATCTCTAAACCCTAATCTCTTCATTTATTTGTTGTACTTGCAGAATGCTTGTAAGTCTATCTTTATCACCGTAAGTTGGTAGTTTCTCCCCTGAACTATAGGTTACGAGCAGTCTTCCACCTTTCCTTCGAGCTCGTTAAAAACAGTAAGGAGGCTACGAGCATTCTTCTGCCTTCACTTCGAGCTCGTTAAAAACAGTAAGTAGGTTACGAGCATTCTTTTTCCTTCACTTCGAGCTCGTTAAAAACAGTAAGTAGGTTACGAGCATTCTTTTGCCTTCACTTCGAGCTCGTTAAAAACAGTAAGTAGGTTTTGAGCATTCTTCTTTTACTTCGAGCTCGTTAAAAATAGTAAGTAAGTTACGAGCAGTCTTCCACCTTTCCTTCGAGCTCGTTAAAAAACAGTAAGGAGGCTACGAGCATTTCTTCCACCTTTCCTTCGAGCTCGTTAAAAACAGGAAGGAAGTTATGAGCATTTTCCTCTCTCCTTTGAGCTCGTTAAAAACAGTAAGGAGGTCATGAGTTTACTTTTCCGGACTCGTTAAACCTTTACGGAAAAGATCCCTATGGAGTTCTTTTAAGCCCTTTTCAGACTCCTTAAATAGGAAAAGTTTGCCAAGCATAGTTGTCTTTTCGGGCTCGTTAAAATAACTGAACCGACATCCACTTAGGTATAGAATTACCCCTTTTCCGGGCCTTGGTGGATAATTTACGGAAAAGGTATACTCTAGGTATACTCTTGTATGCGCTAGAAGAGTTTTTCTTCCATCATTTTACACTTTTTCGGGGAAGGAGACTAACTTTACGAAAAAGGACCTTTGGAGTCGTCTTTAGGGTTTTCAGACTCTCGAAATGTGAAAACACCAAGCGAGCACATACCAATCCGGGCTCGATATAAAATCCACGGATAAGTGTATAGAGGACTGTTTAAGTTTTTCAACTCTATAAGCAAGAAAACACCACCGAGCACAGACCAATCCGGGCTCGATATAAAATCCACGGATAGGTGTATGGAGTTTTCTTCTAGGTTTTTCAGACTCCTTAAATATGAAAATACCGTCGAGCATGCTTTAGTTCTTTGTCAAGCTCGTTAAAAAATGACAAAGGAAAGGGAAGGGAAGAATGTTAAAATATCTTTCAATATGATGGCAGCAAGTCAACTATCTCCTTGAACAAAGCACCTGTTTTGAGTCTATCAAACAAGTTGGGTTCTAGCATTGGCCTTAGGGTAAACTTGATCTTAGAGTTCCTACTCCTCTGTTTGGTTAGTCTTCCAATCATTTGGAGAATCTGTTAATGTCTCCTACATTGCAGATATGTATCGTGGTCTCTTTGTGTTCAAAGCTGCCTAAGTCACTCTTGTGTCGTGCTCACTGTTCAAGGATACAACCTGTGTCGGCCATTCTGCAGTTGCCTTGACCTCATGTGTCGGCCATTCCTTGGTGTCAGTATGTTTCATCCTGTGTTCCGTCCTACTCCAAATAAGCTCATACCTTTTGAGTGTCCCTCGTGTTGGATGATGGAGGATGCATTAAGGCCTCCCTTCCAACGGACTTCTTCCCATCGACTTCAGCTCATTGTGCTCTGGGAATGAAGTTTAGAGTTTCGGTTAGTACCTTGGGGATTGCAGTCATTAGTGGCAGTTTCCCTCGCTATTGGATAGATGGGAATACATCAATGTCTCCTATCCGATGGATTCTTCAAGTGTTCGACGGCAAGACCACTTATTCGCACTTGCTTGAATGTACTAGGTACCTTGGGTTCCATTTTCATTATTGGTGGACACCCTCGCGTTTGTTAACGGTATACATCAATGACCAGTAATCAAACGATACCTTCCATGTTCGACTGTCAACTCATTTATTCGCATGGATAGGTTTGTACCTTGGGTTGTTTTTGGATGAAGACCTTGGGATCCTCGATAGCATCACCTTATTTATGTTATCACCCAAGTTGCGCAAGACTGAGCCACAATATTTTTTGGCTCTTGATGAGACATAGATCCAGCTTGTTCTCTATGGCTATGTTCTCCAGTTTTGACATAGATCCACCTTGTATTTATGTGGCTATGTTTCGACTTATGTTCCTCATGGATCCACGCTTGTATTTTAGTGGCCATGATATATGCATCAGTATTTTGGATCATTATTGTATCCTCTTGGAGATCATGTTCCACCATTTGAACATGGACGGTTACCCCATGGATAAGTTTGTCTGACTTTGCCTTTGCTTTCAGGTACTTCATTTGAGCCTATGATTCTTGGTTTCTCCGTTCCTCCACGATTCAACTCTTTTTTATTTATAATGTATTTCGGCCATCGTTTCCCGTACTCCCTCTGACCTCATACATTAGGGGGCATCTGTTATAGCTTGAAATGACACCTCTCCGTCCGTGACGACACTTGCTTCCCTTGGTCGCATGACGACACTTCTTGAGATCAAGTTCAGTCACACAACAGGACATTTGTGGATGGAGGAGTCATTTGGGACACTAAAAATGGTTGAAATTACCTCATTCTTGACCCATTTGATGTATATGACCCTTAGGAACATTTTTCCAGACCAAACCATCTCCTGAAAATGAGCAGAAAAGCCTGTTTTTGGCCATTTTTCAATATGAGCGCGACTCTACTGTGGACATAGTAGCGCCCATTGCCATATGTACGCAACTTTGTCTCATTTAAAGTAGCGCCCATTGCCATATGTACGCGACTTTGTATACTGTAGAGTAGGGTACACTCTTGTTTTGGTCAAAATCTCGAAATTCGAGTAAGTTAAGTTGGTTGGGAAACCTCTTGAGCGGTTGTAACTTCTTTTCCTCTTCCTCATTGACTATATAAGGAGGGTAGAAGGGTCATGTGAGGAGAGCAAGCCCAATTGCAAAGTTATGCTGGAGGAATGGAGACCTTCATCCCCCTCTCTTGTGCTTCAGTTTTGGTAAACCCTAGTACAATTGCTTAGAGGCTGGGATCCTTGGAGAACGGAAGCAGGAGATCTTGAATCTAGGTTTCGTGAAGTGCCAAGCTTGAAGGAAGGTATAATTGTATGTACTTGCTTTCATTCATCAATAAAGATCAGACGTTCTTCTCTTTCCAAATATGACCTATTAATGTGTCTTAAGATTTGATCACTGTTTGATTATAGTTTGATGTCTCTTTCTATTATGAATATCAGTATTATATATGTAGTCAAATGTATTTGAGAAAGGTATCAAGTTGTTTTGCAGGTCTGGGCATTGCGACATTGGATAAGCATTGAAGAGCGAGGGAAGCAAAGCTAGGATCAACCTTCTGAATGAGGTGCCTACATCTCTAAACCCTAATCTCTTCATTTATTTGTTGTACTTGCAGAATGCTTGTAAGTCTATCTTTATCACCGTAAGTTGGTAGTTTCTCCCCTGAACTATAGGTTACGAGCAGTCTTCCACCTTTCCTTCGAGCTCGTTAAAAACAGTAAGGAGGCTACGAGCATTCTTCTGCCTTCACTTCGAGCTCGTTAAAAACAGTAAGTAGGTTACGAGCATTCTTTTTCCTTCACTTCGAGCTCGTTAAAAACAGTAAGTAGGTTACGAGCATTCTTTTGCCTTCACTTCGAGCTCGTTAAAAACAGTAAGTAGGTTTTGAGCATTCTTCTTTTACTTCGAGCTCGTTAAAAACAGTAAGTAAGTTACGAGCAGTCTTCCACCTTTCCTTCGAGCTCGTTAAAAAACAGTAAGGAGGCTACGAGCATTTCTTCCACCTTTCCTTCGAGCTCGTTAAAAACAGGAAGGAAGTTATGAGCATTTTCCTCTCTCCTTTGAGCTCGTTAAAAACAGTAAGGAGGTCATGAGTTTACTTTTCCAGACTCGTTAAACCTTTACGGAAAAGATCCCTATGGAGTTCTTTTAAGCCCTTTTCAGACTCCTTAAATAGGAAAAGTTTGCCGAGCATAGTTGTCTTTTCGGGCTCGTTAAAATAACTGAACCGACATCCACTTAGGTATAGAATTACCCCTTTTCCGGGCCTTGGTGGATAATTTACGGAAAAGGTATACTCTAGGTATACTCTTGTATGCGCTAGAAGAGTTTTTCTTCCATCATTTTACACTTTTTCGGGGAAGGAGACTAACTTTACGAAAAAGGACCTTTGGAGTCGTCTTTAGGGTTTTCAGACTCTCGAAATGTGAAAACACCAAGCGAGCACATACCAATCCGGGCTCGATATAAAATCCACGGATAAGTGTATAGAGGACTGTTTAAGTTTTTCAACTCTATAAGCAAGAAAACACCGCCGAGCACAGACCAATCCGGGCTCGATATAAAATCCACGGATAGGTATATGGAGTTTTCTTCTAGGTTTTTCAGACTCCTTAAATATGAAAATACCTTCGAGCATGCTTTAGTTCTTTGTCAAGCTCGTTAAAAAATGACAAAGGAAAGGGAAGGGAAGAATGTTAAAATATCTTTCAATATGATGGCAGCAAGTCAACTATCTCCTTGAACAAAGCACCTGTTTTGAGTCTATCAAACAAGTTGGGTTCTAGCATTGGCCTTAGGGTAAACTTGATCTTAGAGTTCCTACTCCTCTGTTTGGTTAGTCTTCCAATCATTTGGAGAATCTGTTAATGTCTCCTACATTGCAGATATGTATCGTGGTCTCTTTGTGTTCAAAGCTGCCTAAGTCACTCTTGTGTCGTGCTCACTGTTCAAGGATACAACCTGTGTCGGCCATTCTGCAGTTGCCTTGACCTCATGTGTCGGCCATTCCTTGGTGTCAGTATGTTTCATCCTGTGTTCCGTCCTACTCCAAATAAGCTCATACCTTTTGAGTGTCCCTCGTGTTGGATGATGGAGGATGCATTAAGGCCTCCCTTCCAACGGACTTCTTCCCATCGACTTCAGCTCATTGTGCTCTGGGAATGAAGTTTAGAGTTTCAGTTAGTACCTTGGGGATTGCAGTCATTAGTGGCAGTTTCCCTCGCTATTGGATAGATGGGAATACATCAATGTCTCCTATCCGATGGATTCTTCAAGTGTTCGACGGCAAGACCACTTATTCGCACTTGCTTGAATGTACTAGGTACCTTGGGTTCCATTTTCATTATTGGTGGACACCCTCGCGTTTGTTAACGGTATACATCAATGACCAGTAATCAAACGATACCTTCCATGTTCGACTGTCAACTCATTTATTCGCATGGATAGGTTTGTACCTTGGGTTGTTTTTGGATGAAGACCTTGGGATCCTCGATAGCATCACCTTATTTATGTTATCACCCAAGTTGCGCAAGACTGAGCCACAATATTTTTTGGCTCTTGATGAGACATAGATCCAGCTTGTTCTCTATGGCTATGTTCTCCAGTTTTGACATAGATCCACCTTGTATTTATGTGGCTATGTTTCGACTTATGTTCCTCATGGATCCACGCTTGTATTTTAGTGGCCATGATATATGCATCAGTATTTTGGATCATTATTGTATCCTCTTGGAGATCATGTTCCACCATTTGAACATGGACGGTTACCCCATGGATAAGTTTGTCTGACTTTGCCTTTGCTTTCAGGTACTTCATTTGAGCCTATGATTCTTGGTTTCTCCGTTCCTCCACGATTCAACTCTTTTTTATTTATAATGTATTTCGGCCATCGTTTCCCGTACTCCCTCTGACCTCATACATTAGGGGGCATCTGTTATAGCTTGAAATGACACCTCTCCGTCCGTGACGACACTTGCTTCCCTTGGTCGCATGACGACACTTCTTGAGATCAAGTTCAGTCACACAACAGGACATTTGTGGATGGAGGAGTCATTTGGGACACTAAAAATGGTTGAAATTACCTCATTCTTGACCCATTTGATGTATATGACCCTTAGGAACATTTTTCCAGACCAAACCATCTCCTGAAAATGAGCAGAAAAGCCTGTTTTTGGCCATTTTTCAATATGAGCGCGACTCTACTGTGGACATAGTAGCGCCCATTGCCATATGTACGCGACTTTGTCTCATTTAAAGTAGCGCCCATTGCCATATGTACGCGACTTTGTATACTGTAGAGTAGGGTACACTCTTGTTTTGGTCAAAATCTCGAAATTCGAGTAAGTTAAGTTGGTTGGGAAACCTCTTGAGCGGTTGTAACTTCTTTTCCTCTTCCTCATTGACTATATAAGGAGGGTAGAAGGGTCATGTGAGGAGAGCAAGCCCAATTGCAAAGTTATGCTGGAGGAATGGAGACCTTCATCCCCCTCTCTTGTGCTTCAGTTTTGGTAAACCCTAGTACAATTGCTTAGAGGCTGGGATCCTTGGAGAACGGAAGCAGGAGATCTTGAATCTAGGTTTCGTGAAGTGCCAAGCTTGAAGGAAGGTATAATTGTATGTACTTGCTTTCATTCATCAATAAAGATCAGACGTTCTTCTCTTTCCAAATATGACCTATTAATGTGTCTTAAGATTTGATCACTGTTTGATTATAGTTTGATGTCTCTTTCTATTATGAATATCAGTATTATATATGTAGTCAAATGTATTTGAGAAAGGTATCAAGTTGTTTTGCAGGTCTGGGCATTGCGACATTGGATAAGCATTGAAGAGCGAGGGAAGCAAAGCTAGGATCAACCTTCTGAATGAGGTGCCTACATCTCTAAACCCTAATCTCTTCATTTATTTGTTGTACTTGCAGAATGCTTGTAAGTCTATCTTTATCACCGTAAGTTGGTAGTTTCTCCCCTGAACTATAGGTTACGAGCAGTCTTCCACCTTTCCTTCGAGCTCGTTAAAAACAGTAAGGAGGCTACGAGCATTCTTCTGCCTTCACTTCGAGCTCGTTAAAAACAGTAAGTAGGTTACGAGCATTCTTTTTCCTTCACTTCGAGCTCGTTAAAAACAGTAAGTAGGTTACGAGCATTCTTTTGCCTTCACTTCGAGCTCGTTAAAAACAGTAAGTAGGTTTTGAGCATTCTTCTTTTACTTCGAGCTCGTTAAAAACAGTAAGTAAGTTACGAGCAGTCTTCCACCTTTCCTTCGAGCTCGTTAAAAAACAGTAAGGAGGCTACGAGCATTTCTTCCACCTTTCCTTCGAGCTCGTTAAAAACAGGAAGGAAGTTATGAGCATTTTCCTCTCTCCTTTGAGCTCGTTAAAAACAGTAAGGAGGTCATGAGTTTACTTTTCCGGACTCGTTAAACCTTTACGGAAAAGATCCCTATGGAGTTCTTTTAAGCCCTTTTCAGACTCCTTAAATAGGAAAAGTTTGCCGAGCATAGTTGTCTTTTCGGGCTCGTTAAAATAACTGAACCGACATCCACTTAGGTATAGAATTACCCCTTTTCCGGGCCTTGGTGGATAATTTACGGAAAAGGTATACTCTAGGTATACTCTTGTATGCGCTAGAAGAGTTTTTCTTCCATCATTTTACACTTTTTCGGGGAAGGAGACTAACTTTACGAAAAAGGACCTTTGGAGTCGTCTTTAGGGTTTTCAGACTCTCGAAATGTGAAAACACCAAGCGAGCACATACCAATCCGGGCTCGATATAAAATCCACGGATAAGTGTATAGAGGACTGTTTAAGTTTTTCAACTCTATAAGCAAGAAAACACCGCCGAGCACAGACCAATCCGGGCTCGATATAAAATCCACGGATAGGTGTATGGAGTTTTCTTCTAGGTTTTTCAGACTCCTTAAATATGAAAATACCGTCGAGCATGCTTTAGTTCTTTGTCAAGCTCGTTAAAAAATGACAAAGGAAAGGGAAGGGAAGAATGTTAAAATATCTTTCAATATGATGGCAGCAAGTCAACTATCTCCTTGAACAAAGCACCTGTTTTGAGTCTATCAAACAAGTTGGGTTCTAGCATTGGCCTTAGGGTAAACTTGATCTTAGAGTTCCTACTCCTCTGTTTGGTTAGTCTTCCAATCATTTGGAGAATCTGTTAATGTCTCCTACATTGCAGATATGTATCGTGGTCTCTTTGTGTTCAAAGCTGCCTAAGTCACTCTTGTGTCGTGCTCACTGTTCAAGGATACAACCTGTGTCGGCCATTCTGCAGTTGCCTTGACCTCATGTGTCGGCCATTCCTTGGTGTCAGTATGTTTCATCCTGTGTTCCGTCCTACTCCAAATAAGCTCATACCTTTTGAGTGTCCCTCGTGTTGGATGATGGAGGATGCATTAAGGCCTCCCTTCCAACGGACTTCTTCCCATCGACTTCAGCTCATTGTGCTCTGGGAATGAAGTTTAGAGTTTCGGTTAGTACCTTGGGGATTGCAGTCATTAGTGGCAGTTTCCCTCGCTATTGGATAGATGGGAATACATCAATGTCTCCTATCCGATGGATTCTTCAAGTGTTCGACGGCAAGACCACTTATTCGCACTTGCTTGAATGTACTAGGTACCTTGGGTTCCATTTTCATTATTGGTGGACACCCTCGCGTTTGTTAACGGTATACATCAATGACCAGTAATCAAACGATACCTTCCATGTTCGACTGTCAACTCATTTATTCGCATGGATAGGTTTGTACCTTGGGTTGTTTTTGGATGAAGACCTTGGGATCCTCGATAGCATCACCTTATTTATGTTATCACCCAAGTTGCGCAAGACTGAGCCACAATATTTTTTGGCTCTTGATGAGACATAGATCCAGCTTGTTCTCTATGGCTATGTTCTCCAGTTTTGACATAGATCCACCTTGTATTTATGTGGCTATGTTTCGACTTATGTTCCTCATGGATCCACGCTTGTATTTTAGTGGCCATGATATATGCATCAGTATTTTGGATCATTATTGTATCCTCTTGGAGATCATGTTCCACCATTTGAACATGGACGGTTACCCCATGGATAAGTTTGTCTGACTTTGCCTTTGCTTTCAGGTACTTCATTTGAGCCTATGATTCTTGGTTTCTCCGTTCCTCCACGATTCAACTCTTTTTTATTTATAATGTATTTCGGCCATCGTTTCCCGTACTCCCTCTGACCTCATACATTAGGGGGCATCTGTTATAGCTTGAAATGACACCTCTCCGTCCGTGACGACACTTGCTTCCCTTGGTCGCATGACGACACTTCTTGAGATCAAGTTCAGTCACACAACAGGACATTTGTGGATGGAGGAGTCATTTGGGACACTAAAAATGGTTGAAATTACCTCATTCTTGACCCATTTGATGTATATGACCCTTAGGAACATTTTTCCAGACCAAACCATCTCCTGAAAATGAGCAGAAAAGCCTGTTTTTGGCCATTTTTCAATATGAGCGCGACTCTACTGTGGACATAGTAGCGCCCATTGCCATATGTACGCGACTTTGTCTCATTTAAAGTAGCGCCCATTGCCATATGTACGCGACTTTGTATACTGTAGAGTAGGGTACACTCTTGTTTTGGTCAAAATCTCGAAATTCGAGTAAGTTAAGTTGGTTGGGAAACCTCTTGAGCGGTTGTAACTTCTTTTCCTCTTCCTCATTGACTATATAAGGAGGGTAGAAGGGTCATGTGAGGAGAGCAAGCCCAATTGCAAAGTTATGCTGGAGGAATGGAGACCTTCATCCCCCTCTCTTGTGCTTCAGTTTTGGTAAACCCTAGTACAATTGCTTAGAGGCTGGGATCCTTGGAGAACGGAAGCAGGAGATCTTGAATCTAGGTTTCGTGAAGTGCCAAGCTTGAAGGAAGGTATAATTGTATGTACTTGCTTTCATTCATCAATAAAGATCAGACGTTCTTCTCTTTCCAAATATGACCTATTAATGTGTCTTAAGATTTGATCACTGTTTGATTATAGTTTGATGTCTCTTTCTATTATGAATATCAGTATTATATATGTAGTCAAATGTATTTGAGAAAGGTATCAAGTTGTTTTGCAGGTCTGGGCATTGCGACATTGGATAAGCATTGAAGAGCGAGGGAAGCAAAGCTAGGATCAACCTTCTGAATGAGGTGCCTACATCTCTAAACCCTAATCTCTTCATTTATTTGTTGTACTTGCAGAATGCTTGTAAGTCTATCTTTATCACCGTAAGTTGGTAGTTTCTCCCCTGAACTATAGGTTACGAGCAGTCTTCCACCTTTCCTTCGAGCTCGTTACAAACAGTAAGGAGGCTACGAGCATTCTTCTGCCTTCACTTCGAGCTCGTTAAAAACAGTAAGTAGGTTACGAGCATTCTTTTTCCTTCACTTCGAGCTCGTTAAAAACAGTAAGTAGGTTACGAGCATTCTTTTGCCTTCACTTCGAGCTCGTTAAAAACAGTAAGTAGGTTTTGAGCATTCTTCTTTTACTTCGAGCTCGTTAAAAACAGTAAGTAAGTTACGAGCAGTCTTCCACCTTTCCTTCGAGCTCGTTAAAAAACAGTAAGGAGGCTACGAGCATTTCTTCCACCTTTCCTTCGAGCTCGTTAAAAACAGGAAGGAAGTTATGAGCATTTTCCTCTCTCCTTTGAGCTCGTTAAAAACAGTAAGGAGGTCATGAGTTTACTTTTCCGGACTCGTTAAACCTTTACGGAAAAGATCCCTATGGAGTTCTTTTAAGCCCTTTTCAGACTCCTTAAATAGGAAAAGTTTGCCGAGCATAGTTGTCTTTTCGGGCTCGTTAAAATAACTGAACCGACATCCACTTAGGTATAGAATTACCCCTTTTCCGGGCCTTGGTGGATAATTTACGGAAAAGGTATACTCTAGGTATACTCTTGTATGCGCTAGAAGAGTTTTTCTTCCATCATTTTACACTTTTTCGGGGAAGGAGACTAACTTTACGAAAAAGGACCTTTGGAGTCGTCTTTAGGGTTTTCAGACTCTCGAAATGTGAAAACACCAAGCGAGCACATACCAATCCGGGCTCGATATAAAATCCACGGATAAGTGTATAGAGGACTGTTTAAGTTTTTCAACTCTATAAGCAAGAAAACACCGCCGAGCACAGACCAATCCGGGCTCGATATAAAATCCACGGATAGGTGTATGGAGTTTTCTTCTAGGTTTTTCAGACTCCTTAAATATGAAAATACCGTCGAGCATGCTTTAGTTCTTTGTCAAGCTCGTTAAAAAATGACAAAGGAAAGGGAAGGGAAGAATGTTAAAATATCTTTCAATATGATGGCAGCAAGTCAACTATCTCCTTGAACAAAGCACCTGTTTTGAGTCTATCAAACAAGTTGGGTTCTAGCATTGGCCTTAGGGTAAACTTGATCTTAGAGTTCCTACTCCTCTGTTTGGTTAGTCTTCCAATCATTTGGAGAATCTGTTAATGTCTCCTACATTGCAGATATGTATCGTGGTCTCTTTGTGTTCAAAGCTGCCTAAGTCACTCTTGTGTCGTGCTCACTGTTCAAGGATACAACCTGTGTCGGCCATTCTGCAGTTGCCTTGACCTCATGTGTCGGCCATTCCTTGGTGTCAGTATGTTTCATCCTGTGTTCCGTCCTACTCCAAATAAGCTCATACCTTTTGAGTGTCCCTCGTGTTGGATGATGGAGGATGCATTAAGGCCTCCCTTCCAACGGACTTCTTCCCATCGACTTCAGCTCATTGTGCTCTGGGAATGAAGTTTAGAGTTTCGGTTAGTACCTTGGGGATTGCAGTCATTAGTGGCAGTTTCCCTCGCTATTGGATAGATGGGAATACATCAATGTCTCCTATCCGATGGATTCTTCAAGTGTTCGACGGCAAGACCACTTATTCGCACTTGCTTGAATGTACTAGGTACCTTGGGTTCCATTTTCATTATTGGTGGACACCCTCGCGTTTGTTAACGGTATACATCAATGACCAGTAATCAAACGATACCTTCCATGTTCGACTGTCAACTCATTTATTCGCATGGATAGGTTTGTACCTTGGGTTGTTTTTGGATGAAGACCTTGGGATCCTCGATAGCATCACCTTATTTATGTTATCACCCAAGTTGCGCAAGACTGAGCCACAATATTTTTTGGCTCTTGATGAGACATAGATCCAGCTTGTTCTCTATGGCTATGTTCTCCAGTTTTGACATAGATCCACCTTGTATTTATGTGGCTATGTTTCGACTTATGTTCCTCATGGATCCACGCTTGTATTTTAGTGGCCATGATATATGCATCAGTATTTTGGATCATTATTGTATCCTCTTGGAGATCATGTTCCACCATTTGAACATGGACGGTTACCCCATGGATAAGTTTGTCTGACTTTGCCTTTGCTTTCAGGTACTTCATTTGAGCCTATGATTCTTGGTTTCTCCGTTCCTCCACGATTCAACTCTTTTTTATTTATAATGTATTTCGGCCATCGTTTCCCGTACTCCCTCTGACCTCATACATTAGGGGGCATCTGTTATAGCTTGAAATGACACCTCTCCGTCCGTGACGACACTTGCTTCCCTTGGTCGCATGACGACACTTCTTGAGATCAAGTTCAGTCACACAACAGGACATTTGTGGATGGAGGAGTCATTTGGGACACTAAAAATGGTTGAAATTACCTCATTCTTGACCCATTTGATGTATATGACCCTTAGGAACATTTTTCCAGACCAAACCATCTCCTGAAAATGAGCAGAAAAGCCTGTTTTTGGCCATTTTTCAATATGAGCGCGACTCTACTGTGGACATAGTAGCGCCCATTGCCATATGTACGCGACTTTGTCTCATTTAAAGTAGCGCCCATTGCCATATGTACGCGACTTTGTATACTGTAGAGTAGGGTACACTCTTGTTTTGGTCAAAATCTCGAAATTCGAGTAAGTTAAGTTGGTTGGGAAACCTCTTGAGCGGTTGTAACTTCTTTTCCTCTTCCTCATTGACTATATAAGGAGGGTAGAAGGGTCATGTGAGGAGAGCAAGCCCAATTGCAAAGTTATGCTGGAGGAATGGAGACCTTCATCCCCCTCTCTTGTGCTTCAGTTTTGGTAAACCCTAGTACAATTGCTTAGAGGCTGGGATCCTTGGAGAACGGAAGCAGGAGATCTTGAATCTAGGTTTCGTGAAGTGCCAAGCTTGAAGGAAGGTATAATTGTATGTACTTGCTTTCATTCATCAATAAAGATCAGACGTTCTTCTCTTTCCAAATATGACCTATTAATGTGTCTTAAGATTTGATCACTGTTTGATTATAGTTTGATGTCTCTTTCTATTATGAATATCAGTATTATATATGTAGTCAAATGTATTTGAGAAAGGTATCAAGTTGTTTTGCAGGTCTGGGCATTGCGACATTGGATAAGCATTGAAGAGCGAGGGAAGCAAAGCTAGGATCAACCTTCTGAATGAGGTGCCTACATCTCTAAACCCTAATCTCTTCATTTATTTGTTGTACTTGCAGAATGCTTGTAAGTCTATCTTTATCACCGTAAGTTGGTAGTTTCTCCCCTGAACTATAGGTTACGAGCAGTCTTCCACCTTTCCTTCGAGCTCGTTAAAAACAGTAAGGAGGCTACGAGCATTCTTCTGCCTTCACTTCGAGCTCGTTAAAAACAGTAAGTAGGTTACGAGCATTCTTTTTCCTTCACTTCGAGCTCGTTAAAAACAGTAAGTAGGTTACGAGCATTCTTTTGCCTTCACTTCGAGCTCGTTAAAAACAGTAAGTAGGTTTTGAGCATTCTTCTTTTACTTCGAGCTCGTTAAAAACAGTAAGTAAGTTACGAGCAGTCTTCCACCTTTCCTTCGAGCTCGTTAAAAAACAGTAAGGAGGCTACGAGCATTTCTTCCACCTTTCCTTCGAGCTCGTTAAAAACAGGAAGGAAGTTATGAGCATTTTCCTCTCTCCTTTGAGCTCGTTAAAAACAGTAAGGAGGTCATGAGTTTACTTTTCCGGACTCGTTAAACCTTTACGGAAAAGATCCCTATGGAGTTCTTTTAAGCCCTTTTCAGACTCCTTAAATAGGAAAAGTTTTCCGAGCATAGTTGTCTTTTCGGGCTCGTTAAAATAACTGAACCGACATCCACTTAGGTATAGAATTACCCCTTTTCCGGGCCTTGGTGGATAATTTACGGAAAAGGTATACTCTAGGTATACTCTTGTATGCGCTAGAAGAGTTTTTCTTCCATCATTTTACACTTTTTCGGGGAAGGAGACTAACTTTACGAAAAAGGACCTTTGGAGTCGTCTTTAGGGTTTTCAGACTCTCGAAATGTGAAAACACCAAGCGAGCACATACCAATCCGGGCTCGATATAAAATCCACGGATAAGTGTATAGAGGACTGTTTAAGTTTTTCAACTCTATAAGCAAGAAAACACCGCCGAGCACAGACCAATCCGGGCTCGATATAAAATCCACGGATAGGTGTATGGAGTTTTCTTCTAGGTTTTTCAGACTCCTTAAATATGAAAATACCGTCGAGCATGCTTTAGTTCTTTGTCAAGCTCGTTAAAAAATGACAAAGGAAAGGGAAGGGAAGAATGTTAAAATATCTTTCAATATGATGGCAGCAAGTCAACTATCTCCTTGAACAAAGCACCTGTTTTGAGTCTATCAAACAAGTTGGGTTCTAGCATTGGCCTTAGGGTAAACTTGATCTTAGAGTTCCTACTCCTCTGTTTGGTTAGTCTTCCAATCATTTGGAGAATCTGTTAATGTCTCCTACATTGCAGATATGTATCGTGGTCTCTTTGTGTTCAAAGCTGCCTAAGTCACTCTTGTGTCGTGCTCACTGTTCAAGGATACAACCTGTGTCGGCCATTCTGCAGTTGCCTTGACCTCATGTGTCGGCCATTCCTTGGTGTCAGTATGTTTCATCCTGTGTTCCGTCCTACTCCAAATAAGCTCATACCTTTTGAGTGTCCCTCGTGTTGGATGATGGAGGATGCATTAAGGCCTCCCTTCCAACGGACTTCTTCCCATCGACTTCAGCTCATTGTGCTCTGGGAATGAAGTTTAGAGTTTCGGTTAGTACCTTGGGGATTGCAGTCATTAGTGGCAGTTTCCCTCGCTATTGGATAGATGGGAATACATCAATGTCTCCTATCCGATGGATTCTTCAAGTGTTCGACGGCAAGACCACTTATTCGCACTTGCTTGAATGTACTAGGTACCTTGGGTTCCATTTTCATTATTGGTGGACACCCTCGCGTTTGTTAACGGTATACATCAATGACCAGTAATCAAACGATACCTTCCATGTTCGACTGTCAACTCATTTATTCGCATGGATAGGTTTGTACCTTGGGTTGTTTTTGGATGAAGACCTTGGGATCCTCGATAGCATCACCTTATTTATGTTATCACCCAAGTTGCGCAAGACTGAGCCACAATATTTTTTGGCTCTTGATGAGACATAGATCCAGCTTGTTCTCTATGGCTATGTTCTCCAGTTTTGACATAGATCCACCTTGTATTTATGTGGCTATGTTTCGACTTATGTTCCTCATGGATCCACGCTTGTATTTTAGTGGCCATGATATATGCATCAGTATTTTGGATCATTATTGTATCCTCTTGGAGATCATGTTCCACCATTTGAACATGGACGGTTACCCCATGGATAAGTTTGTCTGACTTTGCCTTTGCTTTCAGGTACTTCATTTGAGCCTATGATTCTTGGTTTCTCCGTTCCTCCACGATTCAACTCTTTTTTATTTATAATGTATTTCGGCCATCGTTTCCCGTACTCCCTCTGACCTCATACATTAGGGGGCATCTGTTATAGCTTGAAATGACACCTCTCCGTCCGTGACGACACTTGCTTCCCTTGGTCGCATGACGACACTTCTTGAGATCAAGTTCAGTCACACAACAGGACATTTGTGGATGGAGGAGTCATTTGGGACACTAAAAATGGTTGAAATTACCTCATTCTTGACCCATTTGATGTATATGACCCTTAGGAACATTTTTCCAGACCAAACCATCTCCTGAAAATGAGCAGAAAAGCCTGTTTTTGGCCATTTTTCAATATGAGCGCGACTCTACTGTGGACATAGTAGCGCCCATTGCCATATGTACGCGACTTTGTCTCATTTAAAGTAGCGCCCATTGCCATATGTACGCGACTTTGTATACTGTAGAGTAGGGTACACTCTTGTTTTGGTCAAAATCTCGAAATTCGAGTAAGTTAAGTTGGTTGGGAAACCTCTTGAGCGGTTGTAACTTCTTTTCCTCTTCCTCATTGACTATATAAGGAGGGTAGAAGGGTCATGTGAGGAGAGCAAGCCCAATTGCAAAGTTATGCTGGAGGAATGGAGACCTTCATCCCCCTCTCTTGTGCTTCAGTTTTGGTAAACCCTAGTACAATTGCTTAGAGGCTGGGATCCTTGGAGAACGGAAGCAGGAGATCTTGAATCTAGGTTTCGTGAAGTGCCAAGCTTGAAGGAAGGTATAATTGTATGTACTTGCTTTCATTCATCAATAAAGATCAGACGTTCTTCTCTTTCCAAATATGACCTATTAATGTGTCTTAAGATTTGATCACTGTTTGATTATAGTTTGATGTCTCTTTCTATTATGAATATCAGTATTATATATGTAGTCAAATGTATTTGAGAAAGGTATCAAGTTGTTTTGCAGGTCTGGGCATTGCGACATTGGATAAGCATTGAAGAGCGAGGGAAGCAAAGCTAGGATCAACCTTCTGAATGAGGTGCCTACATCTCTAAACCCTAATCTCTTCATTTATTTGTTGTACTTGCAGAATGCTTGTAAGTCTATCTTTATCACCGTAAGTTGGTAGTTTCTCCCCTGAACTATAGGTTACGAGCAGTCTTCCACCTTTCCTTCGAGCTCGTTAAAAACAGTAAGGAGGCTACGAGCATTCTTCTGCCTTCACTTCGAGCTCGTTAAAAACAGTAAGTAGGTTACGAGCATTCTTTTTCCTTCACTTCGAGCTCGTTAAAAACAGTAAGTAGGTTACGAGCATTCTTTTGCCTTCACTTCGAGCTCGTTAAAAACAGTAAGTAGGTTTTGAGCATTCTTCTTTTACTTCGAGCTCGTTAAAAACAGTAAGTAAGTTACGAGCAGTCTTCCACCTTTCCTTCGAGCTCGTTAAAAAACAGTAAGGAGGCTACGAGCATTTCTTCCACCTTTCCTTCGAGCTCGTTAAAAACAGGAAGGAAGTTATGAGCATTTTCCTCTCTCCTTTGAGCTCGTTAAAAACAGTAAGGAGGTCATGAGTTTACTTTTCCGGACTCGTTAAACCTTTACGGAAAAGATCCCTATGGAGTTCTTTTAAGCCCTTTTCAGACTCCTTAAATAGGAAAAGTTTGCCGAGCATAGTTGTCTTTTCGGGCTCGTTAAAATAACTGAACCGACATCCACTTAGGTATAGAATTACCCCTTTTCCGGGCCTTGGTGGATAATTTACGGAAAAGGTATACTCTAGGTATACTCTTGTATGCGCTAGAAGAGTTTTTCTTCCATCATTTTACACTTTTTCGGGGAAGGAGACTAACTTTACGAAAAAGGACCTTTGGAGTCGTCTTTAGGGTTTTCAGACTCTCGAAATGTGAAAACACCAAGCGAGCACATACCAATCCGGGCTCGATATAAAATCCACGGATAAGTGTATAGAGGACTGTTTAAGTTTTTCAACTCTATAAGCAAGAAAACACCGCCGAGCACAGACCAATCCGGGCTCGATATAAAATCCACGGATAGGTGTATGGAGTTTTCTTCTAGGTTTTTCAGACTCCTTAAATATGAAAATACCGTCGAGCATGCTTTAGTTCTTTGTCAAGCTCGTTAAAAAATGACAAAGGAAAGGGAAGGGAAGAATGTTAAAATATCTTTCAATATGATGGCAGCAAGTCAACTATCTCCTTGAACAAAGCACCTGTTTTGAGTCTATCAAACAAGTTGGGTTCTAGCATTGGCCTTAGGGTAAACTTGATCTTAGAGTTCCTACTCCTCTGTTTGGTTAGTCTTCCAATCATTTGGAGAATCTGTTAATGTCTCCTACATTGCAGATATGTATCGTGGTCTCTTTGTGTTCAAAGCTGCCTAAGTCACTCTTGTGTCGTGCTCACTGTTCAAGGATACAACCTGTGTCGGCCATTCTGCAGTTGCCTTGACCTCATGTGTCG
Organism: Larix kaempferi; assembly: GCA_027924585.1. NCBI lineage: Eukaryota > Viridiplantae > Streptophyta > Pinopsida > Pinales > Pinaceae > Larix > Larix kaempferi. The sequence continues at coordinate 11,727,670 of BSBM01000011.1, forward strand.
GCCATTCCTTGGTGTCAGTATGTTTCATCCTGTGTTCCGTCCTACTCCAAATAAGCTCATACCTTTTGAGTGTCCCTCGTGTTGGATGATGGAGGATGCATTAAGGCCTCCCTTCCAACGGACTTCTTCCCATCGACTTCAGCTCATTGTGCTCTGGGAATGAAGTTTAGAGTTTCGGTTAGTACCTTGGGGATTGCAGTCATTAGTGGCAGTTTCCCTCGCTATTGGATAGATGGGAATACATCAATGTCTCCTATCCGATGGATTCTTCAAGTGTTCGACGGCAAGACCACTTATTCGCACTTGCTTGAATGTACTAGGTACCTTGGGTTCCATTTTCATTATTGGTGGACACCCTCGCGTTTGTTAACGGTATACATCAATGACCAGTAATCAAACGATACCTTCCATGTTCGACTGTCAACTCATTTATTCGCATGGATAGGTTTGTACCTTGGGTTGTTTTTGGATGAAGACCTTGGGATCCTCGATAGCATCACCTTATTTATGTTATCACCCAAGTTGCGCAAGACTGAGCCACAATATTTTTTGGCTCTTGATGAGACATAGATCCAGCTTGTTCTCTATGGCTATGTTCTCCAGTTTTGACATAGATCCACCTTGTATTTATGTGGCTATGTTTCGACTTATGTTCCTCATGGATCCACGCTTGTATTTTAGTGGCCATGATATATGCATCAGTATTTTGGATCATTATTGTATCCTCTTGGAGATCATGTTCCACCATTTGAACATGGACGGTTACCCCATGGATAAGTTTGTCTGACTTTGCCTTTGCTTTCAGGTACTTCATTTGAGCCTATGATTCTTGGTTTCTCCGTTCCTCCACGATTCAACTCTTTTTTATTTATAATGTATTTCGGCCATCGTTTCCCGTACTCCCTCTGACCTCATACATTAGGGGGCATCTGTTATAGCTTGAAATGACACCTCTCCGTCCGTGACGACACTTGCTTCCCTTGGTCGCATGACGACACTTCTTGAGATCAAGTTCAGTCACACAACAGGACATTTGTGGATGGAGGAGTCATTTGGGACACTAAAAATGGTTGAAATTACCTCATTCTTGACCCATTTGATGTATATGACCCTTAGGAACATTTTTCCAGACCAAACCATCTCCTGAAAATGAGCAGAAAAGCCTGTTTTTGGCCATTTTTCAATATGAGCGCGACTCTACTGTGGACATAGTAGCGCCCATTGCCATATGTACGCGACTTTGTCTCATTTAAAGTAGCGCCCATTGCCATATGTACGCGACTTTGTATACTGTAGAGTAGGGTACACTCTTGTTTTGGTCAAAATCTCGAAATTCGAGTAAGTTAAGTTGGTTGGGAAACCTCTTGAGCGGTTGTAACTTCTTTTCCTCTTCCTCATTGACTATATAAGGAGGGTAGAAGGGTCATGTGAGGAGAGCAAGCCCAATTGCAAAGTTATGCTGGAGGAATGGAGACCTTCATCCCCCTCTCTTGTGCTTCAGTTTTGGTAAACCCTAGTACAATTGCTTAGAGGCTGGGATCCTTGGAGAACGGAAGCAGGAGATCTTGAATCTAGGTTTCGTGAAGTGCCAAGCTTGAAGGAAGGTATAATTGTATGTACTTGCTTTCATTCATCAATAAAGATCAGACGTTCTTCTCTTTCCAAATATGACCTATTAATGTGTCTTAAGATTTGATCACTGTTTGATTATAGTTTGATGTCTCTTTCTATTATGAATATCAGTATTATATATGTAGTCAAATGTATTTGAGAAAGGTATCAAGTTGTTTTGCAGGTCTGGGCATTGCGACATTGGATAAGCATTGAAGAGCGAGGGAAGCAAAGCTAGGATCAACCTTCTGAATGAGGTGCCTACATCTCTAAACCCTAATCTCTTCATTTATTTGTTGTACTTGCAGAATGCTTGTAAGTCTATCTTTATCACCGTAAGTTGGTAGTTTCTCCCCTGAACTATAGGTTACGAGCAGTCTTCCACCTTTCCTTCGAGCTCGTTAAAAACAGTAAGGAGGCTACGAGCATTCTTCTGCCTTCACTTCGAGCTCGTTAAAAACAGTAAGTAGGTTACGAGCATTCTTTTTCCTTCACTTCGAGCTCGTTAAAAACAGTAAGTAGGTTACGAGCATTCTTTTGCCTTCACTTCGAGCTCGTTAAAAACAGTAAGTAGGTTTTGAGCATTCTTCTTTTACTTCGAGCTCGTTAAAAACAGTAAGTAAGTTACGAGCAGTCTTCCACCTTTCCTTCGAGCTCGTTAAAAAACAGTAAGGAGGCTACGAGCATTTCTTCCACCTTTCCTTCGAGCTCGTTAAAAACAGGAAGGAAGTTATGAGCATTTTCCTCTCTCCTTTGAGCTCGTTAAAAACAGTAAGGAGGTCATGAGTTTACTTTTCCGGACTCGTTAAACCTTTACGGAAAAGATCCCTATGGAGTTCTTTTAAGCCCTTTTCAGACTCCTTAAATAGGAAAAGTTTGCCGAGCATAGTTGTCTTTTCGGGCTCGTTAAAATAACTGAACCGACATCCACTTAGGTATAGAATTACCCCTTTTCCGGGCCTTGGTGGATAATTTACGGAAAAGGTATACTCTAGGTATACTCTTGTATGCGCTAGAAGAGTTTTTCTTCCATCATTTTACACTTTTTCGGGGAAGGAGACTAACTTTACGAAAAAGGACCTTTGGAGTCGTCTTTAGGGTTTTCAGACTCTCGAAATGTGAAAACACCAAGCGAGCACATACCAATCCGGGCTCGATATAAAATCCACGGATAAGTGTATAGAGGACTGTTTAAGTTTTTCAACTCTATAAGCAAGAAAACACCGCCGAGCACAGACCAATCCGGGCTCGATATAAAATCCACGGATAGGTATATGGAGTTTTCTTCTAGGTTTTTCAGACTCCTTAAATATGAAAATACCGTCGAGCATGCTTTAGTTCTTTGTCAAGCTCGTTAAAAAATGACAAAGGAAAGGGAAGGGAAGAATGTTAAAATATCTTTCAATATGATGGCAGCAAGTCAACTATCTCCTTGAACAAAGCACCTGTTTTGAGTCTATCAAACAAGTTGGGTTCTAGCATTGGCCTTAGGGTAAACTTGATCTTAGAGTTCCTACTCCTCTGTTTGGTTAGTCTTCCAATCATTTGGAGAATCTGTTAATGTCTCCTACATTGCAGATATGTATCGTGGTCTCTTTGTGTTCAAAGCTGCCTAAGTCACTCTTGTGTCGTGCTCACTGTTCAAGGATACAACCTGTGTCGGCCATTCTGCAGTTGCCTTGACCTCATGTGTCGGCCATTCCTTGGTGTCAGTATGTTTCATCCTGTGTTCCGTCCTACTCCAAATAAGCTCATACCTTTTGAGTGTCCCTCGTGTTGGATGATGGAGGATGCATTAAGGCCTCCCTTCCAACGGACTTCTTCCCATCGACTTCAGCTCATTGTGCTCTGGGAATGAAGTTTAGAGTTTCGGTTAGTACCTTGGGGATTGCAGTCATTAGTGGCAGTTTCCCTCGCTATTGTAAAATTAGTCACAGCAGATCTAATGAACAAGTAAATCAATCACAACAGATGAACATAGAAAATATGGTGCAAAACTGTGCAAAACATGCAGCAGTGCTCTCTATCCCAGAAAGGGTGAATGAATTACAATACATTACAATACAATCCAATGTCTGTCAATGGCAATTCGAATTGACTAAGTAGGCCATTCGAATCACTGAATGGAGTAGCTTGACTCAATCTAGGAGTCCTCATCAATCATCGGTGTTGCTCATCAATCACAACAAACAGTCATCCAGGTGTCAAGCTGAGTCTAACTGATCATAATAAATGTAACTGAAGTGTGTAGCACTGATATAGGATCTGGAGGCTCAGTGGGGGCGCATGGGAGGCTAACTGGAGTCAGAGCAAGTCACCTAATCGAACTGGAGGTCAATCGGAGGTGAAACAGTCAGTCAGGAGTGAAATCGGAGTGAAATCAATCAGAATCGGAGCTAACTGAATGTAACTGGAGTGAATCTGCAGTGGTAGGTGAGCAAGTGCGCCCTTCTCAGTCAGTAGGTGAGAAGAGGGCGCCTTTCAGCTTAGGAGGGCTAAAACTCTGTGGAAGGTGGCTCCCGGGTGCTAGAAGAAGGTGGATAAGGTGCTGGAGGCATCAAACTGGTGACTGGACTGCATATCCTGAAATAGATCATGCAAGATCCTGAAGTAGATATGTATCCCGAAATAGATGATCCTGAAATAGATATGTATCCCGAAATAGATGATGGATATCCGAACACCCCCCCTCAAGCTAGACTATGATGTGCCAACTAAAATAATGTGGGGCCCTGGTAACTAAGACCAAAGGTCACCCCAATACAATAATCCAAAAAATGCTGAAAAATAAACTAAGTGAGGAAAGAGGGAAAACCCAGTGGGAAGAAAGCCCCCCCTCAAGTCTAAAGCATAATAATGAATCAATCTGTCTCCACCATGATGGAACTCACCCCCAACAGTGAACGAAGGTAAGAGAACTTCTTCTCAGTGAAGCTCTTGGTGAAGATGTCTGCAATTTGCTCATCAGTAGGGCAATATTGCAGAATGATGGTGCGGTCATGCACCAACTGTCGAATGTAATGCATATGAATCTCAATGTGTTTGGTCCTCTGCCGCTGAACTGGATCTGTGGAGATCTTGATAGCACTTTGATTGTCACAAAATAGGACAGTCGAAGTAGTGCCACCAAAACCAAACTCGGAAAGAATACCCTGCAACCAAACTGCCTGAATGCAGGCATTGACTGCCCCTCGATACTCTGCCTCTGCTGAAGAAAGTGCAATGGCTGCTTGCTTTTTGCTGGACCAGCAAATAGCACCATGACCAATCATGAAAACATAACCGGAAGTGGACTTCCGATCAATGCTATCACCTGCCCAATCTGAATCAGTAAAACCAATGAAATCTAGCTCAGAATCTGCAGCATAATGTATGCCAAACTGTCTCGTACCTTGCACATACTGCAAGATCCGCTTGGCTGCTCGCCAATGAAGCTCATGTGGCTGCTGCATATATCTTGACACGGCACTCACGGCATATGAGATGTCAGGCCTAGAGTGTGTCAAATAAAGTAGTGAACCAATCAACTGTCGATACATACTGCAATCTGCAAGCGGTGTGGAATCTCCCTCCTCAAGACTGATTCCTGAGAGGAATGGGAACGGGGCTGCCTTACATTCAGCCATATTAAACTTCAATAACAGGTTGGAAGCATATTTTTGCTGAGATATAGTGATCCCATCGAAATTTTGAGCTATCTCCAAGCCCAAAAAGTGACTCAGCAAGCCCAAATCGCTCATGTCAAAAGCTAGATTTAAGGCAGTTTTTAGCTTGTTTATTGAAGTAAGTGTGCTACCAGTAATAAGCAGATCATCAACATAAAGTACAATAACCAACAAATTACCTTTAACTCGCTGAAGATAGACATTCGGATCAGATTTGCATCTTTGGAAATTCTGAGAAAGAAGGAAGGAGTCCATCTTTGCGTACCAAGCTCTTGGGGCCTGTTTTAACCCGTACAAAGACTTCTTCAATCTGCAAACCAATGATGGATCTGATGTATAACCCTCTGGCTGCTGCATATAGACCTCTTCAGCAAGGTCTCCATGTAAAAATGCACTCTTCACATCCATGTGATGCACCTCCCAGTGCTTGGATGCGGCAATAGCTAAAACAAGGCGGATGGAATCCATCTTTGCAACCGGTGCAAAGGTCTCTGTGTAGTCCACTCCTTGGACTTGGGAAAAACCTTTTGCCACCAACCTTGCTTTATATTTGCTGATAGTTCCATCAGCAGCAACTTTAGTACGGTAGACCCATTTACACTTCACTAATTTTCTTCCAGGTGGAAGAGAAACTAGCTCCCATGTATTGTTCTTTTGAAGAGAACTGTACTCTTCATCCATGGCTTCTTTCCATCTCGGATCTCGATGGGCTGAATAATATGATTGGGGATCTGAACCAGCCATCAAATAACAAATCTCAGGAAGAAATGGATCAGCAATAGAAAGAGCCATACCTGCCCTTTGAAAGTCTCCTCTTGTTCGTCTCGGATCAGCAGGATTTCCAAGACTAGAACCAGCAGATTGTAGAGTATTTTGGGCCCACTTTGGTAACTGAGGGAGATCTGAATGGTCGGATTCCGAACCTGATATGTCATTATCATCATATGCTTCTACAATATCAGAAATATCAGAACTCATACCTTCATTATCGCTGCTCGAATCTTCTTCTGGTGAAGGCGGTGAATCGGCAGTTTTCTCCTCAACTAGTTGCAATTCTTGAAGCGGTTCTTCAAACTGCACACTGCGCTCTATGAATATCTTTTTAGATCTGATATCCATGAGTTTATATGCTTTTGATTCTTCCCCATATCCTATCAAAATGCACTCGATACTTTGTGGATCCAAAGCTCGTCTCTTCTCAGAAGGAATTCTAGCCCATGCAGTAGAGCCAAAAACTCTCAAATTTGACACATCCGGTTTGTGACCAAAGAATGCTTCGAAAGGAGTCATACCTTTCACGGATGAATGTGGAAATCGGTTCTGTATATATGCAGCAACATTGATTGCTTCAGCCCAAAGATTTGCAGCCAAACCTTTTGATTCAATCATGCATGTAGCCATCTCTTTCAGTGACCGGTTTTTCCTTTCCGCTACACCGTTCTGCTGGGGTGTGTAGGGAACTGTATGTTGGATCTTGATTCCGCTTTGGGCACAAAGTTGCAGCAACTCGGACTTGATATATTCCCCACCATTATCAGATCTAAGAGCTTTGATCTTGCTCTCAGTGGTGGTCTCAACAGAAGCCTTAAAATCCTTGAATTTTCCAAGCACTTCTGACTTGTTTTTGAGAAAGAATACCCATGTAAAGCGAGAATAATCATCAATAAATGTCAAAACATACCTTGAACCATTTAATGACATATGGGGCAGCGGACCGCTGATATCAGAATGGATCAATCCCAAAATAGTAGAGGCTCTGCTAGCCTTGCCGCGGTCGAATCTGTGCTCGGGGTGCTTCCCAATAATGCAACCGGTGCATATTCCCTTCGAGGAACGGAGTTGTGGCAGCCCATCAACCATGGATTTATTTGATAGCAGCAGCAAATACTTATAATTTAGATGTCCAAATCTTTCATGCCAAAGCCTACTAACCTCATTACCATGTGTGCGAAGAGCAGTGGGCTTTGCAAGCGGAATAAAGTGCGAAAACTCATAACATTTTGCAGTGTGATTTGCCTTTCCAACCGCAACTAGTCTTCCACTTTTGATATCAGAAATTTCAACTGTATTAGGGATGAATGTGACTTTCTTTGGATCACCAGTATGTGTCATTTGATAAACAGAAAGGAGATTCGAAGCTAAGGAAGGCACATAGAGAACATTCTGAAAGCATCCATGATCTACATGAATCGTACCTTTGCCCTTTGAAGAAATTTTTGAGTCATCTCCCAAATGGATGGGGATGGAGCTGTTTGGATCGAATGAGGAAAAAGAATCAATATTTGCAGCCATATGATTTGATGCACCCGAATCTATCAAGAGAGTGGGCTTCGAAACCGTTGCCATGAGTGCTTGTCCTCTTTCATGATCGTCATTCCGATCCTTCTTCCTTGCACCGTCAGGAAGGGTTATGTTGTTCTTTTCCAAAAGGAGGGCCATTTGATCTATAGTCTTTTTCATACATGAACTTTCGGGATGAAAGCCACGGTTACAATAAGTACATTTAGATTTTTGGTTACCTTCTTTGCCCTTTTGCTTGGATTTCGAACTGGATGGTGCATCCATTTGCTTGCCTTTGTCTTTTTGCTTGTGAGGCTCGAATTTGGGCTTCTCCTTCTTTAGCTTTCCTTTACCATTCGAAATCTTGGGTCCTTGAACAAATAGGGCTGAATCTTTGGAGCTTATGGACCCCATTTGAATCAACTTATCATGCTCTTTCGTAACGGACTCAATGAAGGCATTCAAGGTAGGCATCTTCCAATTCGGGGTAGTTAGCCGACCGGAATTGAAAGTGGAGACAAATACCGAATAATCTTTCCCAAGCTTGCTTAGAATGGAGAGGATCAACTGCTTATCCTCTTTGATAACACCACTGTTCTTCAATTGCAAGTTCAAGTTCTTGAATTTTGTGAAGAATTCATTGATGGTCTCGAAATTTTCAGGATTAAGGCCAATCAATTCATTCTCTAATTGAAAAGCCCTAAGCTCATCCTGCTTGCCGAATAGTGTCTCAAGTTGCTCCCATATGGCTTTTGGAGTCTTCAATCCGCTGAGATGGAAGTGAAGATCTTTGGAGATGGAGAGACAAAGAAGACCGTAAGCTTCATCAAGCTTATTGTAGTGTTTGGTTCTTTCTGCCACATTGTTTGGCTCCAATTCAAGACCAAGAGTGACTCGGTAGTATCCTTTTGAACGTAATATGATCTCCATATCATCTTTCCAATCAAAATAATTGAATGGGGTGAGGATAGGCTTTGAAGAAGAGTATTCCATTGCTAGGAGCGAGTCAAATGATGAAGAAGAAGCTTGCTTGCAAACTATAGCGAATGGAAATGCTGTAGGGAAGCTTGCATGCAGAATGTAGCGAGTGCACTTGGAGGAGATAATTAACCTGCAAATCACATAAGAACAATCACAATAAGGTCGAACAATCCACCCTTTGAGAGTTGCATCACACCTGGGATTGGATTTCAAGCAATGTTGAATGGGTCCAATGTATCAAATCCAGGAATTATGTGGTAACTCAAGCTTCTGGAGTGGTATTGGAATAATTTTCAAGCTTTGCATGCACATGAGCGAATGCCCTTGAGATATCTCATGCCAAACTTTTTGCAATTTTTAGCAATTCAGTCAAATCTTCTTGTATAAACACCTGTAGAAAAGAGATCTTGTCCTTGCAATGGCTCTGATACCATGTAAAATTAGTCACAGCAGATCTAATGAACAAGTAAATCAATCACAACAGATGAACATAGAAAATATGGTGCAAAACTGTGCAAAACATGCAGCAGTGCTCTCTATCCCAGAAAGGGTGAATGAATTACAATACATTACAATACAATCCAATGTCTGTCAATGGCAATTCGAATTGACTAAGTAGGCCATTCGAATCACTGAATGGAGTAGCTTGACTCAATCTAGGAGTCCTCATCAATCATCGGTGTTGCTCATCAATCACAACAAACAGTCATCCAGGTGTCAAGCTGAGTCTAACTGATCATAATAAATGTAACTGAAGTGTGTAGCACTGATATAGGATCTGGAGGCTCAGTGGGGGCGCATGGGAGGCTAACTGGAGTCAGAGCAAGTCACCTAATCGAACTGGAGGTCAATCGGAGGTGAAACAGTCAGTCAGGAGTGAAATCGGAGTGAAATCAATCAGAATCGGAGCTAACTGAATGTAACTGGAGTGAATCTGCAGTGGTAGGTGAGCAAGTGCGCCCTTCTCAGTCAGTAGGTGAGAAGAGGGCGCCTTTCAGCTTAGGAGGGCTAAAACTCTGTGGAAGGTGGCTCCCGGGTGCTAGAAGAAGGTGGATAAGGTGCTGGAGGCATCAAACTGGTGACTGGACTGCATATCCTGAAATAGATCATGCAAGATCCTGAAGTAGATATGTATCCCGAAATAGATGATCCTGAAATAGATATGTATCCCGAAATAGATGATGGATATCCGAACAGCTATTGGATAGATGGGAATACATCAATGTCTCCTATCCGATGGATTCTTCAAGTGTTCGACGGAAAGACCACTTATTCGCACTTGCTTGAATGTACTAGGTACCTTGGGTTCCATTTTCATTATTGGTGGACACCCTCGCGTTTGTTAACGGTATACATCAATGACCAGTAATCAAACGATACCTTCCATGTTCGACTGTCAACTCATTTATTCGCATGGATAGGTTTGTACCTTGGGTTGTTTTTGGATGAAGACCTTGGGATCCTCGATAGCATCACCTTATTTATGTTATCACCCAAGTTGCGCAAGACTGAGCCACAATATTTTTTGGCTCTTGATGAGACATAGATCCAGCTTGTTCTCTATGGCTATGTTCTCCAGTTTTGACATAGATCCACCTTGTATTTATGTGGCTATGTTTCGACTTATGTTCCTCATGGATCCACGCTTGTATTTTAGTGGCCATGATATATGCATCAGTATTTTGGATCATTATTGTATCCTCTTGGAGATCATGTTCCACCATTTGAACATGGACGGTTACCCCATGGATAAGTTTGTCTGACTTTGCCTTTGCTTTCAGGTACTTCATTTGAGCCTATGATTCTTGGTTTCTCCGTTCCTCCACGATTCAACTCTTTTTTATTTATAATGTATTTCGGCCATCGTTTCCCGTACTCCCTCTGACCTCATACATTAGGGGGCATCTGTTATAGCTTGAAATGACACCTCTCCGTCCGTGACGACACTTGCTTCCCTTGGTCGCATGACGACACTTCTTGAGATCAAGTTCAGTCACACAACAGGACATTTGTGGATGGAAGAGTCATTTGGGACACTAAAAATGGTTGAAATTACCTCATTCTTGACCCATTTGATGTATATGACCCTTAGGAACATTTTTCCAGACCAAACCATCTCCTGAAAATGAGCAGAAAAGCCTGTTTTTGGCCATTTTTCAATATGAGCGCGACTCTACTGTGGACATAGTAGCGCCCATTGCCATATGTACGCGACTTTGTCTCATTTAAAGTAGCGCCCATTGCCATATGTACGCGACTTTGTATACTGTAGAGTAGGGTACACTCTTGTTTTGGTCAAAATCTCGAAATTCGAGTAAGTTAAGTTGGTTGGGAAACCTCTTGAGCGGTTGTAACTTCTTTTCCTCTTCCTCATTGACTATATAAGGAGGGTAGAAGGGTCATGTGAGGAGAGCAAGCCCAATTGCAAAGTTATGCTGGAGGAATGGAGACCTTCATCCCCCTCTCTTGTGCTTCAGTTTTGGTAAACCCTAGTACAATTGCTTAGAGGCTGGGATCCTTGGAGAACGGAAGCAGGAGATCTTGAATCTAGGTTTCGTGAAGTGCCAAGCTTGAAGGAAGGTATAATTGTATGTACTTGCTTTCATTCATCAATAAAGATCAGACGTTCTTCTCTTTCCAAATATGACCTATTAATGTGTCTTAAGATTTGATCACTGTTTGATTATAGTTTGATGTCTCTTTCTATTATGAATATCAGTATTATATATGTAGTCAAATGTATTTGAGAAAGGTATCAAGTTGTTTTGCAGGTCTGGGCATTGCGACATTGGATAAGCATTGAAGAGCGAGGGAAGCAAAGCTAGGATCAACCTTCTGAATGAGGTGCCTACATCTCTAAACCCTAATCTCTTCATTTATTTGTTGTACTTGCAGAATGCTTGTAAGTCTATCTTTATCACCGTAAGTTGGTAGTTTCTCCCCTGAACTATAGGTTACGAGCAGTCTTCCACCTTTCCTTCGAGCTCGTTAAAAACAGTAAGGAGGCTACGAGCATTCTTCTGCCTTCACTTCGAGCTCGTTAAAAACAGTAAGTAGGTTACGAGCATTCTTTTTCCTTCACTTCGAGCTCGTTAAAAACAGTAAGTAGGTTACGAGCATTCTTTTGCCTTCACTTCGAGCTCGTTAAAAACAGTAAGTAGGTTTTGAGCATTCTTCTTTTACTTCGAGCTCGTTAAAAACAGTAAGTAAGTTACGAGCAGTCTTCCACCTTTCCTTCGAGCTCGTTAAAAAACAGTAAGGAGGCTACGAGCATTTCTTCCACCTTTCCTTCGAGCTCGTTAAAAACAGGAAGGAAGTTATGAGCATTTTCCTCTCTCCTTTGAGCTCGTTAAAAACAGTAAGGAGGTCATGAGTTTACTTTTCCGGACTCGTTAAACCTTTACGGAAAAGATCCCTATGGAGTTCTTTTAAGCCCTTTTCAGACTCCTTAAATAGGAAAAGTTTGCCGAGCATAGTTGTCTTTTCGGGCTCGTTAAAATAACTGAACCGACATCCACTTAGGTATAGAATTACCCCTTTTCCGGGCCTTGGTGGATAATTTACGGAAAAGGTATACTCTAGGTATACTCTTGTATGCGCTAGAAGAGTTTTTCTTCCATCATTTTACACTTTTTCGGGGAAGGAGACTAACTTTACGAAAAAGGACCTTTGGAGTCGTCTTTAGGGTTTTCAGACTCTCGAAATGTGAAAACACCAAGCGAGCACATACCAATCCGGGCTCGATATAAAATCCACGGATAAGTGTATAGAGGACTGTTTAAGTTTTTCAACTCTATAAGCAAGAAAACACCGCCGAGCACAGACCAATCCGGGCTCGATATAAAATCCACGGATAGGTGTATGGAGTTTTCTTCTAGGTTTTTCAGACTCCTTAAATATGAAAATACCGTCGAGCATGCTTTAGTTCTTTGTCAAGCTCGTTAAAAAATGACAAAGGAAAGGGAAGGGAAGAATGTTAAAATATCTTTCAATATGATGGCAGCAAGTCAACTATCTCCTTGAACAAAGCACCTGTTTTGAGTCTATCAAACAAGTTGGGTTCTAGCATTGGCCTTAGGGTAAACTTGATCTTAGAGTTCCTACTCCTCTGTTTGGTTAGTCTTCCAATCATTTGGAGAATCTGTTAATGTCTCCTACATTGCAGATATGTATCGTGGTCTCTTTGTGTTCAAAGCTGCCTAAGTCACTCTTGTGTCGTGCTCACTGTTCAAGGATACAACCTGTGTCGGCCATTCTGCAGTTGCCTTGACCTCATGTGTCGGCCATTCCTTGGTGTCAGTATGTTTCATCCTGTGTTCCGTCCTACTCCAAATAAGCTCATACCTTTTGAGTGTCCCTCGTGTTGGATGATGGAGGATGCATTAAGGCCTCCCTTCCAACGGACTTCTTCCCATCGACTTCAGCTCATTGTGCTCTGGGAATGAAGTTTAGAGTTTCGGTTAGTACCTTGGGGATTGCAGTCATTAGTGGCAGTTTCCCTCGCTATTGGATAGATGGGAATACATTGTTAAGTTTAAACCAAATTGACAAACAAGATCTCTGAAAGAAACACAATCACAAGATAGACACACAATATACCCTGGGAAACCCTCATGGGGTAGAAAACCCAGCAAAGCTTTCCTCAATAAGATGATCAACCAAAATACAAGATGTGCTCCTTCTCCTTGACTCCTTAGCAGATCTCCTCAACTAGTGCGCACTCTTCCACAAGTGAGTGAATGATCTAATGAGGAGTTCACCTCCTCTATTTATACTTGACTCCCAACTGACTAAAAGACTAATGGGGCCGACCTCACCTGGAGAAGTCTAATAACCCCTAAAATATAACTTCCGGGCCGACCCACACATGGTGGGTCTAATAACCCTAGTTAATACAAACCCCTGGAGGAATAAACATCTCCAGATACATGATAGGGTTACCTCGGAGGAATGAACCATCTCCGGAATAATAAAGTACAAATATAATATTCTTTGAAGTTACAATATTCAACACTCCCCCTTAACAAGAAGGATATTATAACAACATCTGCAAGAGCAAGGAGTCATCATATATGATACATCTACAAATCATCGGAAGCTTTCTTCAATTCATCTTCATCAGTAACTCAACCAGTTACTGGAACAGTGTCGATATCAATCCGATCATCGGCATCGTCATCAGCATCGTCATCATACGATCATCAGCATCGCCATCATACGATCATCAGCATCGTCATCAGCATCGTCATCACACGATCATCAGCATCATTGTCACACGATCATCAGCATCGTCATCACACGATCATCAGCATCGTCGTCACACGATCGTCAGCATCATCATCACATGATCATCAGCATCGTCATCACACGATCATCAGCATCGTCATCACACGATCGTCAGCATCATCATCACATGATCATCAGCATCGTCATCACACGATCATCAGCATCATCATCACACGATCATCAGCATCGTCATCACACGATCATCAGCATCGTCATCACACGATCATCAGCATCGTCATCACACGATCATCAGCATCGTCGTCACACGATCATCAGCATCGTCGTCACACGATCATCAGCATCGTCGTCACACGATCATATTCCTAGGATGATCAATCCTGCTCCTTTTAGGACATAGGTCCATGGATGATACAATCCAATCTCCAGTTCTCGGAGACTTCAGTCTACGGATCAATTCTGGGACCTCAGTCCGGGGACGATGCAATCCCCTGCCTGTTCATTCAGGACTTCATTTATCGGAGACCCAGTCTACGGTTCTATTCTGGGACCTCAGTCCGGGGACGATACAATCCCCTACCTGTTCATTCAGGATTTCATTATCGGAGACCCAGTCTACGGTTCTATTCTGGGACCTCAGTCCGGGGACGATACAATCCCCTACCTGTTCATTCAGGATTTCATTATCGGAGACCCAGTCTACGGTTCTATTCTGGGACCTCAGTCCGGGGACGATACAATCCCCTACCTGTTCATTCAGGATTTCATTATCGGAGACCCAGTCTACGGTTCTATTCTGGGACCTCAGTCCGGGGACGATACAATCCCCTACCTGTTCATTCAGGATTTCATTATCGGAGACCCAGTCTACGGCTCTCTTTAGGACTGAAAGTCCAGGGATGATCCAATCCCCTCAACTGTCCGCTAAGGACTTCATTCTCGGAGACCTCATGTCTACGGCTCTCTTTAGGACTGAAAGTCCAGGGATGATCCAATCCCCTCAACTGTCCACTAAGGACTTCATTCTCAGAGACCTCACGTCTACGGCTCTCTTTAGGACTGAAAGTCCAGGGATGATTCAATCCCCTCAACTGTCCACTAAGGACTTCATTCTCGGAGACCTCACGTCTACGGCTCTCTTTAGGACTGAAAGTCCAGGGATGATTCAATCCCCTCAACTGTCCACTAAGGACTTCATTCTCGGAGACCTCACGTCTACGGCTCTCTTTAGGACTGAAAGTCCAGGGATGATTCAATCCCCTCAACTGTCCACTAAGGACTTCATTCTCGGAGACCTCACGTCTACGGCTCTCTTTAGGACTGAAAGTCCAGGGATGATTCAATCCCCTCAATCTGTATTCTCATCAATACAAGTACAAGTATCCTCATCCATACAAGTACATAATCAATATCTAGCATCAACAGCATGTATACGTCATATATCAAAAGCATGTATTCTTACTAATACATCTAAAAGCATGTATACATCTGTCATCAAAAGCATGTATTCTCACTAATACATCTATCATCAAATCATATATACATCTAACATCAGAAGCATGTATATATCTAGCATGTATTCTCACTAATACATCTATCATCAAAATCATGTATACATCTAACATCAAAAGCATGTATACATCCAGCATGTATTCTCACTAATACATCTATCATCAAAATCATATATACATCTAACATCAAAAGCATGTATACATCTAGCATGTATTCTCACTAATACATCTATCATCAAAATCATGTATACATCTAACATCAAAAGCATGTATACATCTAGCATGTATTCTCACTAATACATCTATCATCAAAATCATGTATACATCTAACATCAAAAGCATGTATACATCTAGCATGTATTCTCACTAATACATCTATCATCAAAATCATATATACATCTAACATCAAAAGCATGGATATATCTAGCATGTATTCTCACTAATACATCTATCATCAAATCATGTATAAGTGAAACTAAATGAAAATAAAATAGTCCTAAATCTAACTATTTCTAAGTGACTAGGTGAAGTCTCATTGTTGATGAGACTTGCTTGTCATCAGGAACCATGCTACTCCCCCTTTCTAGGAGAGTCCTTTTGAACTACACCAAGCTTGTCTCGAAAGTATTCAAATTTCACACGAGACAGTGGTTTGGTAAGGATATCAGCAATTTGATCTTCAGTGCTCACGTACTCAAGCTTGATAGCTCCTTTCTGCACCATATCTCGAATATAGAAGTATCGGATCTCTATGTGTTTTGACTTATCATGGAACACAGGATTTTCTGTCATCTTGATGCAGCTTTGATTATCACACATAATCATAGTGGGATCCATTTCTAAGTCAAACACCCCAGATAACAGTTTCCGAAGCCATACAGCTTCACAGCTGGCAGAGCAAGCAGCTATGTATTCTGCCTCAGCAGAACTGAGGGCCACACTGGATTGTTTCTTGCTGAACCAAGAGATCATGGCAGATCCAAGGCTATAACATCCACCTGAAGTACTTTTTCTGTCTGAGACACTGCCTGCCCAATCAGAGTCTGAGTAACCATGCAACTTGAGTTCATGACTTCCATCATAGAGTAAACCAAAATCTAATGTACCTTTTAAGTACCTCATTACATGCTTTGCAGCTATTAGATGAACCTTTCTGGGTTCTACTAGATACTGACTTAGGGTATTTATAGCAAAGCATATATCTGGTCTAGTATTTGTTAAGTACATTAGTGACCCAATGATCTGTCTATATAAAGTTAGGTCCACTAATTCTGATGAGTCATTAACCAAAATCTTTAAGTTGGAGTCCATGGGAGTGGCCATGGGTTTACACTCCAACATATCAAATCTCTTCAGAATTTCCACAGTATACTTACCTTGATTCAGAAAGATTCCTCTTGGTTCTTGCCACACTTCTAATCCTAAGAAGTAGTGCATCAATCCGAGATCTTTCATCTCGAATTCTGAAGAAAGCTTCTTCTTGCTTTCAATGATTTGTTTCTCATTTCCAGTTAGAAATAGATCATCTACATATAATAAAAGTATAACTGGTTCATCATCCATCACCTTGAGATAAAGGTTTGGGTCAGCTTTACTTTTGGTAAAGCCCATGCTAGTTAAGAAATTATCAATCCTTCCGTACCAAGCTCTGGGAGCTTGTTTCAACCCATATAATGCCTTTTTCAGTTTGCATACATGAGTCCTTCCGTCATTTACCTCAAACCCTTGTGGTTGATCTATGTATACTTCTTCTTCAATTACACCATTCAGAAAAGCTGTCTTAACATCCATTTGATGTAGTTTCCACTTCATCATGGATGCAAGAGCCATGATAGTTCTAATTGAAGTATACCTAGCAACTGGTGCAAATGTTTCTTCATAGTCAATTCCCTCCTTCTGAGAGAAACCTCTGGCTACAAATCTTGCTTTGTATTTTTCAATACTTCCATCCGCAGCATGTTTTATTTTAAAGATCCATTTGGAAGAAACCACACTTTTGTCTTTTGGTTTGGGAACTATATCCCAAACATCATTTTTCATTATTGACTGATATTCTTCAGTCATTGCTTCTACCCATTCTTTCTTTTGAGCTGCCTCTTCATAGCTGGTAGGTAGTTGATCCACTAGATCACACATCAGGGCCATATAGATGGATACTAACTTTGGTTTCTTTCTTTCTCTAGTGGAGCCTTCAGGAGCACCATATCTTTCTGCTCCTTGAATAATGTCTCTAGCCCATGCTGGTCTTCTTTTCCTTGACAATTCTGTAACAGGAGGTTCTTGTGGTTCCAGCATGTCATGATCCTCTGGTGTGTCCTCTTCAGGAATGTGAGCATTCTCTGAGATTCTGGGAGATGTATCTTCTTCATAAACTTCTTCAAGTTGACACTTTCTAGATTTCTTGAGGGCTGCTTCCTCATCGAAGGTAACATCTCTACTTATTTCTATATGATGGAAACCTGGTATGTAGATTCTGAAGGCTTTGGAGGTTTCACAATAACCAACAAATATTCCCTTCTTACCTGAGGGATCCAATTTGGATCTCTTTTCTTTTGGAATGTGTATGTACACAGGACACCCAAATATTTTGAGATGACTTACCTCAGGCTTCTTTCCTGTAAAGACTTCTTCTGGAGTTTTGAAGTCAAGAGCACTATGAGATAGTCTATTTTGAACATATACTGCTGTCTTGGCTGCTTCAGCCCATAGATACATGGGAAGGTCTTGATCATGTATCATAGTCTTTACAGCTTCCATGATGGTTCTATTTTTCCTCTCAGCTACCCCATTTTGTTGGGGATTGTAAGGAGTGGTTAGTTCCCTTTTGATTCCAGCTTCTTTACAGAACTCTTCAAATTCCTTGGAAGTATATTCTCCACCATTATCTGTTCTGAGAATCTTGATTTTCTTGTCTGAGAGGTTTTCTATTAGAGCCTTGAACTCTTTGAATTTTCCAAAGACTTCATTCTTACCCTTTAGGAAGTATATCCAAGTTTTTCTTGAATAGTCATCAATGAAAGAGAGATAGTATTCAAACCCACTTAGAGATGTGGTAGGCATAGGTCCACATACATCTGAGTGTATTAGCTCTAGAGAACCCTTAGTCTTTGTTTCACTTTTCGGAAAGGGATTCTTGATATTCTTCCCTTTCTTGCATCCTTTACATGAGCCATCATGATCAACCTTCAAGTTTGGCAAACCTATAACCATCTTACTCACATATGGTAAAGCTTTATAGTTAATGTGAGCTAGTCTTCTATGCCATAGCTCACTGGGACTAGAAACTTCATGAGCAAGGGCAGATTCTGGATGACCCTTGAGTTTATAAAGTCCTCCTTCTTCTTCACCAATGACAATTGCATCTTTGATTGATTTTCCTTTGGTCCACATGAGTACTTGACCATCTATGAAGGCTACTCTAAAGCCTTTCTTGTCTAGTGCAGAGATAGAAAGTAGATTCTTCTTTAAACCTGGGACATATAAAATTTCTTTCATCTTCAAAGGTGTTCCTGAATCAAGCTTGTAGCTTGCTTCACCAATTCCCTTGATGGGATATTGATAATCATCTCCTAGAGATACCTTCTGTGGTGAAGACTTCTCTTCAATCTTGGAGAGAGTTTCCTTATGACCTGTCATGTGCTTTGAAGCACCACTGTCAATGAGCCAAGTGCCTTCACCAGGGGACACAGATCCAGAGAGAGCAGAAAATAGTACATATTCTTCTGGTTCTTCTTTCTTTACTTTAGATCTTTTCTTTTGAGGCCTTTCCTCCACTTCTTCTTCTTCTTCTTCTTCTTCTTCACTGTCATCTTCTGCCATATGAGCATGATGTCTTTTGTGAACAAACCTTTTCTTCTTCTTCTCTGGTAGGGTACAGTCTCTGGCATAGTGTCCTAGCTTGAGACAATTGAAGCATTGGACTGTGGAGATGTCTCCCCCTTTCTTTTTGAATCTATGAGAGGGTTGAGGCCTTTTGTGGTTCACTTTCTTGAAGTAGCCTCTCTTTCCTCTTTTGGTGTGGGTGGCCAAAGCTTGGTCATCTTCTTTGAGAAGTGCTTCTCTGTTGGCAACCCTAGCCTCCTCTTGAACACAATCTTCCCATACTACATCAAACTTCATACTTTCTTTTCTGGCACACATAGTTTGAATGAATGACTCCCAAGGTCTAGTGAGACCATTTAGAGCTGTCATCACAAGTTCATCTTCATCAAGAGTATCACCAATGGCATCTAGTTGTTCTTTGATTAGAGAGACTCTTGAGAAGTAGTCTTGAATGGATTCTCCTTTGTGCATCTTGGTACTTTTCAACTGAGTCCTTAGATTCATCTTCCTGTTGATGTTCTTTCCTTCATACATTCTTCCTAGGGCATCATACATTTCCTTTGGAGTCTTCTTGGAAGACACTTGGGGAATCAAGTGGTCTTTAATGGAATCAGCTATGATTCTCTTTGCCCTAATCAGGTCCTTCCTGTGTTTTTCTTTGGCTTCATCATCTTCTGGTTCTGCAACTTCCTCCTTGACATAATGAGCAAGATCATTCTCCTCAAGAATGAGACCAATTCTGTATTTCCATGCCCGGAAATTCTCTATGCCTTCTAGCTTGTCTTCAAGCTTAGTATTTGGAGCCATCTTCTCTTGGGGGAGTCCAAGAGACAGAGCAGACTTACCTGGGAAGTTACTTTTCACTTTTCCGGAATCTGGAACAGAATTTTATTGCACTTTTGGTAGAATTAGGGTTTGACTTTCCCGGAGTTCTATCCAACCAAAAAGTTCGATCTATAGCTCAAAAGAATGCTCTTGAGAAGATCTATCCAGCCATGTAATCAGAAATCAAAAATTACAACTTTTTTCTGAAACCAAAATCTGACGTATCGCACTTTTGGTAGAATTAGGGTTTGACTTTCCCGAAGTTCTACCCAACCAAAAAGTTCGATCTATGGCTCAAAAGAAAGGTATTGATGAGAGCTATCCAGCCATGCAACCAAAAATCAAAAATACCAACTTTGGGCTGAAAACCCTAACTTCACCAAAGAGAGAGAAAGAGGTATTCTTACCTTGTGAAAGATGTCCTATTCAGTCTAGCTCTGATACCATGTTAAGTTTAAACCAAATAGACAAACAAGATCTCTGAAAGAAACACAATCACAAGATAGACACACAATATACCCTGGGAAACCCTCATGGGGTAGAAAACCCAGCAAAGCTTTCCTCAATAAGATGATCAACCAAAATACAAGATGTGCTCCTTCTCCTTGACTCCTTAGCAGATCTCCTCAACTAGTGCGCACTCTTCCACAAGTGAGTGAATGATCTAATGAGGAGTTCACCTCCTCTATTTATACTTGACTCCCAACTGACTAAAAGACTAATGGGGCCGACCTCACCTGGAGAAGTCTAATAACCCCTAAAATATAACTTCCGGGCCGACC
This sequence comes from Larix kaempferi, assembly GCA_027924585.1. Lineage (NCBI taxonomy): Eukaryota > Viridiplantae > Streptophyta > Pinopsida > Pinales > Pinaceae > Larix > Larix kaempferi. The sequence continues at coordinate 11,748,391 of BSBM01000011.1, forward strand.
CACACATGGTGGGTCTAATAACCCTAGTTAATACAAACCCCTGGAGGAATAAACATCTCCAGATACATGATAGGGTTACCTCGGAGGAATGAACCATCTCCGGAATAATAAAGTACAAATATAATATTCTTTGAAGTTACAATATTCAACATACATCAATGTCTCCTATCCGATGGATTCTTCAAGTGTTCGACGGCAAGACCACTTATTCGCACTTGCTTGAATGTACTAGGTACCTTGGGTTCCATTTTCATTATTGGTGGACACCCTCGCGTTTGTTAACGGTATACATCAATGACCAGTAATCAAACGATACCTTCCATGTTCGACTGTCAACTCATTTATTCGCATGGATAGGTTTGTACCTTGGGTTGTTTTTGGATGAAGACCTTGGGATCCTCGATAGCATCACCTTATTTATGTTATCACCCAAGTTGCGCAAGACTGAGCCACAATATTTTTTGGCTCTTGATGAGACATAGATCCAGCTTGTTCTCTATGGCTATGTTCTCCAGTTTTGACATAGATCCACCTTGTATTTATGTGGCTATGTTTCGACTTATGTTCCTCATGGATCCACGCTTGTATTTTAGTGGCCATGATATATGCATCAGTATTTTGGATCATTATTGTATCCTCTTGGAGATCATGTTCCACCATTTGAACATGGACGGTTACCCCATGGATAAGTTTGTCTGACTTTGCCTTTGCTTTCAGGTACTTCATTTGAGCCTATGATTCTTGGTTTCTCCGTTCCTCCACGATTCAACTCTTTTTTATTTATAATGTATTTCGGCCATCGTTTCCCGTACTCCCTCTGACCTCATACATTAGGGGGCATCTGTTATAGCTTGAAATGACACCTCTCCGTCCGTGACGACACTTGCTTCCCTTGGTCGCATGACGACACTTCTTGAGATCAAGTTCAGTCACACAACAGGACATTTGTGGATGGAGGAGTCATTTGGGACACTAAAAATGGTTGAAATTACCTCATTCTTGACCCATTTGATGTATATGACCCTTAGGAACATTTTTCCAGACCAAACCATCTCCTGAAAATGAGCAGAAAAGCCTGTTTTTGGCCATTTTTCAATATGAGCGCGACTCTACTGTGGACATAGTAGCGCCCATTGCCATATGTACGCGACTTTGTCTCATTTAAAGTAGCGCCCATTGCCATATGTACGCGACTTTGTATACTGTAGAGTAGGGTACACTCTTGTTTTGGTCAAAATCTCGAAATTCGAGTAAGTTAAGTTGGTTGGGAAACCTCTTGAGCGGTTGTAACTTCTTTTCCTCTTCCTCATTGACTATATAAGGAGGGTAGAAGGGTCATGTGAGGAGAGCAAGCCCAATTGCAAAGTTATGCTGGAGGAATGGAGACCTTCATCCCCCTCTCTTGTGCTTCAGTTTTGGTAAACCCTAGTACAATTGCTTAGAGGCTGGGATCCTTGGAGAACGGAAGCAGGAGATCTTGAATCTAGGTTTCGTGAAGTGCCAAGCTTGAAGGAAGGTATAATTGTATGTACTTGCTTTCATTCATCAATAAAGATCAGACGTTCTTCTCTTTCCAAATATGACCTATTAATGTGTCTTAAGATTTGATCACTGTTTGATTATAGTTTGATGTCTCTTTCTATTATGAATATCAGTATTATATATGTAGTCAAATGTATTTGAGAAAGGTATCAAGTTGTTTTGCAGGTCTGGGCATTGCGACATTGGATAAGCATTGAAGAGCGAGGGAAGCAAAGCTAGGATCAACCTTCTGAATGAGGTGCCTACATCTCTAAACCCTAATCTCTTCATTTATTTGTTGTACTTGCAGAATGCTTGTAAGTCTATCTTTATCACCGTAAGTTGGTAGTTTCTCCCCTGAACTATAGGTTACGAGCAGTCTTCCACCTTTCCTTCGAGCTCGTTAAAAACAGTAAGGAGGCTACGAGCATTCTTCTGCCTTCACTTCGAGCTCGTTAAAAACAGTAAGTAGGTTACGAGCATTTTTTTTCCTTCACTTCGAGCTCGTTAAAAACAGTAAGTAGGTTACGAGCATTCTTTTGCCTTCACTTCGAGCTCGTTAAAAACAGTAAGTAGGTTTTGAGCATTCTTCTTTTACTTCGAGCTCGTTAAAAACAGTAAGTAAGTTACGAGCAGTCTTCCACCTTTCCTTCGAGCTCGTTAAAAAACAGTAAGGAGGCTACGAGCATTTCTTCCACCTTTCCTTCGAGCTCGTTAAAAACAGGAAGGAAGTTATGAGCATTTTCCTCTCTCCTTTGAGCTCGTTAAAAACAGTAAGGAGGTCATGAGTTTACTTTTCCGGACTAGTTAAACCTTTACGGAAAAGATCCCTATGGAGTTCTTTTAAGCCCTTTTCAGACTCCTTAAATAGGAAAAGTTTGCCGAGCATAGTTGTCTTTTCGGGCTCATTAAAATAACTGAACCGACATCCACTTAGGTATAGAATTACCCCTTTTCCGGGCCTTGGTGGATAATTTACGGAAAAGGTATACTCTAGGTATACTCTTGTATGCGCTAGAAGAGTTTTTCTTCCATCATTTTACACTTTTTCGGGGAAGGAGACTAACTTTACGAAAAAGGACCTTTGGAGTCGTCTTTAGGGTTTTCAGACTCTCGAAATGTGAAAACACCAAGCGAGCACATACCAATCCGGGCTCGATATAAAATCCACGGATAAGTGTATAGAGGACTGTTTAAGTTTTTCAACTCTATAAGCAAGAAAACACCGCCGAGCACAGACCAATCCGGGCTCGATATAAAATCCACGGATAGGTGTATGGAGTTTTCTTCTAGGTTTTTCAGACTCCTTAAATATGAAAATACCGTCGAGCATGCTTTAGTTCTTTGTCAAGCTCGTTAAAAAATGACAAAGGAAAGGGAAGGGAAGAATGTTAAAATATCTTTCAATATGATGGCAGCAAGTCAACTATCTCCTTGAACAAAGCACCTGTTTTGAGTCTATCAAACAAGTTGGGTTCTAGCATTGGCCTTAGGGTAAACTTGATCTTAGAGTTCCTACTCCTCTGTTTGGTTAGTCTTCCAATCATTTGGAGAATCTGTTAATGTCTCCTACATTGCAGATATGTATCGTGGTCTCTTTGTGTTCAAAGCTGCCTAAGTCACTCTTGTGTCGTGCTCACTGTTCAAGGATACAACCTGTGTCGGCCATTCTGCAGTTGCCTTGACCTCATGTGTCGGCCATTCCTTGGTGTCAGTATGTTTCATCCTGTGTTCCGTCCTACTCCAAATAAGCTCATACCTTTTGAGTGTCCCTCGTGTTGGATGATGGAGGATGCATTAAGGCCTCCCTTCCAACGGACTTCTTCCCATCGACTTCAGCTCATTGTGCTCTGGGAATGAAGTTTAGAGTTTCGGTTAGTACCTTGGGGATTGCAGTCATTAGTGGCAGTTTCCCTCGCTATTGGATAGATGGGAATACATCAATGTCTCCTATCCGATGGATTCTTCAAGTGTTCGACGGCAAGACCACTTATTCGCACTTGCTTGAATGTACTAGGTACCTTGGGTTCCATTTTCATTATTGGTGGACACCCTCGCGTTTGTTAACGGTATACATCAATGACCAGTAATCAAACGATACCTTCCATGTTCGACTGTCAACTCATTTATTCGCATGGATAGGTTTGTACCTTGGGTTGTTTTTGGATGAAGACCTTGGGATCCTCGATAGCATCACCTTATTTATGTTATCACCCAAGTTGCGCAAGACTGAGCCACAATATTTTTTGGCTCTTGATGAGACATAGATCCAGCTTGTTCTCTATGGCTATGTTCTCCAGTTTTGACATAGATCCACCTTGTATTTATGTGGCTATGTTTCGACTTATGTTCCTCATGGATCCACGCTTGTATTTTAGTGGCCATGATATATGCATCAGTATTTTGGATCATTATTGTATCCTCTTGGAGATCATGTTCCACCATTTGAACATGGACGGTTACCCCATGGATAAGTTTGTCTGACTTTGCCTTTGCTTTCAGGTACTTCATTTGAGCCTATGATTCTTGGTTTCTCCGTTCCTCCACGATTCAACTCTTTTTTATTTATAATGTATTTCGGCCATCGTTTCCCGTACTCCCTCTGACCTCATACATTAGGGGGCATCTGTTATAGCTTGAAATGACACCTCTCCGTCCGTGACGACACTTGCTTCCCTTGGTCGCATGACGACACTTCTTGAGATCAAGTTCAGTCACACAACAGGACATTTGTGGATGGAGGAGTCATTTGGGACACTAAAAATGGTTGAAATTACCTCATTCTTGACCCATTTGATGTATATGACCCTTAGGAACATTTTTCCAGACCAAACCATCTCCTGAAAATGAGCAGAAAAGCCTGTTTTTGGCCATTTTTCAATATGAGCGCGACTCTACTGTGGACATAGTAGCGCCCATTGCCATATGTACGCGACTTTGTCTCATTTAAAGTAGCGCCCATTGCCATATGTACGCGACTTTGTATACTGTAGAGTAGGGTACACTCTTGTTTTGGTCAAAATCTCAAAATTCGAGTAAGTTAAGTTGGTTGGGAAACCTCTTGAGCGGTTGTAACTTCTTTTCCTCTTCCTCATTGACTATATAAGGAGGGTAGAAGGGTCATGTGAGGAGAGCAAGCCCAATTGCAAAGTTATGCTGGAGGAATGGAGACCTTCATCCCCCTCTCTTGTGCTTCAGTTTTGGTAAACCCTAGTACAATTGCTTAGAGGCTGGGATCCTTGGAGAACGGAAGCAGGAGATCTTGAATCTAGGTTTCGTGAAGTGCCAAGCTTGAAGGAAGGTATAATTGTATGTACTTGCTTTCATTCATCAATAAAGATCAGAAGTTCTTCTCTTTCCAAATATGACCTATTAATGTGTCTTAAGATTTGATCACTGTTTGATTATAGTTTGATGTCTCTTTCTATTATGAATATCAGTATTATATATGTAGTCAAATGTATTTGAGAAAGGTATCAAGTTGTTTTGCAGGTCTGGGCATTGCGACATTGGATAAGCATTGAAGAGCGAGGGAAGCAAAGCTAGGATCAACCTTCTGAATGAGGTGCCTACATCTCTAAACCCTAATCTCTTCATTTATTTGTTGTACTTGCAGAATGCTTGTAAGTCTATCTTTATCACCGTAAGTTGGTAGTTTCTCCCCTGAACTATAGGTTACGAGCAGTCTTCCACCTTTCCTTCGAGCTCGTTAAAAACAGTAAGGAGGCTACGAGCATTCTTCTGCCTTCACTTCGAGCTCGTTAAAAACAGTAAGTAGGTTACGAGCATTCTTTTTCCTTCACTTCGAGCTCGTTAAAAACAGTAAGTAGGTTACGAGCATTCTTTTGCCTTCACTTCGAGCTCGTTAAAAACAGTAAGTAGGTTTTGAGCATTCTTCTTTTACTTCGAGCTCGTTAAAAACAGTAAGTAAGTTACGAGCAGTCTTCCACCTTTCCTTCGAGCTCGTTAAAAAACAGTAAGGAGGCTACGAGCATTTCTTCCACCTTTCCTTCGAGCTCGTTAAAAACAGGAAGGAAGTTATGAGCATTTTCCTCTCTCCTTTGAGCTCGTTAAAAACAGTAAGGAGGTCATGAGTTTACTTTTCCGGACTCGTTAAACCTTTACGGAAAAGATCCCTATGGAGTTCTTTTAAGCCCTTTTCAGACTCCTTAAATAGGAAAAGTTTGCCGAGCATAGTTGTCTTTTCGGGCTCGTTAAAATAACTGAACCGACATCCACTTAGGTATAGAATTACCCCTTTTCCGGGCCTTGGTGGATAATTTACGGAAAAGGTATACTCTAGGTATACTCTTGTATGCGCTAGAAGAGTTTTTCTTCCATCATTTTACACTTTTTCGGGGAAGGAGACTAACTTTACGAAAAAGGACCTTTGGAGTCGTCTTTAGGGTTTTCAGACTCTCGAAATGTGAAAACACCAAGCGAGCACATACCAATCCGGGCTCGATATAAAATCCACGGATAAGTGTATAGAGGACTGTTTAAGTTTTTCAACTCTATAAGCAAGAAAACACCGCCGAGCACAGACCAATCCGGGCTCGATATAAAATCCACGGATAGGTGTATGGAGTTTTCTTCTAGGTTTTTCAGACTCCTTAAATATGAAAATACCGTCGAGCATGCTTTAGTTCTTTGTCAAGCTCGTTAAAAAATGACAAAGGAAAGGGAAGGGAAGAATGTTAAAATATCTTTCAATATGATGGCAGCAAGTCAACTATCTCCTTGAACAAAGCACCTGTTTTGAGTCTATCAAACAAGTTGGGTTCTAGCATTGGCCTTAGGGTAAACTTGATCTTAGAGTTCCTACTCCTCTATTTGGTTAGTCTTCCAATCATTTGGAGAATCTGTTAATGTCTCCTACATTGCAGATATGTATCGTGGTCTCTTTGTGTTCAAAGCTGCCTAAGTCACTCTTGTGTCGTGCTCACTGTTCAAGGATACAACCTGTGTCGGCCATTCTGCAGTTGCCTTGACCTCATGTGTCGGCCATTCCTTGGTGTCAGTATGTTTCATCATGTGTTCCGTCCTACTCCAAATAAGCTCATACCTTTTGAGTGTCCCTCGTGTTGGATGATGGAGGATGCATTAAGGCCTCCCTTCCAACGGACTTCTTCCCATCGACTTCAGCTCATTGTGCTCTGGGAATGAAGTTTAGAGTTTCGGTTAGTACCTTGGGGATTGCAGTCATTAGTGGCAGTTTCCCTCGCTATTGGATAGATGGGAATACATCAATGTCTCCTATCCGATGGATTCTTCAAGTGTTCGACGGCAAGACCACTTATTCGCACTTGCTTGAATGTACTAGGTACCTTGGGTTCCATTTTCATTATTGGTGGACACCCTCGCGTTTGTTAACGGTATACATCAATGACCAGTAATCAAACGATACCTTCCATGTTCGACTGTCAACTCATTTATTCGCATGGATAGGTTTGTACCTTGGGTTGTTTTTGGATGAAGACCTTGGGATCCTCGATAGCATCACCTTATTTATGTTATCACCCAAGTTGCGCAAGACTGAGCCACAATATTTTTTGGCTCTTGATGAGACATAGATCCAGCTTGTTCTCTATGGCTATGTTCTCCAGTTTTGACATAGATCCACCTTGTATTTATGTGGCTATGTTTCGACTTATGTTCCTCATGGATCCACGCTTGTATTTTAGTGGCCATGATATATGCATCAGTATTTTGGATCATTATTGTATCCTCTTGGAGATCATGTTCCACCATTTGAACATGGACGGTTACCCCATGGATAAGTTTGTCTGACTTTGCCTTTGCTTTCAGGTACTTCATTTGAGCCTATGATTCTTGGTTTCTCCGTTCCTCCATGATTCAACTCTTTTTTATTTATAATGTATTTCGGCCATCGTTTCCCGTACTCCCTCTGACCTCATACATTAGGGGGCATCTGTTATAGCTTGAAATGACACCTCTCCGTCCGTGACGACACTTGCTTCCCTTGGTCGCATGACGACACTTCTTGAGATCAAGTTCAGTCACACAACAGGACATTTGTGGATGGAGGAGTCATTTGGGACACTAAAAATGGTTGAAATTACCTCATTCTTGACCCATTTGATGTATATGACCCTTAGGAACATTTTTCCAGACCAAACCATCTCCTGAAAATGAGCAGAAAAGCCTGTTTTTGGCCATTTTTCAATATGAGCGCGACTCTACTGTGGACATAGTAGCGCCCATTGCCATATGTACGCGACTTTGTCTCATTTAAAGTAGCGCCCATTGCCATATGTACGCGACTTTGTATACTGTAGAGTAGGGTACACTCTTGTTTTGGTCAAAATCTCGAAATTCGAGTAAGTTAAGTTGGTTGGGAAACCTCTTGAGCGGTTGTAACTTCTTTTCCTCTTCCTCATTGACTATATAAGGAGGGTAGAAGGGTCATGTGAGGAGAGCAAGCCCAATTGCAAAGTTATGCTGGAGGAATGGAGACCTTCATCCCCCTCTCTTGTGCTTCAGTTTTGGTAAACCCTAGTACAATTGCTTAGAGGCTGGGATCCTTGGAGAACGGAAGCAGGAGATCTTGAATCTAGGTTTCGTGAAGTGCCAAGCTTGAAGGAAGGTATAATTGTATGTACTTGCTTTCATTCATCAATAAAGATCAGACGTTCTTCTCTTTCCAAATATGACCTATTAATGTGTCTTAAGATTTGATCACTGTTTGATTATAGTTTGATGTCTCTTTCTATTATGAATATCAGTATTATATATGTAGTCAAATGTATTTGAGAAAGGTATCAAGTTGTTTTGCAGGTCTGGGCATTGCGACATTGGATAAGCATTGAAGAGCGAGGGAAGCAAAGCTAGGATCAACCTTCTGAATGAGGTGCCTACATCTCTAAACCCTAATCTCTTCATTTATTTGTTGTACTTGCAGAATGCTTGTAAGTCTATCTTTATCACCGTAAGTTGGTAGTTTCTCCCCTGAACTATAGGTTACGAGCAGTCTTCCACCTTTCCTTCGAGCTCGTTAAAAACAGTAAGGAGGCTACGAGCATTCTTCTGCCTTCACTTCGAGCTCGTTAAAAACAGTAAGTAGGTTACGAGCATTCTTTTTCCTTCACTTCGAGCTCGTTAAAAACAGTAAGTAGGTTACGAGCATTCTTTTGCCTTCACTTCGAGCTCGTTAAAAACAGTAAGTAGGTTTTGAGCATTCTTCTTTTACTTCGAGCTCGTTAAAAACAGTAAGTAAGTTACGAGCAGTCTTCCACCTTTCCTTCGAGCTCGTTAAAAAATAGTAAGGAGGCTACGAGCATTTCTTCCACCTTTCCTTCGAGCTCGTTAAAAACAGGAAGGAAGTTATGAGCATTTTCCTCTCTCCTTTGAGCTCGTTAAAAACAGTAAGGAGGTCATGAGTTTAATTTTCCGGACTCGTTAAACCTTTACGGAAAAGATCCCTATGGAGTTCTTTTAAGCCCTTTTCAGACTCCTTAAATAGGAAAAGTTTGCCGAGCATAGTTGTCTTTTCGGGCTCGTTAAAATAACTGAACCGACATCCACTTAGGTATAGAATTACCCCTTTTCCGGGCCTTGGTGGATAATTTACGGAAAAGGTATACTCTAGGTATACTCTTGTATGCGCTAGAAGAGTTTTTCTTCCATCATTTTACACTTTTTCGGGGAAGGAGACTAACTTTACGAAAAAGGACCTTTGGAGTCGTCTTTAGGGTTTTCAGACTCTCGAAATGTGAAAACACCAAGCGAGCACATACCAATCCGGGCTCGATATAAAATCCACGGATAAGTGTATAGAGGACTGTTTAAGTTTTTCAACTCTATAAGCAAGAAAACACCGCCGAGCACAGACCAATCCGGGCTCGATATAAAATCCACGGATAGGTGTATGGAGTTTTCTTCTAGGTTTTTCAGACTCCTTAAATATGAAAATACCGTCGAGCATGCTTTAGTTCTTTGTCAAGCTCGTTAAAAAATGACAAAGGAAAGGGAAGGGAAGAATGTTAAAATATCTTTCAATATGATGGCAGCAAGTCAACTATCTCCTTGAACAAAGCACTTGTTTTGAGTCTATCAAACAAGTTGGGTTCTAGCATTGGCCTTAGGGTAAACTTGATCTTAGAGTTCCTACTCCTCTGTTTGGTTAGTCTTCCAATCATTTGGAGAATCTGTTAATGTCTCCTACATTGCAGATATGTATCGTGGTCTCTTTGTGTTCAAAGCTGCCTAAGTCACTCTTGTGTCGTGCTCACTGTTCAAGGATACAACCTGTGTCGGCCATTCTGCAGTTGCCTTGACCTCATGTGTCGGCCATTCCTTGGTGTCAGTATGTTTCATCCTGTGTTCCGTCCTACTCCAAATAAGCTCATACCTTTTGAGTGTCCCTCGTGTTGGATGATGGAGGATGCATTAAGGCCTCCCTTCCAACGGACTTCTTCCCATCGACTTCAGCTCATTGTGCTCTGGGAATGAAGTTTAGAGTTTCGGTTAGTACCTTGGGGATTGCAGTCATTAGTGGCAGTTTCCCTCGCTATTGGATAGATGGGAATACATCAATGTCTCCTATCCGATGGATTCTTCAAGTGTTCGACGGCAAGACCACTTATTCGCACTTGCTTGAATGTACTAGGTACCTTGGGTTCCATTTTCATTATTGGTGGACACCCTCGCGTTTGTTAACGGTATACATCAATGACCAGTAATCAAACGATACCTTCCATGTTCGACTGTCAACTCATTTATTCGCATGGATAGGTTTGTACCTTGGGTTGTTTTTGGATGAAGACCTTGGGATCCTCGATAGCATCACCTTATTTATGTTATCACCCAAGTTGCGCAAGACTGAGCCACAATATTTTTTGGCTCTTGATGAGACATAGATCCAGCTTGTTCTCTATGGCTATGTTCTCCAGTTTTGACATAGATCCACCTTGTATTTATGTGGCTATGTTTCGACTTATGTTCCTCATGGATCCACGCTTGTATTTTAGTGGCCATGATATATGCATCAGTATTTTGGATCATTATTGTATCCTCTTGGAGATCATGTTCCACCATTTGAACATGGACGGTTACCCCATGGATAAGTTTGTCTGACTTTGCCTTTGCTTTCAGGTACTTCATTTGAGCCTATGATTCTTGGTTTCTCCGTTCCTCCACGATTCAACTCTTTTTTATTTATAATGTATTTCGGCCATCGTTTCCCGTACTCCCTCTGACCTCATACATTAGGGGGCATCTGTTATAGCTTGAAATGACACCTCTCCGTCCGTGACGACACTTGCTTCCCTTGGTCGCATGACGACACTTCTTGAGATCAAGTTCAGTCACACAACAGGACATTTGTGGATGGAGGAGTCATTTGGGACACTAAAAATGGTTGAAATTACCTCATTCTTGACCCATTTGATGTATATGACCCTTAGGAACATTTTTCCAGACCAAACCATCTCCTGAAAATGAGCAGAAAAGCCTGTTTTTGGCCATTTTTCAATATGAGCGCGACTCTACTGTGGACATAGTAGCGCCCATTGCCATATGTACGCGACTTTGTCTCATTTAAAGTAGCGCCCATTGCCATATGTACGCGACTTTGTATACTGTAGAGTAGGGTACACTCTTGTTTTGGTCAAAATCTCGAAATTCGAGTAAGTTAAGTTGGTTGGGAAACCTCTTGAGCGGTTGTAACTTCTTTTCCTCTTCCTCATTGACTATATAAGGAGGGTAGAAGGGTCATGTGAGGAGAGCAAGCCCAATTGCAAAGTTATGCTGGAGGAATGGAGACCTTCATCCCCCTCTCTTGTGCTTCAGTTTTGGTAAACCCTAGTACAATTGCTTAGAGGCTGGGATCCTTGGAGAACGGAAGCAGGAGATCTTGAATCTAGGTTTCGTGAAGTGCCAAGCTTGAAGGAAGGTATAATTGTATGTACTTGCTTTCATTCATCAATAAAGATCAGACGTTCTTCTCTTTCCAAATATGACCTATTAATGTGTCTTAAGATTTGATCACTGTTTGATTATAGTTTGATGTCTCTTTCTATTATGAATATCAGTATTATATATGTAGTCAAATGTATTTGAGAAAGGTATCAAGTTGTTTTGCAGGTCTGGGCATTGCGACATTGGATAAGCATTGAAGAGCGAGGGAAGCAAAGCTAGGATCAACCTTCTGAATGAGGTGCCTACATCTCTAAACCCTAATCTCTTCATTTATTTGTTGTACTTGCAGAATGCTTGTAAGTCTATCTTTATCACCGTAAGTTGGTAGTTTCTCCCCTGAACTATAGGTTACGAGCAGTCTTCCACCTTTCCTTCGAGCTCGTTAAAAACAGTAAGGAGGCTACGAGCATTCTTCTGCCTTCACTTCGAGCTCGTTAAAAACAGTAAGTAGGTTACGAGCATTCTTTTTCCTTCACTTCGAGCTCGTTAAAAACAGTAAGTAGGTTACGAGCATTCTTTTGCCTTCACTTCGAGCTCGTTAAAAACAGTAAGTAGGTTTTGAGCATTCTTCTTTTACTTCGAGCTCGTTAAAAACAGTAAGTAAGTTACGAGCAGTCTTCCACCTTTCCTTCGAGCTCGTTAAAAAACAGTAAGGAGGCTACGAGCATTTCTTCCACCTTTCCTTCGAGCTCGTTAAAAACAGGAAGGAAGTTATGAGCATTTTCCTCTCTCCTTTGAGCTCGTTAAAAACAGTAAGGAGGTCATGAGTTTACTTTTCCGGACTCGTTAAACCTTTACGGAAAAGATCCCTATGGAGTTCTTTTAAGCCCTTTTCAGACTCCTTAAATAGGAAAAGTTTGCCGAGCATAGTTGTCTTTTCGGGCTCGTTAAAATAACTGAACCGACATCCACTTAGGTATAGAATTACCCCTTTTCCGGGCCTTGGTGGATAATTTACGGAAAAGGTATACTCTAGGTATACTCTTGTATGCGCTAGAAGAGTTTTTCTTCCATCATTTTACACTTTTTCGTGGAAGGAGACTAACTTTACGAAAAAGGACCTTTGGAGTCGTCTTTAGGGTTTTCAGACTCTCGAAATGTGAAAACACCAAGCGAGCACATACCAATCCGGGCTCGATATAAAATCCACGGATAAGTGTATAGAGGACTGTTTAAGTTTTTCAACTCTATAAGCAAGAAAACACCGCCGAGCACAGACCAATCCGGGCTCGATATAAAATCCACGGATAGGTGTATGGAGTTTTCTTCTAGGTTTTTCAGACTCCTTAAATATGAAAATACCGTCGAGCATGCTTTAGTTCTTTGTCAAGCTCGTTAAAAAATGACAAAGGAAAGGGAAGGGAAGAATGTTAAAATATCTTTCAATATGATGGCAGCAAGTCAACTATCTCCTTGAACAAAGCACCTGTTTTGAGTCTATCAAACAAGTTGGGTTCTAGCATTGGCCTTAGGGTAAACTTGATCTTAGAGTTCCTACTCCTCTGTTTGGTTAGTCTTCCAATCATTTGGAGAATCTGTTAATGTCTCCTACATTGCAGATATGTATCGTGGTCTCTTTGTGTTCAAAGCTGCCTAAGTCACTCTTGTGTCGTGCTCACTGTTCAAGGATACAACCTGTGTCGGCCATTCTGCAGTTGCCTTGACCTCATGTGTCGGCCATTCCTTGGTGTCAGTATGTTTCATCCTGTGTTCCGTCCTACTCCAAATAAGCTCATACCTTTTGAGTGTCCCTCGTGTTGGATGATGGAGGATGCATTAAGGCCTCCCTTCCAACGGACTTCTTCCCATCGACTTCAGCTCATTGTGCTCTGGGAATGAAGTTTAGAGTTTCGGTTAGTACCTTGGGGATTGCAGTCATTAGTGGCAGTTTCCCTCGCTATTGGATAGATGGGAATACATCAATGTCTCCTATCCGATGGATTCTTCAAGTGTTCGACGGCAAGACCACTTATTCGCACTTGCTTGAATGTACTAGGTACCTTGGGTTCCATTTTCATTATTGGTGGACACCCTCGCGTTTGTTAACGGTATACATCAATGACCAGTAATCAAACGATACCTTCCATGTTCGACTGTCAACTCATTTATTCGCATGGATAGGTTTGTACCTTGGGTTGTTTTTGGATGAAGACCTTGGGATCCTCGATAGCATCACCTTATTTATGTTATCACCCAAGTTGCGCAAGACTGAGCCACAATATTTTTTGGCTCTTGATGAGACATAGATCCAGCTTGTTCTCTATGGCTATGTTCTCCAGTTTTGACATAGATCCACCTTGTATTTATGTGGCTATGTTTCGACTTATGTTCCTCATGGATCCACGCTTGTATTTTAGTGGCCATGATATATGCATCAGTATTTTGGATCATTATTGTATCCTCTTGGAGATCATGTTCCACCATTTGAACATGGACGGTTACCCCATGGATAAGTTTGTCTGACTTTGCCTTTGCTTTCAGGTACTTCATTTGAGCCTATGATTCTTGGTTTCTCCGTTCCTCCACGATTCAACTCTTTTTTATTTATAATGTATTTCGGCCATCGTTTCCCGTACTCCCTCTGACCTCATACATTAGGGGGCATCTGTTATAGCTTGAAATGACACCTCTCCGTCCGTGACGACACTTGCTTCCCTTGGTCGCATGACGACACTTCTTGAGATCAAGTTCAGTCACACAACAGGACATTTGTGGATGGAGGAGTCATTTGGGACACTAAAAATGGTTGAAATTACCTCATTCTTGACCCATTTGATGTATATGACCCTTAGGAACATTTTTCCAGACCAAACCATCTCCTGAAAATGAGCAGAAAAGCCTGTTTTTGGCCATTTTTCAATATGAGCGCGACTCTACTGTGGACATAGTAGCGCCCATTGCCATATGTACGCGACTTTGTCTCATTTAAAGTGGCGCCCATTGCCATATGTACGCGACTTTGTATACTGTAGAGTAGGGTACACTCTTGTTTTGGTCAAAATCTCGAAATTCGAGTAAGTTAAGTTGGTTGGGAAACCTCTTGAGCGGTTGTAACTTCTTTTCCTCTTCCTCATTGACTATATAAGGAGGGTAGAAGGGTCATGTGAGGAGAGCAAGCCCAATTGCAAAGTTATGCTGGAGGAATGGAGACCTTCATCCCCCTCTCTTGTGCTTCAGTTTTGGTAAACCCTAGTACAATTGCTTAGAGGCTGGGATCCTTGGAGAACGGAAGCAGGAGATCTTGAATCTAGGTTTCGTGAAGTGCCAAGCTTGAAGGAAGGTATAATTGTATGTACTTGCTTTCATTCATCAATAAAGATCAGACGTTCTTCTCTTTCCAAATATGACCTATTAATGTGTCTTAAGATTTGATCACTGTTTGATTATAGTTTGATGTCTCTTTCTATTATGAATATCAGTATTATATATGTAGTCAAATGTATTTGAGAAAGGTATCAAGTTGTTTTGCAGGTCTGGGCATTGCGACATTGGATAAGCATTGAAGAGCGAGGGAAGCAAAGCTAGGATCAACCTTCTGAATGAGGTGCCTACATCTCTAAACCCTAATCTCTTCATTTATTTGTTGTACTTGCAGAATGCTTGTAAGTCTATCTTTATCACCGTAAGTTGGTAGTTTCTCCCCTGAACTATAGGTTACGAGCAGTCTTCCACCTTTCCTTCGAGCTCGTTAAAAACAGTAAGGAGGCTACGAGCATTCTTCTGCCTTCACTTCGAGCTCGTTAAAAACAGTAAGTAGGTTACGAGCATTCTTTTTCCTTCACTTCGAGCTCGTTAAAAACAGTAAGTAGGTTACGAGCATTCTTTTGCCTTCACTTCGAGCTCGTTAAAAACAGTAAGTAGGTTTTGAGCATTCTTCTTTTACTTCGAGCTCGTTAAAAACAGTAAGTAAGTTACGAGCAGTCTTCCACCTTTCCTTCGAGCTCGTTAAAAAACAGTAAGGAGGCTACGAGCATTTCTTCCACCTTTCCTTCGAGCTCGTTAAAAACAGGAAGGAAGTTATGAGCATTTTCCTCTCTCCTTTGAGCTCGTTAAAAACAGTAAGGAGGTCATGAGTTTACTTTTCCGGACTCGTTAAACCTTTACGGAAAAGATCCCTATGGAGTTCTTTTAAGCCCTTTTCAGACTCCTTAAATAGGAAAAGTTTGCCGAGCATAGTTGTCTTTTCGGGCTCGTTAAAATAACTGAACCGACATCCACTTAGGTATAGAATTACCCCTTTTCCGGGCCTTGGTGGATAATTTACGGAAAAGGTATACTCTAGGTATACTCTTGTATGCGCTAGAAGAGTTTTTCTTCCATCATTTTACACTTTTTCGGGGAAGGAGACTAACTTTACGAAAAAGGACCTTTGGAGTCGTCTTTAGGGTTTTCAGACTCTCGAAATGTGAAAACACCAAGCGAGCACATACCAATCCGGGCTCGATATAAAATCCACGGATAAGTGTATAGAGGACTGTTTAAGTTTTTCAACTCTATAAGCAAGAAAACACCGCCGAGCACAGACCAATCCGGGCTCGATATAAAATCCACGGATAGGTGTATGGAGTTTTCTTCTAGGTTTTTCAGACTCCTTAAATATGAAAATACCGTCGAGCATGCTTTAGTTCTTTGTCAAGCTCGTTAAAAAATGACAAAGGAAAGGGAAGGGAAGAATGTTAAAATATCTTTCAATATGATGGCAGCAAGTCAACTATCTCCTTGAACAAAGCACCTGTTTTGAGTCTATCAAACAAGTTGGGTTCTAGCATTGGCCTTAGGGTAAACTTGATCTTAGAGTTCCTACTCCTCTGTTTGGTTAGTCTTCCAATCATTTGGAGAATCTGTTAATGTCTCCTACATTGCAGATATGTATCGTGGTCTCTTTGTGTTCAAAGCTGCCTAAGTCACTCTTGTGTCGTGCTCACTGTTCAAGGATACAACCTGTGTCGGCCATTCTGCAGTTGCCTTGACCTCATGTGTCGGCCATTCCTTGGTGTCAGTATGTTTCATCCTGTGTTCCGTCCTACTCCAAATAAGCTCATACCTTTTGAGTGTCCCTCGTGTTGGATGATGGAGGATGCATTAAGGCCTCCCTTCCAACGGACTTCTTCCCATCGACTTCAGCTCATTGTGCTCTGGGAATGAAGTTTAGAGTTTCGGTTAGTACCTTGGGGATTGCAGTCATTAGTGGCAGTTTCCCTCGCTATTGGATAGATGGGAATACATCAATGTCTCCTATCCGATGGATTCTTCAAGTGTTCGACGGCAAGACCACTTATTCGCACTTGCTTGAATGTACTAGGTACCTTGGGTTCCATTTTCATTATTGGTGGACACCCTCGCGTTTGTTAACGGTATACATCAATGACCAGTAATCAAACGATACCTTCCATGTTCGACTGTCAACTCATTTATTCGCATGGATAGGTTTGTACCTTGGGTTGTTTTTGGATGAAGACCTTGGGATCCTCGATAGCATCACCTTATTTATGTTATCACCCAAGTTGCGCAAGACTGAGCCACAATATTTTTTGGCTCTTGATGAGACATAGATCCAGCTTGTTCTCTATGGCTATGTTCTCCAGTTTTGACATAGATCCACCTTGTATTTATGTGGCTATGTTTCGACTTATGTTCCTCATGGATCCACGCTTGTATTTTAGTGGCCATGATATATGCATCAGTATTTTGGATCATTATTGTATCCTCTTGGAGATCATGTTCCACCATTTGAACATGGACGGTTACCCCATGGATAAGTTTGTCTGACTTTGCCTTTGCTTTCAGGTACTTCATTTGAGCCTATGATTCTTGGTTTCTCCGTTCCTCCACGATTCAACTCTTTTTTATTTATAATGTATTTCGGCCATCGTTTCCCGTACTCCCTCTGACCTCATACATTAGGGGGCATCTGTTATAGCTTGAAATGACACCTCTCCGTCCGTGACGACACTTGCTTCCCTTGGTCGCATGACGACACTTCTTGAGATCAAGTTCAGTCACACAACAGGACATTTGTGGATGGAGGAGTCATTTGGGACACTAAAAATGGTTGAAATTACCTCATTCTTGACCCATTTGATGTATATGACCCTTAGGAACATTTTTCCAGACCAAACCATCTCCTGAAAATGAGCAGAAAAGCCTGTTTTTGGCCATTTTTCAATATGAGCGCGACTCTACTGTGGACATAGTAGCGCCCATTGCCATATGTACGCGACTTTGTCTCATTTAAAGTAGCGCCCATTGCCATATGTACGCGACTTTGTATACTGTAGAGTAGGGTACACTCTTGTTTTGGTCAAAATCTCGAAATTCGAGTAAGTTAAGTTGGTTGGGAAACCTCTTGAGCGGTTGTAACTTCTTTTCCTCTTCCTCATTGACTATATAAGGAGGGTAGAAGGGTCATGTGAGGAGAGCAAGCCCAATTGCAAAGTTATGCTGGAGGAATGGAGACCTTCATCCCCCTCTCTTGTGCTTCAGTTTTGGTAAACCCTAGTACAATTGCTTAGAGGCTGGGATCCTTGGAGAACGGAAGCAGGAGATCTTGAATCTAGGTTTCGTGAAGTGCCAAGCTTGAAGGAAGGTATAATTGTATGTACTTGCTTTCATTCATCAATAAAGATCAGACGTTCTTCTCTTTCCAAATATGACCTATTAATGTGTCTTAAGATTTGATCACTGTTTGATTATAGTTTGATGTCTCTTTCTATTATGAATATCAGTATTATATATGTAGTCAAATGTATTTGAGAAAGGTATCAAGTTGTTTTGCAGGTCTGGGCATTGCGACATTGGATAAGCATTGAAGAGCGAGGGAAGCAAAGCTAGGATCAACCTTCTGAATGAGGTGCCTACATCTCTAAACCCTAATCTCTTCATTTATTTGTTGTACTTGCAGAATGCTTGTAAGTCTATCTTTATCACCGTAAGTTGGTAGTTTCTCCCCTGAACTATAGGTTACGAGCAGTCTTCCACCTTTCCTTCGAGCTCGTTAAAAACAGTAAGGAGGCTACGAGCATTCTTCTGCCTTCACTTCGAGCTCGTTAAAAACAGTAAGTAGGTTACGAGCATTCTTTTTCCTTCACTTCGAGCTCGTTAAAAACAGTAAGTAGGTTACGAGCATTCTTTTGCCTTCACTTCGAGCTCGTTAAAAACAGTAAGTAGGTTTTGAGCATTCTTCTTTTACTTCGAGCTCGTTAAAAACAGTAAGTAAGTTACGAGCAATCTTCCACCTTTCCTTCGAGCTCGTTAAAAAACAGTAAGGAGGCTACGAGCATTTCTTCCACCTTTCCTTCGAGCTCGTTAAAAACAGGAAGGAAGTTATGAGCATTTTCCTCTCTCCTTTGAGCTCGTTAAAAACAGTAAGGAGGTCATGAGTTTACTTTTCCGGACTCGTTAAACCTTTACGGAAAAGATCCCTATGGAGTTCTTTTAAGCCCTTTTCAGACTCCTTAAATAGGAAAAGTTTGCCGAGCATAGTTGTCTTTTCGGGCTCGTTAAAATAACTGAACCGACATCCACTTAGGTATAGAATTACCCCTTTTCCGGGCCTTGGTGGATAATTTACGGAAAAGGTATACTCTAGGTATACTCTTGTATGCGCTAGAAGAGTTTTTCTTCCATCATTTTACACTTTTTCGGGGAAGGAGACTAACTTTACGAAAAAGGACCTTTGGAGTCGTCTTTAGGGTTTTCAGACTCTCGAAATGTGAAAACACCAAGCGAGCACATACCAATCCGGGCTCGATATAAAATCCACGGATAAGTGTATAGAGGACTGTTTAAGTTTTTCAACTCTATAAGCAAGAAAACACCGCCGAGCACAGACCAATCCGGGCTCGATATAAAATCCACGGATAGGTGTATGGAGTTTTCTTCTAGGTTTTTCAGACTCCTTAAATATGAAAATACCGTCGAGCATGCTTTAGTTCTTTGTCAAGCTCGTTAAAAAATGACAAAGGAAAGGGAAGGGAAGAATGTTAAAATATCTTTCAATATGATGGCAGCAAGTCAACTATCTCCTTGAACAAAGCACCTGTTTTGAGTCTATCAAACAAGTTGGGTTCTAGCATTGGCCTTAGGGTAAACTTGATCTTAGAGTTCCTACTCCTCTGTTTGGTTAGTCTTCCAATCATTTGGAGAATCTGTTAATGTCTCCTACATTGCAGATATGTATCGTGGTCTCTTTGTGTTCAAAGCTGCCTAAGTCACTCTTGTGTCGTGCTCACTGTTCAAGGATACAACCTGTGTCGGCCATTCTGCAGTTGCCTTGACCTCATGTGTCGGCCATTCCTTGGTGTCAGTATGTTTCATCCTGTGTTCCGTCCTACTCCAAATAAGCTCATACCTTTTGAGTGTCCCTCGTGTTGGATGATGGAGGATGCATTAAGGCCTCCCTTCCAACGGACTTCTTCCCATCAACTTCAGCTCATTGTGCTCTGGGAATGAAGTTTAGAGTTTCGGTTAGTACCTTGGGGATTGCAGTCATTAGTGGCAGTTTCCCTCGCTATTGGATAGATGGGAATACAGCAATGTCTCCTATCCGATGGATTCTTCAAGTGTTCGACGGCAAGACCACTTATTCGCACTTGCTTGAATGTACTAGGTACCTTGGGTTCCATTTTCATTATTGGTGGACACCCTCGCGTTTGTTAACGGTATACATCAATGACCAGTAATCAAACGATACCTTCCATGTTCGACTGTCAACTCATTTATTCGCATGGATAGGTTTGTACCTTGGGTTGTTTTTGGATGAAGACCTTGGGATCCTCGATAGCATCACCTTATTTATGTTATCACCCAAGTTGCGCAAGACTGAGCCACAATATTTTTTGGCTCTTGATGAGACATAGATCCAGCTTGTTCTCTATGGCTATGTTCTCCAGTTTTGACATAGATCCACCTTGTATTTATGTGGCTATGTTTCGACTTATGTTCCTCATGGATCCACGCTTGTATTTTAGTGGCCATGATATATGCATCAGTATTTTGGATCATTATTGTATCCTCTTGGAGATCATGTTCCACCATTTGAACATGGACGGTTACCCCATGGATAAGTTTGTCTGACTTTGCCTTTGCTTTCAGGTACTTCATTTGAGCCTATGATTCTTGGTTTCTCCGTTCCTCCACGATTCAACTCTTTTTTATTTATAATGTATTTCGGCCATCGTTTCCCGTACTCCCTCTGACCTCATACATTAGGGGGCATCTGTTATAGCTTGAAATGACACCTCTCCGTCCGTGACGACACTTGCTTCCCTTGGTCGCATGACGACACTTCTTGAGATCAAGTTCAGTCACACAACAGGACATTTGTGGATGGAGGAGTCATTTGGGACACTAAAAATGGTTGAAATTACCTCATTCTTGACCCATTTGATGTATATGACCCTTAGGAACATTTTTCCAGACCAAACCATCTCCTGAAAATGAGCAGAAAAGCCTGTTTTTGGCCATTTTTCAATATGAGCGCGACTCTACTGTGGACATAGTAGCGCCCATTGCCATATGTACGCGACTTTGTCTCATTTAAAGTAGCGCCCATTGCCATATGTACGCGACTTTGTATACTGTAGAGTAGGGTACACTCTTGTTTTGGTCAAAATCTCGAAATTCGAGTAAGTTAAGTTGGTTGGGAAACCTCTTGAGCGGTTGTAACTTCTTTTCCTCTTCCTCATTGACTATATAAGGAGGGTAGAAGGGTCATGTGAGGAGAGCAAGCCCAATTGCAAAGTTATGCTGGAGGAATGGAGACCTTCATCCCCCTCTCTTGTGCTTCAGTTTTGGTAAACCCTAGTACAATTGCTTAGAGGCTGGGATCCTTGGAGAACGGAAGCAGGAGATCTTGAATCTAGGTTTCGTGAAGTGCCAAGCTTGAAGGAAGGTATAATTGTATGTACTTGCTTTCATTCATCAATAAAGATCAGACGTTCTTCTCTTTCCAAATATGACCTATTAATGTGTCTTAAGATTTGATCACTGTTTGATTATAGTTTGATGTCTCTTTCTATTATGAATATCAGTATTATATATGTAGTCAAATGTATTTGAGAAAGGTATCAAGTTGTTTTGCATGTCTGGGCATTGCGACATTGGATAAGCATTGAAGAGCAAGGGAAGCAAAGCTAGGATCAACCTTCTGAATGAGGTGCCTACATCTCTAAACCCTAATCTCTTCATTTATTTGTTGTACTTGCAGAATGCTTGTAAGTCTATCTTTATCACCGTAAGTTGGTAGTTTCTCCCCTGAACTATAGGTTACGAGCAGTCTTCCACCTTTCCTTCGAGCTCGTTAAAAACAGTAAGGAGGCTACGAGCATTCTTCTGCCTTCACTTCGAGCTCGTTAAAAATAGTAAGTAGGTTACGAGCATTCTTTTTCCTTCACTTCGAGCTCGTTAAAAACAGTAAGTAGGTTACGAGCATTCTTTTGCCTTCACTTCGAGCTCGTTAAAAACAGTAAGTAGGTTTTGAGCATTCTTCTTTTACTTCGAGCTCGTTAAAAACAGTAAGTAAGTTACGAGCAGTCTTCCACCTTTCCTTCGAGCTCGTTAAAAAACAGTAAGGAGGCTACGAGCATTTCTTCCACCTTTCCTTCGAGCTCGTTAAAAACAGTAAGGAAGTTATGAGCATTTTCCTCTCTCCTTTGAGCTCGTTAAAAACAGTAAGGAGGTCATGAGTTTACTTTTCCGGACTCGTTAAACCTTTACGGAAAAGATCCCTATGGAGTTCTTTTAAGCCCTTTTCAGACTCCTTAAATAGGAAAAGTTTGCCGAGCATAGTTGTCTTTTCGGGCTCGTTAAAATAACTGAACCGACATCCACTTAGGTATAGAATTACCCCTTTTCCGGGCCTTGGTGGATAATTTACGGAAAAGGTATACTCTAGGTATACTCTTGTATGCGCTAGAAGAGTTTTTCTTCCATCATTTTACACTTTTTCGGGGAAGGAGACTAACTTTACGAAAAAGGACCTTTGGAGTCGTCTTTAGGGTTTTCAGACTCTCGAAATGTGAAAACACCAAGCGAGCACATACCAATCCGGGCTCGATATAAAATCCACGGATAAGTGTATAGAGGACTGTTTAAGTTTTTCAACTCTATAAGCAAGAAAACACTGCCGAGCACAGACCAATCCGGGCTCGATATAAAATCCACGGATAGGTGTATGGAGTTTTCTTCTAGGTTTTTCAGACTCCTTAAATATGAAAATACCGTCGAGCATGCTTTAGTTCTTTGTCAAGCTCGTTAAAAAATGACAAAGGAAAGGGAAGGGAAGAATGTTAAAATATCTTTCAATATGATGGCAGCAAGTCAACTATCTCCTTGAACAAAGCACCTGTTTTGAGTCTATCAAACAAGTTGGGTTCTAGCATTGGCCTTAGGGTAAACTTGATCTTAGAGTTCCTACTCCTCTGTTTGGTTAGTCTTCCAATCATTTGGAGAATCTGTTAATGTCTCCTACATTGCAGATATGTATCGTGGTCTCTTTGTGTTCAAAGCTGCCTAAGTCACTCTTGTGTCGTGCTCACTGTTCAAGGATACAACCTGTGTCGGCCATTCTGCAGTTGCCTTGACCTCATGTGTCGGCCATTCCTTGGTGTCAGTATGTTTCATCCTGTGTTCCGTCCTACTCCAAATAAGCTCATACCTTTTGAGTGTCCCTCGTGTTGGATGATGGAGGATGCATTAAGGCCTCCCTTCCAACGGACTTCTTCCCATCGACTTCAGCTCATTGTGCTCTGGGAATGAAGTTTAGAGTTTCGGTTAGTACCTTGGGGATTGCAGTCATTAGTGGCAGTTTCCCTCGCTATTGGATAGATGGGAATACATCAATGTCTCCTATCCGATGGATTCTTCAAGTGTTCGACGGCAAGACCACTTATTCGCACTTGCTTGAATGTACTAGGTACCTTGGGTTCCATTTTCATTATTGGTGGACACCCTCGCGTTTGTTAACGGTATACATCAATGACCAGTAATCAAACGATACCTTCCATGTTCGACTGTCAACTCATTTATTCGCATGGATAGGTTTGTACCTTGGGTTGTTTTTGGATGAAGACCTTGGGATCCTCGATAGCATCACCTTATTTATGTTATCACCCAAGTTGCGCAAGACTGAGCCACAATATTTTTTGGCTCTTGATGAGACATAGATCCAGCTTGTTCTCTATGGCTATGTTCTCCAGTTTTGACATAGATCCACCTTGTATTTATGTGGCTATGTTTCGACTTATGTTCCTCATGGATCCACGCTTGTATTTTAGTGGCCATGATATATGCATCAGTATTTTGGATCATTATTGTATCCTCTTGGAGATCATGTTCCACCATTTGAACATGGACGGTTACCCCATGGATAAGTTTGTCTGACTTTGCCTTTGCTTTCAGGTACTTCATTTGAGCCTATGATTCTTGGTTTCTCCGTTCCTCCACGATTCAACTCTTTTTTATTTATAATGTATTTCGGCCATCGTTTCCCGTACTCCCTCTGACCTCATACATTAGGGGGCATCTGTTATAGCTTGAAATGACACCTCTCCGTCCGTGACGACACTTGCTTCCCTTGGTCGCATGACGACACTTCTTGAGATCAAGTTCAGTCACACAACAGGACATTTGTGGATGGAGGAGTCATTTGGGACACTAAAAATGGTTGAAATTACCTCATTCTTGACCCATTTGATGTATATGACCCTTAGGAACATTTTTCCAGACCAAACCATCTCCTGAAAATGAGCAGAAAAGCCTGTTTTTGGCCATTTTTCAATATGAGCGCGACTCTACTGTGGACATAGTAGCGCCCATTGCCATATGTACGCGACTTTGTCTCATTTAAAGTAGCGCCCATTGCCATATGTACGCGACTTTGTATACTGTAGAGTAGGGTACACTCTTGTTTTGGTCAAAATCTCGAAATTCGAGTAAGTTAAGTTGGTTGGGAAACCTCTTGAGCGATTGTAACTTCTTTTCCTCTTCCTCATTGACTATATAAGGAGGGTAGAAGGGTCATGTGAGGAGAGCAAGCCCAATTGCAAAGTTATGCTGGAGGAATGGAGACCTTCATCCCCCTCTCTTGTGCTTCAGTTTTGGTAAACCCTAGTACAATTGCTTAGAGGCTGGGATCCTTGGAGAACGGAAGCAGGAGATCTTGAATCTAGGTTTCGTGAAGTGCCAAGCTTGAAGGAAGGTATAATTGTATGTACTTGCTTTCATTCATCAATAAAGATCAGACGTTCTTCTCTTTCCAAATATGACCTATTAATGTGTCTTAAGATTTGATCACTGTTTGATTATAGTTTGATGTCTCTTTCTATTATGAATATCAGTATTATATATGTAGTCAAATGTATTTGAGAAAGGTATCAAGTTGTTTTGCAGGTCTGGGCATTGCGACATTGGATAAGCATTGAAGAGCGAGGGAAGCAAAGCTAGGATCAACCTTCAGAATGAGGTGCCTACATCTCTAAACCCTAATCTCTTCATTTATTTGTTGTACTTGCAGAATGCTTGTAAGTCTATCTTTATCACCGTAAGTTGGTAGTTTCTCCCCTGAACTATAGGTTACGAGCAGTCTTCCACCTTTCCTTCGAGCTCGTTAAAAACAGTAAGGAGGCTACGAGCATTCTTCTGCCTTCACTTCGAGCTCGTTAAAAACAGTAAGTAGGTTACGAGCATTCTTTTTCCTTCACTTCGAGCTCGTTAAAAACAGTAAGTAGGTTACGAGCATTCTTTTGCCTTCACTTCGAGCTCGTTAAAAACAGTAAGTAGGTTTTGAGCATTCTTCTTTTACTTCGAGCTCGTTAAAAACAGTAAGTAAGTTACGAGCAGTCTTCCACCTTTCCTTCGAGCTCGTTAAAAAACAGTAAGGAGGCTACGAGCATTTCTTCCACCTTTCCTTCGAGCTCGTTAAAAACAGGAAGGAAGTTATGAGCATTTTCCTCTCTCCTTTGAGCTCGTTAAAAACAGTAAGGAGGTCATGAGTTTACTTTTCCGGACTCGTTAAACCTTTACGGAAAAGATCCCTATGGAGTTCTTTTAAGCCCTTTTCAGACTCCTTAAATAGGAAAAGTTTGCCGAGCATAGTTGTCTTTTCGGGCTCGTTAAAATAACTGAACCGACATCCACTTAGGTATAGAATTACCCCTTTTCCGGGCCTTGGTGGATAATTTACGGAAAAGGTATACTCTAGGTATACTCTTGTATGCGCTAGAAGAGTTTTTCTTCCATCATTTTACACTTTTTCGGGGAAGGAGACTAACTTTACGAAAAAGGACCTTTGGAGTCGTCTTTAGGGTTTTCAGACTCTCGAAATGTGAAAACACCAAGCGAGCACATACCAATCCGGGCTCGATATAAAATCCACGGATAAGTGTATAGAGGACTGTTTAAGTTTTTCAACTCTATAAGCAAGAAAACACCGCCGAGCACAGACCAATCCGGGCTCGATATAAAATCCACGGATAGGTGTATGGAGTTTTCTTCTAGGTTTTTCAGACTCCTTAAATATGAAAATACCGTCGAGCATGCTTTAGTTCTTTGTCAAGCTCGTTAAAAAATGACAAAGGAAAGGGAAGGGAAGAATGTTAAAATATCTTTCAATATGATGGCAGCAAGTCAACTATCTCCTTGAACAAAGCACCTGTTTTGAGTCTATCAAACAAGTTGGGTTCTAGCATTGGCCTTAGGGTAAACTTGATCTTAGAGTTCCTACTCCTCTGTTTGGTTAGTCTTCCAATCATTTGGAGAATCTGTTAATGTCTCCTACATTGCAGATATGTATCGTGGTCTCTTTGTGTTCAAAGCTGCCTAAGTCACTCTTGTGTCGTGCTCACTGTTCAAGGATACAACCTGTGTCGGCCATTCTGCAGTTGCCTTGACCTCATGTGTCGGCCATTCCTTGGTGTCAGTATGTTTCATCCTGTGTTCCGTCCTACTCCAAATAAGCTCATACCTTTTGAGTGTCCCTCGTGTTGGATGATGGAGGATGCATTAAGGCCTCCCTTCCAACGGACTTCTTCCCATCGACTTCAGCTCATTGTGCTCTGGGAATGAAGTTTAGAGTTTCGGTTAGTACCTTGGGGATTGCAGTCATTAGTGGCAGTTTCCCTCGCTATTGGATAGATGGGAATACATCAATGTCTCATATCCGATGGATTCTTCAAGTGTTCGACGGCAAGACCACTTATTCGCACTTGCTTGAATGTACTAGGTACCTTGGGTTCCATTTTCATTATTGGTGGACACCCTCGCGTTTGTTAACGGTATACATCAATGACCAGTAATCAAACGATACCTTCCATGTTCGACTGTCAACTCATTTATTCGCATGGATAGGTTTGTACCTTGGGTTGTTTTTGGATGAAGACCTTGGGATCCTCGATAGCATCACCTTATTTATGTTATCACCCAAGTTGCGCAAGACTGAGCCACAATATTTTTTGGCTCTTGATGAGACATAGATCCAGCTTGTTCTCTATGGCTATGTTCTCCAGTTTTGACATAGATCCACCTTGTATTTATGTGGCTATGTTTCGACTTATGTTCCTCATGGATCCACGCTTGTATTTTAGTGGCCATGATATATGCATCAGTATTTTGGATCATTATTGTATCCTCTTGGAGATCATGTTCCACCATTTGAACATGGACGGTTACCCCATGGATAAGTTTGTCTGACTTTGCCTTTGCTTTCAGGTACTTCATTTGAGCCTATGATTCTTGGTTTCTCCGTTCCTCCACGATTCAACTCTTTTTTATTTATAATGTATTTCGGCCATCGTTTCCCGTACTCCCTCTGACCTCATACATTAGGGGGCATCTGTTATAGCTTGAAATGACACCTCTCCGTCCGTGACGACACTTGCTTCCCTTGGTCGCATGACGACACTTCTTGAGATCAAGTTCAGTCACACAACAGGACATTTGTGGATGGAGGAGTCATTTGGGACACTAAAAATGGTTGAAATTACCTCATTCTTGACCCATTTGATGTATATGACCCTTAGGAACATTTTTCCAGACCAAACCATCTCCTGAAAATGAGCAGAAAAGCCTGTTTTTGGCCATTTTTCAATATGAGCGCGACTCTACTGTGGACATAGTAGCGCCCATTGCCATATGTACGCGACTTTGTCTCATTTAAAGTAGTGCCCATTGCCATATGTACGCGACTTTGTATACTGTAGAGTAGGGTACACTCTTGTTTTGGTCAAAATCTCGAAATTCGAGTAAGTTAAGTTGGTTGGGAAACCTCTTGAGCGATTGTAACTTCTTTTCCTCTTCCTCATTGACTATATAAGGAGGGTAGAAGGGTCATGTGAGGAGAGCAAGCCCAATTGCAAAGTTATGCTGGAGGAATGGAGACCTTCATCCCCCTCTCTTGTGCTTCAGTTTTGGTAAACCCTAGTACAATTGCTTAGAGGCTGGGATCCTTGGAGAACGGAAGCAGGAGATCTTGAATCTAGGTTTCGTGAAGTGCCAAGCTTGAAGGAAGGTATAATTGTATGTACTTGCTTTCATTCATCAATAAAGATCAGACGTTCTTCTCTTTCCAAATATGACCTATTAATGTGTCTTAAGATTTGATCACTGTTTGATTATAGTTTGATGTCTCTTTCTATTATGAATATCAGTATTATATATGTAGTCAAATGTATTTGAGAAAGGTATCAAGTTGTTTTGCAGGTCTGGGCATTGCGACATTGGATAAGCATTGAAGAGCGAGGGAAGCAAAGCTAGGATCAACCTTCTGAATGAGGTGCCTACATCTCTAAACCCTAATCTCTTCATTTATTTGTTGTACTTGCAGAATGCTTGTAAGTCTATCTTTATCACCGTAAGTTGGTAGTTTCTCCCCTGAACTATAGGTTACGAGCAGTCTTCCACCTTTCCTTCGAGCTCGTTAAAAACAGTAAGGAGGCTACGAGCATTCTTCTGCCTTCACTTCGAGCTCGTTAAAAACAGTAAGTAGGTTACGAGCATTCTTTTTCCTTCACTTCGAGCTCGTTAAAAACAGTAAGTAGGTTACGAGCATTCTTTTGCCTTCACTTCGAGCTCGTTAAAAACAGTAAGTAGGTTTTGAGCATTCTTCTTTTACTTCGAGCTCGTTAAAAACAGTAAGTAAGTTACGAGCAGTCTTCCACCTTTCCTTCGAGCTCGTTAAAAAACAGTAAGGAGGCTACGAGCATTTCTTCCACCTTTCCTTCGAGCTCGTTAAAAACAGGAAGGAAGTTATGAGCATTTTCCTCTCTCCTTTGAGCTCGTTAAAAACAGTAAGGAGGTCATGAGTTTACTTTTCCGGACTCGTTAAACCTTTACGGAAAAGATCCCTATGGAGTTCTTTTAAGCCCTTTTCAGACTCCTTAAATAGGAAAAGTTTGCCGAGCATAGTTGTCTTTTCGGGCTCGTTAAAATAACTGAACCGACATCCACTTAGGTATAGAATTACCCCTTTTCCGGGCCTTGGTGGATAATTTACGGAAAAGGTATACTCTAGGTATACTCTTGTATGCGCTAGAAGAGTTTTTCTTCCATCATTTTACACTTTTTCGGGGAAGGAGACTAACTTTACGAAAAAGGACCTTTGGAGTCGTCTTTAGGGTTTTCAGACTCTCGAAATGTGAAAACACCAAGCGAGCACATACCAATCCGGGCTCGATATAAAATCCACGGATAAGTGTATAGAGGACTGTTTAAGTTTTTCAACTCTATAAGCAAGAAAACACCACCGAGCACAGACCAATCCGGGCTCGATATAAAATCCACGGATAGGTGTATGGAGTTTTCTTCTAGGTTTTTCAGACTCCTTAAATATGAAAATACCGTCGAGCATGCTTTAGTTCTTTGTCAAGCTCGTTAAAAAATGACAAAGGAAAGGGAAGGGAAGAATGTTAAAATATCTTTCAATATGATGGCAGCAAGTCAACTATCTCCTTGAACAAAGCACCTGTTTTGAGTCTATCAAACAAGTTGGGTTCTAGCATTGGCCTTAGGGTAAACTTGATCTTAGAGTTCCTACTCCTCTGTTTGGTTAGTCTTCCAATCATTTGGAGAATCTGTTAATGTCTCCTACATTGCAGATATGTATCGTGGTCTCTTTGTGTTCAAAGCTGCCTAAGTCACTCTTGTGTCGTGCTCACTGTTCAAGGATACAACCTGTGTCGGCCATTCTGCAGTTGCCTTGACCTCATGTGTCGGCCATTCCTTGGTGTCAGTATGTTTCATCCTGTGTTCCGTCCTACTCCAAATAAGCTCATACCTTTTGAGTGTCCCTCGTGTTGGATGATGGAGGATGCATTAAGGCCTCCCTTCCAACGGACTTCTTCCCATCGACTTCAGCTCATTGTGCTCTGGGAATGAAGTTTAGAGTTTCGGTTAGTACCTTGGGGATTGCAGTCATTAGTGGCAGTTTCCCTCGCTATTGGATAGATGGGAATACATCAATGTCTCCTATCCGATGGATTCTTCAAGTGTTCGACGGCAAGACCACTTATTCGCACTTGCTTGAATGTACTAGGTACCTTGGGTTCCATTTTCATTATTGGTGGACACCCTCGCGTTTGTTAACGGTATACATCAATGACCAGTAATCAAACGATACCTTCCATGTTCGACTGTCAACTCATTTATTCGCATGGATAGGTTTGTACCTTGGGTTGTTTTTGGATGAAGACCTTGGGATCCTCGATAGCATCACCTTATTTATGTTATCACCCAAGTTGCGCAAGACTGAGCCACAATATTTTTTGGCTCTTGATGAGACATAGATCTAGCTTGTTCTCTATGGCTATGTTCTCCAGTTTTGACATAGATCCACCTTGTATTTATGTGGCTATGTTTCGACTTATGTTCCTCATGGATCCACGCTTGTATTTTAGTGGCCATGATATATGCATCAGTATTTTGGATCATTATTGTATCCTCTTGGAGATCATGTTCCACCATTTGAACATGGACGGTTACCCCATGGATAAGTTTGTCTGACTTTGCCTTTGCTTTCAGGTACTTCATTTGAGCCTATGATTCTTGGTTTCTCCGTTCCTCCACGATTCAACTCTTTTTTATTTATAATGTATTTCGGCCATCGTTTCCCGTACTCCCTCTGACCTCATACATTAGGGGGCATCTGTTATAGCTTGAAATGACACCTCTCCGTCCGTGACGACACTTGCTTCCCTTGGTCGCATGACGACACTTCTTGAGATCAAGTTCAGTCACACAACAGGACATTTGTGGATGGAGGAGTCATTTGGGACACTAAAAATGGTTGAAATTACCTCATTCTTGACCCATTTGATGTATATGACCCTTAGGAACATTTTTCCAGACCAAACCATCTCCTGAAAATGAGCAGAAAAGCCTGTTTTTGGCCATTTTTCAATATGAGCGCGACTCTACTGTGGACATAGTAGCGCCCATTGCCATATGTACGCGACTTTGTCTCATTTAAAGTAGCGCCCATTGCCATATGTACGCGACTTTGTATACTGTAGAGTAGGGTACACTCTTGTTTTGGTCAAAATCTCGAAATTCGAGTAAGTTAAGTTGGTTGGGAAACCTCTTGAGCGGTTGTAACTTCTTTTCCTCTTCCTCATTGACTATATAAGGAGGGTAGAAGGGTCATGTGAGGAGAGCAAGCCCAATTGCAAAGTTATGCTGGAGGAATGGAGACCTTCATCCCCCTCTCTTGTGCTTCAGTTTTGGTAAACCCTAGTACAATTGCTTAGAGGCTGGGATCCTTGGAGAACGGAAGCAGGAGATCTTGAATCTAGGTTTCGTGAAGTGCCAAGCTTGAAGGAAGGTATAATTGTATGTACTTGCTTTCATTCATCAATAAAGATCAGACGTTCTTCTCTTTCCAAATATGACCTATTAATGTGTCTTAAGATTTGATCACTGTTTGATTATAGTTTGATGTCTCTTTCTATTATGAATATCAGTATTATATATGTAGTCAAATGTATTTGAGAAAGGTATCAAGTTGTTTTGCAGGTCTGGGCATTGCGACATTGGATAAGCATTGAAGAGCGAGGGAAGCAAAGCTAGGATCAACCTTCTGAATGAGGTGCCTACATCTCTAAACCCTAATCTCTTCATTTATTTGTTGTACTTGCAGAATGCTTGTAAGTCTATCTTTATCACCGTAAGTTGGTAGTTTCTCCCCTGAACTATAGGTTACGAACAGTCTTCCACCTTTCCTTCGAGCTCGTTAAAAACAGTAAGGAGGCTACGAGCATTCTTCTGCCTTCACTTCGAGCTCGTTAAAAACAGTAAGTAGGTTACGAGCATTCTTTTTCCTTCACTTCGAGCTCGTTAAAAACAGTAAGTAGGTTACGAGCATTCTTTTGCCTTCACTTCGAGCTCGTTAAAAACAGTAAGTAGGTTTTGAGCATTCTTCTTTTACTTCGAGCTCGTTAAAAACAGTAAGTAAGTTACGAGCAGTCTTCCACCTTTCCTTCGAGCTCGTTAAAAAACAGTAAGGAGGCTACGAGCATTTCTTCCACCTTTCCTTCGAGCTCGTTAAAAACAGGAAGGAAGTTATGAGCATTTCCCTCTCTCCTTTGAGCTCGTTAAAAACAGTAAGGAGGTCATGAGTTTACTTTTCCGGACTCGTTAAACCTTTACGGAAAAGATCCCTATGGAGTTCTTTTAAGCCCTTTTCAGACTCCTTAAATAGGAAAAGTTTGCCGAGCATAGTTGTCTTTTCGGGCTCGTTAAAATAACTGAACCGACATCCACTTAGGTATAGAATTACCCCTTTTCCGGGCCTTGGTGGATAATTTACGGAAAAGGTATACTCTAGGTATACTCTTGTATGCGCTAGAAGAGTTTTTCTTCCATCATTTTACACTTTTTCGGGGAAGGAGACTAACTTTACGAAAAAGGACCTTTGGAGTCGTCTTTAGGGTTTTCAGACTCTCGAAATGTGAAAACACCAAGCGAGCACATACCAATCCGGGCTCGATATAAAATCCACGGATAAGTGTATAGAGGACTGTTTAAGTTTTTCAACTCTATAAGCAAGAAAACACCGCCGAGCACAGACCAATCCGGGCTCGATATAAAATCCACGGATAGGTGTATGGAGTTTTCTTCTAGGTTTTTCAGACTCCTTAAATATGAAAATACCGTCGAGCATGCTTTAGTTCTTTGTCAAGCTCGTTAAAAAATGACAAAGGAAAGGGAAGGGAAGAATGTTAAAATATCTTTCAATATGATGGCAGCAAGTCAACTATCTCCTTGAACAAAGCACCTGTTTTGAGTCTATCAAACAAGTTGGGTTCTAGCATTGGCCTTAGGGTAAACTTGATCTTAGAGTTCCTACTCCTCTGTTTGGTTAGTCTTCCAATCATTTGGAGAATCTGTTAATGTCTCCTACATTGCAGATATGTATCGTGGTCTCTTTGTGTTCAAAGCTGCCTAAGTCACTCTTGTGTCGTGCTCACTGTTCAAGGATACAACCTGTGTCGGCCATTCTGCAGTTGCCTTGACCTCATGTGTCGGCCATTCCTTGGTGTCAGTATGTTTCATCCTGTGTTCCGTCCTACTCCAAATAAGCTCATACCTTTTGAGTGTCCCTCGTGTTGGATGATGGAGGATGCATTAAGGCCTCCCTTCCAACGGACTTCTTCCCATCGACTTCAGCTCATTGTGCTCTGGGAATGAAGTTTAGAGTTTCGGTTAGTACCTTGGGGATTGCAGTCATTAGTGGCAGTTTCCCTCGCTATCGGATAGATGGGAATACATCAATGTCTCCTATCCGATGGATTCTTCAAGTGTTCGACGGCAAGACCACTTATTCGCACTTGCTTGAATGTACTAGGTACCTTGGGTTCCATTTTCATTATTGGTGGACACCCTCGCGTTTGTTAACGGTATACATCAATGACCAGTAATCAAACGATACCTTCCATGTTCGACTGTCAACTCATTTATTCGCATGGATAGGTTTGTACCTTGGGTTGTTTTTGGATGAAGACCTTGGGATCCTCGATAGCATCACCTTATTTATGTTATCACCCAAGTTGCGCAAGACTGAGCCACAATATTTTTTGGCTCTTGATGAGACATAGATCCAGCTTGTTCTCTATGGCTATGTTCTCCAGTTTTGACATAGATCCACCTTGTATTTATGTGGCTATGTTTCGACTTATGTTCCTCATGGATCCACGCTTGTATTTTAGTGGCCATGATATATGCATCAGTATTTTGGATCATTATTGTATCCTCTTGGAGATCATGTTCCACCATTTGAACATGGACGGTTACCCCATGGATAAGTTTGTCTGACTTTGCCTTTGCTTTCAGGTACTTCATTTGAGCCTATGATTCTTGGTTTCTCCGTTCCTCCATGATTCAACTCTTTTTTATTTATAATGTATTTCGGCCATCGTTTCCCGTACTCCCTCTGACCTCATACATTAGGGGGCATCTGTTATAGCTTGAAATGACACCTCTCCGTCCGTGACGACACTTGCTTCCCTTGGTCGCATGACGACACTTCTTGAGATCAAGTTCAGTCACACAACAGGACATTTGTGGATGGAGGAGTCATTTGGGACACTAAAAATGGTTGAAATTACCTCATTCTTGACCCATTTGATGTATATGACCCTTAGGAACATTTTTCCAGACCAAACCATCTCCTGAAAATGAGCAGAAAAGCCTGTTTTTGGCCATTTTTCAATATGAGCGCGACTCTACTGTGGACATAGTAGCGCCCATTGCCATATGTACGCGACTTTGTCTCATTTAAAGTAGCGCCCATTTCCATATGTACGCGACTTTGTATACTGTAGAGTAGGGTACACTCTTGTTTTGGTCAAAATCTCGAAATTCGAGTAAGTTAAGTTGGTTGGGAAACCTCTTGAGCGGTTGTAACTTCTTTTCCTCTTCCTCATTGACTATATAAGGAGGGTAGAAGGGTCATGTGAGGAGAGCAAGCCCAATTGCAAAGTTATGCTGGAGGAATGGAGACCTTCATCCCCCTCTCTTGTGCTTCAGTTTTGGTAAACCCTAGTACAATTGCTTAGAGGCTGGGATCCTTGGAGAACGGAAGCAGGAGATCTTGAATCTAGGTTTCGTGAAGTGCCAAGCTTGAAGGAAGGTATAATTGTATGTACTTGCTTTCATTCATCAATAAAGATCAGACGTTCTTCTCTTTCCAAATATGACCTATTAATGTGTCTTAAGATTTGATCACTGTTTGATTATAGTTTGATGTCTCTTTCTATTATGAATATCAGTATTATATATGTAGTCAAATGTATTTGAGAAAGGTATCAAGTTGTTTTGCAGGTCTGGGCATTGCGACATTGGATAAGCATTGAAGAGCGAGGGAAGCAAAGCTAGGATCAACCTTCTGAATGAGGTGCCTACATCTCTAAACCCTAATCTCTTCATTTATTTGTTGTACTTGCAGAATGCTTGTAAGTCTATCTTTATCACCGTAAGTTGGTAGTTTCTCCCCTGAACTATAGGTTACGAGCAGTCTTCCACCTTTCCTTCGAGCTCGTTAAAAACAGTAAGGAGGCTACGAGCATTCTTCTGCCTTCACTTCGAGCTCGTTAAAAACAGTAAGTAGGTTACGAGCATTCTTTTTCCTTCACTTCGAGCTCGTTAAAAACAGTAAGTAGGTTACGAGCATTCTTTTGCCTTCACTTCGAGCTCGTTAAAAACAGTAAGTAGGTTTTGAGCATTCTTCTTTTACTTCGAGCTCGTTAAAAACAGTAAGTAAGTTACGAGCAGTCTTCCACCTTTCCTTCGAGCTCGTTAAAAAACAGTAAGGAGGCTATGAGCATTTCTTCCACCTTTCCTTCGAGCTCGTTAAAAACAGGAAGGAAGTTATGAGCATTTTCCTCTCTCCTTTGAGCTCGTTAAAAACAGTAAGGAGGTCATGAGTTTACTTTTCCGGTTTCGTTAAACCTTTACGGAAAAGATCCCTATGGAGTTCTTTTAAGCCCTTTTCAGACTCCTTAAATAGGAAAAGTTTGCCGAGCATAGTTGTCTTTTCGGGCTCGTTAAAATAACTGAACCGACATCCACTTAGGTATAGAATTACCCCTTTTCCGGGCCTTGGTGGATAATTTACGGAAAAGCTATACTCTAGGTATACTCTTGTATGCGCTAGAAGAGTTTTTCTTCCATCATTTTACACTTTTTCGGGGAAGGAGACTAACTTTACGAAAAAGGACCTTTGGAGTCGTCTTTAGGGTTTTCAGACTCTCGAAATGTGAAAACACCAAGCGAGCACATACCAATCCGGGCTCGATATAAAATCCACGGATAAGTGTATAGAGGACTGTTTAAGTTTTTCAACTCTATAAGCAAGAAAACAACGCCGAGCACAGACCAATCCGGGCTCGATATAAAATCCACGGATAGGTGTATGGAGTTTTCTTCTAGGTTTTTCAGACTCCTTAAATATGAAAATACCGTCGAGCATGCTTTAGTTCTTTGTCAAGCTCGTTAAAAAATGACAAAGGAAAGGGAAGGGAAGAATGTTAAAATATCTTTCAATATGATGGCAGCAAGTCAACTATCTCCTTGAACAAAGCACCTGTTTTGAGTCTATCAAACAAGTTGGGTTCTAGCATTGGCCTTAGGGTAAACTTGATCTTAGAGTTCCTACTCCTCTGTTTGGTTAGTCTTCCAATCATTTGGAGAATCTGTTAATGTCTCCTACATTGCAGATATGTATCGTGGTCTCTTTGTGTTCAAAGCTGCCTAAGTCACTCTTGTGTCGGGCTCACTGTTCAAGGATACAACCTGTGTCGGCCATTCTGCAGTTGCCTTGACCTCATGTGTCGGCCATTCCTTGGTGTCAGTATGTTTCATCCTGTGTTCCGTCCTACTCCAAATAAGCTCATACCTTTTGAGTGTCCCTCGTGTTGGATGATGGAGGATGCATTAAGGCCTCCCTTCCAACGGACTTCTTCCCATCGACTTCAGCTCATTGTGCTCTGGGAATGAAGTTTAGAGTTTCGGTTAGTACCTTGGGGATTGCAGTCATTAGTGGCAGTTTCCCTCGCTATTGGATAGATGGGAATACATCAATGTCTCCTATCCGATGGATTCTTCAAGTGTTCGACGGCAAGACCACTTATTCGCACTTGCTTGAATGTACT
This sequence comes from Larix kaempferi, assembly GCA_027924585.1. Classification (NCBI taxonomy): domain Eukaryota; kingdom Viridiplantae; phylum Streptophyta; class Pinopsida; order Pinales; family Pinaceae; genus Larix; species Larix kaempferi. The sequence continues at coordinate 11,784,987 of BSBM01000011.1, forward strand.
AGGTACCTTGGGTTCCATTTTCATTATTGGTGGACACCCTCGCGTTTGTTAACGGTATACATCAATGACCAGTAATCAAACGATACCTTCCATGTTCGACTGTCAACTCATTTATTCGCATGGATAGGTTTGTACCTTGGGTTGTTTTTGGATGAAGACCTTGGGATCCTCGATAGCATCACCTTATTTATGTTATCACCCAAGTTGCGCAAGACTGAGCCACAATATTTTTTGGCTCTTGATGAGACATAGATCCAGCTTGTTCTCTATGGCTATGTTCTCCAGTTTTGACATAGATCCACCTTGTATTTATGTGGCTATGTTTCGACTTATGTTCCTCATGGATCCACGCTTGTATTTTAGTGGCCATGATATATGCATCAGTATTTTGGATCATTATTGTATCCTCTTGGAGATCATGTTCCACCATTTGAACATGGACGGTTACCCCATGGATAAGTTTGTCTGACTTTGCCTTTGCTTTCAGGTACTTCATTTGAGCCTATGATTCTTGGTTTCTCCGTTCCTCCACGATTCAACTCTTTTTTATTTATAATGTATTTCGGCCATCGTTTCCCGTACTCCCTCTGACCTCATACATTAGGGGGCATCTGTTATAGCTTGAAATGACACCTCTCCGTCCGTGACGACACTTGCTTCCCTTGGTCGCATGACGACACTTCTTGAGATCAAGTTCAGTCACACAACAGGACATTTGTGGATGGAGGAGTCATTTGGGACACTAAAAATGGTTGAAATTACCTCATTCTTGACCCATTTGATGTATATGACCCTTAGGAACATTTTTCCAGACCAAACCATCTCCTGAAAATGAGCAGAAAAGCCTGTTTTTGGCCATTTTTCAATATGAGCGCGACTCTACTGTGGACATAGTAGCGCCCATTGCCATATGTACGCGACTTTGTCTCATTTAAAGTAGCGCCCATTTCCATATGTACGCGACTTTGTATACTGTAGAGTAGGGTACACTCTTGTTTTGGTCAAAATCTCGAAATTCGAGTAAGTTAAGTTGGTTGGGAAACCTCTTGAGCGGTTGTAACTTCTTTTCCTCTTCCTCATTGACTATATAAGGAGGGTAGAAGGGTCATGTGAGGAGAGCAAGCCCAATTGCAAAGTTATGCTGGAGGAATGGAGACCTTCATCCCCCTCTCTTGTGCTTCAGTTTTGGTAAACCCTAGTACAATTGCTTAGAGGCTGGGATCCTTGGAGAACGGAAGCAGGAGATCTTGAATCTAGGTTTCGTGAAGTGCCAAGCTTGAAGGAAGGTATAATTGTATGTACTTGCTTTCATTCATCAATAAAGATCAGACGTTCTTCTCTTTCCAAATATGACCTATTAATGTGTCTTAAGATTTGATCACTGTTTGATTATAGTTTGATGTCTCTTTCTATTATGAATATCAGTATTATATATGTAGTCAAATGTATTTGAGAAAGGTATCAAGTTGTTTTGCAGGTCTGGGCATTGCGACATTGGATAAGCATTGAAGAGCGAGGGAAGCAAAGCTAGGATCAACCTTCTGAATGAGGTGCCTACATCTCTAAACCCTAATCTCTTCATTTATTTGTTGTACTTGCAGAATGCTTGTAAGTCTATCTTTATCACCGTAAGTTGGTAGTTTCTCCCCTGAACTATAGGTTACGAGCAGTCTTCCACCTTTCCTTCGAGCTCGTTAAAAACAGTAAGGAGGCTACGAGCATTCTTCTGCCTTCACTTCGAGCTCGTTAAAAACAGTAAGTAGGTTACGAGCATTCTTTTTCCTTCACTTCGAGCTCGTTAAAAACAGTAAGTAGGTTACGAGCATTCTTTTGCCTTCACTTCGAGCTCGTTAAAAACAGTAAGTAGGTTTTGAGCATTCTTCTTTTACTTCGAGCTCGTTAAAAACAGTAAGTAAGTTACGAGCAGTCTTCCACCTTTCCTTCGAGCTCGTTAAAAAACAGTAAGGAGGCTACGAGCATTTCTTCCACCTTTCCTTCGAGCTCGTTAAAAACAGGAAGGAAGTTATGAGCATTTTCCTCTCTCCTTTGAGCTCGTTAAAAACAGTAAGGAGGTCATGAGTTTACTTTTCCGGACTCGTTAAACCTTTACGGAAAAGATCCCTATGGAGTTCTTTTAAGCCCTTTTCAGACTCCTTAAATAGGAAAAGTTTGCCGAGCATAGTTGTCTTTTCGGGCTCGTTAAAATAACTGAACCGACATCCACTTAGGTATAGAATTACCCCTTTTCCGGGCCTTGGTGGATAATTTACGGAAAAGGTATACTCTAGGTATACTCTTGTATGCGCTAGAAGAGTTTTTCTTCCATCATTTTACACTTTTTCGGGGAAGGAGACTAACTTTACGAAAAAGGACCTTTGGAGTCGTCTTTAGGGTTTTCAGACTCTCGAAATGTGAAAACACCAAGCGAGCACATACCAATCCGGGCTCGATATAAAATCCACGGATAAGTGTATAGAGGACTGTTTAAGTTTTTCAACTCTATAAGCAAGAAAACACCGCCGAGCACAGACCAATCCGGGCTCGATATAAAATCCACGGATAGGTGTATGGAGTTTTCTTCTAGGTTTTTCAGACTCCTTAAATATGAAAATACCGTCGAGCATGCTTTAGTTCTTTGTCAAGCTCGTTAAAAAATGACAAAGGAAAGGGAAGGGAAGAATGTTAAAATATCTTTCAATATGATGGCAGCAAGTCAACTATCTCCTTGAACAAAGCACCTGTTTTGAGTCTATCAAACAAGTTGGGTTCTAGCATTGGCCTTAGGGTAAACTTGATCTTAGAGTTCCTACTCCTCTGTTTGGTTAGTCTTCCAATCATTTGGAGAATCTGTTAATGTCTCCTACATTGCAGATATGTATCGTGGTCTCTTTGTGTTCAAAGCTGCCTAAGTCACTCTTGTGTCGTGCTCACTGTTCAAGGATACAACCTGTGTCGGCCATTCTGCAGTTGCCTTGACCTCATGTGTCGGCCATTCCTTGGTGTCAGTATGTTTCATCCTGTGTTCCGTCCTACTCCAAATAAGCTCATACCTTTTGAGTGTCCCTCGTGTTGGATGATGGAGGATGCATTAAGGCCTCCCTTCCAACGGACTTCTTCCCATCGACTTCAGCTCATTGTGCTCTGGGAATGAAGTTTAGAGTTTCGGTTAGTACCTTGGGGATTGCAGTCATTAGTGGCAGTTTCCCTCGCTATTGGATAGATGGGAATACATCAATGTCTCATATCCGATGGATTCTTCAAGTGTTCGACGGCAAGACCACTTATTCGCACTTGCTTGAATGTACTAGGTACCTTGGGTTCCATTTTCATTATTGGTGGACACCCTCGCGTTTGTTAACGGTATACATCAATGACCAGTAATCAAACGATACCTTCCATGTTCGACTGTCAACTCATTTATTCGCATGGATAGGTTTGTACCTTGGGTTGTTTTTGGATGAAGACCTTGGGATCCTCGATAGCATCACCTTATTTATGTTATCACCCAAGTTGCGCAAGACTGAGCCACAATATTTTTTGGCTCTTGATGAGACATAGATCCAGCTTGTTCTCTATGGCTATGTTCTCCAGTTTTGACATAGATCCACCTTGTATTTATGTGGCTATGTTTCGACTTATGTTCCTCATGGATCCACGCTTGTATTTTAGTGGCCATGATATATGCATCAGTATTTTGGATCATTATTGTATCCTCTTGGAGATCATGTTCCACCATTTGAACATGGACGGTTACCCCATGGATAAGTTTGTCTGACTTTGCCTTTGCTTTCAGGTACTTCATTTGAGCCTATGATTCTTGGTTTCTCCGTTCCTCCACGATTCAACTCTTTTTTATTTATAATGTATTTCGGCCATCGTTTCCCGTACTCCCTCTGACCTCATACATTAGGGGGCATCTGTTATAGCTTGAAATGACACCTCTCCGTCCGTGACGACACTTGCTTCCCTTGGTCGCATGACGACACTTCTTGAGATCAAGTTCAGTCACACAACAGGACATTTGTGGATGGAGGAGTCATTTGGGACACTAAAAATGGTTGAAATTACCTCATTCTTGACCCATTTGATGTATATGACCCTTAGGAACATTTTTCCAGACCAAACCATCTCCTGAAAATGAGCAGAAAAGCCTGTTTTTAGCCATTTTTCAATATGAGCGCGACTCTACTGTGGACATAGTAGCGCCCATTGCCATATGTACGCGACTTTGTCTCATTTAAAGTAGCGCCCATTGCCATATGTACGCGACTTTGTATACTGTAGAGTAGGGTACACTCTTGTTTTGGTCAAAATCTCGAAATTCGAGTAAGTTAAGTTGGTTGGGAAACCTCTTGAGCGGTTGTAACTTCTTTTCCTCTTCCTCATTGACTATATAAGGAGGGTAGAAGGGTCATGTGAGGAGAGCAAGCCCAATTGCAAAGTTATGCTGGAGGAATGGAGACCTTCATCCCCCTCTCTTGTGCTTCAGTTTTGGTAAACCCTTGTACAATTGCTTAGAGGCTGGGATCCTTGGAGAACGGAAGCAGGAGATCTTGAATCTAGGTTTCGTGAAGTGCCAAGCTTGAAGGAAGGTATAATTGTATGTACTTGCTTTCATTCATCAATAAAGATCAGACGTTCTTCTCTTTCCAAATATGACCTATTAATGTGTCTTAAGATTTGATCACTGTTTGATTATAGTTTGATGTCTCTTTCTATTATGAATATCAGTATTATATATGTAGTCAAATGTATTTGAGAAAGGTATCAAGTTGTTTTGCAGGTCTGGGCATTGCGACATTGGATAAGCATTGAAGAGCGAGGGAAGCAAAGCTAGGATCAACCTTCTGAATGAGGTGCCTACATCTCTAAACCCTAATCTCTTCATTTATTTGTTGTACTTGCAGAATGCTTGTAAGTCTATCTTTATCACCGTAAGTTGGTAGTTTCTCCCCTGAACTATAGGTTACGAGCAGTCTTCCACCTTTCCTTCGAGCTCGTTAAAAACAGTAAGGAGGCTACGAGCATTCTTCTGCCTTCACTTCGAGCTCGTTAAAAACAGTAAGTAGGTTACGAGCATTCTTTTTCCTTCACTTCGAGCTCGTTAAAAACAGTAAGTAGGTTACGAGCATTCTTTTGCCTTCACTTCGAGCTCGTTAAAAACAGTAAGTAGGTTTTGAGCATTCTTCTTTTACTTCGAGCTCGTTAAAAACAGTAAGTAAGTTACGAGCAGTCTTCCACCTTTCCTTCGAGCTCGTTAAAAAACAGTAAGGAGGCTACGAGCATTTCTTCCACCTTTCCTTCGAGCTCGTTAAAAACAGGAAGGAAGTTATGAGCATTTTCCTCTCTCCTTTGAGCTCGTTAAAAACAGTAAGGAGGTCATGAGTTTACTTTTCCGGACTCGTTAAACCTTTACGGAAAAGATCCCTATGGAGTTCTTTTAAGCCCTTTTCAGACTCCTTAAATAGGAAAAGTTTGCCGAGCATAGTTGTCTTTTCGGGCTCGTTAAAATAACTGAACCGACATCCACTTAGGTATAGAATTACCCCTTTTCCGGGCCTTGGTGGATAATTTACGGAAAAGGTATACTCTAGGTATACTCTTGTATGCGCTAGAAGAGTTTTTCTTCCATCATTTTACACTTTTTCGGGGAAGGAGACTAACTTTACGAAAAAGGACCTTTGGAGTCGTCTTTAGGGTTTTCAGACTCTCGAAATGTGAAAACACCAAGCGAGCACATACCAATCCGGGCTCGATATAAAATCCACGGATAAGTGTATAGAGGACTGTTTAAGTTTTTCAACTCTATAAGCAAGAAAACACCGCCGAGCACAGACCAATCCGGGCTCGATATAAAATCCACGGATAGGTGTATGGAGTTTTCTTCTAGGTTTTTCAGACTCCTTAAATATGAAAATACCGTCGAGCATGCTTTAGTTCTTTGTCAAGCTCGTTAAAAAATGACAAAGGAAAGGGAAGGGAAGAATGTTAAAATATCTTTCAATATGATGGCAGCAAGTCAACTATCTCCTTGAACAAAGCACCTGTTTTGAGTCTATCAAACAAGTTGGGTTCTAGCATTGGCCTTAGGGTAAACTTGATCTTAGAGTTCCTACTCCTCTGTTTGGTTAGTCTTCCAATCATTTGGAGAATCTGTTAATGTCTCCTACATTGCAGATATGTATCGTGGTCTCTTTGTGTTCAAAGCTGCCTAAGTCACTCTTGTGTCGTGCTCACTGTTCAAGGATACAACCTGTGTCGGCCATTCTGCAGTTGCCTTGACCTCATGTGTCGGCCATTCCTTGGTGTCAGTATGTTTCATCCTGTGTTCCGTCCTACTCCAAATAAGCTCATACCTTTTGAGTGTCCCTCGTGTTGGATGATGGAGGATGCATTAAGGCCTCCCTTCCAACGGACTTCTTCCCATCGACTTCAGCTCATTGTGCTCTGGGAATGAAGTTTAGAGTTTCGGTTAGTACCTTGGGGATTGCAGTCATTAGTGGCAGTTTCCCTCGCTATTGGATAGATGGGAATACATCAATGTCTCCTATCCGATGGATTCTTCAAGTGTTCGACGGCAAGACCACTTATTCGCACTTGCTTGAATGTACTAGGTACCTTGGGTTCCATTTTCATTATTGGTGGACACCCTCGCGTTTGTTAACGGTATACATCAATGACCAGTAATCAAACGATACCTTCCATGTTCGACTGTCAACTCATTTATTCGCATGGATAGGTTTGTACCTTGGGTTGTTTTTGGATGAAGACCTTGGGATCCTCGATAGCATCACCTTATTTATGTTATCACCCAAGTTGCGCAAGACTGAGCCACAATATTTTTTGGCTCTTGATGAGACATAGATCCAGCTTGTTCTCTATGGCTATGTTCTCCAGTTTTGACATAGATCCACCTTGTATTTATGTGGCTATGTTTCGACTTATGTTCCTCATGGATCCACGCTTGTATTTTAGTGGCCATGATATATGCATCAGTATTTTGGATCATTATTGTATCCTCTTGGAGATCATGTTCCACCATTTGAACATGGACGGTTACCCCATGGATAAGTTTGTCTGACTTTGCCTTTGCTTTCAGGTACTTCATTTGAGCCTATGATTCTTGGTTTCTCCGTTCCTCCACGATTCAACTCTTTTTTATTTATAATGTATTTCGGCCATCGTTTCCCGTACTCCCTCTGACCTCATACATTAGGGGGCATCTGTTATAGCTTGAAATGACACCTCTCCGTCCGTGACGACACTTGCTTCCCTTGGTCGCATGACGACACTTCTTGAGATCAAGTTCAGTCACACAACAGGACATTTGTGGATGGAGGAGTCATTTGGGACACTAAAAATGGTTGAAATTACCTCATTCTTGACCCATTTGATGTATATGACCCTTAGGAACATTTTTCCAGACCAAACCATCTCCTGAAAATGAGCAAAAAAGCTTGTTTTTGGCCATTTTTCAATATGAGCGCGACTCTACTGTGGACATAGTAGCGCCCATTGCCATATGTACGCGACTTTGTCTCATTTAAAGTAGCGCCCATTTCCATATGTACGCGACTTTGTATACTGTAGAGTAGGGTACACTCTTGTTTTGGTCAAAATCTCGAAATTCGAGTAAGTTAAGTTGGTTGGGAAACCTCTTGAGCGGTTGTAACTTCTTTTCCTCTTCCTCATTGACTATATAAGGAGGGTAGAAGGGTCATGTGAGGAGAGCAAGCCCAATTGCAAAGTTATGCTGGAGGAATGGAGACCTTCATCCCCCTCTCTTGTGCTTCAGTTTTGGTAAACCCTAGTACAATTGCTTAGAGGCTGGGATCCTTGGAGAACGGAAGCAGGAGATCTTGAATCTAGGTTTCGTGAAGTGCCAAGCTTGAAGGAAGGTATAATTGTATGTACTTGCTTTCATTCATCAATAAAGATCAGACGTTCTTCTCTTTCCAAATATGACCTATTAATGTGTCTTAAGATTTGATCACTGTTTGATTATAGTTTGATGTCTCTTTCTATTATGAATATCAGTATTATATATGTAGTCAAATGTATTTGAGAAAGGTATCAAGTTGTTTTGCAGGTCTGGGCATTGCGACATTGGATAAGCATTGAAGAGCGAGGGAAGCAAAGCTAGGATCAACCTTCTGAATGAGGTGCCTACATCTCTAAACCCTAATCTCTTCATTTATTTGTTGTACTTGCAGAATGCTTGTAAGTCTATCTTTATCACCGTAAGTTGGTAGTTTCTCCCCTGAACTATAGGTTACGAGCAGTCTTCCACCTTTCCTTCGAGCTCGTTAAAAACAGTAAGGAGGCTACGAGCATTCTTCTGCCTTCACTTCGAGCTCGTTAAAAACAGTAAGTAGGTTACGAGCATTCTTTTTCCTTCACTTCGAGCTCGTTAAAAACAGTAAGTAGGTTACGAGCATTCTTTTGCCTTCACTTCGAGCTCGTTAAAAATAGTAAGTAGGTTTTGAGCATTCTTCTTTTACTTCGAGCTCGTTAAAAACAGTAAGTAAGTTACGAGCAGTCTTCCACCTTTCCTTCGAGCTCGTTAAAAAACAGTAAGGAGGCTACGAGCATTTCTTCCACCTTTCCTTCGAGCTCGTTAAAAACAGGAAGGAAGTTATGAGCATTTTCCTCTCTCCTTTGAGCTCGTTAAAAACAGTAAGGAGGTCATGAGTTTACTTTTCCGGACTCGTTAAACCTTTACGGAAAAGATCCCTATGGAGTTCTTTTAAGCCCTTTTCAGACTCCTTAAATAGGAAAAGTTTGCCGAGCATAGTTGTCTTTTCGGGCTCGTTAAAATAACTGAACCGACATCCACTTAGGTATAGAATTACCCCTTTTCCGGGCCTTGGTGGATAATTTACGGAAAAGGTATACTCTAGGTATACTCTTGTATGCGCTAGAAGAGTTTTTCTTCCATCATTTTACACTTTTTCGGGGAAGGAGACTAACTTTACGAAAAAGGACCTTTGGAGTCGTCTTTAGGGTTTTCAGACTCTCGAAATGTGAAAACACCAAGCGAGCACATACCAATCCGGGCTCGATATAAAATCCACGGATAAGTGTATAGAGGACTGTTTAAGTTTTTCAACTCTATAAGCAAGAAAACACCGCCGAGCACAGACCAATCCGGGCTCGATATAAAATCCACGGATAGGTGTATGGAGTTTTCTTCTAGGTTTTTCAGACTCCTTAAATATGAAAATACCGTCGAGCATGCTTTAGTTCTTTGTCAAGCTCGTTAAAAAATGACAAAGGAAAGGGAAGGGAAGAATGTTAAAATATCTTTCAATATGATGGCAGCAAGTCAACTATCTCCTTGAACAAAGCACCTGTTTTGAGTCTATCAAACAAGTTGGGTTCTAGCATTGGCCTTAGGGTAAACTTGATCTTAGAGTTCCTACTCCTCTGTTTGGTTAGTCTTCCAATCATTTGGAGAATCTGTTAATGTCTCCTACATTGCAGATATGTATCGTGGTCTCTTTGTGTTCAAAGCTGCCTAAGTCACTCTTGTGTCGTGCTCACTGTTCAAGGATACAACCTGTGTCGGCCATTCTGCAGTTGCCTTGACCTCATGTGTCGGCCATTCCTTGGTGTCAGTATGTTTCATCCTGTGTTCCGTCCTACTCCAAATAAGCTCATACCTTTTGAGTGTCCCTCGTGTTGGATGATGGAGGATGCATTAAGGCCTCCCTTCCAACGGACTTCTTCCCATCGACTTCAGCTCATTGTGCTCTGGGAATGAAGTTTAGAGTTTCGGTTAGTACCTTGGGGATTGCAGTCATTAGTGGCAGTTTCCCTCGCTATTGGATAGATGGGAATACATCAATGTCTCATATCCGATGGATTCTTCAAGTGTTCGACGGCAAGACCACTTATTCGCACTTGCTTGAATGTACTAGGTACCTTGGGTTCCATTTTCATTATTGGTGGACACCCTCGCGTTTGTTAACGGTATACATCAATGACCAGTAATCAAACGATACCTTCCATGTTCGACTGTCAACTCATTTATTCGCATGGATAGGTTTGTACCTTGGGTTGTTTTTGGATGAAGACCTTGGGATCCTCGATAGCATCACCTTATTTATGTTATCACCCAAGTTGCGCAAGACTGAGCCACAATATTTTTTGGCTCTTGATGAGACATAGATCCAGCTTGTTCTCTATGGCTATGTTCTCCAGTTTTGACATAGATCCACCTTGTATTTATGTGGCTATGTTTCGACTTATGTTCCTCATGGATCCACGCTTGTATTTTAGTGGCCATGATATATGCATCAGTATTTTGGATCATTATTGTATCCTCTTGGAGATCATGTTCCACCATTTGAACATGGACGGTTACCCCATGGATAAGTTTGTCTGACTTTGCCTTTGCTTTCAGGTACTTCATTTGAGCCTATGATTCTTGGTTTCTCCGTTCCTCCACGATTCAACTCTTTTTTATTTATAATGTATTTCGGCCATCGTTTCCCGTACTCCCTCTGACCTCATACATTAGGGGGCATCTGTTATAGCTTGAAATGACACCTCTCCGTCCGTGACGACACTTGCTTCCCTTGGTCGCATGACGACACTTCTTGAGATCAAGTTCAGTCACACAACAGGACATTTGTGGATGGAGGAGTCATTTGGGACACTAAAAATGGTTGAAATTACCTCATTCTTGACCCATTTGATGTATATGACCCTTAGGAACATTTTTCCAGACCAAACCATCTCCTGAAAATGAGCAGAAAAGCCTGTTTTTGGCCATTTTTCAATATGAGCGCGACTCTACTGTGGACATAGTAGCGCCCATTGCCATATGTACGCGACTTTGTCTCATTTAAAGTAGCGCCCATTTCCATATGTACGCGACTTTGTATACTGTAGAGTAGGGTACACTCTTGTTTTGGTCAAAATCTCGAAATTCGAGTAAGTTAAGTTGGTTGGGAAACCTCTTGAGCGGTTGTAACTTCTTTTCCTCTTCCTCATTGACTATATAAGGAGGGTAGAAGGGTCATGTGAGGAGAGCAAGCCCAATTGCAAAGTTATGCTGGAGGAATGGAGACCTTCATCCCCCTCTCTTGTGCTTCAGTTTTGGTAAACCCTAGTACAATTGCTTAGAGGCTGGGATCCTTGGAGAACGGAAGCAGGAGATCTTGAATCTAGGTTTCGTGAAGTGCCAAGCTTGAAGGAAGGTATAATTGTATGTACTTGCTTTCATTCATCAATAAAGATCAGACGTTCTTCTCTTTCCAAATATGACCTATTAATGTGTCTTAAGATTTGATCACTGTTTGATTATAGTTTGATGTCTCTTTCTATTATGAATATCAGTATTATATATGTAGTCAAATGTATTTGAGAAAGGTATCAAGTTGTTTTGCAGGTCTGGGCATTGCGACATTGGATAAGCATTGAAGAGCGAGGGAAGCAAAGCTAGGATCAACCTTCTGAATGAGGTGCCTACATCTCTAAACCCTAATCTCTTCATTTATTTGTTGTACTTGCAGAATGCTTGTAAGTCTATCTTTATCACCGTAAGTTGGTAGTTTCTCCCCTGAACTATAGGTTACGAGCAGTCTTCCACCTTTCCTTCGAGCTCGTTAAAAACAGTAAGGAGGCTACGAGCATTCTTCTGCCTTCACTTCGAGCTCGTTAAAAACAGTAAGTAGGTTACGAGCATTCTTTTTCCTTCACTTCGAGCTCGTTAAAAACAGTAAGTAGGTTACGAGCATTCTTTTGCCTTCACTTCGAGCTCGTTAAAAACAGTAAGTAGGTTTTGAGCATTCTTCTTTTACTTCGAGCTCGTTAAAAACAGTAAGTAAGTTACGAGCAGTCTTCCACCTTTCCTTCGAGCTCGTTAAAAAACAGTAAGGAGGCTACGAGCATTTCTTCCACCTTTCCTTCGAGCTCGTTAAAAACAGGAAGGAAGTTATGAGCATTTTCCTCTCTCCTTTGAGCTCGTTAAAAACAGTAAGGAGGTCATGAGTTTACTTTTCCGGACTCGTTAAACCTTTACGGAAAAGATCCCTATGGAGTTCTTTTAAGCCCTTTTCAGACTCCTTAAATAGGAAAAGTTTGCCGAGCATAGTTGTCTTTTCGGGCTCGTTAAAATAACTGAACCGACATCCACTTAGGTATAGAATTACCCCTTTTCCGGGCCTTGGTGGATAATTTACGGAAAAGGTATACTCTAGGTATACTCTTGTATGCGCTAGAAGAGTTTTTCTTCCATCATTTTACACTTTTTCGGGGAAGGAGACTAACTTTACGAAAAAGGACCTTTGGAGTCGTCTTTAGGGTTTTCAGACTCTCGAAATGTGAAAACACCAAGCGAGCACATACCAATCCGGGCTCGATATAAAATCCACGGATAAGTGTATAGAGGACTGTTTAAGTTTTTCAACTCTATAAGCAAGAAAACACCGCCGAGCACAGACCAATCCGGGCTCGATATAAAATCCACGGATAGGTGTATGGAGTTTTCTTCTAGGTTTTTCAGACTCCTTAAATATGAAAATACCGTCGAGCATGCTTTAGTTCTTTGTCAAGCTCGTTAAAAAATGACAAAGGAAAGGGAAGGGAAGAATGTTAAAATATCTTTCAATATGATGGCAGCAAGTCAACTATCTCCTTGAACAAAGCACCTGTTTTGAGTCTATCAAACAAGTTGGGTTCTAGCATTGGCCTTAGGGTAAACTTGATCTTAGAGTTCCTACTCCTCTGTTTGGTTAGTCTTCCAATCATTTGGAGAATCTGTTAATGTCTCCTACATTGCAGATATGTATCGTGGTCTCTTTGTGTTCAAAGCTGCCTAAGTCACTCTTGTGTCGTGCTCACTGTTCAAGGATACAACCTGTGTCGGCCATTCTGCAGTTGCCTTGACCTCATGTGTCGGCCATTCCTTGGTGTCAGTATGTTTCATCCTGTGTTCCGTCCTACTCCAAATAAGCTCATACCTTTTGAGTGTCCCTCGTGTTGGATGATGGAGGATGCATTAAGGCCTCCCTTCCAACGGACTTCTTCCCATCGACTTCAGCTCATTGTGCTCTGGGAATGAAGTTTAGAGTTTCGGTTAGTACCTTGGGGATTGCAGTCATTAGTGGCAGTTTCCCTCGCTATTGGATAGATGGGAATACATCAATGTCTCCTATCCGATGGATTCTTCAAGTGTTCGACGGCAAGACCACTTATTCGCACTTGCTTGAATGTACTAGGTACCTTGGGTTCCATTTTCATTATTGGTGGACACCCTCGCGTTTGTTAACGGTATACATCAATGACCAGTAATCAAACGATACCTTCCATGTTCGACTGTCAACTCATTTATTCGCATGGATAGGTTTGTACCTTGGGTTGTTTTTGGATGAAGACCTTGGGATCCTCGATAGCATCACCTTATTTATGTTATCACCCAAGTTGCGCAAGACTGAGCCACAATATTTTTTGGCTCTTGATGAGACATAGATCCAGCTTGTTCTCTATGGCTATGTTCTCCAGTTTTGACATAGATCCACCTTGTATTTATGTGGCTATGTTTCGACTTATGTTCCTCATGGATCCACGCTTGTATTTTAGTGGCCATGATATATGCATCAGTATTTTGGATCATTATTGTATCCTCTTGGAGATCATGTTCCACCATTTGAACATGGACGGTTACCCCATGGATAAGTTTGTCTGACTTTGCCTTTGCTTTCAGGTACTTCATTTGAGCCTATGATTCTTGGTTTCTCCGTTCCTCCACGATTCAACTCTTTTTTATTTATAATGTATTTCGGCCATCGTTTCCCGTACTCCCTCTGACCTCATACATTAGGGGGCATCTGTTATAGCTTGAAATGACACCTCTCCGTCCGTGACGACACTTGCTTCCCTTGGTCGCATGACGACACTTCTTGAGATCAAGTTCAGTCACACAACAGGACATTTGTGGATGGAGGAGTCATTTGGGACACTAAAAATGGTTGAAATTACCTCATTCTTGACCCATTTGATGTATATGACCCTTAGGAACATTTTTCCAGACCAAACCATCTCCTGAAAATGAGCAGAAAAGCCTGTTTTTGGCCATTTTTCAATATGAGCGCGACTCTACTGTGGACATAGTAGCGCCCATTGCCATATGTACGCGACTTTGTCTCATTTAAAGTAGCGCCCATTTCCATATGTACGCGACTTTGTATACTGTAGAGTAGGGTACACTCTTGTTTTGGTCAAAATCTCGAAATTCGAGTAAGTTAAGTTGGTTGGGAAACCTCTTGAGCGGTTGTAACTTCTTTTCCTCTTCCTCATTGACTATATAAGGAGGGTAGAAGGGTCATGTGAGGAGAGCAAGCCCAATTGCAAAGTTATGCTGGAGGAATGGAGACCTTCATCCCCCTCTCTTGTGCTTCAGTTTTGGTAAACCCTAGTACAATTGCTTAGAGGCTGGGATCCTTGGAGAACGGAAGCAGGAGATCTTGAATCTAGGTTTCGTGAAGTGCCAAGCTTGAAGGAAGGTATAATTGTATGTACTTGCTTTCATTCATCAATAAAGATCAGACGTTCTTCTCTTTCCAAATATGACCTATTAATGTGTCTTAAGATTTGATCACTGTTTGATTATAGTTTGATGTCTCTTTCTATTATGAATATCAGTATTATATATGTAGTCAAATGTATTTGAGAAAGGTATCAAGTTGTTTTGCAGGTCTGGGCATTGCGACATTGGATAAGCATTGAAGAGCGAGGGAAGCAAAGCTAGGATCAACCTTCTGAATGAGGTGCCTACATCTCTAAACCCTAATCTCTTCATTTATTTGTTGTACTTGCAGAATGCTTGTAAGTCTATCTTTATCACCGTAAGTTGGTAGTTTCTCCCCTGAACTATAGGTTACGAGCAGTCTTCCACCTTTCCTTCGAGCTCGTTAAAAACAGTAAGGAGGCTACGAGCATTCTTCTGCCTTCACTTCGAGCTCGTTAAAAACAGTAAGTAGGTTACGAGCATTCTTTTTCCTTCACTTCGAGCTCGTTAAAAACAGTAAGTAGGTTACGAGCATTCTTTTGCCTTCACTTCGAGCTCGTTAAAAACAGTAAGTAGGTTTTGAGCATTCTTCTTTTACTTCGAGCTCGTTAAAAACAGTAAGTAAGTTACGAGCAGTCTTCCACCTTTCCTTCGAGCTCGTTAAAAAACAGTAAGGAGGCTACGAGCATTTCTTCCACCTTTCCTTCGAGCTCGTTAAAAACAGGAAGGAAGTTATGAGCATTTTCCTCTCTCCTTTGAGCTCGTTAAAAACAGTAAGGAGGTCATGAGTTTACTTTTCCGGACTCGTTAAACCTTTACGGAAAAGATCCCTATGGAGTTCTTTTAAGCCCTTTTCAGACTCCTTAAATAGGAAAAGTTTGCCGAGCATAGTTGTCTTTTCGGGCTCGTTAAAATAACTGAACCGACATCCACTTAGGTATAGAATTACCCCTTTTCCGGGCCTTGGTGGATAATTTACGGAAAAGGTATACTCTAGGTATACTCTTGTATGCGCTAGAAGAGTTTTTCTTCCATCATTTTACACTTTTTCGGGGAAGGAGACTAACTTTACGAAAAAGGACCTTTGGAGTCGTCTTTAGGGTTTTCAGACTCTCGAAATGTGAAAACACCAAGCGAGCACATACCAATCCGGGCTCGATATAAAATCCACGGATAAGTGTATAGAGGACTGTTTAAGTTTTTCAACTCTATAAGCAAGAAAACACCGCCGAGCACAGACCAATCCGGGCTCGATATAAAATCCACGGATAGGTGTATGGAGTTTTCTTCTAGGTTTTTCAGACTCCTTAAATATGAAAATACCGTCGAGCATGCTTTAGTTCTTTGTCAAGCTCGTTAAAAAATGACAAAGGAAAGGGAAGGGAAGAATGTTAAAATATCTTTCAATATGATGGCAGCAAGTCAACTATCTCCTTGAACAAAGCACCTGTTTTGAGTCTATCAAACAAGTTGGGTTCTAGCATTGGCCTTAGGGTAAACTTGATCTTAGAGTTCCTACTCCTCTGTTTGGTTAGTCTTCCAATCATTTGGAGAATCTGTTAATGTCTCCTACATTGCAGATATGTATCGTGGTCTCTTTGTGTTCAAAGCTGCCTAAGTCACTCTTGTGTCGTGCTCACTGTTCAAGGATACAACCTGTGTCGGCCATTCTGCAGTTGCCTTGACCTCATGTGTCGGCCATTCCTTGGTGTCAGTATGTTTCATCCTGTGTTCCGTCCTACTCCAAATAAGCTCATACCTTTTGAGTGTCCCTCGTGTTGGATGATGGAGGATGCATTAAGGCCTCCCTTCCAACGGACTTCTTCCCATCGACTTCAGCTCATTGTGCTCTGGGAATGAAGTTTAGAGTTTCGGTTAGTACCTTGGGGATTGCAGTCATTAGTGGCAGTTTCCCTCGCTATTGGATAGATGGGAATACATCAATGTCTCCTATCCGATGGATTCTTCAAGTGTTCGACGGCAAGACCACTTATTCGCACTTGCTTGAATGTACTAGGTACCTTGGGTTCCATTTTCATTATTGGTGGACACCCTCGCGTTTGTTAACGGTATACATCAATGACCAGTAATCAAACGATACCTTCCATGTTCGACTGTCAACTCATTTATTCGCATGGATAGGTTTGTACCTTGGGTTGTTTTTGGATGAAGACCTTGGGATCCTCGATAGCATCACCTTATTTATGTTATCACCCAAGTTGCGCAAGACTGAGCCACAATATTTTTTGGCTCTTGATGAGACATAGATCCAGCTTGTTCTCTATGGCTATGTTCTCCAGTTTTGACATAGATCCACCTTGTATTTATGTGGCTATGTTTCGACTTATGTTCCTCATGGATCCACGCTTGTATTTTAGTGGCCATGATATATGCATCAGTATTTTGGATCATTATTGTATCCTCTTGGAGATCATGTTCCACCATTTGAACATGGACGGTTACCCCATGGATAAGTTTGTCTGACTTTGCCTTTGCTTTCAGGTACTTCATTTGAGCCTATGATTCTTGGTTTCTCCGTTCCTCCACGATTCAACTCTTTTTTATTTATAATGTATTTCGGCCATCGTTTCCCGTACTCCCTCTGACCTCATACATTAGGGGGCATCTGTTATAGCTTGAAATGACACCTCTCCGTCCGTGACGACACTTGCTTCCCTTGGTCGCATGACGACACTTCTTGAGATCAAGTTCAGTCACACAACAGGACATTTGTGGATGGAGGAGTCATTTGGGACACTAAAAATGGTTGAAATTACCTCATTCTTGACCCATTTGATGTATATGACCCTTAGGAACATTTTTCCAGACCAAACCATCTCCTGAAAATGAGCAGAAAAGCCTGTTTTTGGCCATTTTTCAATATGAGCGCGACTCTACTGTGGACATAGTAGCGCCCATTGCCATATGTACGCGACTTTGTCTCATTTAAAGTAGCGCCCATTGCCATATGTACGCGACTTTGTATACTGTAGAGTAGGGTACACTCTTGTTTTGGTCAAAATCTCGAAATTCGAGTAAGTTAAGTTGGTTGGGAAACCTCTTGAGCGGTTGTAACTTCTTTTCCTCTTCCTCATTGACTATATAAGGAGGGTAGAAGGGTCATGTGAGGAGAGCAAGCCCAATTGCAAAGTTATGCTGGAGGAATGGAGACCTTCATCCCCCTCTCTTGTGCTTCAGTTTTGGTAAACCCTAGTACAATTGCTTAGAGGCTGGGATCCTTGGAGAACGGAAGCAGGAGATCTTGAATCTAGGTTTCGTGAAGTGCCAAGCTTGAAGGAAGGTATAATTGTATGTACTTGCTTTCATTCATCAATAAAGATCAGACGTTCTTCTCTTTCCAAATATGACCTATTAATGTGTCTTAAGATTTGATCACTGTTTGATTATAGTTTGATGTCTCTTTCTATTATGAATATCAGTATTATATATGTAGTCAAATGTATTTGAGAAAGGTATCAAGTTGTTTTGCAGGTCTGGGCATTGCGACATTGGATAAGCATTGAAGAGCGAGGGAAGCAAAGCTAGGATCAACCTTCTGAATGAGGTGCCTACATCTCTAAACCCTAATCTCTTCATTTATTTGTTGTACTTGCAGAATGCTTGTAAGTCTATCTTTATCACCGTAAGTTGGTAGTTTCTCCCCTGAACTATAGGTGCATTTTCCCCACAACAATTCCCATTAATCCTTTTGAAAATCGACAATGGCATGACATTGGAGGAAGCTCCAGAATCTACCAAACAGTTATACACATTATGATTGAAGATTTTAAAATTTAAAAGGAAAGGCAATGTTTGAGATTTGGATTTCCCGCCAATACTAGCTTCATTGATTTCAGGATCTTCCTGAGTGTGTGTTAACGGAGTGCTAGATTGGGGATCAAGAGCTTGTAACAGTTTCTTTCATTGCTGAGGCAAACTACACATATCAAATATGGAAACGTTTTCTTTTACTTTCTTTATATCTTCGATTATATCATATCCCATGTCACATTCTTTTACAACTTTTGGTTGATTGTCTGTTTTATTTAAAGTTACTTTCGACTGTTTAGTTTTTTCTACGTTTGTTTCTTTGGTAGGTGCTAGATCCATCTTAGGCTGAGGTGGAATAATAGTAATGTGCCTTTTAGGTATCTCCTTGGAGATTTTAGGCTTGGGAGCAGTCGGAGTCGGATCAGCGACTGGACCTTTGTTGCGAGTATTAATATTCACAACTGAGACTTGACTTTCTTCGGGGTCATCCTCAATCAATTCGGTTAAAGGAACCCAATCCCACAGCACCATAGTGGTATCTGGAGCAGGTTCTTCTTCTTCCAATATATGCTCTTCATGAGGATCTTCCTGATCCGTGATTTGTGCATCCAGCATTTGGTTCATTACTAGACTCATTGAATCTATCCATTACGGACAGCGTTTTTTCAGAATGTGGTTCCTGATGGAAAGTGAAAAAATTATCCATTCCTACTTCATTTGAATTCAAAACAGGAGAGTTGTTTGTAGGTGGATGAGACTGATCATTTTCCTCTCTCTTTTTGTAGAAATGTTTAAAAGGTTTCCTAGATGTGCTAGCTTCCTTATCCTTTTCAAGGTCTACAATTTTATTGGACAACTTTTGCCTCATTTTAACCACGTTTTCCATGTCTATTGATGGTTCTTCCTTATATCTAGTTAGTAACAAGGATTTTTTATTAGTTGTTGGTTTTGTTTCCGCCTCAAGAGCATGTTTAGCAATGTTGTCCACTTCTTCCTCAACCTTCCTAGCTTCTTCGAAATTTTCTATGAACGTAGTTTTCTTGGTTCTTTTGACAAACATTGCTATGGGAGGGTCGAGTGTTGTTGTGTAATATTCTACTAAAGATTCTTCTGTGGGTTTAGATGCCTCACTAAAATTATTTAACAGCGTAGTGAATCTTTGGTTAAATTCTTGAACCTTCTCTTTCTTTTCCATTCTCATGGACAGCAACTCTTTCATGAGTGTAGCTGCTGTTTTCTGATTTCCATATTTTTTTTAAAAACATTTTTCAAATTCTTCCCAATTTGATATCGAGCTAGCTTGTAAACTAAAGTACCAAGAAGATACCTTGGGATCAAAAGTATAGGGAAAGAGTCTACAGACTACATCTTCGTGTTGCACATTCAAGAGGCTCAGAGCTAAATAAAATCTCTTAAGGTGATCTTCAGCGGATATACCTTTCCCAAGATCATACTTAGGCAAAACTTTCTCGGGATTCTTAGGCAGATTGTGAAATGGTACAGCCAAATTCAATGCTCCTCTGGCTCTCCATGCAGGTACAGCCATGGCTCCACGTGGAGAATTAGGTGGAGAATCGTGTGGAGTATGAGGTGGAGAATTCCTTGGAGTGTGAGGTTCTTCAAGATCTATAATATTTTCTAGTTCAATTTCTCCAAGAGGCTCTGTGATTTCTTCCAAAGATAAATCTACTAATTCTTCAAATTTCTAAACAAGAACTGAATCACGTGTGTACTGCCTTTCCCTTCTAGGAGCTCTTCTTCTAGGGAGAAAGGGAATCGCGTTCAAAACACCAAGCTGCTTAACATAAGCATAGGTATGTCTTCTTAAGTTTGCTACTTCAGCAAAAGGTACAGCATACGGCGTTTCTTGCTGTTCAAATTCAAAATTAGTCTTGATTTATTATTTCCAGATCTGAATTGTCTGGGATTGCTGTTTCAAGCGGGTCTCCTGTAAGATATCCTCTAATGGAAGAATCTCCTCTGCCAGCCATGCACTGGTGGCCCTCCTTCTAGCACCAAAAAACTGTTGATGCCTCAAAAATAATAGCATCAATCAACAAGGGATTCTCCTTGGTAAGCAAGCCCAATTAGATCGTTCACCGTTTGGTGTGGGGAATCTGTCCGGTTAACAGTTTCAGCTACCATGTAAGATTTAAAGATTGTATTATTTACACCGGTTGCGGCCCGATCCACCATTTATGTATTTTATTTTAAAGATGATATGCAAGTGCCCTAAGCTAAATGCAAGTAATTAATCTAAAATTGTATAAGCAAATCTAATATATCCTTGCAAGGACAAAACTGTAAAGATGAGTAATAAACCGAAAGAAACATCTAAAGATCAGACAGATAACTATTCAATCATAAAGATGCAATTCCAGCAGAATATAAAAGATATCAAAGATAGCTTTGATTCATTTAACACATTCCATTACTCATTTGAGATAAACATCTTTGCACAGAAAATATAAGAACATTCATCACATAGAAGCAATTCATAATAGCAAGGAATGATCTCACAGTAATGTATAGCTGACACAGGAATAATCCAGCAAACATTTAACACATTCTTCAGGCAAAAACTCAGTCTCCCAGGCTTTCATTAGGCAAAAATCGAATTCCTTATACATGTAGCAAACCAATTCACGTACAAGACAGAAAATGTCTTTTCACCTGCCAAAAGTCCTTCTACCTTCTTTTATTCTCATATTTATAGATTTTACAAAGCTTTTCTCTTCTCAAAACCTAACCCTAGGACAAAACAAAAGTTTGTCTTCCAGTGACTAAAGAGACAAAAACATTTCCAGCTGTCATTTACTATATTTTATACAATAAACAACTTTCCAGCTATTTGTTTCTCAAAATATAATAAGACATATTAAGGCCCAGATGGCCCTGCTGCCTCATTGGGTCGCACTTCATATGCCAGTTTGTTCTCTCCAACAGGCTCGCTTGCTTTTGTTGATTTTTCCACCTCTTGAATGTAACTTTCCCACTGGCCAATTTCTCTTAGGATGGTCTTTCCCCTTTACGAGATTGTTACCTTCCGCGCTATCTTGTGCTTGCGCAAATCTGATTTGATGTTTGTTGTCCCTGCTACAGTCTTTTGCGCACAGGATTCCAGAAAGTGAGTATGAACAACAATCTTCCCAATGAATTGATGAAGGTCCTCTAAGGTTTTAGCCTCTATCCTCTTTACATAGTCTAACTCTGCATTCAAATTATCCCACAGCTCTGTCATGCGCTGGTCTTTCTCAGGAAACTCATAAATGGTTTGCGGTAAATCCATGTGACATTTCTCGTGGGCTTCCCGGATCTTGGAGTAGACAACGTGCCACTTTTTGACAGTCTTCTGGATCTCAATACTTAATTTTTTGCCACAATCCCTGCAAAATTCGAGGACTCCTGCATCCATGTCCATCTCCTCATCAGTTAAAGCGCGCAGAATTGAGGGGAAACCATATTTTCCTTTCCTCCACTCAAACTGCTCCTTAATTTCTGCCACGTGTTGTGCATACTTGTCCTTAATTTTGAGCGCCTCAATATCAATGACTTTCATCTTTGTGATCATTTCTTTCATCTTGTAGACTTCTTTAGAAATCAATATTAGCAATTGATGGATCCTTTCTTGCATGTCGCAGGCCTGCTTGTAAAAAGTAGACAGATCCTGCCTCTTTTCAGTTACCTCTTTGAGTTGTTTCATCAGCTCTTCCTTTTCCTGTGTCAGTCTTTCAAACTGGGGTTTGAAAAAGTCAATTTGTTGCACACTTTGGCCTCATGATTTTCTAATTCTGTTACACTGATATTTAAGACTTCTTGCTCATCTTCTAAGATTGCCAGTTGCATTTCTAGAGTATTCTTTTCATTTTCAAGTTGCAGTACTTTCGAAGTTGTTTCTTCCGCAAGTTCCTTGTATTTCCTTTTTAATTCATTTTCCTATGATACCTCCTTTTTCCTGTCATCTTTTATCTTGAAGCAAAGTTCCTTGTACTTCTTAACATCTTCAACAAGACGACAACATTAGTTTTGCTTTCCTGGGATGCAAACACGGAGCATGCCGCCGTGAATACAGGGTGGATGCCAGTCCCTTTGATAAGTGTGGTTTCTGATACTCTGAGTTCATATAGGTCCTGCCCAATTTCCATTTTCTTTACTGATCTGCCAACAATAGCCTTCTTCTGCTCATGAAAGTAAACGGAATCCAGGTTGGCCACTTGCTGCTACTTTCTGGGGTTGTATGGGGTTAGTGCTAACTCTTCAGTAGAGACAACCCCTTCATCAGCAATCCCTGGTTGGTTTAACTTTTTTCAGATCTAAGTCCATGGCTTATGGGATGGACGAGCCTTGTTTCATGGCTTTATCAGCTTCTTCTTTCTCTTGTCTTTCTACCAGCTCTGCTTGCAACCTTTCTGCTTCTTCTTGCATAGTTCTCTCCTCTTCCTCTTGCTGCAATTTGGAAGCTTTCTCCTGCAAGATTCTTTCTTCTTCTTCTTACTTCAATTTAGCAGCTTGCTGCTATAGAATTCTTTCTTCCTCTTCTTGTAGCAATTTGGCAGCTTGCTCCTGCAGAATTCTTTCTTCCTCTTCTTGCAGGGCTTTTGGATCTTGCTCCCTCAGGATTCTAGTAGCTTCTTCATATTTTTGTTGCTTGACCTCCTGCTCCCTTAGGACTCTATCTTCCTCTTCCTTTTCTCTCCCTTCTGACCCCTTCGCTTGGGATGTTGCTGCCTCTTTCTCCTTTTGGATCAGGTCGACAGGCTTGGGGTTGGAACCTTTCCATCCTTTTCTGCGGTAGCGTTTTCCCAACTCAGTCAAGTTCTAGGCACTTCGAATAAATTCTTCATCTTGGTCCATAAGATGCATGTATTCATAGGAAGTTTTGACATCAAGGAAATGTTTAGCAACTTTTCCACAAGGGTCATGCCTCCTAAAACACTTTGTGCCGAAATGAAATACCTCTAAGCCTTGAGCAAATTTTTCACCCTCTCTTTCCCTCGGGAGGCTGTATGCACCGATGGTGAAGAGAATTGATGGGTATATACCTTTCTTCCTCTCTGTGAGGATCTTGGTGATTCCAGCAGTACCGAAGAGTTGTCTTACAGCCTCCTTGTGCACTACAAAATCTGTAACATATCGGGAAAATAAAAAGGGAGCTTGAGATCCTCCACTCATTCAGATATAAGTGCCTTCGGCAGAGTGGTGGTAATCTCCAAACTCTTCTATGATGGGCATGGCATTCTCGGACATGCAATTTGGATCTTCTATAAAAATAAGCTGATATAAGGGCATGATGAATTTTTCACAAATATGCTTGTAGTGGTTTGCATATTTGCTTGCCCATGTGGGTTGGTAAGCTACAAAGAGAGGAGTCTCCTTTCTATTCCATGTGCAACCCAAGTGCGGGAAGGTGTGCTTGCTTAACAGGAAATCTATTAAATAAGAATACATGAAGAAGTCTGCTTTCTTTTTAGTTAGTCCTCCTTGGGCAATAGTTAACTGCGAACCAAACTGTCTGAAATTATATCAATGCAATTGAAAATGGTACCGGACATGGCCACATGAACTATTACTGGCACCCAGCCAAGCTTGAAAATATTTCCGTTTGGCATGCCAAAAATCCTGCTCAACATCAAGACAATGAGTCTATAGGGGGTCTTTAGAAGGTTGCTTTCATATTCATTGTTGCTCCTTTGTCTGATTTGCCTATCACTTATCATCATCTTTCTGGCTGAATCTAGAGGGTCCATAGTTTGTTTGGCTATCCATTCATTGTCCAACCAAGTTCTTGCATGGGGCAACTTGTATGTAGCTGTGATATGTTTGGGTGCAAAAGATGTTAGATTCATCCCAGCCTTGTCATTAATGAACCTAGTATCAGTCTTAACATGAGGGATCATCCAGTCGATGACCTCGGAGCATGGGAATAACTTAGGACGAGTTGTTGCCTTATGGATGCAGGACTTCTTGATGTTTGAATATACCATAGTCTCTTCTAGGGGAGCTTGAGGGTAATTTTGATCTCTAATAAACCTGTATAAGTCACCCCAATAAAATTCTGGAGCAGAGCTTCCTGGGGCTACTCCGGGTGGCAGCTTTCGTATCGCTGAACATGGTTTCAAGTGACGTATCTAGAAATATTTCAACATCTGAATCTGATTCCACTAGCCTAGCTTTCTTCCTTGCAGATTTTCTATGCATGTCAAACCTGCGTTGATGGGGTAGCACAAATGAGGAGTTTGGCACATTTATGAGCAATCATTTTAACACAATACATCTCATGATTTATATTATTACGCAGAGATTGGGTCATACAACAATATTGGCTTTTGAATAAAATGACCTCCCATTGATAGGTGTGATGAGGAAAAACTTTCAAACCAAAAACACCACGCAGTAGCTCAAAGTGTAATTTTCACAAAACGAGCACTATTGTTAAATTTTGAGCATTAATTCACAATACTCTAGTATCTTCACTAAGAGAATAACATATACAGTATATCAATGCATAACAATCACAATAAGCATGACAAGAATCACAAGAATCAAAAGCATGAGAGACAAGAGACATAGAGTTTCCGTGGGGAAAACCCTAAGGTGAAAAACCCCACAACTTCCTCAGAGATAGAGAGAGCAATGGCTCAACCAAAGTACAACCAAAATACACTTGAGATAGTCTCCTAGAAGCAGATGATCCTCCTCCTCACTAGTACGCCACTTTCTGAGTGAGAGAGATATAACTTTCCGAATGATCTAAATAGAGATCTCCTGATCTCTATTTATACTAACCTGTTTTCCCAGTGACCTTATGGGGCCGACTTGTCTAGCTAGGTACATTTACAATATAATATGTATTTCAGGGCTGACCCCACACATGGTGGTCTAATAACCCATCGGCAAGTACACACACTTGCGACACTTTTCAATCCACATGACGACACTTCCTTATAGAGGAATAACACATCTCTAATAAGGGTACAATAAATATATATGAAATACATAGATGAAATACATTCCGAAGTTACATATACATCAACACTCCCTCTTAACTAGGAAGGTATTTCTCGACACAGATCTGCTAGACAAGTCTTCTTCTCGGGATCATCGTCATCGATGCATCATCATCATCATCATCACTGCTGCTACTATCTCAACCAATCTCTGACTCTACTCATAATAGGAAGTTCTACAGAGCCAGTCCTTTTTCATACTGGATGTAGGCCCACCACCTGTAGGTCTTCATCATCACTGGCCATACTGTGGAAATCTCAGGACTTATTACGTGCGTCACAAAACCTTAAAAGAGTCTCTTGACTAGTAAGAACCCTAAAG
The DNA here is from genome assembly GCA_027924585.1 of Larix kaempferi. Lineage (NCBI taxonomy): Eukaryota > Viridiplantae > Streptophyta > Pinopsida > Pinales > Pinaceae > Larix > Larix kaempferi. The sequence continues at coordinate 11,810,602 of BSBM01000011.1, forward strand.
ACCATCTGAGGCCTTTTTCATCCTGTCCAGATCTCCAGGACTTATTACATGTGACCCCACCACAAAACCTCGAAAGAGAATCCCAGGACTGATTACGAGCACAAGGCTCAAGCTATCGGATCTCCCAGGGCACAAATTACATGTGGTCACCACAAAACCTCGAAAGAGCATCCCAGGACTGATTACGAGCACAAGGCTCAACCTATCAGATCTCCAAGGGCACAAATTACATGTAGTCATGGAAAAACCTCGAAAGAGCATCCCAGGACTGATTACGAGCACATGGCTCAACCTATCAGATGTCCCAGGGCACAAATTACATGCCATAGGACAAAACCTCAAAAGAGCATCTGCCAGATATCCCAGGGCACAAATTACATGCCATAGGAAAAACCTTGAAAGACTATCTGCAGATCTCTCAGGGCACAAATTATATGTCCTCCCAAGCAAAACCTCGAAAGAGCATTTTCCAGATATCCTAGGGTACAAATTACATGCCATAGGCAAAACCTCGAAAGACTATCTGCAAATCTCCCAGGGCACAAATTACATGCTTATCTGCACAACCTGTTCCACGACCACAGAGTATCAACCTGATACTCACCATACATCATCCTGATATACACATGATCATCCTGATCATCATTACTGCAACATCCTGCTACATGTCATCTGGAGCAACATCCTGAAGCTCGTCATCCATGATCATCCTGATCATACAATGCATCTACCTGATGCATACCAAGTATCTACCTGATACATATCATCATACATGATCCACCTGATCACAGTGTATCCACCTGATACAAATATAAATACATGATACATATCAACATACATGATCTACCTGATCATACAATGTATCCACCTGATACATATACAGATAGATGGTCCAAGCATCCAACATGATGCACATACAAAATACATACACATGATCCAACCGATCATATCCAGCATCCAACATGATGCGTACATACATATATAAATGATCCAACTGATCATATCCAGCATCCAACATGATGCGTACATACATATACATATAAAAATGATCCAACTGATCATACAAAGTAGAAACCAGAACATCATCCTGATGCTCATCATCCAGCGCTTACATCCACAGCCATGTGAAGGATCCTCCTTCCAACATGCTTGGAATGGCTTCAACAAATGTGTCCATCACTTCTTCCTCAAAGTGTCATCAATCTGAAGAACACCAAGCCTCTCTCTGAAGTACTTGAACTTCACCCTGGCTAGTGGCTTCGTGAGCACATCTGCAATCTGCTCATCCGTCACAACATACAGGAGTTTCACAGCTCCTCTCTGCACCATATCCCTGATATAGTGATATTTGATCTCTATGTGTTTCGACCTGTCATGAAACACTGAATTCTTGGACAGCTTCACACAACTCTGGTTATCACAGAAGATACCAGTAGCATCCAACGGGAGATCAAATAATTCAGACAATAGCTTCCATAGCCATACTGCCTCACAACTAGCTGAACATGCTGCAACATACTCTGCCTTAGCTGTACTCAGTGCTACGCAGGACTGCTTCCTGCTAAACCAAGAGATCACACCTGATCCCATACTGAAGCAGCACCCAGATGTGCTCTTCCTATCTGCAGCACTGCCAGCCCAATCTGAATCAACATAACCCTGCAGGTTAAACTTTTGATTCGCTTCATACTTGAGCCCATAATCCACTGTACCCTTCAGGTACCTCAGAACATGCTTTACAGCAACTAGGTGAACATTCCTCGGATCTGTCAGGAACTCGCTCAATGTGTTCACCGCAAAGCAAATATCTGGTCTCGTGTTCGTCAGGTACATCAAGGACCCAATCATCTGACGATACATAGAGACATCAACCGGCTCAGATGAAGCATCACATAGAAGCTTCAGATTCGATGCCATAGGTGTGGCCATGGCCTTGCAATCCACCATCCTGAATCTCTTCAGGATATCTACTGTGTACTTCCCTTGACCAAGGAAGATCCCACCTGCACTCTGCCACACCTCCATACCTAGGAAATAATGCATCATTCCCAAATCTTTCATATCGAACTCGGCAGCAAGCTTTCTCTTAGTATCTGCAATCAATCTGTCATCTCTTGTTACAAATAAGTCATCCACATACAGGAGTAGAATCACAGGATTCACTTCCTCAACCTTGTAATAAAGGTTGGAATCCGCTTTACTCTTGGTAAAGCCCAAACTAGATAGGAAATTGTCCATCCTACCATACCAAGTTCTGTGAGCTTGTTTCAAGCCATACAAGGCTTTCTTCAATCTGCACACATATGACTCCCTGTCATGTATTTTGAAACCAAGTGGCTGCTCCACATATACTTCCTTTTCAACTACACCATTCAAGAAAGCAGTCTTGACATCCATCTGGTGTATTTTCCATTTCATCGCTGCAGCCAGGGCAAGTACTGTTCTGATGGAAGTATACCTAGCTACAAGTGAAAATTTTCTTCATAATCTATTCCCTCTTTCTGAGAGAAGCCACGAGCTACGAATCTTGCTTTGTATTTCTCTACACTGCCATCTGCAGCATGCTTGATTTTGTAGATCCATTTAGAAGTCACAACAGACTTCTCTTTAGGCCTTGGTACAACATCCCAAACATCATTCTTCATTATTGATTGGTATTCCTCAACCATGGCATCCTTCCATTCTTTCTTTTCCGCTGCTTCTTCATAACTGGAAGGCTCTTTGTTCATAATGTCACAGAGTAAAGCAACATAGCTGGTATGTGATCTGGTTCTCTTCTTTGCTCTGTGTTCTTCTTCTAGAATGCCAAATCTTTCTGCATCTTAAATGAGCTCTCTAGCCCATGCAGGATTCCTCTTGTGAGAGTTATCCTCACGGGGTGGATCTACAAGTTCTTGCGGATCTTCAAACTCACGAACAACTTCTGGAACTGCTTCAATCATGGTAGTATCTTGAAATCTAGTTTCCTTAGGTTCTTCATAAACTTCGATAGGTGCCTTCCTTGATTTGATGAATGCTGAGTTTTCATCAAATGTTACATCCCAGCTGACATCAATCTTCTTGAACCTTGGAAAGTATATTCTGTAAGCCTTCGAGCTTTCACTGTAACCCACAAAGATACCCTTCTTTCCTGAAGGATCTAGTTTAGTCTTCTTTTCCTTTGGGACATGAGTATATACTAGACAACCAAATATTCTAAGATGACTGACTTCAGGTTTCTTACCAGAAAAGACCTCTTCTGGTGTCTTGTTGTCCAATATCTTGTGGGGTGTTCTGTTCTGCACATATACAGCTGTTCTAGCTGCTTCTGCCCATAGATGCATAGGTAGATCCTGGTCATGTAGCATTTCCCTTGTTGCTTCCATGATTGTTCTGTTCTTCCTTTCTGCAACTCCATTCTGTTGAGGATTATAAGGAGCAGTCAACTCCCTCTTAATCCCTGAATCACTACAAAGCTTCTTGAAGTCACCTGAGGTGAATTCTCCACCATTGTCGGATCTGAATGTTTTGATCTTCTTGTCAGTTTGATTCTCCATAAAGGTTTTGAATTCCTTGAATTTATCAAACACCTCATCTTTGTTCTTCAAGAAGTATACCCAAGTCTTCCTGGAGAAGTCATCAATAAATAAGACATAGTAAACATACCCACTCAGAGAACTGGATGACATAGGACCACATACATCTGAGTGGATGATTTCCAGGATGTCTTTTGCCTTGCTTTCACTGCTTGGGAAATCCTTCTTAATGTTCTTACCTTTTGCACATCCTTTGCAAACACCTTCATGTTTGGTCTTGATTTCAGGAAGACCTTCTACAGCCTTGCTTGCAATTGGAAGTGCCCTATAGTGCATATGAGCAAGTCTTCTATGCCAAAGTTCACTTGGCTCCATGGATTCATGTACCATGGCATGTTCAGGTTGTCCCTTCAATTTATACAAACCTCCCTCTTGCTCTCCAATCACTACTGCATCATCTATGTTCTTTCCCTTTGGCCACATTAGGACTTGGCCATCCACAAATGAAACCCTCATACCTTTTGCATCCAATGCAGAGATGGAGAGTAAGTTCTTCTTGAGCCCAGGTACATAAAGGACTTCTTTCATCTTCAAAGATTTTCCAGAATCTAGGTTGTAGGAGGCTTCACCACATCCTTTGATTGGGTATTGATAATCATCCCCAAGTTTCACCTTATGGGGTGATTCATGTTCAGATAGATTCACAAAAGATTCCTTAAACCCAGTCATGTGTTTGGAAGCCCCACTGTCAATCAACCAATCATTACAACCATGGGAGATAGTACCTGTGAGAGCAGAAATTAGAACATATTCTTCTTCACTTGATGAGCCATCATCACTATCACTTTCTGCCCTAGCCTTCTTCTTTGGGGGTTCATCATCTTCGACAGCATGAGCATGATATCTTCTTTTGTTATTCTTCTTCTTCTTACTGAAGTTGTTGTTGTTGTCTTTCTTCTTCTTGGGACAATCTGAAGCAAAGTGTCCCTTCTCATTGCAATTGAAGCATCTGAGATATTTCTTATCTTTATGATAATGGTGGTGTGAGAATCTCCTATTATGAGATGATTCCTTCTTGGACTTGCCTTTCCTGGCATGTGCTGTGAGAGCTTGATCTTCATTTCCCATCTTTTCTTCTCGGGCCACAAGCCTAGCTTCTTTTGAGAGCATTCTTCCCGCAATCTGTTGAAGGAGATCAACTTCTTCCTTGCACAAATTCCTTGAATAAAGGAATCCCATGACCTAGGTAGGCCATTTAGAGTGGTCATCGCCACTTCACCATTCTCCACCATTTCATCCACTGCTTCTAGTTGTTCCTTGATCTGGGAGACCCTTGAAAAATAAGATTGAATGGTTTCTCCATTCTGAAACTTTACTCCTTTCAATTGGTTCTGCAGGGTCATCTTTCGATTTATGTTCTTCCCTTCAAATAGCTTGGTCAAAGAATCAAACATCTCCTTGGGTGTCTTTAGAGAAGACACATGGGGTATGAGATGGTCTTTGATAGAATCAACAATGATTCTCTTTGCCTTGACCAAGTTTTTCTTATGCAATACCTTAGCCTCTTAATCCTCTGGGATAGGGATGTCTTCTTTTACATATGAGTCCAACTCATTCTCTTCCAGGATTAACCCAATCCTATACTTCCAAGCTCGGAAGTTATCATCTCCTTCAAGATTATCCTCAAGCTTGGTGTGGTGAGACATCTTAAAGAGTACTTCAAATGGAAATAGAAAATATTTAGGTCTTACCACTTGAAATGCTGAAAACTGGATCTGGTCCCGGATTAGGGTTTGTCGAAAAAACCCTAAAAATTCAAAATGTGAATTTCAATTTTCTGAAAGGATAGAAAGATGCGCCTTGATGAGCTGATCAGCCTGGTGTATTCAGAATTTGAGATCAACAAAGATTTACCCTTCATATTTTCCTTTTTTGTCCTTCCGGGTTCACTGGGGAAAGCCCTGAATTAGGGTTTGAGTTTCCCGGAGATCTACCCAGCCAAAAATCTCGATCCAAAGCTCTAAACTTTGATTTTTTCAAGGAGCTTCCAGGTATGTCTTCAGATTTCAAAAATTCCTATTTTTGTGGAAACCCTAATTTTTAGGGCCAAATCTGAAAATGCTTAGAATTGAATTCTGATTGGACAGATAGATTCTCCTTGATGAGTAGAGTCAATACTGCTCTTCCAAAATCTGTGGAGAGAAACCCAATAAACAAGAAACTCAAGTTTTTGTCACTGCAAAATGTCTTCTTCTCAGGTTAGCTCTGATACCATGTTAAATTTTGAGCATTAATTCACAATACTCTAGGATCTTCACTAAGAGAATAACATATACAGTATATCAATGCATAACAATCACAATAAGCATGACAGGCATCACAAGAATCAAAAGCATGAGAGACAAGAGACACAGAGTTTCCGTGGGGAAAACCCTATGGTGAAAAACCCCACAACTTCCTCAGAGATAGAGAGAGCAATGGGTCAACCAAAGTACAACCAAAATACACTTGAGATAGTCTCCTAGAAGCAGATGATCCTCCTCCTCACTAGTGCGCCACTTTCTGAGTGAGAGAGATATAACTTTCCGAATGATCTAAATAGAGATCTCCTGATCTCTATTTATACTAACATGTTTTCCCAGTGACCTTATGGGGCCGACTTGTCTAGCTAGGTATATCCACAATATAATATATATTTCAGGGCCGACCCCACACATGGTGGTCTAATAACCCATCGGCAAGTACACACACTTGCGACACTTGTCAATCCACATGACGACACTTCCTTATAGAGGAATAACACATCTCTAATAAGGGTACAATAAATATATATGAAATACATAGATGAAATACATTCCGAAGTTACATATACATCAACAACTATTAGCCATCATTTGATCATATTTGATAGAAAACAAATATTTCGCTATAAGCTTTTGAAAGGAAAAAACGCAGTCTTGCAAAGCGCTACTAGTGTCTATGGCTCAAACACTATGGTTTTATCATTTGGAGCATGTTTCATCTTCATAATGGTGAGTGCAGTTTTGGCATTTCAGTTAAAAGCTAACACAAAAATTACGGCTTCAAAACTGTGATGGGGATTTCTTGGGATTGGCTTTTATCAATAAAAACCCGTGGGGGAGAACTTTCCTAAGCTACCAAGAAAGCAACAATCGAAAGGCTGAGACACATATGCAAGGAAAGCGGGTTTCTCAGGTCGTGATTGGAACGGAGAAAGCGTGACCTTGTGCTCTTATTGGCTTGAAGGGAGGTTTGCCCATTCGGCAGCATGGTTTCCTTACGTCATACAAAACTAACGGGTGAATAGAGTGCTTATAAGATTTAAACGGGGTTATTTTTTTGGATAAAACAAAAGGAAGGGGGAAGAACCACCTACCTGTTAACCTTGGATTGGCTCCTGGTAGTTAGCGTGCGTCCCCAGATGAGTGACAGTCCAAACAACTCTTCAACGGCGAATGGCGAGCTCTGCTTTCCCTTGGTAATAGTGGAATGACCAAAATCTCATTTAACGCATATATAGAGAGAGCATTAAAGATGCACGGCATGGTAGGTTGGCGAATTAATGAGCACGGGGCTCAATGCAAATGGGCGATTAAATCCGCAAGGGGTGGAAATAATGACTCACCAACTTTATACCCATGCACATACCCAAAAATTGGGCTGCGCTAATGAGCGGCGAATGAAATGCCAACTTATGCGCAGTAGGAGGTAGACGTAAGGTTAACTCCTGCGATCCAGAGTTGCGCCCAAGGATTGGGGTTTCAATGGGAATTTTAAGATCAGAGACAGCACAACGGGCTGCGATTTTACCCCTAAATCATGTGACCAGAAGGCGCAACGAAGAAGGTGAGGTGCATCTGAGAGGGCTGCAGTTTTAAGGTTAGAAACTGCGCAACGGGCGGGGCTTTAGCCATAAAATATGCACTAATTGGCGTGAAGTCAAAGGTTTGGGACAAAAGCGCAAAGGAGCGGCGATTTTAGCCTTAGAGTCTGCGTAAAGGGAAAAATAAATTTAAGGTTTAAAAAATGCGATGGTCGGCCATTTTAGTGCTAAATCGCCCGCCATAGTCAGCCAGAGATAGAGTTGAAATTTGCACATTTGTCGTAAATTTTAATGTTAAAAACTGTGCCCAATACTAAAGATAACTTTTTCCCTTAGAGAAAAATCAAAAAATTTTGGAAGAAAAGTGAGAAGGAAAACTTGCCAAGTTTGAACAAAATTAAGCATCCAAAAATTAAAAGGAAGGGCCCCAATATTTACAAAAAAAATTGGGGGGGATGTTGTAGCAACAACACACCTTCAAGGCTAGAGGACCATCATATTCAGCTCTTTCCTGGAAGCGTTCCTCCCAACATCAGGCCCTATCGTACCCATTTCATCAAAAAACAGAGATTGAAATGCTCGTTCGGGACTTACTGAAGCAAGGTATTATTCACCCAAGCACTAGTTCCTTTTCTTCACTAGTTCTTCTTGTCTGCAAAAAAGATGGGTCATGGTGCCTCTGCATTGACTTCCGAGCACTTAATCACCTCACAATCAAGGATAAGTTTCCAATTCTTGTTGTTGATGAGCTTCATGGTGCTCAATTTTTCTCCAAGTTGGATCTTCATTATGGGTATCATCAAATTCAGGTTCATGAGGATGAGATCCCTAAAACATCTTTCCGCACACATGATGTCCACTATGAGTTTTTGGTCATGTCCTTTGGCCTCACTAATGATCCTTCCACATTCTAGGCATTGATGAATAAAATATTCTGGCCCTACTTGCGAAAATTCATTCTGGTCTTCTTTGATGATATCCTCATCTACAGTAAAGCATGGGCTGAGCATATCCAGCATATGAATCTTATAATGCAACGTTTCTCTGACCATCATCCCCACGCCAAAGAGTCTAAATGTGTTTTTGGATAGAAGGAAGTAGAGTATCTCGAGCACATTATTTCAGCACAAGGGGTTCGCGTGGATCCTGCCAAAATTGTTGCCATGAACAATTGGTCGCATCCTCAGACACTCAAGAGCCTTCGTGGTTTTTGGGGGTTGAATGGATACTACCACAAGTTTTTCGAGGATTATGGGAAGATTGCAGCTACATTAACTACTCTATTGAAAAAGGATGCTTTTACATGGACACATGCTACTGAGTGTGCATTTGAAAAACCGAAACAAGCTATGTGTTGTCACGTCCCCACCCATCATACCAGTGCAATGGAGATGATCGTGAGGCTAAACCGGGCATCCAGCGCCATAAACTTATTTCATAAGCATTCACATAATATAATGGAGATATGAAGATGTATAAAGATTTTAAAAACACAGCGGAAGTAAATCATGTGTAGAATTAACACACATCCAGCATTTTCATGATAGCCATTAAGTGTAGACATTGCAGAAATAGCAGATTTTTGTTGGATGTGAAGCAGCTGCAAAACCTTTTCTTTTTGATGTGATGTTAGCATGAATATCTTTTATATTTCAGGGCATGTGTAATTCAGCACTATTGAGCAGAGCTCTGATTTCTGAGTAGATGAGGACAGTACGAGGTGGGCAGAAGGAGCAGCAGAAGCAGTGTTGCAGAACTGAATTATTTTTGTCTATGATTTTCTGGGTTTGATTATATCAGCAATATAATGAAGACTCCTTATCTTCGAAGTCTTCCGCAATTGCGGGGTGATTCACCGAACGCTCCCGCAATTGCGGAGCCATTCGGCGAATGCTCCCGTAATTGCGGAGCCATTTGGTGAAGGCTTCCGTTGCGGAGCCATTCGGCGAATGCTCCCGCAACTGCGGAGCCATTCGGAGAATGCTCCCGCAACTGCGGAGCCATTCGGTGAATGCTTCCACAATTGCGGAGCCATTCGGTGAAGGCTTCCGCCGTTTTGGGCGGTTTTGCGGAATGCTTCTGCAATTGCGGAACGATTTGCCGAAGTCTTCCGCAGTTGCGGAACGATTCGCCGAAGTCTTCCGCAATTTTGGAACAACTCGCCGAACTCTCCCGTGTTGCAGAACGACTCGTGGAATCCTTCCATAATTTCGGAAGAGAATTCCTTCCAAAATTTTTCTTTCAACGCTAAACACTTGGAAAATTTTCTGCTTTTTTCGGAGCATTTCGCCGAATTTTTTCGCGTTGCGGGACAACTCGCGGAATCCTTCCGCAAATTTCGAAAGAGAATTCCTTCCGCAAATTTCGGGGCGACTTCCCAAACTCCTCCGCGTTACGGAAAAACTCGCGGAATGCTTCCGCAGTTTCGGAGCAATTCGCCGAATGCTTCCGCAGTTTTGGAAGACATTCGGGAATTCTCTCCGAAACAGACTTAAACGAATTTTTCAAAACAAATTTTTCAAACAGACTTAGGAAAATTTTGAAAACTTTCTTTCTTTCAGAGATGACTGTAATTGGATTTGGCCCATAGAGGCCCAATGCTGCAACCAACAGCTCTGATACCAACTGTCACGTCCCCACCCATCATACCAGTGCAATGGAGAGGATCGTAAGGCTAAACCGGGCATCCAGCCCCATAAACTTATTTCATAAGTATTCTCATTTGTTATTTCTGCAATGTCTACACTTAATGGCTATCATGAAAATGCTGGATGTGTGTTAATTCTGCACATGATTTACTTCCGCTGTGTTTTTAAAAGCTTTATACATCTTCATATCTCCATTATATTATGTGAATGCTTATGAAATAAGTTTATGGGGCTGGATGCCCGGTTTAGCCTCACGATCCTCTCCATTGCACTGGTATGATGGGTGGGGACGTGACGTGTACTACACTTGTTCTAGATATGCCCGATTTTTCCAAGCCCTTCACTATTGAGAGTGATGCTTGTGGCAATGGACTTGGTGTTGTTCTCCTTCAAGATGAACATCCCATTGCGTTTACCAGCAAATCCCTTTCAGGTAAGAATTTAGCTGCCTCTACATATGAGAAGGAAATGATGGTTATTTTGCATGCAGTACAGGAGTGGCGACCATACCTATTAGGGAATCATTTCTGCATCAATATTGATCACCAGAGTCTGAAATATTTCCTGGAACAACATGTATCCTCCCCATCACAACAGAAATGGGTTAGAAAACTCATGGGTTATGACTATGAGATCACTTACAAGAAGGGTAAGGACAATATTGTGGTGGATGCTCTTTCTTGCACATTTGATGACCAAGTTTCTCTTTCAGCTATTTCTATGCCTATTCCAAATTGGTTGCATTATGTTCAACAAGGCTATGTCAATGACTCTTCATTATCTCAAATCATCCAACGCTTGGCCCACAACCCTTTTGTTGTACCACATTACTATTGGGATGGTGCTTCCCTGAGATACAAGGGTCGTCTGGTGCTTCCCCAGAGCACAGATCTTCAACGGGTTATCTTCTACAAACTCCATGCTTCTCCATCGACAGGGCACTCTGGGTTCCTCAAAACATATGAGTGGGCACGGCGTAACTTCTTTTGGAAGGGAATGAAATGGAAAATTCAATAGATCGTGGTTGAATTTGATACCTACCAGCGCAATAAGGGTGAAACGACAGTCCTTTCGGGATTGCTCGAACCCTTGCCAATCCCTACATGTATTTGAACAGATATTTCTATGGATTTCATTGAAGGGCTCCCTAAATCTGGAGGGAAGACAATGATTTTGGTTGTGTTTGATCGCCTGTCCAAATATAATCATTTTGTGCTCTCAGCCATCCCTATACAGCCTCCTCAGTCGCTCAAATTTTCCTAGACCGGACCTTTCATCTTCATGGAATCCCTTCTTCCATTGTCTCGGATCATGATGCGACTTTCACCAGTGATTTTTGGATAGAACTATTTCGCCACACTGGCACCAAGCTAAAGATGAGTTCAGGGTATCACCCACAAACAGATGGTCAGACTGAAATTATCAATAAATGTTTGGAAACTTATCTTCATTGCTTCACCTCTAAACAAAAACATCAGTGGGAAAAGTGGCTCCCTCTCGTTGAATGGTGGTACAATACCTCTTACCACACTGCCTCTAAAATGACTCCATATGAAGCAATCTATGGTCAGGCACTGCCAGTTCTTCTTCCATACACCCCCAGCAATTCACCAGTTCAGGAAGTTGACATGGTCCTTCGAAACCGCGATCAAATTCTTCACATTTTGCGGTACAATCTTCACATGGCAAGAAATCACATGAAGCAACAAACCGATCAGCACCGTTCTTAGCGCACTTTTAAGCAAGTGATATGGTTTTTCTTCGTCTCCAGCCTTACAAGCAATCCTCCCTGAAAATCAAAGGGCGTCATAAGCTCGCTCCAAAGTTCTATGGGCCATATAGGATTCTTCAAAAGATTTGGTCCGTTGCTTATAAATTGGAACTTCCTCCTTCTTCCCGCATTCATCCAATATTTCATGTCTCTTGTCTGAAGAAAGTTCTTGGCACCAACATCAGAGGACAAACTATTTTACCAGAACTGGATAATGAAGGATCCATCCTTTTGGAGCAGGAAGCTATCCTCAATAGACGCACTCGTCATCTTCGCTCTTGCTCTATCACAGAGGTATTAATTTAGTGGCACAGAATGCAACCAAAGGATGCTACATGGGAACCACTCCTTGAGATTCAGCAACAATTTCCACATCTAAAGCTTTGAGGACAAAGGTTTTTATAAGGGGGAGGGGATGTTAGGAACCCATGTCAACCCTTCTCTTTACGTTATCAGTATATTGTTGTTGGACGCATATGCTTTGTAAGTCGTCCCGTAGTATTTGTTGATCCATAGTTTGTATTATTGTTGTTGGGCGCATATGCTTTGTAAGTCGTCCCGTAGTATTTGTTGATCCATAGTTTGTATTATTGTTGTTGGGTGCATATGCTTTGTAAGTCATCCCGTAGTATTTGTTGATCCATAGTTTGTATTGGCCCATGGTATTGACCCATAGTATTGGCGCCTAGACTTAGTATATAAGTTTTTGTTGAGGCCAATGAAGGCACCGTGAAGTTATTTTGTATTGAGGTTGCCCCCTCGAAGTGGCTCGCGATCAATACAAATATTATGTGATCTAATATATCATGTATTTCATCAATTAATTGTTGCAAGTTCTTCTCATACCCATTCCACTCACAATTCACCTCCTTCCTCACCACCTCACATTAACCCTAAAGATATTACTATTGTTGCACAACTTACCACCTCAGTCACTCAGTCAATAACCGAGAATTTATTGAAAAAATTGCTAGAGCCTGCTCTTCCTCAAAAATTCTGACCTTCCCAATAGGATATCCTATCAAGTCATATGGAAGCAAGATATTGTTGCCCAAGAAGGGAAGCCATTGAGACAACTACATCCATGAGGGTTTTTGCAGGAGCAAATTATGACTCTGTCTCCACTTTAGGGAAAATAATTGATGGAGAAAAGGCTAAGTTTGATGCACTAAAGGAAGAGAAGGATGCTTTACAACAATATTTTCTCAAACAAATTGAGCAGCTAAAGGTTCAACACCAAGAAAAAATACAGAGCCTACAGAATCAACTTCAACAATGTAAGAGCATAAAAAAATTGCAAATAATAAAGTAGTGGATTTGGCCAGAGAGCTTACGAGCATTAAGCAACAATTGGAACAATTTAAGAATCAAGATGTTCCATCTTCCTTCTTCAAACTTACAACTCACAAGTTTAAGGATGAAGCTCTAACTGCTATTAGTTTTTCATCATTTAATTCAATATGTTATAGGATCTTAACTAAGAGAATAACATGTACAGCATATCAAGCACAATAGACAAAAGACACAAAGCATTTCACTGGGGAAAACCAAGAAGGTGAAAAACCTCACAACTTCCTCAGACATAGAATGAGCACCAATACAAAGATCACAAAGATCAAACCCCAAAATATAGATGTCTTCAGCAGCTACTCCTCCTCCACTTGTGCACACTCCTCTCTCTCAACTATGCGAGTTGGATGAGTGAGTGAATAGATAAATAGAAAGGTGCTCCTCTCTATTTATATTTTACCTTTACTTTCCTTTTAGTGTAACTGGGTCTACCTCCCTTAGGAGAGTCTAATAACCCATTACCACTTGTCACTGGGCCGACCCCATTAGGGTGGTCTAATAACCCTTTAACTCATACAGGGCCGAACCCACCGAGGTGGTCTAATAACCCATCAAGTATAAGTTACGACACTTGCAAATACAAATGACGGCACTTCCAATCGGAGGAATAATACATCTTCATTGGGGATACAATAAAGTACAATTGTAATACATACAATATACAAGTGAATATCTTCTAAAGTTACAAATATATCAACACTCCCTCTTAACTAGGAAGGTATTCTCTTGACACAGGTCATCAATACATATAGGCACAAGTCTTCAATACTGGAGCTGGATCATTGTCACTGGATCACGAGAGCATCATCGTCACTGCTACTGTACTCGTCATATCGACCACCGGTGCTATCTCTCAATTCTTCTCGTCATAGGAAGTTCTACAGAGCCATCCTTTTTTATGTTGGATGTAGGCCTAGCCTCCATGTAGGTCTTCATCATATCTGCGGCGGCCTGACAGAGGTGGAATCTCAGGACTAATTATGTGCATCTGCAAAACCTCGAAACAGCATCTCAGGACTTATTATGAGCTTACTGCTCAACCTATAAGATCTCCCAGTAATAAATTACATTCAGACTTCGCAAAACCTCGAAAGAGCATCCCAGGACTGATTACGAGCTTACTGCTCAACCTATAGGATCTCCCAAGACTGATTACATGCGACCAAGCAAAACCTCGAAAGAGCATCCCGGGACTGATTATGAGCTTCCTGCTCAACCTGTAGGATCTCCAAGGACTAAATTACATGCTACCAAGCAAAACCTCGAAAGAGCATCCCAGGACTAATTACGAGCTTCTTGCTCAACCTATAGGATCTCCCAGGACTAAATTACATGCTTGCAGGAAAAACCATGAAAGAGCATCCCAGGACTGATTACGAACTTCCTGCTCAACCTATAGGATCTCCCAGGACTAAATTACATGCCACTACACAACCTGCCACATATCCACGGCCTCGAAGTATCATCCTGATACTCATGATCATATTATTCATCCTCGCACGGAGCATCATGCTAATGCTCATGATCACACTGATCATCATCATATAGAACATCATCCGGAGCATCGTCCTAATGCTCATCACACAGCACTTACATCCACAACCATGGGAAGGATCCTCCTACCACCATGCTTGGAAGGGTTCCTGCATCTGTATCCCATCACTTCCTCCTGGAAGTATATTCAATCTGAAGAACACTAAGCCTCTCTCTGAAGTACTCGAACTTCACCATGGCTGGTGGCTTGGTCAACACATCTGCTATCTGCTCGTCTGTCGCAACATACAGGAGCTTCACTACTCCTCTCTACACCATATCCCTGATATAGTGATACTTGATCTCGATATGCTTCGACTTGTCATGGAACACTGGTTTCTTGGACAACTTCACACAGATCTGGTTGTCATAGAAGATACAAGTAGCATCAAACTGGAGATCAAACAAATCAGATAGTATCTTCCTTAGCCATACTGCCTCACAAATAGCCGAACAAGCTGCGACATACTCTGCTTCGGTTGTACTCAGTGCCATGCAGGACTGCTTCCTGTTAAACCAAGAGATCACACATGATTCCATATTGAAGAATCACCCCGAAGTGCTCTTCCTATCAATGGCACCGCCTGCCCAATCCGAATCAACATAACCCTCCAGGTTAATCTTCTGATTCACATCATACTTGAGCCCATAATCAACCGTACCCTTCAGGTACCTCGGAATATGCTTTACAGCAATCAAGTGAACATGTTTAGGATCTGTCAGGAACTGGCTCAAGGTGTTCACAGCTAAGCAAATATTTGGTCTCGTGTTCGTCAGGTACATTAAGGACCCAATCATCTGACGATACATCGTGGCATCAACCGAATCTGATGAAACATCACTCAATAGCTTCAAGTTCGATGCCATGGGTGTGGCCATGGCCTTGCAGTCCATCATCCCGAGCCACTTCAGGATCTCTACTACATACTTCCCTTGTCCAAGGAAGATTCCATCTACACTTTGCCACACCTCCATGCCTATAAAGTAATGCATCATACCTAAGTCCTTCATCTCAAACTCGGCAGCAAGCTTCCTCTTCGTATCATCAATCAACCCAATCTCACCTGTCACAAACAGGTCATCTACATACAATAGGAGTATCATTGGACTGCCTTCCTCAACCTTGTAGTAAAGGTTGGAATCTGCTTTACTCTTGGTAAATCCCAAACTAGTCAGGAAGCTGTCAATCCTACTGTACCATGTCCTGGGTGCTTGTTTCAAACCGTACAAGGCTTTCTTCAATTTGCACACATGTGACTCTTGTCGTGTGTCTCAAATCTGAGTGGCTGCTCCACATACACTTCCTCTTCGACTACGACATTCAAGAACGCTATCTTGACATGCATCTGGTGTATCTTCCACTTCATCACTGCAGCCAGAGCAAGTATTGTTCTGATGGAAGTGTATCTGACTATAGGTGCAAAAGTTTCTTCATAATCTATCCCTTCTTTCTGGGAGAAGCCACGAGCCACAAACCTTGCCTTGTATTTCTCTATGCTACCATCTGCAGCATGCTTGATCTTGTAGATCCACTTGGAAGTCACAACATACTTCCCTTCTGGTCTTGGGACCACATCCCAAACATCATTCTTCATGATCGACCGGTACTCCTCGATCATGGCATCCTTCCATTACTGCATCCCGGATCCTGGGAACTTCATATTCGTCAATATCTTCAATAGGTAGTATTCTTGAACTTCGTTGCTGGAACAAATGTCGTTGTCCTTCTTTTGTAGCTGATTGTACATGATCTTTCCTACAAGTCAAATTCAATTGCATGATTAGAAACATCTCATAGTTTTCAGAACAAAATCTTACACATAAGGACATATGTCATACAGTCATGCAATTATCTTAGCCAATGCTTCAAAACAACATTTATCCATATCCCGTCACTTTCTAGATGCATTCCATCTCTACCAGAACATTGTTAAGAGTGTGCACAACTCCCAACATGTCAGCAAAGAGGTTTCATTCTAGATAAGTAGCAATGGAATGGTGTATAGTACCATAGGCCACTTACCCATTACTTGTATATTAGTAGTATCTTGTTCATTAATGCAACTTTTCTAATATGCATCATATACATCCTAAATCTAGGAACATAAGTATGTACATGACTGAACAACATTATTTAAGTAATCATATATACAAGAAATGACAATTCAAATACTTATCTTTGTTTGTTTGTTGGGTGGACTCCCTCTCAATCTTTGCTTCCTTGCAGGAACTACTAGAGTGTGCTCCCTCTTGATCTTTGCTTCCTGGATTATCTGTCCTTGAACTTATATCCATCTTGGACCACTATGCATGCTTAAGTGTGCACTAGTGTCATCATTGTGTCATCCTCAAGATCTCATACATAATCATACATTCATTAGTATAATCTCAATACTATCAAAACATTATGATTCTAAATAGTCTTAAACATGTATGGTCATGGTCATTTCATACATAGGTAATTTATCACAAGCGTTAGTATTTCAAGGTTTCAGGGAGGACTTCTTTTACTCATGCATATTCTTATTTGACCATAGGGCTCTTCTGGTTTGTCATATCATCAATCAAAGTAAGAAGCATAATATGCATAAACCCATGATTACTCAAACTTATAACTTCATGAATAATCATTATCAATCATACAAAAAGTATACTTATATAAGATCTTAACACAAGGTAGGATTCTAACTTGATACAGGAAAAACATACCTGGATTATCATGTTTGCTAGTTATGTCTAACATACCCAAATAATGTCTTCTTTGTTCTCTTCAATGATTTAGAGACCGTGTGCTAGTAACCTGCATATCTCATAAGTTAAGCATTGTAGAACCAAATTATACATACCTCATAAGTAGAGATTTTATGTGATCAATGGCTATGGATGAGTCTTTGTCCTCATGTCACCATGGTCATATGTTCTTGATTTAGAACTTGATTTGTCTTTCTTGATGTACCTTTCATGTTAGCGGACAACATCATCCTCATACAGCACCACAGTGCATTAGTAAAATCATAAGTGTCATAGCCCTAATCAATGAATGTCTTCTATCATTCACATGAATTCATACTTTTACTAAGGTGATAAGACAAGTCTAAAATTAATCAAGATTGTACTAACCTCAATAATATGAAGACAGACATATCATAAACTTAATCATGAATAGATTTCAAAACATACATGTATCTCCTCAAGTCATACCTGTCGAGATTGCTTGTAGTCTTTTATGTAAGGCCTTAGCCTCATCTCCCTATGGAACTGCAACTTCTTCACTTATGTAGGTTTCCAATTCATTCTCTTTTAGGATTAACCCAATCCCATACACTTTGATTTGTTGAAACTGGATCTGGAGCTAGCTAGGGTTTGGGAGAGAAACCCTAAAAAAATCCAAACTTGGAATTTCAAACTTCTATCTGGACAGAGATATGCAATTGACTGAGGAAAGCAAGCTGGTGTGCTCAGATTTTGAAAACTCCAAAAATTCACCCTCCAAAAATGACCTACGAATTTCAGATCTGCAACTTCTGTCAAAATTTGGGTTTCTCCAAAAACCAAACTAGGGTTTGATAGATCCTGGGGTTCTACCCAACAAAAAAATTTGATCTTGGTCTCTAAATTTTGATTCTGATGAGGAGAGAAATCCTGTGCTGAGAGAACTCCAAAATTCCACTTCTGTCAAAAGCCCTAATTTCCTGCAGCAGTGACAAGCCAAAAATGAAAATGCTCAAAATTCAATTCTATTTTGACAGAAATATATGCCATATTGTTTCTGGTGCATCTCTGAAATTTCGGATCCTCAAGGTCTGAAACTTCATCTTGTTGTGGTAGATTGACCTGTCATCTTTCCATCCCCACAGATCTGAGCTTCAATGGATTCTCCATGAGATATATATGCCAAGTGTCGAAACATGACCTGTTTATGGGATGAAACGGCATAGTGAATATGTACGGAGTGCCACGTGTCACTGTTTCAACTTCGGCCTCTAAAAATTATACCTATGAAACTAAATTCTGTGCCCTAACTGCCACTTTCTATAGAATTCCATTTGGAGCTTCCTAGCCCGAGATATGACCTTTGTGCCTAGGTCACCTGTTTAGGGTAGCATTCTGGAAGAAGCAGAAACCCTAACTTGTACGAATCATATCTCACAAAGTACAACGAATCTGGGGCTGAAATTTTTACACATGGTACATCCGTGTCTGATATTCGGCCTATAAAAAATTCAGATCCTGAACCTTCGCCAAAACGGATTTATAGCGAAAGTTCCACGATGACTGGTTTTTACTATACCAAGCCCTAGCTTCCAATTTGTCGCAAGTGCAACAAGTGTCGTAAATTCCATACAATGCCTTCCTTCGGGATAGCTCTGATACCATGTTAGTTTTTCATCATTTAATTCAATATGATCTAGGATCTTAACTGAGAGAATAACATGTACAACATATCAAGCACAAGAGACAAAAGACACAAAGCATTTCACCGTGGAAAACCAAAAAGGTGGAAAAGCCCGCAACTTCCTCAGAGATAGAATGAGCACCAATACAAAGATCAAAAAGATAAAACCCCAAAAGATAGATTTCTTCAGCAACTACTCCTCCACTTGTGCGCACTCCTCTCTCTCAACTATGCGAGTTGGATGAGTGAGTGAATAGATAAATAAAGAGGTGCTCCTCTCTATTTATATTTTACCTTTACTTTCCTTTTACTCTAACTGGTCCGACCTCCCTTAGGAGATTCTAATAAACCATTACCACTTGTCACTGGTCCGACCCCACTAGGGTGTTATAATAACCCTTTAACTCATACAGGGCCGACCCCACCAAGGTGGTCTAATAACCCATCAAGTATAATTTACGACACTTACAATATGACTTGCGACACTTGCAAATACAAATGATGACACTTCCAATCGGAGGAATAATACATCTCCGTTGGGGATACAATAAAGTACAAATTTAATACATACAATATACAAGTGAATATCTTCCAAAGTTGCAAATACATCAACAACTGCCAATGAAAATCTTAGGCAAACACGAATTTTGTTTTTTCAGGGATTAAATGAGATTCAAGATGATTTTAATTCCTTTGAACATTTATCTTATCTTTTAGGGGGTCATATTGATAAAAGGAGGAAGGCACATTCTGATGAATAGGATTGTCATTGATGAAAACATTAATGACAAAGTGTAAATGGCATGATGACAAGCAAACAAGGTGACTTGACAAGGTACATTTGAAGATGAGATGGAGGTGAGATGGGCATTGGAGCCATTTAAACACCTAGTGGGACCAAATGACCAATTCTGTGGTCATTTGGGTATGATGTGGCTAATAGGTATATGGAGGACTTTGAACATTATATATGATGACCTTATTGCTTGTGTCTTGCACATAACAACTTGATGGAATCATGAAACGATTGGAAATAGCCCTAGGGCATGAGAAAGACTCTTTTTGCCAAAAGACAAATGACAAGGCAATGACACGACACAAGAAGCATGACATGGCATAAAATAATCAAGTATTAAATAAATATTTATTTATTTAATAAAATATTTGGAAGGGCAGTTTGATGAAGTGGAAGAAAAGATAATGTGGTCATTGATGAGGACAATATGGAGAAATAAATAAATCTTATTTGATTTATTTTGATGTGACATGGAATTCCAATAATAAAGATAAAAACAAAACATGTGCAAGGTCAGCTCAGCCCATAAATAAATAAAATTAAAATTGAATTAAACATTTGCAAGTCGGCTCAGTTAGAATATAAGGGTAATTTTTTAAAGCCCCTCCTAGCAGGTCGGCCCCATAAAAATAGGGGGTAAAACCTATATAAATAGGAGTAAAACTCGCCTTATTGATTAGCAGTTCGCGAAAGACTTGTAGAGCTCTGTTTTCACTGATTTTGAGGAGAATTTCGGGGGTACTGGTGTAGCGACAGCAGTTAAGAAAAGCATATTTTTGTTGGATGTGAAGCAGCTGCAAAACCTTTTCTTTTTGATGCGATGTTAGCATGAATATCTTTTATATTTCAGGGCATGTGTAATTCAGCACTATTGAGCAGAGCTCTGATTTATGAGTAGATGAGGACAGCACGAAGGTGGGCAGAAGGAGCAGCAGAAGCAGTGTTGTAGAACTAAATTATTTTTGTCTATGATTTTCTAGGTTTGATTATATCAGCAATATAATGAAGACTCCTTATCTCTGATGTTTGGGCAGCTGTATGGAAATATTCTTGTATCTTGATGGGAAGTATGTGATTGATGACATGATGCTAAGTGTATGAAAGTTGATGATGTCTTCATAGATAGAATGAAGATGATGATGTTCTTGGGGCTACAGAATGCTAATGAACAATGAGATGAAAATTATGCTCATGAACAGAAAGCTACTGGACAGAAGGTTGATGCATTAAATCATAGTGACACCTACAGGAGAGTGATGAAGACATTTGCAGCAGGTTATTTGTTAAATGATATTCGATGGTAAGGCTGGTCTGAGGGAAACCGCAGTAGAGGAATATGGTAGTGATGGATATTTTTTGATGATATGAACTGGGACAACAACCAATGAAGATGTGCTCAGAAGATTGTGAAGTCATGGACAATATAATGATAAATTGTTGATATGCTCTCTGGCAGAATGCTCTTGGACAGAATGAAGAAAACAGAGACAAGTTGCTGAAGAGTTGATGTGACTGTATGAAGAAATGTTGAGGTGTTGAAATGGACTAGAGACAGGTGCTGGTGTGATATGATAGTGACATATATGAAAGTGTGTTGAGACAGTGAGCTTTAATTGTAAATGCAAGCTTGTTTTGCATCTGAGGTTAGGATACCTCAAATCTTTCTTGGTTGGGTCTAAGAAGAACTAGGCAGGGTCCTAGATAAAGAGTTGGTGCTCTTTTATTTCGGTTGGTGCTTAATTGCCTCACGGTTGTAGCCGTTGAACCAATTACAAAATTACAAAACTATATCTTGTGTCCCTTTTGTGTGATGTGTTGGTGGTTATATGACATGTGCTTAGATGATTACTGAAATATAATTCACTGATGAATATGTCGTTGAAGTAATTGTGAAATGATGATTTAAGTGTTAGTGATTGAAGAAGTTGAATTTTGATTAAGTATAGGCTCACTGATTGACCCCCCCTCTCAGTGAGCATTGTGTCTAACAATTGGTATTAGAGCAGGCCTTCAGCATAAGCCTAACAAGCTTGAAGGAAATCAATAGGCACAATATGGAAGGATCGGCAAAGCAAGAAGAAATGAACGATTATTCAGAAGATGGAGTTCCATTACTCAATGAATTAAATTGTGAGTCTTAGATCATCAGAATGAAGCATCACACAGTGGAAAAAGGCTATGACATATGGAAATCAATTGAAGGGGGAGCAGTTAAGAATCCACTTGAAAGCAATGAAAAGGGACTAAGCATAATCTTGATGGCCTTGTCTCAATTAGAGAAGGAAATACTAGATGTTGGAAAGTACACCTCAGCCAATGAACTCTGGAGCACACTTGAAAGAGAGCACAAGAGGAAGGTTCAAAACCTTGACAAAGAAAAGAAGGCCAAGACATTTGAAAATGAAGATCAAGGAAGGAAGGAGGCTCAAGGATCAAGCTCTAGTGAAGGTAAGAACTCTTCTATTTACAATAATTATGAAATTAATGAAGTTTCTCTAGTAAAGGTTGAAGAAGAAGAGTTATTAAAAATCCAAGAGGCATTTGCAAAAACACTATTGGATAAGGATGTCAAATCCAATATAAGGCTTAAGAAGAAGATTACGGGAGCATTTGAAAAATACCAAGAGGAGACAAAAGCTTTGTTCATGAGCTTGAAGGTCAAGAACAAAGATTTGCAAAGTGAATTAGAAGACAAAAAACTTGAGGTCAAAAGGTTGAAGGATGAACTAGGAAATGAACAAGAAAAGACTAATGTGGATCCTAAAGAACTTGAAGAGACAAGATGGGCTAATCTTGACTTGAAGGTTCAGTTGGATGAGTACAAGAGAATTGAAGAAGCCTTGAAAAATCAGTTAGATGAAAAGGAGAAGGAAAATCAAAGGCATGAAATGGAAGTGGTTGGACTCAAGAAGAAAAATGAAAAGTTTAATGCATATGGTAAGTTCAATCACAGCTCAGCCATCCTAGATGAAATATTATACTGTCAAAGGTCCCCACTTGACAAATCTGGCCTTGGGTACAAGAAAGAAGAAGAAAAATATGAAAATGAACTTGGTCGCCCAAGATTTTTGAATTTGGGTCCACCTCTTCCAAAGAAGAAAGCAAAGCTCCTCATGTACCTGCACATGACGACAATGATTTTGGAAATCCAAAAATGGTTGAAGAAGTCAACACTGCACCTCAAAGCAAATTCAAGACAACTCTAAGATGGATCCAAACATCAAGGTATGAAAATGGTTTTAATGGCTATTGTTTTTCTTGCTCTAATTATGGTCATAAGGCTTTAGATTTTAGATCCTATGGAAGAAGAAGTGCTGGAAGTACTAATGGCAAAGTTAGGTGTTGGGACTGCAATCATATTGGACATGTGGCTGCTAACTGTCACACAATGAGGTGCTACTCTTGTAGTGGCTTTGGTCATAAAGCCCAAGAATGCCTAAGTCAAAGAAGTCAGCCTAGGAGGAGCCCATCATATACATCAACAAGGAGAACTAATGAATCTTGGAAGAAGTATAACGAAGGCAAAACTAAAGATCAGAAGACAAACAACCTCATCCAAGGACACTCTAAAGTGTGGGTAAGGAAAAATATCTTGCTAGATCTAAATGAAGTAGTGATGATCAGTGCAAAAATGGAGATGGCTGCCATTTGGCAAGCCAAAATTAAGATCTTTTCAAAAGGTCTTAAGACACCATGAGTTCTTTATTGGAGGATGAACTCAAAATGGTAAATGATGGATGCTCCAAGCAAATCAGGTCCAAGGATCGTGGTTGTAATATAAAATAAGATATGCATATGTAAGGGGGAGTAAGGCATTTGAATTGTTATTGTTATATAAATCATAAGAAGGCTGATATAGCCTTGGATCTGATCAAAGCATTTAAGCAGATAAGCACTTGTGAAGTTGTTCAAAGATGAAGAATGCTCGGGCTTGCTAGAAGATCTTCAAGAATTTTGAATGCCAAAAGGCAGGAGCAGATCTGAGTATTAAATCTGTCCAAAAGGATACAGTAGTTGAAAACAGGTTGACAAATTTTTTTAAAGGTGACCCGATGGCAAGAAGAAAGAGTGAAAAATGTGATCATGGCATGATGATTCATATGATGTGCACAAGGTAGAATACATGAAGTCTGATAAAGAATACTACCGAAGTAAAGAAGTGAAATTGATCTCTGTCAAACTTGAGAAGACCTTTAAGATGTACAATATACACACAGCCAGCAGAAGTATCTCCTGTATGTACAAATTGTGTTACAAAAATGAAGAATGATGAGCATAAAAGTTTGACCAACAGTATCTAGTCTGAGATGGATCTTTGTAGAAGCAAGAGGCAGAATTCGTGTTATGAAGAAACCCCAAGCATGAAGTCATACAAGATCAGAGTTGAAGATTGAGTATTTGAAGCAAATGAAGTAAAACAAAAGCAAAATTGTTAAGAACTCTGTGGACCAAGTTGAACTCAGTTTTGGATAAAGCATTTTGAAACTTACGGAGTATAGCAAATATTGATGCTTGGTAAATTAATGCATGTTTTGTTAACTACAACATTCCTAAAAGTAAAAATGACTTCTTCTAGTTGTTGGTATCTGATTACATGATTTATATAGAGTTGGTTATTGAGATGTTCATCATTATATGAAGACTTGAGCTAAGTCCCAACCACCCTATAATGAAGCTCAGAATTCAATGATGACAGCTTGTCTTGACAGTAGATTAGATTGACATAAATAAAATGTGCTTGACAAATCAGTGTTAATAAGGTTGAATTGGACAAGTTCATACTTATTACTTTTGACAACTGAATTATTGAAGAGAATAGCTTTCAGCTTGTTTTGACAAGAAGTTTGACTGAGAAATGATATCAAGAAGTATGCAAGGAAGCCACAACATACTGGAGCAGCAAGAGATTTTCCATTATGTTGGATAGGGGGAGCAATAAGAACATAAGAAATACTCAGACCACATCCATTTACAAGCATCCATAGTACAAGTTCATTAGAAACGTAGGTTAATTTGAAGACATTATTTTCAGATCTAAGGAGAAACCTGAAGTCTGGAGACAGTGTAGAATCCTTGTTGTCTTCCTTGAAGATTCAAACAGAAGCTATCAGCCTGAATTTCATAAAACTGTCTGAGGAAGATTTGATATACTATGCTTTTGATAGGAGTAGCCAAGATAAAGGAAGCCAAAATAAAAGTACTCTTTGACAAGAGGAGAAGAAAATTTGGTGTTACCATAAGATAAAAGTTTTTGACAATAAAACTACATATGCTAAGATTCAAGGGTAGCCACAGATATAAAGATTTCAGCCCTCGGGCACACAAAGTAAAAAGTGTATCTCTGATATACAGTGCATTGAAGACAGTCAAAGACATAAAGGATGCATTCTTTAAAAGTTCTGATTTTGGGGTATGCATATGATCAAATCTTAATCTTTTGAAAACATCCAAAGGTTAGCAATTGGTTTTGGACAGAATTAAGAAATCTATCCTAAAGTGATGTTTGCAGCACAACAGTAAAAGAGAGAGCAGACATGATACCTTATAAGAAAGATCAAGCACCTACAACAACATATCAAATAAGGGAGCATTTTGACATGAAAAACCAGTAGCAAGAATTCGATGATCTCAAAAGGGCATACCCACCTCAGTCAAAGGGGGAGTTTGTACTTATGAAAAACTTGGAGATGGAAAGTGATGGACAATCACTCATGGAAAATGATGAGCAAAGAATTTAATTTTTGGGAAATGTGAAGCCTTTAATGGCTCATTGGCCCTTTGTCATTAATGTCAAAGGGGGAGAAGAAGAAGTTGGTTGGTTGCCATCAATGAAAAAGGGGGAGATTGATGAATAGGATTGTCAGTGATGACAACATTAATGACAAAGTGTAAATGGCATGATGACAAGCAAACAAGGTGACTTGACAAGGCACATTTGAAGATGAGATGGAGGTGAGATGGGCATTGGAGCCATTTAAACACCTAGTGGGACCAAATGACCAATTATGTGGTCATTTGGGCATGATGTGGCTAATAGGTATATGGAGGACTTTAAACATTATATATGATGACCTTATTGCTTGTGTCTTTCACATAGCAACTTGATGGAATCATGAAACGTTTGGAAATAGCCCTAGGGCATGAGAAAGACTCGTTTTGCCAAAAGACAAATGACAAGGCAATGACACGACACAAGAAGCATGACATGGCATAAAATAATCAAGTATTAAATAAATATTTATTTATTTAATAAAATATTTGGAAGGGCAATTTGATGAAGTGGAAGAAAAGATAACATGGACATTGATGAGGACAATATGACAAAATAAATAAATCCTATTTGATTTATTTTGATGTGACATGAAATTCCAATAATAAAGATAAAAACAAAACATGTGCAAGGTCGGCTCAGCCCATAAATAAATAAAATTAAAATTGAATTAAACATTTGCAAGTTGGCTCAGTTAGAATATAAGGGTAATTTTTTAAAGCCCCTCCAGGTTGGCCCCATAAAAATAGGGGGGTAAACCTATATAAATAGGAGTAAAACTCGCCTTGTTGATTAGCAGTTCGTGGAAGACTTGTAGAGCTCTGATTTCACTGATTTTGAGGAGAATTTCGAGGGTGCTGGTGTAGCTACAGCAGTTAAGAAAAGGAGATTTTTGTTGGATGTGAAGCAGCTGCAAAACCATTTTTTTTATGTGATGTTAGCATGAATATCTTTTATATTTATTTTTGATATTTCTGGGCATGTGTAATTCAGAACTATTGAGCAGAGCTCTGATTTCTGAGTAGATAAGGACAGTACGAAGGTGGGCAGAAGGAGTAGCAGAAACAGTGTTGCAGAACTGAATTATTTTTGTCTATGATTTTATGGGTTTGATTATATCAGCAGTATAATGAAGACTCCTTATCTCTGATGTTTGGGCAGCTGTATGGAAATATTCTTGTATCTTGATGGGCAGTATGTGATTGATGACATGATACTAAGTGTATGAAAGCTGATGATGTCTTCATAGACAGAATGAAGATGATGATGTTCTTGGGGCTACAGAATGCTAATGAACAATGAGATGAACATTATGCTCATGAACAAAAAGCTACTGAACAGAAGGTTGATGCATTAAATCATAGTGACACCTACAGGGGAGTGATGAAGACATTTGCAGCAGGTTATTTGTTAAATGATATTCGGTGGTAAGGCTGGTCTGAGGGAAACCGCAGTAGAGGAATATGGTGATGGATATTTTTTTGATGATCTGAACTGGGACAACAACCAATGAAGATGTGCTCAGAATATTGTGAAGTCATGGACAATATAATGATAAATTGTTGATATGCTCTCTGACAGAATGCTCTTGGACAGAATGAAGAAAACATAGACAAGTTGCTGAAGAGTTGATGTGATTGTATGAAGAAATGTTGAGGTGTTGAAATGGACTAGAGATAAGTGTTGGTGTGATATGACAGTGACATATATGAAAGTGTGTTGAGACAGTGAGCTTTAATTGTAAATGCAAGCTTATTTTACATCTGAGGTTAGGATACCTCAAATCCTTCTTGGTTGGGTCCAAGAAGAACTAGGCAGGGTCCTAGATAAAGAGTTGGTGCTCTTTTATTTCAGTTGGTGTTGAATTGCCTCATGGTTGTAGCTGTTGAACTAATTACAAAATTACAAAACTATATCTTGTGTCCCTTATGTGTGATGTGTTGGTGATTATATGACATGTGCTTAGATGATTACTGAAATATAATTCACTGATGAATATGTCGTTGAAGTAATTGTGAAATGATGATTTAAGTGTTAGTGATTGAAGAAGTTGAATTTTGATTAAGTATAGGCTCACGGATTCACCCCCCCTCTCAGTGAGCATTGTGTCTAACACATTCATCCTGTGAGCAAAGTTTTGATTGGCATATACATCTTAAGAACGCTCTTGAATATGTTCCTCGCTTAGACCCACTTAACCTTATGAGAACTCGAGTGTCTATTAAGTCTAGGGATGTCACCTACCTAAATTACTGGGAATTATTATTTTATTTGCAAAAATACTTTATGTTAATTTAAATTACAAATTTTTGTAATTATGATCAGTTTTGATCATGGATGAATGTAATTACTGAATATTATTATTTAAATAAATTAATTAGGAGACAAACACCCAAGAGGACTGTTGAATGAGTGTTCACTGACCCACTAGGAGGAATGGAAGCTGTTGGAAGGTATGGGACACATGGCAGCAATCGCATCACACCACTAACTGTTCATTATGGGACAACTACCCCTAAAATAGGGCATTATCCCCCAGGTGGAGGGAGTGAGCAGGCAGCTCATTTAATGACCCAGTAACATCTAAAAGGCCTAGGCAGCCTATAAAGGAAAATTCGAATTGGGCAGCCAACTCTTAATCAATATTTCTGCGGAATATTTTCATCTTGGGAATCAGGTGATTACAAGAGAGATTCGAATAGGGAGGTTAGTCGTGACTGTAATCTGGAGTCTGCATTATTGCTGAGAGGAGCCAGAAATGCTGGTGCAAGTCTATTGGATTGCTATCTATTGAAGATTCTGAAGGTATTGCTACAGCAAGAAGAAGTCCTCATTCCTGAGTTTCTTCCTCCTGGTGGTTCAGTGAACAGGCTCGAGGGTCCTAAGATAGTACTTGACTGTTTTCAGGAATTGGTTGGGTGGAACAGTCTTCTTGGGCTGTTTGTTGCCCTACAAATTTCTAACTTAGTTCCCAGTGAATGATTATGTTCTGTTTAACTAGTATTTTCTGTTTTTCTATTTTTCGAAAAGAAATCTAATTCTAGAATTATTCTAAGTCTGAATGTTTAAGTTTACTGTTGAAATTGAATTGATAAACCAATACCACTATTTTTCCACATGTTGTTTTGAAGCATCGTACTCTAGTAGATATATGCAAATTAAAATAGATTAGAGGATAAGCAAATGCCATTGATTAGAATAGATAGAATAGTGATCGAATTATGTTTTACTATTCTTCCACATATTTTCCAGTAGTAAAAATTACTGTATAAAAAGGTTCTAAACTACAGTATTGTTTCATAAATTATAAGTATTGTTCTCTTCACTAAATATACATATTATAGTCTGTTCATTCTTTTAGTTTGTGTAGTATTCAAGGGAAAATAGATAAACCATATTATACCATCGCATCAAATTAAAATAGTATTATCATCATTAGTTACACCTGCAAACAGAAGCATTACACGGACGTTCTATATTTCCCAGTCTTCACAATACACATACGCATACACTGTTTTTCATTTCTTAATTTATTATTTCCATAAATTTACAGTTCAAACAGATATTAGAAATAATATAAACATTCTATTGCTGATAAGATTATGTTTTCACTAGTTAAACAAACTAACACATTTAGGGTTTGACGTATTTGGTTTTTCGTTCAATAGAGCTCTCTGCCATTTTAGAACAGCATAGATTTTATAGTTCCTATTTACGACAGAGTATTTTAAACTCTAGATAAAACCATTATATTATGAATTGTTTTATATTTCAAAACAAACTCAATTTTTTTATAGATTACAGATCAAAACCCAAGTTATTCGAAGACTCATAACTTTAAACACTTCTACTGGACTTATGTTTCAGTCCTGTTCTTTCATCTTCAACAAAAAGAAAACTATTTCGGATTTCCTTGAAAAAATTTATCTGAGCCTAGGTTTCACATAACCTAAGCATAGAAACGAAACAAACAGCATTACATCTGTAACTTAGAAGTTTTCTACATAGCTATCTTCATCGACGAAATCAGTAAACCCTAATCTAGTTCAATAAACACGACTTCAACCAACAGTATCAAGTCGGACAACACAGACAATCTACACAAAGTATTTAGCAAACTTTTTCATTTCTGAAAGGAGAAGTATCATTTACATAGTGAATGAGCCCATGGCTCTATCTCAAAACTTAACCAAAGAAGTCGTGAATCTCAGAAAGAGATTTTACAACACTGTTTGCAAACAAATATAATAAAGGGTTTATCCCAAGTTACAACAGTTTGACAGAACCCAATTTTATCAAGTATCGACGAGTCACATCTCCAGACGGCACTACCAAAAACATAAAGTATAGAAACCAAGTACCATCAATCAAACGAGAGTCTCGGCGATAAACAAATTATGTTTTTAAAACATAGTATTGAACAAACAACCACGACGAGCCACGACAGGACCTACAACTCCATACTTGAAAACCCCATCAACCTTACAGAGCACCTACGAAGGTTTATGAGAAGACCCGGAGCTTACCGATTGGAGAGCCTGCCACATTCTACCAAACCATCACACAGAACACACTTTCATAACCTGCAACTGACATTAGAATGAAGGTTAAACTTAGAAGATTGATATCTTTTCAATTGAGAATAGAAAAACGTTAAATGAATCATTCGTTCACGAAAGGATTTGTTGATCGTTACAGCAGGCTTACCATGCTACGATTTCACCAAAGCTTTTTCACCTTCGTCAGCCTTTTAATGACTCCACACTGGGTTTGTGACGAGAAAACCCTCGGCCTGTTTAAACACCAGGGCAAAGCTTCAATTCAAATTTAAACGACGAGTTTCCAGAACTCCCAACTCTTAACAACACAAACTAAGTTTACAGTCTCTCAAACGACACTAATTGCAGAAGGTAGAGCAATTGCAACTCTCTCAAGTCAGAGATCTCGAGGTCGAGCCTCATATAGGTTTAAGCTAAAAATTTGGCAGCCTGTCGGCCACAGGCCGAGAACAATGGAGACCATAACCCCCAACTACCAAACTCATAAACCAAAACTTCAAATATTTTGTTAGGGTTTGATCCAACAAACAACGCCAATACTGATCAACGATCGAGGTTATTCCAACACACTCTGCATTGGGTCGAGCAAATCATGCATTAATTACACTATCACTTACACATATGGAATGCCATAGTGGATCACGCTAGAACGTCCAACTCGGAAGGAAGCTAACTCAAAACAATGCCAAGGAGGTCCCGAAGTTTACCATTGCAATTATATTACCATACGTGGATTGACAACAAACCCTGTCACCTAACTTTCATATCAAGTTTTCAATGCAAATCCAAAGGGTAATCTCCATCACAGATCGAAGATTGTATCACTTAAATGAGCTAGCACGCCAACTTGACAATAGTTAATGCATGTCAGTGTTGTTAATTTCAAACGTTACACTTCAACCCTGAGGCATGATATTATAATGTTATGCTTTGGTAAAACAAATCACAAGTTTTCGTATGATTCTAAGTTAGGTTTAAAATATTGTAGGTTTGGTGCCTTTTGACTCACGACATTATTTAAACCCTTTAGATTAACCTTCCATTCATTATATAGTCCCAAGGTTTTGATTTGTAGAATTTAAATATAAGTAATAGAACTTAGATATTTAGATAATAGGATAACTATGGTCATATTTTGACATAGTTTCTATTATGCCTTTCAACAATTATGACATAGTTTCTATTATGCCTTTCAACAATTATGACATAGTTTCTATTATGCCTTTCAACAATTATATACTATCATGTACAGTTCAACAATATAAAATCATAATGGTTGTAGAACATATAAATTTCACCAATATAAGTATAGTTAGTCTCTAGTTTAGACATTCCTCGAAATCCTTTGGCAAAAGGGATATTACAAAAATAACCAAAGATTGTGTATGTTTGTTTTATCTTCTCACTACAAACCTTGACAATGGCGTTGAAGGTACTTAGTTGCCTCAAGACGACAAAAAGCTAGCTACCTTAACATTGAAAATCTTAGTGACAAAACTGATAGCATAATGATGAACTTAGACGATACTGTTCTAAACACAATGAAGTTGTAAAATGACATCTGAAACAATGGCTATTACAGTGGAAACCATACCTGCATACTCATGGTGGGTTGCAAACAAATCTCTAACATTTTATTTATTTACAACTTTGAAATTGAAAACTACTCGGACTTTGTTTTACACAGCCATGAAATCTCTTACCTGTCGTCTGCACATAGGACATTCAAGATGCTTTAGCATTACAGCTAAGTAAGCTCGAGGGTACCTCGTAGGACACCCTTTTTATCAAAAGTCAAATTGTCAGTATCTATGAGAAAGAAAATAGTGTCGCATCAAACTACCAATCATTTATTACATTTGTTATCCTAATTATGTTTACTAAACATACTTTAAACTGTCGTTATCATTATGCTGCTAAAACAGAAATTAAGCATGATTAGTAATAATAACAGTATAATTAATGCTGCTGCAATCTCAATTTATTATTCCGTAACTATTATATTCAAATTAATGCTATTATTAAAAGTTTTAAATTTTTATGAATTTTTGAGATATTACATGTAGTATGAGTGTTACATGTGGTATCAGAGCACATATTCGAACACTAGGCCTGAATGAGGTCCAAAACACGCAGCAGAAAATTTTCATAATGCAGAAAATTGTACTAACTTGAAAATATTTAATTATTATGTTATTCAGAAATTATTTCAGTTACAGGTATGGAGAACTCGGCTGAACATTTAAGCGACAGATTTCAGCCAAACAGTCACAGTTCGGGACAACACTATGTAGAGGAAGGTCACGGGGAAATAAATAACAGTTCGACGGAACTGTTACGTGCCTTTCAAGATTTAAAAGCAGAAATCAAATCTGTGAAACAAGATAATGAAAAGATTTTGCAAGCACAAGAATAGCTCAATCAAGTGTTCTTTGAACACAGCCAGATAGAGGAACAAGAAAGAAACAATGAAGATATTTCCAAAGTTGAGGACATGCTTCACACTGATAAAAATCAGAACATCAAAATCAGTAAAGTGAAAGATAGCTCAACCTCATCCGGAGATGCTATTGCAGAACACAAAAGGAAGCGTAACTATACCAGTGACAGTAGTGAAGGAGACTCCAAACCAAGAAGGAAAGACCATAAGGAATATGAGCAGATTTCTGGAGAATTCAAGAAGATAAGACCTCCAACTTTCAATGGAGAAACTAAGAAAGGCGAGACAACTGAAGCTTGGATGTCAGGGATGAAGAAATACTTCCATATCTACAACTATTTAGAGTTCTTAAAGGCAAAAATGGCTATATATAACTTGACCAAAAAAGCGGATATCTGGTGGTAGGATGTCAAAAGGGTAAAGGGCATCAAGGATAAAGATGTAAGCTGGAGTGCTTTCAAATGATATTTCCAAAAGAAGTATCTATCTTAACAGTACTACGAAGAAAAATCTAAAGAGTTCTACGATTTGAAGTTGGGAGGTATGAACATGAAGGAACTGAACAGTAAGTTTCTGAACCTACTGAGATATGTACCATACTTCATTGAAGAGAAACCAAAAATTCAAAGGTACGTAAGCTGTTTACCTTTCAGCATTAAAGACAGAATTGAGTATGGCAGTCCTGAAACCTTGGAGGAGGCTATGAGAAAGGCAGTTTTCTGTTATGATACCAATCGGAAAAGAGAAGGAATGTCAAACTGGAAAAATCATAAGCCCAACAATTTTGAACAGAAAAAGAAAAATTTCAGATTCAGTGGAAATTCCGGATTTCAAAGGAAAATTTTTCAGAATTGGAATTATCAAGGGAACAATTCCAGAAATAATTCACAGCAGAATTCTACAGCACCCAGAAATGCACCTAATACTGCCAAGACCAGTGAGCCAAAGACACATATTAAATGTTTTGAATGTCAAGGTCCCCATTACGCATCAGAATGTCCCTTAAGGAAGCGGAAGACAAACAACATCAACTCTATACAGACTGAACCTACTGTTGGAGACGTAGCAAGGGAGATGCTAAGAATTAACGCAGCACTTGACAACAGGGAAGCAGATCATCAAATCTCCATGGTAGAGATTGAAGGTATGATACATGACCATCCTGTTATTGTTTTAATTGACCCAGGTGCTAGTTTAAGTTATATATCACCAGATATTGTGGAAAGTCTTAAACTGAAAACTGAAAAGTTTAGTAAATCATGGCTAGTTAGACTAGCAACTGGAACAAAGAGGAAAGTTTCAGATTTTATAAAGAACTGTGTTTTATCCATGAATCATTTGCAAACACAAATCAAGCTGAATATTTTACCTTTAGGTTCGTATGATATTATAGTTGGGATGGACTGGTTAGAAGCCCATCATGTCATCCTGGACTGTTATGGAAAGAGTTTTACATGTATAAACGACGAAGAGAAAACTGTAGAAATAAAAGGCATTCCAAGGAAGGTAACCCTTAGACAGATTTCAGCCATGCAAGTTAAGAGGGTAGTTAGGAAGGGATGCCAAATGTTTGCAGTAAACGTGGTAAATGATTAGTTTATGGATAAAGAGGACAAACTGAAATTAGAGGACATACCTGTCCTAAAAGATTTTAAAGATGTATTTCCTGAGGAGATTCCAGGATTACCACCCAAAAGAGATTTAGATTTTACCATAGAGTTGACACCAGGAGCAGTACCAAATTCAAAAGCTCCATACAGAATGATAATACTGGAGTTAAACGAATTAAAATCTCAGTTGAAGGAACTTATTGACAAGAAGTATATTAGACCAAGTATGTCTCCTTGGGGAGCACCTGTCATCTTCATTAAGAAGAAAGATGGAACATTAAGACTGTGTATAGATTATCGCCAGCTTAATAAGATGTCGATCAAGAATAGGTATCCATTGCCCCGCATAGATGATCTATTTGAGCAGCTGCGTGGAGCAACAGTATTTTCGAAGATTGATCTAAGATCAGGATATCATCAAGTAAGGGTTAAGGACGAAGATATTTTCAAGACAACTTTCCGAACTCGGTATGGACATTACGAGTTCGTAGTCATGCCATTTGGCTTGACTAATGCCTCGGCTGTATTTATGTGTTTGATGAATAATATTTTGCATAAGTACTTAGACAAGTTTGTTGCTGTGTTTATAGACGATATTTTAGTGTACTCTAAAAGCAAAGAAGAGCATGATGAACATTTACGGATTATCTTACAAGTATTAAGAGATCATCAATTGTATGCCAAATTTAGTAAGTGTGACTTCCACAAAGACAAAATTCAGTATCTAGGACACATAATTTCAGCAGAAGGAATCTCGGTTGACCCCGACAAGATAAGGGCCATTAATGACTGGCCGGTTCCTAAAGATGTGTCGAATGTAAGATCATTTATGGACATTACTAGGTATTACAGAAAGTTTATAGAAATTTTTCAAAAATTGCCAACCTCATAACTTCCTTGCAAAAGAAAGGGAAGAAATTTGTTTGGGATCATAAATGTGCTAAGAGTTTTAAGAAATTAAAGGAACTATTGACGACAGCACCTATCTTGAAGATAGCTGACCCCAACAAGGATTTTGTAGTTTGTACAGACGCCTGCAATGATGGACTCGGTGGAGTCTTGACACAAGAAGGACATGTGATAGCATATGAATCTAGAAAGCTAAAAGTACATGAAAAGAATTACTCTACTTATGATTTAGAGTTATTAGCAGTTATTCATGCCTTAAAAATGTGGCGTCATCACCTTATTGGCAGAAAGTTTACATTATTAACAGATAACATGGGTCTGAAATATTTATTGGATCAGACAAACCTGAACGCTAAACAAGCTAGATGGTTGACGTTCTTAAGTGAGTATGATTTCGAAATTCATCATATTAAAGGAAAGGAGAACAAAGTTGTTGATGCCTTGAGTCGCAAGGCAAAACTAAATTTCATTTCAGCAATCAGTAATTATTCAACTGATTTGGAAAATCAAATTCTGGAAAAAGGTGAAACAGATGAAGAATACAGAAAAATGAAGGAAAAGACAGCCAATAACAGTTCTGAAAATTGTATGGCAGATTACAGAATTAAGGAAAATGGTCTATTACTGTATAAAAACAGATTGTATGTACCAGATATACCAGAAATAAAATTTTCGATATTAAATGAGATGAATAAAAGTCATTATTCTGGTCATACAGGATATCAAAAGACCATCACTATGATAAGAAAAGAATACTATTGGCCCAGAATGAAAGATGAAGTAGCAGAATACATCACAAAATGCTTGGACTGTCAAAAGGTGAAGGTTGAACACCAACATCCTGCTGGATTGTTGCAACCATTACCAATACCAAGCTGGAAATGGGAAGTGATCAGCATAGATTTCATTACTGGATTACCTAAAAATCAGAAACAACATGATTCTATCATGGTGGTGGTGGACAAACTCAGCAAGGCAGCACACTTCATACCAGTGAAGACCACGCATAAAGCCCCAGATATTGCAGAAATTTTTATGAAACAGATTTTTAGACTTCATGGAATACCGAAAGTAATAATTTCAGATCGTGACTCGAAGTTCACAGGAAACTTCTGGAGGTCACTGTTTAAGGGATTGAATACAACTTTAAATTTCAGTACAGCATTTCATCCACAGACGGATGGGCAGACAGAAAGGGTAAATCAAGTGTTAGAAGATTTATTAAGAATGTATGTTAATGATCAGCCTGGTAAGTGGGAAGATTATCGGCACTTAGCAGAATTTGCTTATAATAATCATTATCATGCATCGGCCAGACTTAGTCCTTTTGAAATTCTTTATGGTAGGAAATGTAATACACCTGTTTCGTGGAATGATCCAGTAAATAGAGTTGTTTTAGGACCTGAATTATTGTAAGAGTTAGAACTAATTGTGAAACGGGTGCAAGAACATTTAAAAGCTGCCCAAGATAGGCAGAAAAGTCAAGCAGATTTGAAAAGAACTCATAAAGAGTTCCAGGTTGGTGAGCATGTGTTTCTCAAGGTAAGACCGAAAAAGAGTTCACTAAAATTGGGGAGCTGTGCCAAGTTGGCACCCAGGTATTGCGGTCCTTTTGAAATATTATCTAAGGTTGGAGTAGTGGCATACCATGCTACGATTTCACCAAAGCTTTTTCACCTTCGTCAGCCTTTTAATGACTCCACACTGGGTTTGTGACGAGAAAATCCTCGGCCTATTTAAACACCAGGGCAAAGCTTCAATTCAAATTTAAATGACGAGTTTCCAAAACTCCCAACTCTTAACAATACAAACTAATTTTACAGTCTCTCAAACGACACTAATTGCAGAAGGTAGAGCAACTGCAACTCTCTCAAGTCAGAGATCTCGAGGTTGAGCCTCATACAAGTTTAAGCTAAAAATTTGGTAGCCTATCGGCCACAGGTCGAGAACAATGGAGACAATAACCCCCAACTACCAAACTCATAAACCAAAACTTCAAATATTTTGTTAGGGTTTGATCCAACGGACAACGCCAATACTTATCAACGATCGAGGTTATGCCAACACACTCTGCATTGGGTCAAGCAAATCATTCATTAATTACACTATCACTTCACACATATGAAATGCCATAGTGGATCACGCTAGAACGTCCAACTCGGAAGTAAGCTAACTCAAAACAATGCCATGGAGGTCCCGAAGTTTACCATTGCAATTATATTACCATACGTGGATTGACAACAAACCCTGTCACCTAAATTTCATATCAAGTTTTCAATGCAAATCCAAAGGGTAATCTCCATCACAGCTCGACGATCGTATCACTTAAATGAGCCATCATGCCAACCTGACAATAGTTATTGCATGTCAGTGTTGTTAATTTCAAACGTTACACTTCAACCCCGAGGCATGATATTATAATGTTATGCTTTGGTAAAACAAATCACAAGTTTTCATATGATTCTAAGTTAGGTTTAAAATATCATAGGTTTGGTGCCTTTTGACTCACGACATTATCTAAACCCTTTAGATTAACCTTCCATTCGTTATATAGTCCCAAGTTTTTGATTTGTAGAATTTAAATATAAGTAATAGAACTTAGATATTTAGATAATAGGATAACTTTGGTCATATTTTGACATAGTTTCTATTATGCCTTTCAACAATTATATACTATCATTTATAGTTCAACAATATAAAATCATAATGGTTGTAGTCCATATAAATTTCACCAATATAAGTATAGGTAGTCTCTAGTTTAGACATTCCTCGAAATCCTTTGGCAAAAGGGATATTACAAAAATAACCAAAGATTGTGTATGTTTTATCTTCTCACTACAAACCTTGACAATGGCGTTGAAGGTACTTAGTTGCCTCAAGACGACAAAAAGCTAGCTACCTTAAAATTGAAAATCTTAGTGACAAAACTCATAGCATAATGACGAACTTAGACAATACTGTTCTAAACACAATGAAGTCGTAAAATGACATCTGAAACAGTAGTTATTACAGTGGAAACCATACCTGCATACTGATGGTGGATCGCAAACAAATCTCTAACATTTTATTTATTTACAACTTTGAAATTGAAAACTACTCGGACTTTGTTTTACGCAGCCATGAAATCTCTTACCTGTTGTCTGCACATAGGACATTCAAGATGCTTTAGCGTTACAGCTAAGTAAGCTCCGGGGTACCTTGTAGGACACCCTTTTTATCAAAAGTCAAATTGTCAGTATCTATGCAAAAGAAAATAGTGTCGCATCAAACTACCAATCATCTATTACATTTGTTATGCTAATTATGTTTACTAAACATACTTTAAACTGTCGTTATCATTATGCTGCTAAAACAGAAATTAAGCATGATTAGTAATAATAAAAGTATAATTAATGCTGCTGCAATCTCAATTTATTATTCCGCAACTATTATATTCAAATTAATGGTGTTATTAAAAGTTTTAAATTTTTATGAATTTTCGAGATGTTACATGTGGTATGAGATGTTACAAGGGAGCTTGTATGTGATTAGGTTTCCCATATGAATAATAAAGGGCAAAATATTTGTGCTAGGTAATGAATGTTAACCAATGGTTACATGGAGACTCTTGGTATGCTTGTATTTGTTGAGTTGGAAAATTCAATGCCAACTAAGTTGAGAATTGCCAAGGTGGATGAGCAGAGGGATCAATTAGCTGATGTGATTCAAGGCACTTCTCAAGTTGATATTTTTGTGTTCGGATCATTTATTTCATCACTCATACATTTAAAATCCACCCTTTAGAGCTTCCTTGTTAATTGGTTGAAGATTAGGTGGAAGGAAGTTAGATATTTTTTATGTAAGGCTCAACTCCAGTTGGAGCATGCCAATTATCCTGATGCAATAAAAATGTGGGAGTTTTATTCTAAATGGAAGGATTATCTTACTAATCCTAGTCAGGATAGTTAGTTGTCCCTAGATTCTAGGAGATATTTGTTGATTTTGTGGATCTTCCTTCTCCTTTTTTTGTTTAGTTATTCTCCACCATCCAGAGGAAAGGGGGGGGACACCCTGGCCAAACCTCTAGTGGAATTTTCTTCTACCAGATACTGTTGAAATCTCTGTGTCTTTTGGAGCAAGTGATGTAATTATTTACAAGCTTGTTAATGGAAGATGGAGATTGTATCACATATGGATCTCGACATGGTTGAATTTTGAGTTTCCTTAACCTCTATGTGTTTCCTTAAGTTTCAGCTTTCTATTATTTTAATAAACTAGTTAACAATATGGATGATTGTAAATGGAGAGGTTATGTTAAAATTTAATGGATTTATTCATTGCTAAATTAAATTGATGTGAACAAGGTGTATTGAATATGTTTAATACT
Source organism: Larix kaempferi (assembly GCA_027924585.1). Classification (NCBI taxonomy): domain Eukaryota; kingdom Viridiplantae; phylum Streptophyta; class Pinopsida; order Pinales; family Pinaceae; genus Larix; species Larix kaempferi. The sequence goes on from BSBM01000011.1 coordinate 11,850,109, forward strand.
TATGTTTATATCAAAGGCCTTTATGATTAATTAGTGATTAGTAATAAGTGCATTACTGTAGGATTCAATAGATCTTTTTTAAATTAATTTTATTTACTTTTCTAAATCTCAAATTTATAAACTAATGCCATCGTGATAATTTTTTTATCCTAGTTTATTTAGTAAGTTTGTTTTGTTTGATTAAGGATTATTCTTCTTAATTATTTCAAAGTATTCTATTTAAATCGGAGATGAAGTAAGACGATCTGTACCTTAACTAGGTTTTCATGTTTAGGTTAACTTCCATGAAGTTTTTCTCCTATTTCATTCTTAACCTATACTGACATATTAGGATTAGGATTCAATAAGTTGGATTCTCCTAAAGAAGGAGTTTTAAACAAAAAGAAAAACCATTTGTGGCCAAAAGAGGACTTATATCTATCGGAAACAGTCACACCAAACGATTGAGGACTAGGGTCACTTTTGCGTAAGGTTTCCTGACACCTTCGGATCAAATTGTTTCCTTTACGTTGACAACTTGAACCCCTCAGGGCATCAACAAATGGTGCTAAAAGGAGGGGAATTCATGACTTAATGGCTAAACAAAATCAAAACAAACCTCCTCCCTCTCGCTCCTCGATCCTAACTCGTAGTCGTTATAACCCCCCTGGTACATCGAACATTGTTGCGATTTCACAACCCGAGCTTGTTTCTACCCCACTTCCACATTCGACTCGTTCCCTAGTACATCATGTAGTTTCTACACATATACCTGAAGATTCATAATTTCAAGAATTAATTGATATTTCTCAGCATATTTTAGCCCGTTCTCAATCCATATTAGCAAGAATTCAAGATCTCTAGGAGCGATTGGATCACCACTTAGATCCTCATATTGAAGATACTAAAAGGCATGTTGAGAATCCTATAGTTTCTTCATCATTGAAAGCTTCTCTTGGTTAAGTGTTCCCTAAAGCTCGTTGCACAATATTCTGATAGGTCAGGCCAATCATGATCCCACAACCGGTCAAAGTAATCCAGTATTTCGATCTGATTCCCAATTCGACGAACCTTCTTTGCCAACTCGTCTAGAGTTCATTTTTGGATCAGTTCATCCACCTTCACTGCTCGATTCTCCACTCGATACTCCTTACGGAGGTAATTCATAGGAAGGCTCCTCATATCAACATTCTAATACTTCATCCGAAAAATTCGGTAACTACGAGAGAAATCCACACATGGCCCATAATCATAATAGACCTTGGCTAGATAAAGATGATGTGGCATTTCCTGGCCCACAACACCCTTTACCGAAGAATCCTGTGAAATTTTTACCAATATTTGATCCTAATAAAAACCAGTCAACTGATGATCATATAAAGAAATTTATGTTGACTATCTTATTGCAAAATGTCGAACGTGAAGATGTAATGTGTAGGATCTTTCCCTACACTTTTGAGGGAAGAGCATCAACGTGATATTTTGCACAACAAACCCAAACCATTCAATCCTGGGATCAATTTGAAAAACTTTTCATCAAAAAATTCGGAGATGATAAAACCCTTGAGGATTTAGTCATGGAATTATCTACTATGAAAATGGATAGCAAGAAAGAATTAAAGATTTTAATCAAATATTTTTAACTTAAAAAAATAAAATTCCTGTTGAATCCATGTCGGTTGAAAATATTATCATTGCATATTATTCCAAAGCTCTTCCCATCCCTACATTTATGTGGTTTAAAAGGTCACATAAAGTGACTCTCAAGAATCCTTTAGTGAAGCCATTTTGGTTGAAAATGACATGATAAGCTTGAAGGGATACCAATAATGGTCAACCAACAACATCATGTAAGAAACCAGAACCCTCCCCTAAGTCTACTGTTCTTAAGAAAAATCAGGGAGCATTAGATCTAGAAATCCTTTAGAAAGTCTTACAACATGTTTCAAATAAAGTGGTTGATCACAAGAAAAATGTAAGAGAAGGTCCATCTAATCTGGGATATTTCAAAAATCCGTACAGAAGTCTGTATCAAACACCACAAAACCAATAGATGCCTCCTTCAGAGGGTATAAACATCGATGATCCAGTTTCTGCTTTTAAAGCTCTGCTAACCAGTCCACAACCCCCCTTTGACATGGATGAAACAAACTTCACTGAAAATCTTGAAGATCATGATCAATTACCTGAAAATCAAGAGCAATAACATACCCATACTATTAATCACTTTTTTAGAATTGCCAAGAAACTATGAAGAAGATGATTCTGAAACAACATATGTTACACCTAAATCTTACCATCATAAGACTAAGTGTAAACATCCCTAAAGTTTCCTTGACGAAGTCATTAACTTGGAAGAGATACAAACCATCTTCTGCTAGGTTTTGAGAGGTCGTCGCAGGTTGTCCTCATGCAACCTGCGACGTCACAGGTTGTCCTCTTACAGCATGCGACGATGTCAGTTAACTGACTAAAATAGATTCTTCGAGCCCATTCTCGAAGATTGGTGATGTGTATCCCTATCCCTATCCCTAGCCTTTAGGGAAGCTGGCATTCGGTTCCTAGCCTCTTGGAAGGATCCCCTAACTCTCTCCTACCATATCTCAACCTATCCTATCTACTTAGTCCTATATAAGTGAAGCTCACTCCCATCCCAAAGGGAGGAAGTCTATGGTACTCTTATGCTGGTGGAATTAGCTCAGTAGATTCAGCACTCTAGCCTTGGAGACACCTACTTCTCTCTAGGAGCTTTGGATTGGCTTGTCGGAAGGAGATTGCAATGTTGAGGCATTGGTTGTAATCCTCTTTTCTATTGTACTCCCCACTTTTATACAGTTAATATAATCACTTTCCATAAATGTTGTCGCATTGGTAATATTTAGAGTTTTCCTCCTTAACTGTTAACTTAGATCTATCATATGAAATATATGCTTTCGCTATTTGTTGTCTTCTATATGTTCGACAGGGTCTTGCAGCTTAAGATCTAACAACGCTGGAGCATTGGATCAATGAAGAAGAAAGGGATCTGCAAATCTGAGGTAGACGATCTGCTCATTCATTTGCACTTCTATTTGATCTAGGAAAGTAGATTATATTCTATCCTATTTGTTCTAGTCTTACGTTGAGTCTAGGGAGATCGGGCCTTGAGTCCGCTCTTGGTAGATTGTCCGTCAAACAAATCTGGCGACCATACTGGGGAAGATACATTGTTTGGTTTTCATTTGAATATCATTTTAAATTGATTTCTTTTGCAAGCCATCTTATTTTGCCTCCTAAGTCTTTTTCACCATAAGATCTTCACTTTGAAGAGTTTATAGTCCTCCTATGAGTCTGTACTCACTCTTTTTAAACCATTTTATTGCTCATTTCTTGGAGATCTATTGATCCTTGAACTTGGATCTTGCCCGTCGCACCTGGGCAGTGCAACCAGAGCGTTGATTTGACCTATGTTCTCTGTCTTTTGTCCTGTCGTCGCAATCCATCCACTGGTGTACTGCGACATCATCGCAATTCCCGCACTAGTGACCTGCGACGGTCGCTCTGTGTATACACACAAACTGCGCCGATATATTAGAATTGGTATAAGGGCATCCCCCTCCACTTTTTGATCTAAGTTTTGGTTTGGTGTACAGACCCTCTCTGTGCTGCAATATCCAGTCCGAGACTTTATCTTTGATTCATGTGTTGAGAACGTTTGGTATTTTGTGTGGATTTGTATTGGGTCCCATTCTTGATGAGCTTAAGCTTGGTAGTGGTGGACACTTTGAGTTCCCCCATATTCATCCACTTAACCTTGCCATCCCTCCTCTCCTCACCTGATCTGATCTTTGCATTAGATTTGATCCCAAACTCCTTTTTACGCTTGTCATTTAACGTTGTTTGCATTCAGTTGTTTGATTTGAGTGTTTTGAAGTGTTTTCAGTCCATTTGAGTGCTTGTCTTTTGCTTGAGATTTCCTGAGTATTAGAGTGTTGCAAGTCAACTTTCTTTTCAGTTATCCATGCTTAAAAATATCACTATTATCAAGTTGTTATATTGGCATATCATTGGAAATTGAAAGTGCATCATTTTTACTATTTTCAAGTACATTTGAAGATTATTGTAGAAAATACATCATGCATTGGGAATTGTCATTCATTAATCTTTTGAAAAGTTCAAAGAAAAATTAGTCATTTGTGTTTTTCAGGAATTATGATTTATTCATTTTCTTGAAGAATTCAAATGAGATCACGTTTTTACAAAAGTGACTCCATGCTTGAGAAAATTGTATGCATTTTTGGTTTTTAGTGTTTTTAAGCTATCATAGTGAAATTGAAAAGTTAGAGTGCTCTAAATAGGAAATTTCTCTCTTTTCATCTCTTAAACTTTGATTCGAAAAGACAAAAGAAAATGTTTGGATTTGGTTGTCAGGCTTGTTGATTTTTGAGTTTTGCTTGGAAAAAATGAAAAGCGAAAAGAGTATTTTTTATCAAATCTGGTAGATTTTGGGATTGTGTTGCATTGTCTTGCTTTGGTAAAATCACTTGGAAACAAATTTCTCCTTCCCATACATAGAATTCATCAAAAGAAAAGTACATTTTTTGCATGTAGTTAGGGCCTGCATTATGTTTACATTTATGTACTCACCTCATGCATTCACCTAACCGTCCAAATAAAATTAACGGTAGAACTAGGGTAAATTTTTTAGTAACTTGTGTGTAAGTTAGAGACGTGTTCCGGCGTCATAAAATGTGGCAGTTGTCGTTACTTGCCAGCGCTGTATTCTGGGGGTATTGTAGTCTTCCACGTACTTATCGGTATATCGGAGCTCTTTCACGTACAAACAAGGTATATCGAAGCTCTTTCACGTACCCACCAAGTACCTCGTGTGCTTGGCGTATATCGAAAGGTGTTTCACGTACTTGGCGTATATGCAAGGATGCTTCACGTACTCGGTAGTATATAGGAAGCTCTCGTGCCGTACGATTGTGCATTAGACAGCACCACTACGGATTTGAGCTCCCATGTACCTTGAGTATATTGGGAGACACCATTAGGATTCTTGAGACCAACTGAGTTAACCTTTTGGCCGTCTTGGCAGAGCAATACACTGAGAACAGCACTCAGGGAGATTACTACGCACGTACCGTCCAGGTAAGATTACTACGCACATACAGTCCAGGTAATCGGGTATTCAGGCAAGGGTACAGTCCCAATCCTCCTTGTCACGTTTTACTATTGGACCCTGCGGTATATAGCGATTTGCGAAGCCTTGACAATCCTGTGAGGTTCCAGACTGTTGAATCCACTCCTATCACATAAGTTTGCTTGTGGCCTTAGTTTGTGTTGGATTTTTTCTGGACTGCTTTTCTTTTGTTTAGCTTGCCTTAGGAGAAAATTTTGTTTCAGTCACTCTGGCTGACTTTCCTTGGAGAAGGTCCCGTAGGATTCAGAACTTATCGCCCGAATACCCCCTTAACCAGGAGGTAATTTCGAAGGTAAGGATGGACCCACAAGCCACGGTAGTGTCAACTGAAGTTGACAACCCCACTTTGAATATTGGAGCACACCTGTTCCCTCCAGATTCACCTGCTTCCCAACCCCCGCAAGGTGAAGAGGCACAAACTTCTACTCCACAAGACTTAACTCTCATTTTTTCGGGAGAGCCTGGATCGTTGGAATGCATAGATCCACCCTAGGATGCCCCTGCGGCAACTGTTAGTCCAGCAACAGCTCATTGGACATCATCTCTAGGCCACCCAATGGCCCACTTTTCCATTGCATCCCCACCTAGTTGGCCTACTCTTGGGGAACTCTTCGGACCCCTTCGTGATTGCTTGGATCCATGTTAGGAACCCATGTCTTTACCTTGTTAGTATATTGTTGTTGGACGCATATGCTTTGTAAGTCGTCTCGTAGTATTTGTTGATCAATAGTTTGTGTTATTGTTGTTGGTGCATATGCTTTGTAAGTCACCCGTAGTATTGTTGATCCATAGTTTGTAGTGGCCCATGGTTTTGACCCATAGTATTGGTGCCTAGACTTAGTATATAAGTGTGTGTTGAGGCCTATGAAGGCACCGTGATGTTATTTGTATTGAGTTTTCTCAAAGGAGGTTGCCCCCTCGAAGTGGCCTGCGATCAATATAAAAGTGATTCTGAGTTCTGTCATTTCTGCTATTTCGCATATTCTTATTAATTAATTGTTGCAGGTGCATCACATCTAGTATCAGAGCACTTTCTTGGGCTCGTTGGGTGAAATTTATGCCAATTTTTTTTTTCGCATCTGTTGCAGGTTCGGATTTGGGAATAATCCCTATCCGCTTAACTGTGGGAAGTACTTGGGCATAAGCCCTAAAACTCATTGTGAGGAGTACCACAGGAACCCCGAAGTAGCTGGCCCATTGAGAGGACCTGCCAATGAAAAGGGCAATGACCCCTACCTAATTGACTAGTTCCCACCCGTGAGGTAAACCAAGAGCTGTCGTTTGTGGCAAAGAGGTTATCAGTTTTACCTGAGCCGTGGAGTGAGGGGTACTGCCCCAATACGCAAGCCGTCAGACAGCATTGGTGGCTGAGTGAAACCCCTGAACTGTTAGGAAGCCGCACATACCTGGGGTCCATATCTATTTTCAGCTGAACTGTTGTCAATCACTACTGCGCCGTTTCAGATCCAGCCGTTCAGATCCATTCTGAAATCCATTCCAGATCCAACCATTTTCAATCCATTCGGTGCCGTTTCAGATCCCTCTGTTTTCGCTCGATTCCGGGCCATTGCAGATCTATCTATTTCATATCCCTTCCGAGCCATAGCCGCTTCAGTTTGGAAAAAAAAAGTATAAAATTCAGTTTTTTCTCCATATCTCCCTTGTTTTCACTCCATTTCCCTTGAAACTTTCGGGGAACCCCTGTAATCCCATTCTGCATATTTCATTCCTGAGGACCCTATCCCCAATTCCACTTCCCAAAGCCCAAAATCCCACATTTGTCTATTTTTAGGGTTTGCCATAACTTCCTCAGATTTCACCCAATCACCTTCAAATTTTACCACCGAGTTCCTTTCCGAATTCTGTTTCTTTGTCCCCCTCTACCAAATTTTCCCATTCTTTCACCCCGCTTCTGAAATCCTCATTTTTTGCTTCCCTGTCTATTCGACAGTGTCCAAAACCTAGTCAAACCCCAATTACCCTTCATATTTTTTCCCAAATCCAAATTTTCCTTTACTGAAGCAGTTTCTGTTTTTATTTTTCTACCCAGTCAACCCAAAAAAAAAAACTCCTGGTTATGGTTGTCACCCACGCAGGAGCAAAAACCATGGAAGAAGCACTTGCAGCTATCCAAGCCAAACTCCAGGATCTAGATGAAAAATTTCTCGGCCTCCATCTTGAACATTCAACTATGAACAACAAACGGCAGTCCGAGTCTTCATCAGACAATGGGTTCTCTTCTTCCAGCAATTTCCATGGTCCGAAGCTTGATTTTCCTCGCTTCAATGGTACTGATCCAACTGGATGGATCTATCGTGCAAAACAGTATTTTAGTCTGCATAATACTTTTGATGTCAACAAAGTTCCGCTTGCATCCTTTCATTTGGAACAGGAAGCTCTTCAATGGTACCGTTGGTACATCAAGGCTCATGAAGAACCAAAATGGCTAGACTTTTGCCAACTCCTTTTGCAACGATTTGGTCCTAGTGCTTTTGATGACTTCACAGGAGCCCTCACTAAACTTCGCCAAATTGGCACTGTGAGAGAGTATCAAACTGAATTTGAGAAACTCGCCAACCACACTGAAGGATTGTCTGATGACTTTTACCGGAGTTGTTTTATCAGTGGTCTAAAGGATGCCATCCGCTCTGAGGTCAAAATGTTTTGTCCCAACACAATGATGGAATCCCTAGGGTTGGCTAAGTTGGCAGAAGACAAGATTGCAGCCCAACAGCACTCCAAGCCCACTTTTGTTCCCTTCTGAAATATGGGTTCTCAACGACCACCCATACCGCAGGCTCCTCGACCAACTCCTATCAAGCGTTTGTCTAAAACATAGATGCAAGCACGCAGAGAAAAGGGGCTTTTCTATAATTGTGATGAGAAATTCACTCAGGGACATAGATGTGTTCAGCAAAAGCTCTATCTCTTGGATGTGGATTCTCCGCCTGCCTCTGAAATTGGTGACGAACATCCAGAAACAATGGATGCTTAGGTCGAAATTCAGGAACCGCCTATTGACCCTCCGTCTCAGGATGACCAGTCAGAGATATCTCTACATGCTTTAGCTGGAATCACCACCCCCCAAACAATTCGGGTCAGGGGTTACTTCAAGAAGCTTCCTCTTACAATACTCATTGATTCTGGTAGCACTCATAATTTCATTGACCCTCGAATCGCCAAACAAGCTGATTGTTTTATCCATCCTTGCTCCAACTTTGAAGTCATGGTTTCCAATGGGGGCACCTTACCTTGCAAAGGGAAGTGTCTAAATGTGTGTCAACGACCACCCATACCGCAGGCTCCTCGACCAACTCCTATCAAGCGTTTGTCTAAAACAGAGATGCAAGCACGCAGAGAAAAGGGGCTTTTCTATAATTGTGATGAGAAATTCACTTAGGGACATAGATGTGTTCAGCAAAAGCTCTATCTCTTGGATGTGGATTCTCTGCCTGCCTCTAAAATTGGTGACGAAGATCCAGAAACAATGGATGCTTAGGTCGAAATTCAGGAACCACCTATTGACCCTCCATCTCAGGATGACCAATCAGAGATATCTCTACATGCTTTAGCTGGAATCACCACCCCCCAAACAATGCGGGTCAGGGGTTACTTCAAGAAGCTTCCTCTTACAATACTCATTGATTCTGGTAGCACTCATAATTTCATTGACCCTCAGATCGCCAAACAAGCTGATTGTTTTATCCATCCTTGCTGCAACTTTGAATTCATGGTTGCCAATGGGGGCACCTTACCTTGCAAAGGGAAGTGTCGAAATGTGTGTATCTCTATGGGAGATTATACCTTGCGTTCTGACATGTTTGCCTTAACCTTAGGCGGATGTGATGTGGTTTTGGGCGCTCAATGGCTACGCACACTTGGCCCTATCTTATGGGATTTTGCTGAACTTTGGATGCAGTTCTCCCTCAATGGACAAAAACACACATTGACAGGATTACAACCAGAGTCTCTTAGCATCATCAGTTCACATCGCATGGAAAAACTCCTCAACAAGAATTCACATGGTGTCATCACTCAGATCCATTCCATTCAGATGCAACCATCAGCGGTCTCCACTACTCCTTTGGATCTACAACAAATTCTGGATCAATATACAGATGTCTTTGCTGAACCAGTGGGATTTCCCCCTTCAAGGCCAGAAGACCATCGTATTCAGCTCCTTCCTGGTAGCATTCCTCCCAACATCAGGCCCTATCACTACCCATTTCACAAAAAAACGGAGATTGAAATGCTCGTTCGGGACTTATTGAAGCAAGGTATTATTCGCCCAAGCACTAGTTCCTTTTCTTCTCCAGTTCTTCTTGTCCGCAAAAAAGATGGGTCATGGCGCCTCTGCATTGAATTTCGAGCACTTAATCACCTCACCATCAAGGATAAGTTTCCAATTTCTGTTGTTGATGAGCTTCTTGATGAGCTTCATGGGGCTCAATTTTTCTCCAAGTTGGATCTTCGTTCTGGGTATCATCAAATTCGAGTTCATGAGGATGATATCCCTAAAACAGCTTTCCGCACACATGATGGCCATTATGAGTTTTTGGTCATGCCCTTTGGCCTCACTAATGCTCCTTCCACATTCCAGGCCTTAATGAATAAAATATTTCGGACCTACTTTCAGAAATTCATTCTGGTATTCTTTGATGATATCCTCATCTACAGTAAAACATGGGATGAACATCTCCAGCATCTGGATCTTGTCATGCAACTTTTCTCTGATCATCATCTCCATGCCAAGCAGTCTAAATGTGTTTTTGGACAGAAGGAAGTTGAGTGTCTCGGGCACATTATCTCAACACAAGGGGTTCACGTGGATCCTGCCAAAATCGATGCCATGAACAATTGGCCGCACCCTCAGACACTCAAGAGCCTTCGTGGTTTTTGGGGGTTGACTGGCTACTACCGCAAGTTTTTCAAGGATTATGGGAAGATTGCAGCTCCATTAACTGCTTTATTGAAAAAGGATTCTTTTACATGGACACATGCTGCTCAGTGTGCATTTGACAAACTGAAACAAGCTATGTGTACTACACCTGTTCTAGCTATGCCCGATTTTTCCAAGCCCTTCACTATTGAGAGTGACGCTTGCGGCAATGGACTTGGTTTTGTTCTCCTTCAAGATGAACACCCCATTGCGTTCACCAGCAAAGCCCTTTCAGGTAAGAATTTAGCTGCCTCTACATATGAGAAGGAAATGATGGCTATTTTGCATGCAGTACAGAAGTGGCGACCATACCTATTAGGGAATCATTTCTGCATCAAGACTGATCACCAGAGTTTGAAATATTTCTTGGAACAGCATGTCTCCTCCCCAACACAACAGAAATGGGTTAGCAAACTCATTGGTTATGACTATGAGATCACTTATAAGAAGGGTAAAGACAATATTGTGGCAGATGCTCTTTCTCGTACATTTGATGCCCAAGGTTCTCTTTCAGCTATTTCTATGCTTGTTCCAAATTGGTTGCAATCTGTTCAACAGGGTTATGTCAATGACTCTTCCTTATCTCAAATCATCCAATGCTTGACCAACAACCCTTCTGCTGTACCACATTACTCTTGTGATGGTGCTTCTCTGAGATACAAGGGTTGTCTAGTGCTTCCCCAGAGCACAAATCTTCAACAGGTTGTCTTCTATGAACTCCATGCTTCTCCATCGGCAGGGCACTCTGGCTTCCTCAAAACGTATGAATAGGCACGGCGTAACTTCTTTTGGCAGGGCATGAAAAGTACAATTCAACAAATGGTGGCTGAATGTGATACCTGCCAGCACAATAAGGGTGAAACAACACTCCTTCCAGGATTGCTCGAACCCTTGCCCATACCTACACGGATTTGGACAGATATTTCTATGGATTTCATTGAAGGGCTCCCTAAATCTGGTAGGAAGATAGTGATTCTCGTTGTGGTTGATCACCTCTCCAAATATAGTCATTTTTGTGCTCTCAGCCATCCCTATACAGCCTCCTCAGTTGCTCAAATTTTCCTAGACCAAATCTTTCGTCTTCATGGAATCCCTTCTTCCATTGTCTCGGATCGTGATGCCACTTTCACCAGTCATTTTTGGACAGAACTATTTCGCCACACTGGCACCAAACTGAAGATGAGTTTAGGGTATCACCCACAAACAGATGGTCAGACTGAAATTATCAATAAATGCTTGGAAACTTATCTTCGTTGCTTCACCTCTGAACAACAACATCAGTGAGCAAAGTGGCTCCCTCTCGCTGAATGGTGGTACAATACCTCTTACCACACTGCTTCTAAAATGACCCCATATGAAGCAGTCTATGGTCAGTCACATCCAGTTCTTCTTCCATACACCCCCAATAGTTCACCAGTTCAGGAAGTTGACACGGTCCTTCGAAACCGCGATCAGATTCTTCACATTTTGAAATCGCATGAAGCAACAAGCTGATCAGCACCGTTCTGAGCACACTTTTCAAGTAAGCGATATGGTTTTTCTTCGTCTCCAACCGTACGAGCAATCCTCCCTGAAACTCAAATGGCATCATAAGCTCGCTCCAAAGTTCTATGGGCCATATCACATTCTTCAGAAGATTGGGTCCGTTGCTTATAAATTGGAACTTCCTCCTTCTTCCCGCATTCATCCAGTATTTCATGTCTCTTGTCTGAAGAAAGTTCTTGGCACCAACATCAGTGGACAAACTATTTTACCCGAACTAGATAATGAAGGATCCATCCTTTTGGAGCCGGAGGCCATCCTCAATCGGCGCACTCGTCAGCTTCGCTCTCGCTCTATCACAGAGGTCTTAATTCAGTGGCACAACATGCAACCAGAGGATGCTACATGGGAACCACTCCTACAGATTCAACAACAATTTCCACATCTAAAGCGTTGAGGACAAAGCTTTTTTTAAGGGGGAGGGGATGTTAGGAACCCATGTCTTTACTTTGTTAGTATATTGTTGTTGGACGCATATGCTTTGTAAGTCGTCCCGTAGTATTTGTTGATCAATAGTTTGTGTTATTGTTGTTGGCGCATATGCTTTGTAAGTCGCCCGTAGTATTGTTGATCCATAGTTTGTAGTGGCCCATGGTTTTGACCCATAGTATTGGCGCCTAGACTTAGTATATAAGTGTGTGTTGAGGCCTATGAAAGCACCGTGAAGTTATTTGTATTGAGCTTGCTCAAAGGAGGTTTCCCCCTCGAAGTGGCCTACGATCAATATAAAAGTGATTTTGAGTTCTATCATTTCTGCTATTTCGCATATTCTTATTAATTAATTGTTGCAGGTGCATCACAATCCATTATGTGTTAGGGGTGATGAAATTTGAAGACAAAGTCTTTCACAAAGGGTACAAGACCCGACGTCACATTCTTATCAACCACTCCCAAGTTGTGTTTTATCTTATGATTCATCGGAATCATCCACGCAACATGTGACCACGTCTGGATCTGGTCAACCATTGACTCCTACACATGTATCTCATGGATAAGAGACCAGTCCTATACCTCCAACGACCCAACCTGTTGAAGGACAACAATCCAACACACCTGTTACTACTACGGTTATGTTACCCATTCCTTCCCCGCCCCAAAACACGCGGGGAGGATACTCTTTGCCTCCTACCTTCCTTATGGGTAATGTTAATCCTATAGTAGATAATCAACAACTCGTGTTGGGTCAACCTTTACTTAGTGGTCAGCAAGTTGTTGTTGGGGGAAACCCTCGTCTCTTAACCATAATACTGCAGGAGGAGTTCCCATCGGTCCTTCCGTTGGAAATTCCTTACCTCCCGGACCTTCCACTATGGGATTATCTCATGTTGGGGGACTGTCCAAAGTAATTCAACCACCATCGAGTCAAGAGTATCCAGGTTATCTTAACCCTATGTCGGGACAACTCAATCCCGGAAACGCACTCTACGGGGTACCCTACCCCAAAAATCCATACACTCTATGGGGCCAACAAAATGTTTTACAGCATGGACCCCCACCTACAGTCCCTCAAGTCCCACCCCCACCTCCCATTAGAGGCGACGGGCCCCCACACAACTCCGGAGGCAACGAACTTCTACCTTCTGGCGGAGGACCACCTCATTTCGGCTATCATGGCCCACCCGCTCCTGGCGGTGGAGGTGGAAGCCCTCCCCCTTCAGGTGGAGGTGGAGGACCATCCCATCCCGATGGTGGCAGTGGTGGTGGAGGACCATCCCATCCTGGTGGTGGTGGTGGTGGACCATCCCATCCTAATGATGGTGGTGGTGGACCATCCCATCCTAGTGGTAGTGGTGGAGGACCACCCTACTGTGGTGGTGGTGGTGGAGGACCACCCTACTATGGTGATGGTGGTGGAGGAACACCCTACTATGGTGGTGGTGGTGGAGGACCACCCTACTATGGTGGCGGTGGCGGAGGAGGCCCTTACCCTTTCGATGGCAGCGGTGGACCACCACCCCCTCCCGGCGGAGGTGGCGAAGGCCCACCCTATTCCGGCGGGGGCGGTGGACCACCACCTCCTCCTAACGATGCCATGGGGGACCATCCTATCCTGGCGGTGGAGGCGGGCCCCCACCTTATGGTAATAGGCCACCTTATTATGGTAATGGACCACCTTTTTACGGTGGTGGACCTACTTACGGTCCTGGCGGCACACCCCCTTACGGTCAGTTTCCTCGGGGAACACCTTATAATCAGTCGATTCAAGGTCCTACCGGTCCATACATGCCTTATCAGTACTATCAGTACCCCCAGCTGAACCAATGGCTGCCCTTTTTGGCTGCTTTGGACTTACCCGACTCGTCTCGTCTGACGAATGATCCCATTTTCCATGGGCATAACTGGCCACCCATTCCGGTTAAGTTACCATCAAATATCCCCAAATTTGATGGCAAGCCTGGAGAGGATCCTAAAAACCATGTGATGACATACCATCTATGGTGTTCATCCAACTCCTTGATGGACGACTCGATCCGTCTTAGGTTATTTCAACGTACTCTCACTGGCCCAGCTACCAAGTGGTATATTGAATTACCACCCAATTATTTTCTCGATTTTCGATCTCTTGCTATGTCGTTTTTGACCCACTTCCAGTTACCCATTTGCTATGAGACGGGTACAGACTTATTGACCTCCCTTCGCCAGAACACTGCCGCTCATATTTCCAATCATATTCATGAATGTTGGCGAAGACGACGTCTTATTAAGGCTCATATTCCCGACCAACTCTTAGCTGACTGGTTTACAAATTCACTTTTACCCGTCGTAGCTTGAGATGTAGCTATGGGAGTAGCTGTCACTGAGGAACGGGCTATTTCCCATGCCCATTACTTAGACCTGGTCTATGCTCAACCCAGCACATTCTACCAAATTGTTCTTGACGCCCCTCACCCTGTGTACAATCCCGTGAAACCACCCAAGGGACCACAAACTGATGGCATCATTGGTTCCCTTTCCTCCCAGCCTTCTATTCAAACTGGTGGCTCGTTGAACCCCCAAGGTTCTTCTCCATCACCACCACAGGCTGGCAACAGCACTACCAAGTCCACCACTCCTGCCTCCACCGAAGAGGTGAATTCTGTGCAATCAGCTTCATCTCAAAAATCCGGTGGTAAGAAGAAGAACAAAGGGAAACCTAAGAAATCTTCTAACCAACAGAAGCCCAAGCCCACTCAGGAATACATCAAACATAAGATGAATTTAAAGTATCCTTGTTTGCTATGCGGTGGATACCATTTCTCAAAAGAATGTCCCCACCGAGACGAAGTTCAGAATTTTCTCAAGGGAAACTCTATTAACGCAATTCTCAACAATCCCTTCCCCACCCAAAACCAGCAACTTATTGCACACACCTCTCCTTCCCAAGGAGAAGCATCCTCCACCGCGCATGTTCTCATGATGCGTAGTGAGACCGTTAACTTGAACATGCGTTCTCATTCGTATGACTCTGTCCCACCGAAGGAACCCGTTGGAAGTAATACTGAAATAACTTCCACTTCGATTCCCAACATCACCGTACCGCCCGCTTCTCTCACCATAGAGAAGCCCTCTTTCGAGTCAGTGTTGCATCCGCCCAAGAGCACGATTAGAAAATCTGTTTTCAATCCCAATGCTCGGGCCACTCAGAACTACAATATTGTAGAGGACCTGGCACAAGCTCCTTGTGCTATGTCAACGCTTGAGGTCTTGCAGAACTGTCCTAACCAACGCAAGACTCTCCTCGCTGCCATCGGCGTGGTTGATCTGGATTCGTTGAATACCATCATGTTCCGGCTGGAATACTTTAAATCGAGGCTTTCCCATCAGTTGGCATTTCAAGTTGCCACAAATATTGTTGGGAAGACAATCCATCGTACCGTTTTGGACGAAGGTGCCTCTACTTCAGTCATGTCAATCTCATGCTGGAGAGCCATTGGCTCTCCCAAGTTGAACCATTCTCCTACCACCTTGAAAGCATTCGACGGACGTGGCTTTCAACCTCATGGGTTGTTACAAGCTTTAGCATTCGAGTTGGGAGGCAAGACCGCAACCATTAACATGGAAGTGGTCGCTTCCCCGCTATATTACAACATTCTGCTTGGTCGTAACTGGTTTTACGCCATGACTACGGTCGCATCATCTGTCTTCCTCATAGTACAATTCCCTCATCAAGGCCGAATTGTTACTGTCGACCAATTGGATTTCTACACACCTGACACCACTACTCATCCGGGCGATAATGTTCCATTCCTTGGACAATCTTCGCATCAGTATGAGAGCGTGGGGGTTGGCCTCATCAAGGACTCATCCCTTATGGGAATTTTTCCAACCTCAGATCCCCCAAATCATGTTGCCATGGTGAACATGATCTCCTCGCGGATTTCATCCATTCCCAACTCTAGTGATCAATGGCTTGTACCTGATGAAGCCACCACACACCTGATTGGAGACGCTATGCCTCTTTCACCCGCCAAACTCACGTACGAGGCTATCCAGTCATCTCCAGAGGACCACATAGCTATGGCCTCCACCTCCCGTTCTCTACAGCGGACATCATCCCTACCTGATCCTCTATTGTGGACTTTTCATTCTGACGAGTCCATTATGGAAATCATGAGTGCGGATGATCCCTGTGGGAAGACCTCTATCATCGTTCGTCTTTCCTTCCTTTATTGGATACTGTGGAGAATAGCATTAGCACCATCTTTACACTGGATGTCTACCCTTGCTCTCAGTCTTCGATACTTGCGTGTCAAACAGACTCTGAAGGCAACTTGGCCAACATTGAGCCTACCATTTCGGTCGACATATCTGTTACTCCTGGTGTAGTGGAACACATTCGTTTAGGCCAGAAGTGTTCCCCTTAAGAGATTACAACGTTCACAGCCTTGTTCAAGCAATTTCAAGACGTGTTTGCTTGGACTTACGATGAGATGCTCGGGATAGACCCCACTATTGTTTCGCATACGATTCAAACCTATCCCGACACCAAACTAGTCCAACAAAAGTTGCGACCAGTGCACCCCCGAAAGACTGCGGCAATCAAGGCAGAGATTGAAAAGCTCTTGAAAGCTGGTTTTATTTACCCTGTCCCATTGACAAAATGGGTCTCGAACGTCGTCCCTGTAGCTAAAAAGCAGGGTACCATTCGTGTTTACGTCGATTATCGGGATCTCAATAAGGCTTGTCCTAAGGACAATTACCCAACTCCCTTTATCAACCAGATCATCGACAACTGTGCAGGAAGCGTCATCTTTTCATTTATGGATGGCTTTTCCGGCTACAACCAAATCGAGATCCACCCGGCCGATCAACACAAGACAACTTTCATATGTCCTTAGGGTACGTTTGCTTATCGCAAACTCCCTTTTGGTCTTAAAATGCTGGTGCCACATTCCAGCGGGCCATGTCATATGCCTTTCACGATGTTAAGGACTTTGTGGAACCTTACTTGGACGATTTACCTGCCCATTCATGGCAACGTGAGTACCACATTGACCATCTGACAACAGTTTTCCTCAGATGCAGGCGGTATAACATCTGCCTGAACCCTCACAAGTGCATCTTCTGCGTTGAGTCTGGATGCCTCCTCAGTTTGATAGTCTCAAAAGATGGGATCCGCATTGATCCCCTGAAGGTGGCAGCCATCATCGCTCTCCCACCTCCCACGGACATAATGAAACTTCAAAGTTCGCAAGGGAAGGCAACTTACTTAAGGCATTTTTTCTGTAATTTCACGCAAAAGACGCAGGGCTACATGAGGTTGATGAAGAAGGATGTCCTGTTCATGTGGGATGACCAAGCTCAACAATCTTTTGAAAGCTTAAAACATGCTATCACGCATGCCCCTGTGCTCCAACCGCCCAATTACTACAAGGATTATATCCTTTATCTTGCCGCTTCTACCACCATGATCATTATGGTCTCGGTCCAAGAAGACAATAACGCCCAGGAACATGTGATATACTACGCAAGTAAGGGTCTCATTGATGCCGAAAGTCATTATTCACATGTCGAGAAACTCGCTCTCACGGCAGTCATTGCCGTCCAAAAGTTTGACATTACATCTTGCTTCGCACCACCACCATCATCGCCTATTCGAACCCCGTGTACCGTGTTCTGACACGTCAGGTGCTTGGGGGCAAGTATTCATGCTGGATCGTGATACTGCAGGAATTTGATCTCCTTTTCGAAAAGGTCAAGTCTAAAAAGTCTTTGGTGTTTGCTAAGATGATCTATGATCTTCCCCGGGCTGATGTCAATGTTGAGCCCAATGATTCTCTTCCGAATGAATCATTGTTCCTCATCAGCACGTCTGATCCATGGTATGGTGATATCACTTTATACCTTCAGACCCAACGTTTCATCCCCCAACTCTCATGGGACGATCGTCGTCGAATTCGCCACCATGCAAAGTATTATCTAATCATTAGTGATACTTTGTACCATCATGGTATTGATATTATCCTTCGACGTTGTCTCACTCATGAAGAGGTTGAACGCGTTCTAAATGACTGTCACGCTGGGGCATGTGGCGGTCATCTCTCTGGGATGGCTACAGCCCAGAAGATACTTCGCTCAGGATATTTTTGGCCATCTATCTTTAAGGATTGTATCAAGGCCGTAAAAAAATGTCCTCCATGCCAGCACTTCCAAACTAAGAATCGCACCCACCCCACCCCGTTACACCCGGTTATTGTCGTTGGCCCCTTCGCTAAATGGGGCATTGACTTCATGCACTGTAAGCCTACCTCGGCAGGGGGGCATGGTTACGTCATAGTAGCCGTGGATTACTTCACAAAGTGCGTCGAGGTTATGCCTACATACATGGATGACGGCAAAACCGCCGCACTCTTCAAGTTTAATCATGTTATAGCGCGGTTTGGAGTTCCTCAAGCTATAGTTACTGACCATGGTTCTCACTTTATGAACCATATGGTTGACGAGTTGAGCACTAGATTGGGTTTTCGCCATAAAAACTCAACACCATACTACTCACAGTCCAATGGACAAGTAGAGGCCATTAACAAGGTCTTGAAAACCATGATCCAACGCATGGTGGGTACGCACAAGTCCAACTAGCATAATATGCACTTCTCTGCACTATGGAATTATTGAACTTTCGTTAAGACCGCCCCTAGATTTACCCTTTCCAGTTAGTTTATGGATTGGAGGTTGTCCTACCGATTGAGTGCGAGATTCTGTCCCTCAAACTCGCAGTTGAACTTCTCCCCAACACTACTGCCGAGGAAGAACGCTTCCTTTACCTAGCTAAACTCAACGAGACTCATCGTGATGCCGCTCTTGCCAACGAGGCTCATAAGAAACGCATCAAAGCGCAGTATGACAAGTCGAAAGAACCTCGCGTCTACAGCAAGGGTTATTTGGTCCTTACATACGACCAAATACATGATAAGCTGGGGGCAAGAAAGTTTGAGTCTGTTATCTCTCCAGCAAACTCTCCTAGGTTGTATCTCAGAGATGCCTGGTAACTTAAAATTATCTTGAAAGATGGGGTAAATATGGGGTAAAACATACAGAGATACATTCAGAATAACAAGGCTTTTAACCACTACTGCTCATAAGGTTTAATAAAGGTAGATGTGTGCAGAAAATATTATGCTAGCAAACTCATATAAAGAACATACATGAATGGCTGATCACAATATGAAAATGGTACTTGGTATTCGATTCACCAACACAGATAGGATGACAGCTATCTAGCGTAGGCAAATGGAAAAATCATGAAATAGACATTTCACTGCAAGTACTGAAAAGAATAAAGAGGAAAAATTGAACACACATATGGCAAAAGAAGCTTGTATAAATGATATGCAACAAGCAGTCTGATAATACAAGTTAAGAAAAGTCTCTCCAAAATTGAACCCTTGTTCTACATGAGTTATGGGATTTATAAACTTTACAACCTCTCCCCAGATCCTAAGAAGCTGGGTCGAATTTACTCCAGATGGAAAATCCAAAACCGTTTTTCAACAAACCAGGAAAATCATTTTTAATTGGCAAGACTGCTGAAAAATGGGGCTCAGAGATGCGTTCGATTCTCCCAATATGTGACACCTGTAGGAAAACTGAGAGAGGTTATTGTTCTCTGACATGTTAAGAAGAAAAATGGTTCGAGCGTTTTGCAGAATGATTCTCCAGTCGCTCCAAATCATCATTTGAAAATGATGACTCTGCATAGTAAAAACGCCACTTTTGTTGAAACTGCTGAAAAAGAGGCTCAGAGATGGGTTCATTTATCCAGCTATGTGACACCTGTGTATAAAATGAAAGAGGTTATTGTGAATTTCTCTGTTTTGAGGAAAAACCTCTCTCATATATTTGAAACTCGTTTTTTTTTTCCCGAGATCTGCATTTCAAAAACATGTGTCAAACAGGCAGGTTCTGGGATCCAAAAAATGGGGCTCAGTGACGGATTCGATTCTCTCAATATGCAACACCTGTAGGAAAATGGGGAGATTTTATTGTTCTATGACATGTTAGGAACAAAAACCTCCGAGCGTTTTGCAAAACGATTCTCTAGACGCTCAGAATCGTCATTTGAAAATGATGACTCGGGACAGTAAAAACGCCACATTTCTTCATTATTTCCATCTTGCTGGCACCTTCAAAACTGGAATAGCACATTGAAACATATCCTATTAATTAAAACCTTCACTTAAAAACCATCCTCTTTCCATTTGGAAGCAAAAATCGTGATCTAGGCAAACAATAATGCCTCTCTGCCCTGTTTTGCACTTTCGGTGGCTAAAGAGCCAAAATTCGAACCTGTAAGCCATCGAAAGCTCTGCTTTCAGTGGCTAAGAGTAGCTGTGAAATCCTGCCTAAGCCATCGAAAGCTCTGTTTTGAAACTAATCTTCCAAAATGGCAAAAATGTATTTTGTCTCAGCTTCTTGATGACAAGTGAAGTTCTTTTGCTCTTTCGGTAGCTGGAATGAATTTGCATTTGACTTGTAAGCTACCAAAACTTACCTTTCGGTGGCTAATGAACACCATCATATTCGCCCAAGCCACCGAAAACTGCCCCCTAACTCACGCTGTATTTCTTCCCTTTCGGTAGTTAGGAGTGCTTCGAAAATTTCATTTAAGCTGCCGAAAGCAGAGCTTTCGGTAGCTTAGGGGCCGTTTTGAATAAGTACTTAGCTACCGAAACCTATTTTTTATGTTTTTTGAAATAAAAACTTGTCTCGAAAGTTTTTTGACGTATTATGAGTTAGAACTCATTAAAATGAGCCTAAACACAAACTTTAATAATGTGTTTTCATTTTCAAACAACCTCCTATCACCTCACATAATAAAACTTTAAAAAAGATATTTGAGGAGATAACAGAGTCCATGTGGCTTGGACCCTACATAGTGAAACGCGTCATAGAGAAGGGAGCTTACGAGCTTGAAGACTACAACGGGATATCTTTAGGTGAACCCCGCAATGGGCTTTACCTGAAGAGGTACTATTCCTGAATATTTCATGCATAAGTACTTTGTATATACTGTACATGGCGTGTGTTTTGTGTGGTGTGATGCTTTGATTTTTTGCGTGCTTAGGTCTTGTTTAGTTACTTATACCATGTTCTGCCTGCATGTGCAGATGGAAACTTGCTACGGATTCACAAACGGTGCCAACCGTCATACCCGCAACCTTGCCTCGGCAGCCTGGGTGTTGTACTTACCCACCGGCGAGCTTATCAGCTCAGGAGGAATGTCTCTAGGTTTCGCAACCAACAATGCTGCGGAATATCAGGCAGTCATTGGAACCCTAACTGACACTATTTCCTTGGGTATGGACCACATTGTCATCCATCTGGACTCTCAACTAGTGGTCTCTCATCTTAACCGGGTTTACACCATCCGCGATCCTACCCTACTCCGTCTCTACAGATGAGTTCATCTTTTGGAAAGGTCCTTCAAATCCATCCAGTACCTGCACATTCCACGAGACGTGAACACAATTGCCGACTCCATGGCCAACTTCATCTTAGATTGGTACATTGCACACACATAAGCATATTCATGAATTGTAAAAGTAGACATAACATGTAAATAACTCATTGTATAAGTAAACACATAAACAATATCTCATATCAAACACAAATGTATAAAGCCGCCAAAATGTCTGTATATATATAATCAAGATAATGTAGTGTTGATACAAAAATCTGAAGCACGACGGCTTTCACTGAGTCTATACAAAATCTGAAGCCCACTAGCTTTCAGTAGTACAAAATCTTAGGCTCACAAGCTCTCAGTACATAATAACATCACAATGCCTGACGCTTGGCCCGTGCACCCCTAGGTCTCGCAGCCCTCACCTGCTGGACGTGGAAGCAGTCAACTGCCCTCACTACCTTGCGGAGTAGCGTACCAAAACGCATAGTCACACCAATTGTATACCTCTGCATGGGCATCGGCAACTCATGAACTGCTGCATCTGGAACATCCAATGTCAACCTAGTAAGGTTCTCATAGACGTCATCCATCTCCACGATGGCATCGTGCATGGCTGGGGCTACTGGTGGTGCCTCTCCTCTCCTCGCTAGTAGTGAGACTCCCACCGGTCGTGAAGGACCCACATCTGCACACACATGTTATTAACTCATCAACACTGTCCAAAAAAATTATAAATACACAAAATGAAAAAGTACAAGGGTCATTATTCTTACCGATGTCTCCCCACTCTGCCCCCTCAGGTAGCACGAGGTCTGGGTCCTCCCTGAAGTCCGTATCGTTGTACGAATAGTCCTCAATCATGACTAATTGGCCTTCCAGCCAGGTGAAGAATCCAATACCGTACCCGATGATCGGACCCCCGCCACCATGGAAGGCCATCACCTCTGTCCATCGAGCCATGTGTGGATCCTTGGGATCCCTATCATCCAAATTCACCTGCGGGCGTAAGAGGGGAACCTGCTCCAACAAGAATGAGATCACTACCGATCCATTCCCGAACTGCTTGAGCTCACCGCGCCGACACTTGGTCAGCTGAGCCCTGAGGTTAGTGAGGAGTCCCTCACACCAGTTGAACACCTTCAGAGACATATAGTACTCCGCATACAATATATGGGACCGGGTAGCTAGATGAGCCGCTTGGCTCCCTGCTATCCTCACTATGGTAAAGAGTATAGCACACAATTGACAATCTCGTACCTCTTTGATGGGAATCTTCTCACTAGAGGCACGGGCATGTGGAGTACAATGCTGGACAATCAAGTCATCCACCGTCCGGTCACTCCCCCATGATCCGGTAAGAGCCACATTGTCCCCCTCCGGGACAATCCTATCAAGAAGTAGATGTCCTTGACATCTATAGTCAGTATATGCTCTCTGATCATGAAGTACTGCTACGATGCATCCCAACTCCGAAGCATATGCTCCAGTAGTGGGACTTGGGCCCTCATGCCCTGGATCTGGAAGAACTTCAGTAGCCCACAGTTCCTCAATGCCTCCACACAAACCGGATCATTTACTGCTTGCACATCTTCCACCTCGTGTTCATGCTTGCGCCATTCTAGAACCATGTTGGCGGCCACAAACCTGTCAAAGGAGCATTGTAAACACCATTAAAGCCCACCCTAACCATCAAAAGTTTTTCTTATGGCTTGGTTTTGATTTGTGGGATGGACATTTCCGCCATCGCACCCCGTCCTTATGGACAGAGCGACATCATCGCAAGACACCGTTGCGGGATTTGCGACGACCCGGGTTCGTCGCAGTTCCCGTAAGGGAGCCCTGCGACGACCCGAGGGCGCACAAACTCCCCACAAATCAACCCCAAAAATCTAAAAAATGGACAAAAACTAAAATTCTAAACCACTAGAAAGATGCTGGATGAGATTTAGAGTTACCTACTCCGAACGGTTCGTGAAATGGTTGCTCTTAGCTCCGGCAATCGGCAAATGAAATTCTGCTCCAAATGGCACTTTCTTCTCCCCAATTTGGCAAATAAACAATGGTAAATATATTTGGTCATTTTTTCTATTTTATAAACCAAAAGGGAATATTCTTTTTCAAATTTAGATGCTCTTTGAGTTATTTGCTATAGTTTGGATCATTTTTATTGCATTTGAATGCCTGGTTGACTGTTTGACCTAGTTTTCAAGCATACAGGAGACGTTAAGTGTTGTGTTTGCACCGTTTTCGCATCGTAGCGATCATCTCAAGTATGAACAACCCGCTGAATAGTTTTGTTATTATTTTCATCTATTAGATTTCGATTATTTAATGATGACGAGCTTACTCTTTGTTCTTTCTCGTGCTCGTAAAACTATGAGAATAAGTCACCGAGTTACTATTTATCACTTTTTCGAGCTCGTTAAACTCCTACAGAAAGGAACCCCCCAGGAGTCTATCTGTAAGCTCTTTTCAGGCTCTCGAAATACGAAAAGATTGCCAAGCGAACTTGTCATGTTCACGCTTGTTAAAGAATTTGAATGATCGTCTCCGTGGTGATAGTTTACCCCTTTTTCGGACCAAGGGGCACTATTTACGAAAAAAAGGAATACTCCATCCAATCATGACTGGAAGAGTCCTCTCCCATGTTGTTTTACCTTTTTCAGGCGATGAGGCTAACTTTACGAAAAAGGACCGTTGGAGTCTTCTTTAGTTCTTTTCAGACTCTCTAAACATGAAATGACGGCCGAGTTTACCTTCTATGGACTCGTTAAACTTTGACATTGAAGGGCCCGTCATGGGACGAACCCCTCCTCTCCCAGGTTCGGCAAACATTTGGGATTGGACTCATCAATCGTGATGGGGAAAAAGGGAAGCTTTTGTATTACACCTTTATCAGTGGCAGTACCTAGTCGTTCTTGAACATGGCACTCATCTGCATTTGCATACAGTACTTGGATCATCCGTTTGTCCTCGAGTTTTGCCTACTTCCTGAGTCTTGTTACTCCTTTGGGTCAGCCAAAGAATACTTCCACCATCAGTTGCATTAGGAGTTGGCGTCATTCTCGTCATGTCAATACTGCCAAGTCATGCCATGCCCATGTTCAAGAATACTTTCACCACTCATCATTTGCAATCAGTACGCCTTCCACCGTGTCAGTCTACCCTAAGTCAGTCATGTATGTTACTGTACCATCCAATCTACTCTACACATCTTCTGTCGTGTTTCATGTCGATGATGGGGCATTCATCATGGCCCTCCTTCGACGGATTCATCCTTGTCGACTTCAACACATAATATAAGGATCGAATCTAGAAACCAACCAAGTACCTTGGCCCTGCATGCCTCAATGGCAGGTTACCTCGCTTTCGACATGAGTTTACATCATTGACTCTTGATTGAAATATTTCATCTGACGTTTGACTTCAACTCATTTATTCATGCTTATGATATGTACTGTGATACCTTGGGGATCATTGACATTAATGGTGATTTCCCTCGTGCTTGTTAA
The DNA here is from genome assembly GCA_027924585.1 of Larix kaempferi. Classification (NCBI taxonomy): domain Eukaryota; kingdom Viridiplantae; phylum Streptophyta; class Pinopsida; order Pinales; family Pinaceae; genus Larix; species Larix kaempferi. The sequence goes on from BSBM01000011.1 coordinate 11,875,152, forward strand.
CGGTATACATCAATGACCGATAATCAAGTGGTTTCTACCATGTTCGACGTCAAGACATTTGGAATCACATGGATAAATTCGTGTCATTGCAGGTTCAACTTGAAGACACTAGGGATTCATATTTTACCTAGGTTGCAATGGAGATTGTTTGAGTCATATTACACAAATCCACATTTGTATTGGTCGTGGCTGTGTTATCATCTCATCATGGATCTACGCTTGTGTCTGGTAGCCATGATTATGTTCAGTCGATAATTACTACCATGGATCTGCAATGTATTGGTTAGCAGCCATGTTGTACATCATATGAGACTGTGTTCTTAGAGTCAGTTGTACTGCAGCAGTGTCCTTCGTCCAACGAGCCATTGCCATTCCTTCTTTCAAAGCATTTCACCTGTCCAGTTTTCAACAGCTTCATGCTTTGGGGGGCATTCTATTACACCTAAATCTTACCATCATAAGACTCGGTGTAAACATCCCTAAAGTTTCCTTAACTAAGTCATTAACTTGGAAGAAATACAAACCATCTTCTGCTAGGTTTTGAGAGGTCATCGTAGGTTATCCTCATGCAACCTGCGACGTCGCAGGTTGTCCTCTTACAGCATGCGATGATGTTGGTTAATTTACTAAAATAGTTTCTTCGAGCCCATTCTCGAAGCTTGGTGATGTGTATCCCTATACGTCGCAGGTTGTCCTCTTACAGCATGCGACGATGTTGGTTAATTGACTAAAATAGCTTCTTCAAGCCCATTCTCGAAGCTTGGTGATGTGTATCCCTATCCCTAGCCTTTAGGGAAGCTGGCATTCGGTTCCTAGCCTCTTGGAAGGATCCCCTAACTCTCTCCTACCATATCTCAACCTATCATATCTACTTAGTCCTATATAAGTGAAGCTCACTCCCATCCCAAAGGGAGGAAGTCTATGGTAGTCTTATGTTGGTGGAATTAGCTCAGTAGATTTAGCACTCTAGCCTTGGAGACACCTACTTCTCTCTAGGAGCTTGGGCTTGGCTTGTCGGAAGGAGATTGCAACGTTGAGGCATTGGTTGTAGTCCTCTTTTCTATTGTACTCCCCACTTTTATACAGTTAATATAATTGCTTTCCATAAATGTTGTCGCATTGGTAATATTTAGAGTTTTCCTCCTTAACTGTTAACTTAGATCTATCATATGAAATATATGCTTTCGCTATTTGTTGTCTTCTATATGTTCGACAGGGTCTTGCACCTTAAGATCTGACGACGCCGGAGCATCGGACCAACGAAGAAGAAAGGGATCTGCAAATCTGAGGTAGACGATCTGCTCATTCATTTTCACTTCTATTTGATCTAGGAAAGTAGATTATATTCTGTCCTATTTGTTCTAGTCTTACGTTGAGTCTAGGGAGATCAGGCCTTGAGTCCACTCTTGGTAGATTGTCCGTCAAACAACATACGCTATGTATCACCCTTATAATACTCGTGGAAAGGGGGAAATAGCTTAGGATCCTCCATCTACTTCTAATCCCAATCGGAATTTATCTTCGAATGATAAGTTCAATACTCACAAAGAGATAAATATGCCTGAGCTAGAATATGATCCAGTTGAAGACTAAAATAAATCTAGGGCCAATATCTCACTATACGAACTCGTGAAAATTCCAGTGATCCGAGAAAAGGTTTTGAACAAGGGAAATAATCAACAACACTCTTGAAATCGTTGTTGAGGGAAATAATCAACAACCCCCTACTTTATCTTCTACTGGAAAGAAAATTCGAACACCTCCTTTCCTGTTATCATTTGAAATTTTTAATAGGAATGTTCACAATTGTATGATATATTTCGGTGCATCTTCAAATGTTATTCCTTTACCTGTACGTAGGAAACTTAAAGCAAATATTGAACCATCACCTACACAAATTGTGCAGTCGGATAGATCCAGGGTAAAACTAGTGGGAGAATTAAAAAATGTCCTAATGAGACTCTCATTTGACCCTAGGATTCATCGGACTATCGATATTGTGGTGGTCGATGTCCCAAAAGCCTATGGGATGTGGTTGAGCCAAGACTGGTATGAGAAGCTCACGGGATACTTTGCCACACACTGATCACATTTGTGGTTACCATATAATGGGAAGCCGAATAAAATCAGAGTCAATAGGGAACCTTATCTTAAACAAACAGTAACTGATTTAAACGATCTAGTGAGCATGCCCTAATTTTGACTCCCAACACAGGGAATTACACCATGGATACTTTTTTCAGTAACTTACCCGCAAATATCTCCCCTTATGTTGAATCATAGGATCAGTTTGATATTATCCATTTATCTCAGGTAGAGTCATCTCACACTATTCTTCATAATGTATATAATGTAAATCACCAATTTTAGGTTAGATAAAACCTATTGGACTTTATTCTTTGGTAGTTTGAGGTCTAAGGAACTGGATCCGATTGTGTATTAATAGATCTGATTGGTAATAAAACTATGATAGCCTGTAGATTAAAGTTCCAATGTACAAATAATGTCACTGAGTATGAGACGCTTAAAAAATCAATTGACTTAAAAGTGCAGGTAATTAAAGTTTATGGTGACTCTGAGATAATTGTTAGGCAAGTTAGAAATCACTGTGTTTCTACTCACTTAAAAAATTATCAGAGGGAAGTATGGGATTTAATTCATTATTTACACGCCTTTAATATAAATTCCATACCTTGATCAAAAAAATTTCATTCCAACTTGCTCGCTAATGATGCGTCCAAGATAATGCCTCCAGAAGGATTTACACTTGATGCATTTTTAGTTGAGTTAATTTATAGGCCATGCATTCCTATTAACATCACTAACTAGAAATTTTTTAATAATGATACACAAATATTGGGTTTCCTTACTACTCAAGACACTTTAAATATGTTTCCATTGACGAAGATACCCACAATCAGGCTCTCCCTGATTTGCAGAATTCTTTTTATTCTACATCAAGCGTACACGCTCCCACTGCTTTAGTCCCAAAATCAGTTGTCAGGATTGAGAAGTTATATGACTTACATAACAAATTTAAAAGGGTTACTAATTGTAAAACCAATAGCTCTTGTATGAATTATCAAGTTGTTAACCTTGGAACTAGAGAAAATCCCCAGAATATTAATCTTGGGACTGAATGTACCCTTGCTGAGAGAACCGCCTTTGTTAATATTTTCAAAGAATATAAGGATGTCATTGCCTGGACCTATGATGATTTAAAGACATTTGATATGAATATAATGCAACAATATTCCAATGAAACCCCAGGTTAAGCCTTATTAGCAAAAACTTAGGAAAATGCATCCTAGCTTAGAACCGTTAGTCGAGAAAGAACTAGAGAAACTTATGGCCGCTAGGATTATTTTCCCTATGAGACATACTCATTGGGTGGCTAAATTGGTACCTATTCAAAAGAAGAATGGAGACATTAATCTCTATGTGGATTTTAGGGATCTCAATAAAGCCTCAAAAAAAGATAATTATCCAGTGCCTTCCATGGAACAGATTTAGTAGAAAGTATCTTGATCTAAAATGTTTTATCTATTAGACGGATTCTCTGGGTAAAACTAGGTATTGGTGTCTCATCCATATCGATTGAAAACTTCCTTTAGAACTCCATGGGGAACCTTTGCCTATAGGAAAATTCCCTTTCGATTGATAAGCGCAGGTGATACGTTTTAGAGAGCAATGGACATTGCTTTTCAAGGTTTAATTCATAATTGTGTTGTGGTATATTTGGATGATGTGACCATTTTTTCAAAAAAGAGGCATGACCATCTTTTGCATTTGAAATAGGTTTTGGAACGATGTAGTAAATATGGTATTTCATTAAATCCTAAAAAAACAGTTTTCGTTGTGACGAGAGGTAAACTGCTTGGGTTTGTTGTTTATAAACATGAAATGATGATAGATCCTGAAAGGACCCAGGCAATATCTAAAATTAATCTCCCTAATTCAAAAATATATATGCAATCTTTTTTGGGGAAAATTAATTTTGTAAGGAATTTTATTCCTAGTTTTTCTCAAATTTTGAAACCCTTACAAGATATGATTAAAAAGGATGCATTCTTTAAATGGAATGACATTCAGAAAGAATATTTTGTTAGGATTAGAGAAGCCATTATTGAAGCTCCTACTTTAATGTCTCTGTATTTCTCATAAGATTTTGTTTTGTATAAATATTCTTCTGATGCTTCATATGTTGCATTCCTAACACAACAAAATGTTGAAGGGGATGAAATCCCCCTATATTTTATTAGTTCCTTCCTCAAGGGTACCGAGATTAATTATCCAGAGGTCGACAAGCAGGCCTACGCAATGTACAACGCTGCCAAACATTTTAGACCTTATCTCCTCAAGTCTCGAACTAAAGTTGTTGTCCCCTACTCAGGGATTCACAATGTCGTAATTTAGAAAGAACTTGGGGAAAACAGGCCCATTGGATGACAGCGTTGCAGGAATACGACCTAGAAATTAAGCCTACTAAGATTGTAAGGGGTGCTAGGGATTATGAAAATTGGTAGCTCAGTCAGCTGGAACACAAGAAGTGGTGACAATCAAATTTATTTCATACCTGAAGTTTCAAAATCCTGGTATAATGGTATTCAATATTTTCTAATGCACGAGTATGCCCCTAGAAGTCTTGAACCTAAAATCAGCATAGCTCTCAGATTGAAAGTTGCACCTTATCAGTTGATTGATGACATTCTTTTCAGAAGAAACTATGATGGCGTTCTATTGCGGTGTGTTGAGAAAAATGATGCTGACAGGATATTGGTGGAGCCACATGAAGGACCTGATGGTGGTCATTTTGGTGGAGAGACCATAGCTCATAAAGTTTTGAGGGTTGGATTTTATTGTCCTACTTTGTTTAAGGACACATACTCTTTTTCTCGCAAATGTGAAGTCTTCCAGAAAGCCACTGGTAGAGTTTAAAAGGTTGTCGTTCCCCTTCAACCAGTCACTATAGACACCCCTTTCCAGTAGTGGGATTTGGACATTATTAGACCAATTAACCCTCCTTCATCATTACAACATAAATACATTTTAATTGCTACATATTATTTTACCAGATGGGTGGAAGCAGTTCCACTGCGAATTGTCAACACGAACCAGGTGATTTCGTTCCTATAAACTAATATTGTAACTAGGTTTGGTGTTCCTGAATTCGTAGTTTTTTATAATGCATCATACTTTTCTTATGTCAATCTTACTCAGTGTGCATTATACAGAGGCATAAAGATAAAATATTCGTCAAATTACTACCCTCAGGGAAACGATTTGGTTGAATCTACTAATAAGAATTTAATTAAAATTTTGAAGAAAATTGTAGCAAGTCATCATAAAAATTGGCATACCCATCCTTTTAATGCTTGATGGGAATATAGGGTAACTCCTAAGGCTGTCACTGGTAACTCACCCTTTTATCTTGTTTATGGAAAAGAAGCCATCCTTCCCCCTAATCTTGCTTTACGATCATTACAACTGTCTCGATATGTTTAGGAGGATGATTGTTCCGATCTGGAACACATAATTAATACTTTTCTTTAGTTAGATGAGGAAAGGGAAAAGTTCAACAATAAGCTCTATCAACATCAACAACTTGTCAAATGTTGGTTTGATGAGAAATATTCCTCTCAAAGGGATTTTCAAGTAGGGGATTTGGTTCTAAAGTGGGATAAATTTCATGAAGACAACGGTGAGCACACAAAGTTCCAACATCTTTAGTTAGGGTTGTTCACTATTTCATAAAAGATTGGACTTGGCACTTTTCGATTGCAGACACTCGCAGGTCGTCCTAAAACTTATCCAGCGAATGCTCAAATTCTAAAAAATATTTTGCCTAATTAGTTTGATTAGGATTGTACATAGTGTGATGTGTTTTATTTCATTTTTTTATTCCACTTTATTTGGTTTGTTTTATTTTTGTCTTTAGTTTAATAAGGTGGTTGTAATTAAGCCTTGATGGATTATTATTATTATTTCTCTGAAAGGTCAGCAGTGTGCAGAAAGTTTTGAGGATTATCATAAGGAAGATTCTTAACTCGATGATTTCCCTTTATAGATTATTCTTCTTATGAGCTTCTCAAATATTTTTACCATGTTATCAGTTATCAAAATTACTGAGGTCTTTCCTAATCTCAAGCAAAATTTAATTAGGATTGGAGTCACAAAAAGATTGAATTTTCTTTGAAAGGAATGCTCTTGACATGAGATGGGTGATATGTGGGGACAAATTGTAAATATTCAAATCCTTTATGACATTCCTTACTCTTAAGGATTTTTATTCATGTTTCCCCATCCGTTGAGTAACCTCTAATGAGTTTAACAATTAATACAACCTTTCTTTTAATAATAAAAGGTAAAAGGTGTACATAAGTAATCGAGGGAAAGGAGGTCTCATCATGAGCCAACCTATCATGATCATCGTTGGTTATGGAGCAACATTACTGCTTCTGGTCACCAAGCTAGGGTAATGGCTCCCATCGACAAGATTGAGAGACAGGAGGTCTCATCATGAGTTGGCATGTTCACTGTTGTAGGTTTATGTGAATGATGTTGCTACTAACTGGTCACCAAGCTAGGGTAGTGTCCCTTAATTGAATTCCATAAAATTCATGGTGCTTGATCCTAAAAGTTGTATATTTATAACCAATAAATGGGATCAAAGCGACTAGCCTGGGCTAAAAGGTAACCTTGTCGAGGCTATGGACACCTGCTGGCAGCAATGGCAATTCTTGTGATATTGGGATTTTTCCTCTAATACAACTTGGAACCATGTTTACTCATTTTGTAGTCTTGATCATTCTTAGCAAGGGTGATTCTTTAGCGCTCTAGTCCCCCTTTTAAATTCGTATTTGCTTTCCAAGATGATGGATTAGGGATTCTAGTAAAGTTGATTATTTCCTTATAAACTTGAAAATTTTCTTTAAGGAGTTCGTAGATTTATCTTCAATAGGGGGAGACATCAAGAAAATCAAAAGTGCCAAATTTTAAAAATCCTTGTGAAACTTATGGATTTGTTGTTGGCCAATTAAAGATAACTAGTTCTTTCCAATAAGTTGCCATTTGTTGTAGCCACAACAGATCCCATCTTTGTTAGAAAATATGGGATCCCCTTCTAGACTTCAATTTCCTAGTTCATTTTATGAAAGAACTTTAAGTTTTTATTTTTGTAGTGAATTTTCTCTAATTTTTAATTACAAATGGCTTGGAGTTAATATTAAACAAATTATATTAAAGATTAAGCCATTTACGATGTTCTTGGCGTGTTAATTCTCATGATTACTTAAAATTCGAAAATCGGGAGTCGGGATGTCAATGTTTGTATATTAACTATGTCGACGTTCCAATCCCGACATCCCTATTTTTATAAATCTTGGAATTCTGAAGTCGAAAAGTGGTTTGTTGTTTATAAATCATTCACTGACGTGTCAATGTCGATGTTTTCCATTTTCTCGGACCTCAGAAGTCAAGAGGTCATTTTTAATTATAGTTGGCTTGCCGACGTTTATTACTTTTGAACCTCGGACCTCGGGAGTTGGAATCCCTTTAATCCATCAATCAATTTCCATGCAGATGTGTTGACGTCGATGTTTACCTCGGATACCGGACCTTAGGTGTCTTATTATTAGTATAGTGATTTTTTATTCCCAGTGTATCGCATACTTCTATTTTTTTGGATTTATTTAATTTCCTTAAATTTTCATCAGTCCCGATACATTAGTAACGTAATTTGTAAATCGTGTAAACTTCCCTGAGACCCGACATCCAAATTTTTCAAATTCTCGATGGTCCCACCTTGGCACCTCTTTTCTGACATCGGAGGCTGACATACCTGACAAACACGCCAAAAAATTGGCTCGAAGAACCAGTGAAATTGGACATAATTAATGATCAATTATTATATAACCACCAATCTCTGATCGGTTCATTCATGATTAATGATAAGTGGATACTGTCTTAATTGAATTCACACTTAGCCAAATTTCAAAAAACCCCTCACCATTTTCATGCCGGAAATTCAAATTATAAAGTAGTAGGAAGTTCTATTTTCAAAGAAAGGGTTTGCATTTTTCTTCTGCAACATTATCATAAAATAACTCTAGGTAGTCTTGTTTTGTCTTTTGCTTCTGTTTTTATTTTGTGATTTAAATAGACTTCTGTTGTTTTCTCTCCATCTACATAAACATCTCAAGATTCCTTGGCCTGAAAGACTAGGTTGAAAGCTGCATTGGAAGAGCTAAAGCTTAAAGAACCTAATTTTGGTATTTATTCAAACACTGATCTGTGAGAATTGCTAATACTGTGTGCCTGGACTAAGTAAGAATTGACATTATGTTTGATAATGATGACTTTTTAGTGTTCAAGGAAGATGCCCCGATTTACCAGAATATCAGCAAGTCCCACTTGCATGCTATTGCCACTTGTCCGGTTTTCATTCCATTTACAGATATGGTGTAATGGATGATTGGTTACGCAGATATCCCTACAAGCACCTTCAGGGATTCAAATCAGACTCCCTATGCTACTTTCAAGCTGGACACTCTTGCTAAAATATATGCCCTAAAAACTCATCAACAGTTATTGACACTGGATTTTATAAGAGCTTTCAAGCAAAAGTATGAAGCATACATGCTTGTCAAGGCCTGTATGGTTGATCCATAAAGCTTTATACTCAAACCCAATAGACAATACCATATCTATTTGCTTAGGGAACCATACAAGCTACTCGCTGCAATGCTCTACAGGTTTTATGGTGTGGACAATTGTGCATATTTTAAACTAGAGTGGACTCATCTGGCGCATCATGTAGCTACTACAAGACAAGTGTTCAATTGGGAAGAAATTTTCTCCATCACTCTCATGGATGCAATTGAGCCTTGAAAGCTCCAACCACAGAGAAGCCTAAATTATTTCTATCAGCATATTTTGTAGATATTATGTGTGCTTCTTTTGCTTATCCTTCTATGAACTAGCATTGGACTAGCCAAAAACCCTCCCATCCACATTTATTGTTCAATATCGTGGGAGGATAATTATAAACCTTATGTTTATGACATATGTGACATTTTTTTCATTGTTGTCTATTTTATCATCTTTAAGAAGGATGCTCCCAGGATTTTCCAGAATGTTATTTCTTTAGTAGCACCAATGGGTGATCGGTATGCCAGTGAATTCTTTACTTACCTTAGAATATGGGATAGCAAGTCAGTTCACCTGCTACCAAGATCCGTCCCTTACATGTTGGTTCTTGTTGAAGTGGCCTATCAAACAATTTTGGATGGAGTTCATAGTCAATGTCATTCTCAAAAAAGGATAGCACGATCAAAGTTCCCTCTATATGTTAGGCATTTAATCATTCAAAATCCTACTCATGCTTACCTTTTAGCTATAAAAATGGGTGCCTTGAAGCTAGGGTTTGCAGTAAAGAGGATGCATGATCCAAAGGGTTTCATAGCTAATCATTTTACATGGGCTCAGTTGAAGAGTTCATATGCCCGTGAAAGGAGCCAAATGATTCTCTTTATCAAAATGCATCCAGTTTTGGGGAGGTATTGAGGAGAGTAACTGATCTCGATCAGAGAGTCCTCATTCATGAAGCTCAAAAACAACAGACGATAAAGGTAGTGGAAGAGAGAAACATGATATTTCAACAATAGGAGAAGGCTACAAAAGAAGCAATGGAGGAAACTGACAAAGTTTTAGTGGTTAGTTCAACTCAGTTGAAATATACAATAGAGAAACAGATGGATAAACAACAAGGTAAGCAGCCTATGCCAACTAATCAACCTCGAAATCCTATTCAAATTTGAATGCCTTAATCCAACAGACCGAGGCCCTTGAAGGTAAATATTCCCCTTGTACCGAGTCTATTATTTCCATTGCTTCTATATCTAGTTTAGTTCCTACTATTTCAATTAAAACATAGAAGAAACCAAAAACAATCCCTAAACCTACTCCTCAGTCTACCATCAATATTATTGACCTGGAGAAAGAAAAACCCCCATAAGTGTTTCGCTCAACTTAGGTGATTCAAGAACCTATCCATTCATCCTCTTCATGTGATACACCTTCTGTCAATGGTGCTTTACCTAGTTCAAATATTCATTCTCCTCCAAAGGAGAATTTAGCATAAATTCCTCCTATTGATAAACCTGCTACCCATTCCACTCACAATTCATCTTCTTCCTCACCACATCGCATTGACCCCCCATATCTTACTATTACTACACAACTTACCACCTCAGTCACTCAATCAATATCGGAAAATTTATTGAAAAAATTGGTAGAGCCTCCTCTTCCTCAACAAGTCTCACCTTCCCAGTAGGATATCCTAACACCTAAAAATATTGTTCCTAGCATACCTTTACAATCTGAAGTTGCTTCCTCTTCTACTCAGCTTATTCAATCCTAGGAAGGAATTTTACCTATGACCACAACTATTTAAGCCCCATAAGAAGTTTCCCAAACACTTGTCCAATTATCATTTACCACTTTGAGCCAACCAATGCCTATTGTCAATTCTGATGGATTGTTGGTTTCTTCAGCTAAAGACTCGACTAACGTTGGAGAGGATGTTGTGGTTGTTTCGGGTGACTATTGTTTCAGTAGGAAACAAAAGTCTGTTCTTAGAAAGGGCACTGAAAGAAGCAGGGAAGGTGAAATGATAGTTGGGCCTGTATAAAATCAAGTCATATGGAAGTAGGCTACCGCTGACCCAAGAAGGGAATCCATTAAGATAGTTGTTTCCATGGAGGATTTTGCTGGAGAAAATTATGACTCTGTCTCCACTTTAGGGAAAATAATTGATAAAGAAAGGAAAAGTATGATGCACAAAAGGCAAAGAAGGATGCTTTACAACATGATTTTCTCAAACAAATTAAGCAGTCGAAGCTTCAACACCAAGAAGAAATACAGAGCCTACAGAATCAGCTTCAACAAGTGTTAGAGCATAAAAAACATTGCATATAATAAAGCAATGGAACTGGCCAGAGAGCTTACAGGCATTAAGCAACGATCGAAACAATTTAAGAATCAAGATGTTCCATCTTCCTTCTTCAAAGTTACAGTTCAGGAATTTAAGGATGAAGCTTTAACTGTCAATGAAAATCTTAGGAAAACACAGATTTTGTTTTTTCAGGGGTTAAATGAGATTCAAGACGATTTTAATTCCTTTGAACATTTATCTGATCTTTTAGGGGATCATTTTGATAAAAGGCAGAAGTCACATTCAACCTATGAGCAGCTTCGTGAATGGCAGACACATCTTAAAAATGCTCTTGAATTTGTTCCTTACTTAAACCCACTTAAGCTTATGAGAATTCGGGTGTATGTTACATATTGGGAGCTTGTATGTGAAGAGATTTCCCATATGATTGATAAAGGGAAGAAGATTTGTGCTAGGAAATGGATGTTGATCGATGGTTACATGGAGACTCTCGGTATGCCTATGTTTGTTGAGTTGGCATAGTTAGTGCTAGCTAAGTTGAGAATTGCCAAGGTGGATGAGCAGAGGGATCAATCGACTGATGTAATTCAAGGGACTTCTCAAGTTGATATTTTTGTGTTCGGATAATTTATTTCATCACCCGTACATCTAAAATCCACCCTGCAGAGATTCCTTGATAATTGGTCGAAGATTAGGAGCAAGGAAGTTAGGTCTTTTTTATGTTATGCTCAAATCCAGTTGGAGCATGTTAATTACCCTGTGTAATAGAAATGTGGGGGGTTTACTCTAAATGGAAGGATTATCTTACTAATCCTAGTCAGGATAGTTAGTTGTCCCTAATGTCTAGGATATCTTTGTTGATTTTGTGGATCTTCCTTATCCTTTTTTTGATTATTTATTTTCCACCATCCAGAGGAAAGGGGGGGTACACCCTAGGCGAACCTCTGGTGGAATTTTATTGTACTAGATACTGTTGAACTCTCTGTGTCTTTTGGAGCAAGTGATGTAATTATTTATAATCATGTTAATGGAAGATGGAGATTTTTCATGTATGGATCTCAGCATGGTTGAAGTTTGAGTTTCCTTAAACTCTATGTGTTTTCTTAAGTTCTAGTTTTCTATTATTTTAATAAACTAGTTAACAATTTGTATGATTGCATTTGCAGAGGTTATGTTAAAATTTAATGGATTTATTCATTGCTAAACTAAATTGTTGTGATCAAAGTGGATTGAATATGTTTAATACTTATGTTTATAGGAAAGGCCTTTGTGATTAATTAATGTTTAGTAATAAGTGCATTACTATAGGATTGGATATATTTTTTAAAATTATTTTTGTTTACTTTTGCTAAGTCTCAAATTTATAAACTAATGCCATCGTGATGATGTTTTTATCCTGGTTTTTTTAATAAGTTTGTTTTGATTGATTAAGGATTGTTTTTCTTAATTATTTCAAAGAATTCTATTTAAATCAGAGATGAAGTAAGAGGATATGTACCTTAACTAGGTTTTCTTGTTTAGGTTAAATTCCATGAAGCTTTTCTCCTATTTCATTCTTAACCTAGAATAACATATTAGGATTGGGATTCAATAAGCAAGATTCTCCTACATAAGGGGTTTTAAACAAAAATAAAAATCCTTTTGTAGCTAGCAGAGGCCTTATATCTGTCAGAAATAGTCACACCAAATGACTTAGGACTAGGGTGACTTTTGCGTAAGGTTCCCTGACACCTTTGGATTAGATTGTTTCATTTGCATTAACAACTTGAACCCCTCAAGGCATCAACAAAGGGCGAGCTTAGTGATTGAGCTCATCAGGCAGAGAGAGGGCATATCACTGAGGAAGTGATCTAGTTGCAGAGAGGGCGTGAATCCCAAGTCAAAGATCAAGCAAAAGAGTTGGGGCGCATTTCCCAAGATGTCCATCAAATATTGGGATTGAACTTCAGAGCTATAGGTTCAGATAAGTTTGTGTGATTGTTGGAAATCTTATATTGTACATGATGCGACTGCTCGAGATAATAAAAGCAATACTTCCCTCATTGGTTTTCCCACATGGGTTTTTCCAGGGTCACATTGATCGCAAATATTGTGTCCATTTATGTGTGTGATTTCTATTAGTTAAAAGTAGTGATATAGATCTCATGTGTTTCATGTTATAAATAATTGTTTGTGCTAATATACATTCTCTGGGGTTGAGAATCGGTTTGGCATCTTGCATGTGATTTAGAGAGACTTGAGACCAAGTTGAGGTCTATGATTTCAGAGTATTGTGAAAATTTTACATTCCCTTCCCAATTGATTGTCTTGGATTTCGCTCATATATTGATGTTCATTTAATTAACTAGTTTTCAATTATATGTTAGATGTGAATTTCAATTATCTTTTTGTAGCGAATCTGTTTGAGGAGGGTATTGTAGGTGTTTTGTAGGTTCTTAAGTTGAGCAATTGGAGCAGATCTGAGGAGCAAAGAAAGCTAGGACCAACCTTTATAAACCAAATACATAATCTTTCTTCTCGTTTAATCATTGAATTTATATTTGCTTGATATCAATTTAGAGTCTAAAGTCTGAATTGCTTGTATTAAAACCTTTAGATGTAAGTGTCTAGAAGCCCCAGTTTGTTGGTGATATAGCCCCAATAATTTGGATAAATTCCTTAATAACAAAATTAGGTTAGGTGTTCTTCGTTACACAATTGGCAAGGAAACTTGACCTTACCTTTTTCCTTTTTAGTCCCACCAACATTTTTGTTATTGTTGTTATTTGCATTATTATTCCCTTTATTCTTAGTTTTCTTTTTTTTTTTCTTCTTCCCTTTAGGTTGTTTGTTTCCCTTTGCATTGGAGTTTTGTACTGAAAAAACATCCGAGGGAGGGTTGGGTTTGGGATTTTGAGTGTTTTTCTAACCAGCTGCTGATGAATTTTGACTAGTAAGGTTCATACCCTGGCTAGCTAAATTATTTTCAAGTGAACCAATCACGCCATCAACATGAGGTCCATGGGTAAGTTTGGTTCGATCAACTTCTACTCTTGGAGTAGTGGGTAATATTTCATACAACATTCTAGATTGGGAGTAGACCAAATCCAGTTTCTGAGTTTTGATGATAACTTGCTCTTCATTTGGAACCCTTGAAAGGACCATATCCTTCGCTATAAAGGGTTGTAAGGACTTAATAAACCAATCATTCATAAATTCATCCATAATATGAGCTTTAATAAGGCTTCTTCTCCTCCACCACTCATGGATGTGTTCAGAGATATGAGTGGATTTATCTTGTCTAAACGAAGTCAACAATCCCGTACTAGTCTCATAACATACTAGTAAGTGAAAGTGGTTCAAGAACGTCATCGCAACCGAGTTAAAGGTTTGAAAAGATGCTCTTGGAAATTCAATATACCATTTATCTACCATCCCAGTTAAAGTCCTTTGGAAGATTACTAATCTATTGGAATCATTCATCAAAGAGTTAGAGGAGCACCATATATGAAAAGTCATCACATGGTTTTTCAGGTCTTCCTTAGGTTTTCCTTCAAACTTAGGAATGTTTGAAGCGAGTTTAGTAGGGAGGGATAGCAATCTAGGGTAATGTAAAAGAGGATCATTGGTTAGCTTTGTAAGTTCTAGCAAATTCAACGTGGCAAAAAATGATAACTTTGTTTGAGCCATAGAGTTCCATGGTCTGGGAGCATTAGCTGCTCATTGGTTTGTGTTCATAAAAGGTTACCCTAGAATATAAGGGGATCCAAGATTCATGAAACGTTGATTATTTGGCCCAAAATTTTGACCAAGTTGGGGTTGCACAAAATATGGAAAAGCAACTCCAAAAGCGCTTCCCACTCCACCTAAAGGTTGGATACTCCGTAAGGTATTCACCAATGTAGGGTTAACCAAGTTTGTACCTCCTACTCCATAAAAGGAAGTGTTCCCTTTTGGAGCATACTATCCCCATGGAAACCTAGTACTAGTTCCCCCTAATCTAAATTGATGATTTTGTGGTATTTTTGATGCAAAGGGATTGCTACTACTCATGCCTCTAAGTGATTGGAAAGGCAAGTTGATCTGGGGTGGACTAGAGTTGTCAAAAGTCCCAGTTATGGTGGATGGGTTAGGCATGAACATTTGTCCAGTATAGGGTGGGAAATTTCGGGAAGGAACGGATGGACCACTACATGAGGTAGAGGTAAACATTGATGTAGGAGTGATAGATGCATGTATCGATTGAAAACCTGGACATGTTAACCTGTGATGAACCTGCAATAATTAATTAATGCAAATACACGAGATATCAGAAATAATAGAACAGAATCACTTTTATATTGATCACGGGCCACTTCGAGGGGGCAACCTCCTTTGAGCAAGCTCAATACAATTAACTTCATCATCCTTCAATGACCTCAACACACACTTATATACTAAGTCTATGCCCAATACTATGATTCAAAACCATGGGACATATAATACTACGGGACGACTTACAAAGCATATGCGTCCAACAACAATATACTAACATAGTAAAGAGAAGGGTTGACATAGGTTCCTAACATAACCCAAAAGAAAAATGATTTCTGCTTTGTGGAGATGAGCAAGCTCCACCAATAAGTATCATAGAGGATGATGGGGACCATCATGATCCTACTGTGGGTGACATGTTTAAAGTTACTCCTCCTAAATTGGTTGAACTAACTAGGGGAGTTACCTCCCTAATAGCAGCCACTTCTCCAATATTTTCCATATTAAACCAATGAGACAAAGGATTATTGTTTACAAGAATGTGAAGATCAAATCCTCGGCTAAAATTAGGGCTTTGTAGTGGGTTCAAAAGTCTCGATGGATCAGTGAAATATTCTATTAAGGTAGGACTTGAATTCTCCTTAGAATGGGGAGAAATAAATCTAGGGGAGTTGTTCAACTAACCCTCAATGTCACTAAAATGTCCTTCTCCGGATGAAGTCTCATACTCATTAGAACTAGAATTGCTTTATTCTTCTACTTGTTATGTTTGCGATTCCTGATTTTCTTCCTCTGCCCCCCAAGGGAGTGGATTATTGTAATCCAGTCTTCACCTTGGTGTATGGACTTCTCTCTTTTCAAGAGAGTGTCCTTGAATCATTCTACACCTGCGCAAAGGTTTATCGGCCACGATGGCTTGCAAAATACACAAAGAAGAAATCTATAAAAATAAAACAACAAACATCACACACTAGAAAGTTCTTGAAAACATTATAACAAGCAGGCAAACTCTTCTAATGACAAGATTTTGGTTGTTTAGAACCAAACACTATTGAGTGAAGAGCCATAATTGGGGCTCTTCCGGAGATCAGCCTGGGATGATTAGGGCCCAAGTCCAACCAACGAAGATTGAGAGACATTTACCCTACTCTCATGTACCAATCTCCAGGGATTCAAGCACTTGCCTTTTCCAAATACCCTCCCAAGGAGTTAGGACGGAAATCCTACGCCTTTCTTCAAGTGCCGCAAGATATTCCCCTTGCAATGACTTAGGAGGAACCTAGGACAAGCAACTATGGCTACCAATTCGCGTGGCGGAACAATCACTGGAAAGGACTTCTCCTAAGGGGCAGGGAATATAGGACACAAGTCCTAGACCTGAAGCTACCACTGATTATAGCCCCGAGGACTTGCCACACCTGACCAACCCCTAGAAACACATAACCCCACTAATCCAAGCACCAGGGGACAATCTGTACACTTGGAATAGCTTTACCTATCGCTTGACGCTAATGCTAGTGGCGCTTTCCCAACAAGTACTTCACACTACTAATGGGTTTTGACTCTCTTTATTGGTTCCTAGTTTCCAATCTTTTGTGGCTTTGGAGGATTTTTCTCACAACACCTATCTCCAAAGTCTTAAGCCCTAGACTATTAGGTGAGTTTCTTACTAAAAAGAAAAAAACTTCCTAGTCTTTTCCTATTACTTCTTGTTTGTTCAAAATGTAATTTCAAAACATTTTAAGAGAAGAAAACTTAATGCACCTAAAGACTTTTCAGATTAAAATAAACACTCGTTAACATTCTTTTTAAAATGATATATGAAGCACTATTACATTCAACTAAAGGTATTCAAGTGAAAATGCATTTGTTGGTGTTCTTTACAATTGAAATATGGAACGCTTATAAACCCACTAAATGAACTCTTCACAATGTAGTCGTTTCAAAATGCAAAATTTTCTTTTGAATGCAAATGCAAGTACTTAAGATCCTTCTAACTGACATTCCGAAGATTTCAATGCAAATGCAAACTTTGAATGTAAAATGCAATGTTTTTAAATGCAGATGAAAACTCAAACTTTTAGCATTTTGAACAACAAATACAATCTTAATCTCTCATATGCACATGTAAATTCAATGTCAAATATATAAATATATATATATGCAAATCAACTTTTGAATGCAAATGAAGGTTGAAACCTAGATGCAAGTGCAACTACAGAAACCAAATACAACTTTTTGTTTTTTTGAATGCAAAATGCAAACTTGCTTTTCAAAAGAAAACTTAAAGTAATTGATGCAAACAAAATGCAAACTTGCTTTTGATGCACAATATAAAATCACTTTTTGTTGGTAGGCGGTTTGATGAGGAAAGATCGCGGTACTGCTGATGCCGCGACACGTTGGATGAAGTCGCGAAAGGAGTATCTTGGGCCAAAGGATACCGCACTTGGCGGGTTTTGGGTCACTTGGACCATGTATTTTGTAATATTGAGTCAAGTATACCGTAGTTGGTGGGTTTTTGGGTCATGTATTTTGTAAGATCGAGTCATTATACTGGGGTATGTGGGTTTTTGGGTCATTAGACCAAGTCAGTTAGTCGATTGTCCATAAGTGTCGGTTAGGAAAGTGGACAAGTATTGTAGGAGGCGGAAGCCTATAAATATAGAAGGATTGTAAGTGTTAGAAAGGAGGAGGAGTCGATAGTGGTGGATATGGCTAAGTGCTATATGCGGGGATAATACGGATGTTGCATAGAGATTTATGTACTGTTTTGCCACAGTAATATAAGGATGATGATTTGGTGCGATCCATGTGTAATGTTGCTCGATGCCTATGTTATTGCCTATTCTTAATGCAGTTATCTGTTTTTTGTTGCTATAATGTAAATACTGCAATAATGTGTTATCGGTCTATGTGAAAATGCTGCGTTTAGAGTAATGTGCGATCTTTGTTTATGATAATGTTAATTGATGCGATTAAGGTGATTTGCTAGAACTCTGCGATGAATATTTAGAAGTGATGTTAGTATCATATTGCCACAACTTGCCTCCTCCCTTGGCGGAAACATGGTTCCGTCTGCTCTTCCTGGACGCCTCGGGTGAGACCTCATCCGCTCTGCGGGTGTTGCTGGGTCGGCTCAAACCTGCCTGGGCCGGTGCCCAGGGAGATTGTGGTATGGGTCGACAGTTGGTGGACCCCTGTCGACTGTGAGGTCACGAAGTGGTCAACAAATGGTTCTGTTGGCGGGACTATGTGTAGAGTAGAAGGAGGTCATGTTGTGGCACCCGACGAAGCCAGAGATACAAAAATGGTTCGATCAGAAGTTGCAGGAGTTCGCTGAAGAAGAAAGTTGGAACACGTGATTAACAGTAGATCACTGGTTGGGAAGATATATTCACGACGGACCGCATGAATGGTTTTTCTGTGAATTTTCGGTCATTCTATATGAATGGTTGTCGAAGCTGACCTTCTAGAAGAGAAATTTCCAAGGTGGTGAACCGACGACTTGGACCCCGGAATTGATTAAGGAATTGCAGGAAGTTGATAATAAGGCATCACGGGTTGTCGAAGTTTGGCTCGAAAGTATATTGGAAGGATATATTACGGAATTTGTGGTCGATACGAAGAAATCCTATAATGAAGCGGAAAGATATTTCTTTGACGGACCGAGGGGAAGGTTTTTGCTATCACTCCAATTGTCGATTAAGATGCTAATCTGTAAGAAAGGTATATTAAAGATGCACTTTGATCAGCAGACAGCCTGGTGGGCGGGGGTCGTGGGTGCCGCGACTGTTGGGGAACGGTGCATGGAATGGTAAAGGGGTATATAGGTGCAGACCATGAGGAGACTGTGAGTGAAGCCGAGGAAGAAAGTGGCCTTACGAGGGGAGGAGCAAGGTTCCGACAGGAAAAGAGGCAGAGGAAAGGAGAAGGTCCTGCTGCGATCGGACTGCAAGACTGTGAAGGAAGGCCACACGGGACGAAGCGACCTCACAGTCCTGATAGGAACGACCAAGCTACGCCCAGGATAGAGGCAGGACCGAACCCCAGAAACAACGTGCCCACACCTCCGCTCACTAGCTCTCAAGCAACAAGAGAAACTACTTCGACACCGTCGAGTACGTCGACACCGCAAAAGTTAATTGGTAGTAATAGCACTGCGACAGGAGGAAGGTAGCCCAATATGGCGGGCGATGATGCTAAGCTACCATTGTTCCATGGAAGTGCGACAGACAACCCAAAACAGTATTGGTTTTTGTGTGAAGCGGTCTGGACCGTGAAACAGATCACTGATGACGATGTTAAGAAAGGACAGTTAGCCACGACTCTGCGAGGTCGTGCATTAGATTGGTTCATGAAGTTTGTCTTAGTCCCTATGGGGGCCCCTGAGAAGTCATTGAATGAGATTCGGGATGGGCTGATTGCTGAATTTAGACGGCCTAAGTCGGAGGCCCAGTATATTACTGAACTGAAGGAAATTAAGCAGTATCCTAATGAGATGGTATGGGATTTCGACCAACGGTTCAAGACGCTGATGGCAAAGGTTAGTTTTGATATGAGCACTGTCCAACATAAAGAATGGTTCATTGCGGCACTACTACCCCATATTCGGCTGTCGCTGATGCAACAAAACATTTCGACGCCTAGCGAAGCTCTAGAGATCGCAATGCGGTTGGAGGCGTCCCCAATTGGAGATAATGCAGCTAGGATGTCGCAGATACAGACATAGCTCGCTAACCTAACTATACAATTGCAAGATTTAAAGAAGAACAAAGAACAGCACAATGAAGTGTGGTGTACGCGATGTTGACGAGAGGGACATGCGAAAGATGATTGCCCAGATTTTCATAACTATTTGGTCTCAGGTGCGCCCAATCCGCTGAATGGTGGCAGTGTGCCGTGGTGTTGTGTCTACCAGGTGTTTGGACACGGTCATGATAATTGTCCGTATATGCAGAAAATGGTCACAACTCCGTGAAATTTGTATTGCACCTTCTGTAAGTCGGTAGGACATGATGACAAGGATTGTCGAGCATATGGGTTTCTACAGGAGAGAATGTGTGATGCATTCTATGTCAAAGATGGTCAGCATGCTGCATCGCTACAGCCGCAGGTAGCTCAGCCGATACCTCAACCTCAGATGCAATTTGTACCGCAGCAGCAGCAACCGCAGTAGTTCGTACCACAATATACACCGGTGAACCCCCCGCAGCCTCAGTATGTGCAACAGTCGCAGTATGCACCACAAGGGCAAGGGATGCCGCCAGCACCCATGCAGCAACAGTTTAACCAACCTCAGTATCAGCAGCAGGGCGGCTATCGGGGAGGCTACAAGGGCGGACGCGGTGGTGGATTTGGTCATGGAGGAGGAGGCCTCAGTGGTCGAGGACCTGTTCAATGTTACCACTGTGAAGTATGGGGGCATTATCAGCGTGACTGCCCCCTGCTACAGAATCAGTGTACATTTTGTTCTGGTAATGATCATACGGTCGATAATTGTCCACAATTGATTGCAAGATGGCAGGTTGGGAACACTCCGCAGCTACAGAACCCAGTACACCAACCAATACAGAACCCGGTGCAACAACAGGTACAGAACCAACCCCCGCGACCACTGCTGAAGGCTAATCCAAATGTAAATCAACCAGGGAATTTGCAGCAGAATCAAACGCAGGGTGCTAATATTGTGACTATTTCTGTGGAACCGCAGCCACAAGATGCTTCGGTGGTTGTTGTCACTCGTGGAGGTAAGACGACTGGGGAAGATGGTTCACGACCATTGTTTCGGTTAGCTGGTCAAAAGATGGTAAATTTTGACATTGATGCGGAACAGGAGACGTTCCTCGAGGCACGTCGCACATTGGAGAAAGACCGTTGTAAGGCTATTGTTTGTGAAATGCCGCCTATCTTTGATGCTACCTCAGATGCCAATCGACCACCACTAGGGATATTGCAGAAGTTCCTTGAAAGTTGTCTGTCATTGGCACGAGACCCGGTTTCCCTGGTTGAGATTGAGGGATGGTTGTAGCGACTTTCGAAAGGACGGCAGGAGTCGGCAGTAAACTCCTTACAGCGAAGGAAGACTGGCAAGGAAATGCGAATGAATATTCAGATCGGAGATTATGATGTTGATTCTGTAATCCTTGATCTTGGTTCAGATGTTAACATCTTAACCAAGAAGGCGTGGCAGAAAATGGGGAGTCCCCCATTGAGCTGGTCCCCTGTACAGCTCCGGTTGGCTAACCATGCGAAGGTTACACCTATTGGGTGCATTCCGCGGCTCACAATTGATATTGAGGGAATGAAGACTTATGCCGACTTTGATGTCATAGAGGTAGTTGACGGCGGAAGCTCCTATCCTACGCTGTTGGGGATAGGATGGGCTAATGATAGCGGAGCTATAATTAACTTCAAGAAGCACATGATGACTTTTGAGAACCACGATTTTCGAGTTATCGCTCCGTTGGATTTGGCTGAAGGACGTTGATATGTTGAGCCTGTCAAAGCTGACGATCACACTGGCTGGGATCACGCATTTAATATTTCTGAGGATTACATTCATCCCACAGTTCACGGTGAGTTGGAGTGGTGCCATGAGAGCTCCGCGTCTTCCGACTCTAATGATGCATTGGAACATTGGCAGAATCGCATGCATGAAGTATCAGTCCGGAAGTGCAGTTTAGTTATGCAATCTTTATGTCGTGTTGCAACAGAAACGATCACATTGCCTATCTATGAGGGGTTGCCTGGCTTAGACACCTTTGTAGCAGAATTTGAAGACCGTGTTCCAGAACCATAGTGCTTGCTGGCCTTGGAGGAAGCACTGAAGGCTGCTCCAGCACGTTGGTGGGCGACACATAAGAAATTCATTAAAGATTGGTCACAGTGTCAAAGGTTGATGATGGTTCGATTTGGCAATACTGAGGTTTATCACACTGGCAAGTATGATGGCCAAACTGATCCCGGTGATCATGTGATGGAGTGTCAACGATTGTGGATCACGCGACCCAGAGATGAGTGGGTTCATGCTTTTGTCCATACTTTGGAGGAGATACCGCGCTCGTGGTATACTGCAGCTGGATTGCGCCGTGACAGTACAACATGGGGCGAGTTGACGATCTGTTTCACTCATACCTTCACATTTGCGGATGCCAACCCAGATGTCCATAACGCCTTGCAACTCATCCGCGATGTGATATTTCGGGTTGTTCCGGTGGCACGATCTGTTGATCCGCACACCCACAGTCAGATGCAGTCTCTCATGGAGTGCTTGAATGTCAGTGGAGGGCAAGAGGACGATGATGACCCCTGGAATATTAACATTCCTGAATCCGAAGGAAGTCGTGATGTGGTTCCACCTGTTGCGCCAAGTAATCTGTTCAATCAGCCGTTGCAGCTTCGCAAAATGAATATCGGCACTGAAGCTACTCCCAAGTTTGCTAATGTAGGGGATTATTGGGACGATGAGATGATGAGTAAGGTTACCGAGTTACTGCATGAATTCCAAGATGTGTTTCCCATGAAGTTTTCCGAAATGAAGGGAATCCTGGGTGACTTAGGAGAAATGAGGATTCCATTGAAACCAGATTCTAAGCCAGTCCGACAACGACCTTATTGACTAAACCCGCGACATAAAGAGAAAGTCAAGGCGGAACTTGATCGAATGTTGGATGCTGGTAGTATCGAACCTGTGGAAGAGTTAGAATGGATCAATCCTATGGTGGTGCAGGACAAGAAAACAGGCGAAGTGCACATCTGTGTCGACTTGCGGAAGTTGAATGATGCTTGCTTGCATGATCCCTTCCTGACTCCGTTTACCGATGAAGTACTTGAAGGAGTGGGTGGCCAGGAGATGTACTCTTGCACTGATGGATTCTCTGGCTACCATCAGATCCGTATTGCCAAGGAAGATCACCATAAGACAACTTTTGTTACCGAATGGGGTTGCTTTCAGTACACGGTCATGCCGTTCGGATTGAAGAATGCACCTGCGATATTTTCCCGGGTAGTTGTTGCCGCCTTCAAAGATTTTATTCAAAAGTTTATGCAAGTATATATGGACGATTAGACTGTTTATGGGTTAATTCGGCCAAGATTGCGCTTATTTTGGGATTGAAACCGCCAACCATGGTTAAGCAGTTGCGTGCGACCTTGGGTCACACGGGCTACTATCGCAAGTTCATTAGGGGATATGTTGTGATTACTGCCCCTATGGAGAAGTTGTTGAAAAAGGATGCGGCGTTCCAATGGAACCCAGAATGTCAGGAAAGCTTCGAAACCCTCAAAGCGAAGATGGCGTCGGCACCGATTTTGGTTTTTCCGGACTGGAGTAAGGAATTCCACGTCCACGTTGATGCTTCATCGGTTGCATTAGGAGTTGTATTGGCTCAACCAGGTGAAGGCGACATTGATCACCCCATTGCTTTTTCCAGTCGGAAGCTGTCTTCGGCAGAACGCAATTACACTACCACAGAACGCGAAGGTCTGGCCATGGTTTACGCGCTACAGAAGTTCAGGCATTATTTGTTGGGTGGCCACTTTAAAATGTTTACTGATCATTCAGCATTGAAATACTTGGTCAATAAGCCTGTGTTGGGGGGGAAGATCTGCCGATGGCTACTTTTGTTTCAGGAGTTTGATTTCGAAGTCGTTTTGAAGCCGAGGCGGTTGAATGCTGGACCAGATCATTTGTCACGGATTGACACAGGGGAGGAACCGACTAATATCGAAGACGGATTACCAGATGCCCAGCTGTTTCATGTTGCCGCTGCTGACCACTATTTTGATGATATCCTTCACTTCTTGGCAACCGACACCGCGCTCGATGACTTTACCATGACTCAAAAGAAGCAATTGGTCGTCAAGGTTGCTGACTATCAACTGATCGCGGGAGAGTTGTATAAATTAGGTGCTGATGAGATATTACGCAGATGTGTTTTTCCGCATGAGCAAGCACAGATATTGGCTAAAGCACATGGTGGAGTCACCAGAGGACATTATGGCGGTCGGGCGACTGCCCGGAAGGTATTGCGTGCAGGGCTATGGTGGCCCACTTTACACAATGATGCGACAGACTATGCACGGTCTTGTGATGTTTGCCAACGAACTGGCAAGCCATCTAGACATGACGAGATGCCACTACTACCGAAGGTGACATTACAACCGTTCGAAAAATGGGCTGTGGATTTCGTAGGGCCGATCAATCCACCAGGGAAACGCACAGGTGCACAGTATATTATCACAGCGACCGAGTATTTGACCCAATGGGTGGAGGTGGCACTTGTAATTGATTGTTCTGCAGCAACGGCTTCTCGGTTCTTGTTTGAGCACATTATCACTCGGTTCGGTTGCCCCAAGTTTTTGCTGAGTGATCAAGGCAGCCATTTTCTCAATCGCACTATCAGCGCATTGACGGAGGAATTGCAGATTCAGCACAAGAAGAGTACACCCTATCACCCACAGGCGAATGGGACGGTAGAGGCATTTAACAAGGTCTTGGAGCATGCATTAACAAAGGTGTGTAATGTGAACCGCGACGATTGGGATTTGAAAGTTCCCGCGGTGTTGTGGGCCTATCGCACCACACGTAGAAGGTTGACTAGTCAGACACCTTTCAAGCTCGTATATGGGAAGGAAGCCATTATGCCTATGGAGTACATTATTCCTAGTTTACGAATTGTGGCTGTTACAAGCATGGATGATGTTGCAGCAATCGACGAACGTCTAGCACAATTGGTGGTACTCGAAGAAGATTGATTTATTGCTGGCTTTCATCACGGAGTGGAGAAGGATCGCCAGAAGGCATGGCATGATCACCACATCAAAACCAAGCAGTTTCAGCAAGGCGACTTAGTGTTACTATATGACAGTAAGTTTATGAAACATCCAGGCAAGTTGCAGATGCATTGTTTAGGTCCCTACCACGTCAATAGCATTACTTTAGGAGGAGCGGTTCAGTTGCAGCGATTGGATGGGGGTATGCTCCCCAAGTTGGTGAATGGTCACATATTGAAGCCCTATCGCGCGGGCTCGGAGCAGTGCGATGTCTGAATCGCATTGAACAAAAAAAAAAAAATTGCTAATAATTGTTGCAGGTTGCTTGGTGGTAGATGGCGCACCAACAGAAGAGGGTATGCACAAGCAGGAGAGGCTTGCAACTGCCGTCAGAGACTCATGATGACGTTACACTCAGGATTGCTGACGAATTTTGTACGACGAATTTGGGAGGGTACGGTGAAGTGGTGTGATTGCTGGCCGCCCTCTCTACACATGATTGCCCTGATTCATTTCGCTGAGTTCACACATGACGACGGTATGTTTTGCACGATGGACCGGGATGATCAGCAGGGTTGTTCACATGGTGGCACGCGGGAGCTATGTTGGCAGCATGGCCACCCCCTCCACTGTGGTAGTTGGCTGGCTCACACATAGAGGTGGGTCCTGGGGCATCATTCCCCCCATCGTCACAGAGGAGGGTCCGGCTATAAGTACCCCAGGAAGTTAGTAGTTCGCCATCCAGAAGTTGTTCCGACCACAAGTGGTTATGCTGGTTGATCCCTGTGTGAGTTGAATTGTGAGGAATTCCAAGGAGGCTGTGGAAATGCTTCACTTCGTTTCCCATGGTAGCACCCCAGGGGCACTGCGAGCCCGAACGACGAGTGTCCCTGAGCGTCTTGATCCAGTGGATGCACTTACGTTGTCTATGCCCGGGCCGGTGCCAGGGTGACTGTGGTATGTGTTGACAGTGAAATGGACCCCTGGCCGGTCCCGCATGCTTCAGTATGTAGTAGTCATTCGAAGAGTTGTACCGATTTTGATCAGACCGCTGGTTGGGGCGGTAGCTCCCTGACTTCAGTAGACGACGGGCGCTAGTGTGAAACAGATGTGCCAAAGTTGTCCGCCGTTCTCAACCCTTGGTACTGTTCATCCTCTTTTCTTTTCAGTTTGCACTATTCAATGCGACTGGAGGATGAGTTCGCGATGTACTTGACAGCAGGTTGGGGGTTGCCTATTCTCATGGAGGGCTTACAGAATTGGTAGCCAAGGATCTGTACAACTGAACGAAGGGGACAACAATTTGTGATCCAGACAGCAAGAACAGATGCAGCTGACGCGGCTCGAGGGCGAACCACAAGATTGTGTTGGGGGCCTGTTGGCAGGCAGTTTGATGAGGAAAGATCGCGGTACTGTTGATGTCGCGACACGTTGGATGAAGGCGCGAAAGGAGTATCTTGGGCCAAAGGATACCGCACTTGGTGGGTTTTGGGTCACTTGGACCATGTATTTTGTAATATTGAGTCAAGTATACCACAGTTGGCAGGTTTTTGGGTCATGTATTTTGTAAGATCGAGTCATTATACCGGGGTATGCGGGTTTTTGGGTCATTAGACCAAGTCAGTTAGTCGATTGTCCATAAGTGTCGGTTAGGAAAGTGGACAAGTATTGTAGGAGGCGGAAGCCTATAAATATAGAAGGATTGTAAGTGTTAGAAAGGAGGAGGAGTCGATAGTGGTGGATATGGCTAAGTGCTATATGCGGGGATAATACGGATGTTGCATAGAGATTTATGTACTGTTTTGCCACAGTAATATAAGGATGATGATTTGGTGCGATCCATGTGTAATGTTGCTCGATGCCTATGTTATTGCCTATTCTTAATGCAGTTATCTGTTTTTTGTTGCTATAATGTAAATATTGCAATAATGTGTTATCGGTCTATGTGAAAATGCTGCGTTTAGAGTAATGTGCGATCTCTGTTTATGATAATGTTAATTGTTGCGATTAAGGTGATTGCTAGAACTTTGCGATGAATATTTAGAAGTGATGTTAGTATCATATTGCCACAACTTGCCTCCTCTCTTGGCGGAAACATGGTTCCGTCTACTCTTCCTGGACGCCTCGGGTGAGACCTCATCCACTCTGCGGGTGTTGCTGGGTGGGCTCAAACCTGCCCTGGCCGATGCCCAGGGAGACTGTGGTATGGGTCAACAGTTGGTGGACCCCAGTCGATTGTGAGGTCGCGAAGCGGTCAACACTTTTCAAATGAAAAACTTGCAATTTCACACAATTAAAATGCAAAAATTTCTAAAATGATCCAATTTTCACTTTTCAAATTGAATGAAAATAAATTACTTGATGAACAACCACTCTAATGCAAACAAATAAGAAAGCTTGATATACCTATTAGTTATAGTGAAGGCAATCACAAACACAAGACCTTTCAACCATACAAGTTTGACCAATTTGAGAAGGACAAGCCAATCACAAGTTGTATAAGTTCAAGCAAAACCCAAATTAATTTAGAGGGGTCACAGAGACACCCAATACCCACAGAGGTTTCCAAACAAACTCAACCAATCTAATTGGACAAAGAAGAATGTGAAAAATTCACACCTTAGAGGGAATTCACAATTGTGCTTAAGGTTGTTAGCGAGTAAATCGCTATTGTGCACATTATTGCATGCAAATTTCTAGGGAAATCGCTATTGTAAGTGTGTTCTCAATAGTTAAAAAAAATACAAACTTAGAAAAATGAAAAACAAGAAGTCTCTTCGAGTACTAAAGGTATCCGACTTAACAAAGTTCAATCAACTCCCAAAACTAAAGGAAATGACCAAGAAACCCCACAACAAATGGTTTCTCCCCAGCGGTCTTAATACCCATGAAGCAAATCTGACATACAACATGATCGAAGAGGATCTCCACAGTCAACCGATGTAGAAGATTTTCATCACAGTCGAAGATTTTGGAACAACAAAGAGCTCGTAGGGAGCTTTCCGACGCAACTTGAATGAGATGTAATGGACTTCGTACGCGAAAGAAATTGCTGGTTGGATTTTCGGACAAAAAGGACAAAAATTGAAATTGAATGAGGTCTCATGGACTTCGTACGCGAAAGATATTGCTAGTTGGATTACGAATATTTATGTTAGGACAAAGAAATACACGACCCTACAATGGTAAAAGAATGGGCAATCTAGCCAACTCGGGAAGCCAGCACCACAAGGAGCCAGAAATGTATCGCCATCTTGACAACAGAAAGAGACATTTTCTTTATGTGAAAAGGTTGGACGCCATCAACAACAAAAACAGAGGACTTGACAAAGTTTTGATATGCCATCAGAGTTCATATCGACTCCGTGATTGAGATTCACTTGACGTTGAATCCATGGAAACTCTCTCCGTTGAGATCTTTGGCGGTCTTAAGTTTTATTAATGCTCGAGACAGATGGCAACATGGTCGATAACTTTCATAACTCGAGCGATTACTATTGCAGTACTGCTTGAGTGTTGAAAGATGCGTGCAGAGATTTTGGTTTTTGTTCCAGTTTGTTCTGTGTATTGATGAACTATTTTTATGCATGTAAAGTCTGCACACAATAGCCAAACTGATTTGGTGTTTACAGTTGAAGACAGTTCACATATATAGCAAGAGGGAGAATATAATTACATGGTCTTTCATTAAATCTGCACGACCTCTCCACAAAGGCTGTATTTCTGTCAGACATGTGGTGATGTGCAAGCTGAAGCATTGCAGTTTTTACATCTTGAATGTTGACACCAGATTGCATCGCATTAAAGGGGAAGTGCTTGTCTCTTTGTATGCATGATTATATGTCCACATCTTTCAGTAAAATTTGATGTGCACAAATCCTGTGCAGATTGCAGTAAAACAATCATCTAGAGGACGAATCCAGACCTGTACTTGTGAAGTCGTAGTGTGATAAAACTGTATATAAAATGAAGCCACTAGTCTGTTGATTGCCCCCACACCTGCCCGATGCTTTGTGAATTTTGCATTCAAAATCATATGTCACCATTAGAATGGCTCCCACCCTCAACCTGTGAGACCTACAGGAATTAAACAGCTAACCTGTAGTGACTTAATAGCCACAAATTCCAACTGGCCTACTACTACAGGTTACTTTTTAAACATTAGCGCTCCTGGGAAATTTTCATGTAATGAATAGTGGGCATAAAAAAAAACTTAGGAGAAAGGCTTACTTTTTAGTTAGCGCTTGTATGACATTGGCACAAGGCTTTACTTTGAGTGTCTAAGCTTCGGTAGCAAAGGTATTCTTAAAGCCATTATGGCAAGTCATTTTAATATTGTTTTTGAGATGTTGGCAAAACGATAGTTGCATAGTTTAATTATTGTAAAGCTAATTTGCCCATGCTTAAAGTTGGAAAAGGCAAAACAAGGGAGATGAAAATTTTCATGTTGCACTTTTTATAGTGGGGATTTTGAAACCATCAAGTTTTACCATTAATGCATGTTTGATGTATTTGCCATCGGCTTGAAATTTGTAATAAGGTGCATTTTCGATGGAGCCCGACATCTTTCTATTTGGCTTGTATGCAAGTTCTCCAAAGGGTTTGTTAATATCGTGTCAATTTTCTCCATTTGTTGGACTTTGAAAAGTGCAGGTGTATTGGTTGTAGCATAGAACCATGGGCAAAGCAAAGAAGCAAGCATGGCTTCACGAGCTTGAAGAAATCAACCAAACAATTTAGGTAGAAAATGTTGAGTTGAGAAAATTGCTACAAAAATCGGAGGGTGACAAGCAAGAGTTGCAAGAGAGATTAGAAGCATTGCAACTTGAGTTGCAAGCAAAGGATGAGATGTTGACAAAGTTTCAGGAGAATGAAGAGTCTACCATGCAAAAGAGACAAACTTCTACCAAAGATGCAGAAACCATGACTGAGGTATACACTATAAGTAATTCGTCATGTTCATCATGTTCTCTTTCACCCCATCAAGATGTATATGCTTCTTTTGGTGCAGTTGAGAAGTACAAGAAAGGCATTGGTTTTAAACTGTTAACCAAGATGGTTTTTGATGGAAAGGGCCTTGGAATTAATGGCCAAGGAATAATTAATCCAACAAAAGTGGAAGAAAGACCTCAGTATGCATGATTAGGGTATGGAGAATGTTCCAAATTAGTTCAAGCAAGACATGCTTCAAGTGAAGAACCTGAACCATTACCAAAACCACTCAAGTAGAACGAAGGCATGCCACCATCTTATATCAGTGACAAAGAATCCAAAACATCTCTAGAGAGGGATGAACATCCTGAAGGATCTGAGTCAAGTTCTCCTCGTCATATCTGCACCAAAGACAACCATTCAAGGTATAATAAGTTTAATTATTCCAACATTCCTCTTGATTATAAGAAAATTGGCAATGAAAAGCATAACTTGTGGTATAAAAAACCATGTACATTTTGCGGTTTGAATAACCATATTGTTGTCAAGTGTTGGAAAAGAATAGATTTTTACAGGAAAGTAATGTCGACCAGGAAGAGGACGCAACAACAAGACCATCCTCCTCGTCATAAGAGGGAGAGTGGCAAGAAGAATTATTGCACTCATTGCAAAATGAGTGGACAACGTGTTGAGAAGTGTTGGAAACTTCACCCACAGCTTTGTCCAAAGCAAGGGAGGAAAGTTATGCAAGAAGCTGTAAAGCATTGGAGAAAAGTCGTACGAGAACCCATAAGGACAGTGGTAGCTGATGAAAAAATTGATCAAGCTCCATGAGTCCCCAAAGCAGTTCATGAAGAAGATAAGCTAAAGAAGGGGAATCCTTTAGCATAGTTTGCTCGGAAATGGGTAGCTTATTTACAAAGTTGATTGTTTTTAATGTTGAAAATTTGTAAATCACTTGTTGTGTATGAGACCCCAAGAAGAGTAAATTGTAAAAGTGATGGGTGTTATAACATCACTTATATACAACAAAGTGTTTGTATGCCTTTGTTGAGTTGCAAAGAGAATGATGAGTTAAACTCTGTATGTAGACTTTTGTGGGCCCAAAAGTCCTTTATATGGGGAGGCTTGATCCAGGAGGCTTTCCACAGTCAACAGATGCAGAAGGTTTTCTTCATCGTCGAAGATTTTCGAACAACAAAGAGCTTGCAGGGAGCTTTTCGACACAACTTAAACGGGGTTGAATGGACTTCGTATGCGAAAGATATTGCTTTTTGAATTTTCAGACAAAAATGAAATTAAAAGAGGAAAATGATTAATTAATACTTAAGCTCTAAGCTTTTGTATTTTTTCCTCACAAATGTAAAAAGGAAAACTAATGGAGAACTCATACGTAGTCTTTTAGTTTCCTAGTCTCATGGAGAGTAGAGATCTTTACGGGGATATAGAGATTTTCTCTCCTCTTATCCCTTGAGTTATGCTTAGATCCTACATTATGGGATCTTGAGAGATATCTTATCCTTGATATGATGGAGTAGTTCTTATACATGTAAAGCTATAAAATCCCCTCATGAGGAGAGGGATGGTAAGTTGGATTTTGGTATACTTTTTGTTTGGAGAGAATAAATAAGGGGGTTTTGCTTGTGCCACTTCATGCGAGAGCCTTAGATCCCAACTGTTATGAGGAGAAGCTTGCTTAATATGGGAGAATGAGCCACATGATGTGAAAACTCTTGTAAAGCAAAGCATATCTTGATGGAGAAATTAATGAAACGGTTTAGTGATTGATCGAGCCCGGAGACGTAGCCAGAGGATCTAGTGAACTCCGTTATCATTTCGGTTTGCATATCTTTTCATGTGTTGAATTGTTAATTCCAGTTTTGATATGCTGGTTATGAATTAATGTTCTCAAATTTCATATTAATCATGGGAATTTGAGAATTAAGTAAGTATCCAAATTTGGTTAATAAACTGAAGCAGTTTGTTTTAACGCCATTTTCAGATCACAACATTAAACTATTCAAACTTCCTTTAGCTAAGAAGCCACGAGTCGGGGTATCTATTCCACCAAAGTCACCCAAGACTTGCACTTTGTTGCATTTGCTTTCGCTAGCATTAGCACAAAGATGGACACAAACACAAGTATGTCTCTAGGAAGACTTGAACTTTGATGGAAGCAATACCAATGCACCACACTCTCTAACCCAACAAACTATCATTCACAATGTTTGAAAATCATTCTACAATTAAATATCCAATTCATAAGTTAAAATCATTCATAAATTAAAGGTATAATAACTCTTGTCATTTACTATATCTAAATTCAATTCTTTGTGTATATATTTATTTGTATAATTAAAAAATGTTAAATAAGCAAAAAACAAGGACAATAATGGCTTTTATGATATATACTTTTTGTATTCTAATGTGGCAAGCACACAATTCTTAGCTTGAGAATATATTCAATGAAGCAAATTTGACATGCAACATTAAACTATTGAAGTTCTCTTTAGCTAAAAAGCCACAAGTCGGGAAATCTATTCCACCAAAATGGTGTAGGACTTGCACTTGGTCCCAATTGCTTTTACTAACATTAGCACAAAGATGAACATAAACACACGCATGTTTTAGAAATACTTGAATCTTTGATGGATGCAATACTAATACACCACTTTTACTCACCCAACAAACCATCATTCATGATGTTTTGAAAATCATTCTACAATTAAATATCCACTTCACAAGTTAACATCATCCATAAATGAAAAGTTTAATAACTTTTGTTAACTACTATATCTACATTCATTTAGAAAATGCCACTTAACCAACAATTAAATACTTTAAACTTATGGGACCATTTGAATATGTTGAATTTTACAACCAACATAAATCCATCTTAAACCCGTATCTATCAAGCACTCAGAGGGATCCAATTTCTTGAGGTGTATTTCTGTTGGGTTTAAGTTTTAAGTTTTTATTTTATAAACGAACATCTATTTTTTAATTACTTTTCATAATATTTTATTTTATGAACCAACATGGATTTTTTTTAAGTACTTTCCATAATTTTTTTATTTTATGAGGCAACATGAATTTTCACTCGGTGCAATCAATTATAAATATAATAAACTTTTTGGATATATACCATTGGAATTTATAATTTCAACATAAATCATTTCATTTTGTTAAACTTATAAAACAATACACTTATTACAAATTTCCTATTTTTAAATGATTTATTTTTCCATGAAAAATATATCTCAAAAAATCTATGCACTTCTCATTTTTCAAGGAGGAAAACCTATCAAACACTTCCTTTCATTTTTAAAAAATGACACTTCCTCTCATTTTTCAAAAATGATACTTAAGGTAAATCAAATTCTTAAGGGTAAGGTTTATACAACAATATATTCATTAAAAGTTTAACATAACTCATCAACATATTATTTAAGAGAATTGATTTTGAATGAAATTAAATTCAATTAACAATTTTTAAAAATGTTTATTTAAGCTTAAAAACAATTAACTAAACTAATTTGCCAAAAAATAAAATCAAACTCAATTTTATTTGAGTAGATAAAATAACATTCAATTAGTTTATTAAATATAGTTTAGATAGTTGGAAAGAATAATTATTATCCTCCCCACTAAATTCAATTATTATAAATAACATAATGCTAAACTCAATTAACAAAGTTTTAAAAATATTTATTTAAAATTTAAAAACAATAAATAAGATACCACTTGA
The DNA here is from genome assembly GCA_027924585.1 of Larix kaempferi. NCBI lineage: Eukaryota > Viridiplantae > Streptophyta > Pinopsida > Pinales > Pinaceae > Larix > Larix kaempferi. The sequence goes on from BSBM01000011.1 coordinate 11,908,796, forward strand.
AAAGTTCAAAATAATCCAAACATATGTTCCCTCCCCAAAATTACTTTTTTGAAAAGTGCGTTCAAAAGTTGAAATAAGACAAAATCATCTTTATTTTTTTGGAAGTGGGAGAGTTTTCCATTTCCAATGTGTTAATTCTCTTTTTGGCTTTCCGCTTTACCTCACCTGGTTTTAAACACACGCACGTCTTTGCCTGTTTGGCTCAGCTAAGTACATAGCTGAATTGGTAAGCCTCTTAATTTTTATTAATTGGATTATAAGATTTATAATAATCCAAAACCAACGACTATAAAATTATGTTTAGGCCCTAAAACTTCTCAAAAACTCAAAATCAAATTATCATCATCAACGTCCAGCGTGGTTTTCAACAAATATGGTACTTCATTTCAACTCGAAACTCTGCAGATGATTATAAATATAATTATAATAATAATTATTATATGTAGACAACGTCGCTCAATTCTCATAAACACAATGACGTGAGAAATTTGGTTTTCATTATTAACCTTTTGTTTACTTTCTTTGCCTCCGAATTTACCGAAAGCTTATTGGTTTTGTCTGATATCGTCCGCCTCGTGCTTGAGTTGCCTGTCTGGTACTCGTATACTTTTAAATTTCTGAGAACGTGTGCGCTGAACCCATTTGCAGATTGTGAACAAGTTTTGTGGGTGCATGTAAATCTTTTCTGCGTATGGCGTAGAGAACTCCTCGGCACCCATGTTGCCCCGAGGTAAGTCTTCTTACCCAAATTTCCATACTTGCGTTGAGGGATAATTTAGCACGTGGGCAGCTGTTGGATTGTTGAAATCAGGGGTGAAATGCGTTAGGGATTAACGGTACGCATGTTGGAGCTCAAGGTAGGTGCAAGAATTTAGGATTTTGAGATTTGGGTTTTGGAGATCTAACTTGAAAAAATGTGGGTTTGGGTGGGATTTGTCAGGCCCTAGCAGGAGGGGGAGCAGCATCACTGGGCCTAGAAGTGGAGTCAGAAGCAGAAAGGTAACAATAACTCAGTCTCATGTCTCCAATAACCCTAATAACACCAGCAGCTACAACAACAGCAGCATCAGCAACAGCAATGGTGTGCAGAATGAGCCTGTTCATGAAGCTGGAATACATAGTTATGACGAGGGTCTAGGCATTGTACAGAATGGAGCAGTAGCTACTCCCATTGGTAACATTTTTAGCTCTATATATCCTGAAGATCATGGGTTATGTCAAAGTAATGTCCCCTAATACTGCCCCAAATGACTCTTTTTATCCCACTTTATTTTTCTTAAGATCACCAACTAATGTCATGTGATTTAATCTATCTCTATATATATCAGGCGCAACAATAACTACCTTCATTAACTTTATGATTATTCTTTCAATCTCTGTTGTAGGTTTTCAGAGATTGAATGCTTTTCTAAAGTCATCACAGGACGTTAATTATTCAGTATTGTAAGGGTTGCTTCATATAGACTCATATCTCCAAGTAAATTCTATGGACTATCATTCAACAAATTAAATTATGGCAATGATGTCAAATCCTAAATTTTCATCCATTACTACAAGAAAAGAAAAAAAATGCAGTTTTATCAAATTTAATTTGGCTTATCTTGATAAATTTGCTGGATAGAATCCAGTGCCAAGCAGAGGATGGATCAGATAAATTTATCTCAGTTTAATAAGCAGATGGAAGGGGCCCTAAGAATATTATAGTCTTATTTACTTACAGTTTAACATGAACACAATATACTGTTTAGAAAATCAAGAATGAAACCTCCGCAACCTCTTATACTGCTGAAGTTAAAATGAACAAGACATCTGATTGTATTTCAATACGATATCATAATTTAGTAATTGATGCAAATAATTGTGAAATAACTCAAGACGCACCTGCTTTCCTGTTAAAGGAGATGGGAATGTTAATGTGGCATAACTGACTTTTCATCATAGTTACCAAGTTCAGCTGGACCCTGAACTGTTTGGACTGGCTTAAGTGGTTCAAACTGAAGCTCCGAACCTTTCCTTTAAAAACACCATAAATTGCTAAAATGATTTTCTAATTGCTATTTTTGTCCATGCTTGTGTATTTTTCTGTGATTGCTCGAATTTTTAAGTAATATGTATAGTTTTAAGTAGAATTCTATATGTTCCATATTTTCAAACCTTTAGGACATTTTTTTGAAATCCTGAACTTTTCTGATTGCCCTCCCCATGCTCCACCCCCTCAACATACTGAAGCCTTTGAACCTGGTAACTATGCTTGTCATCATGCTAGATCATTGTGAAACATTTTAAATGTAGTTGAACCATCTTGTCAGTTTACTTATCTAGTTTTACGTAATCACTTGCACAGATTTTAAGTGTAGCTGATGGATTACTGAATTTTATAAGTTTCACACCCATTTTTGTGAGAGGAGTTGCCTGAATATGACATGTTTGAAGTTTTGAACAGTTCATAACTACATGTCACATATTATATGGCAACCCTGGTTTTCTACTTTGATTAAGATTAAATTTTATCTACTGAATAAATGATTGAAGACTTGATCAGAAATGTGCATGGAGCATTCTTAGTAATTTTTAGTCTATTTCCGTGCCAGGAAGTGAAACTTTTTTGTTTTTCAGGGATGAATGCTGCCGAATATAATCCAGATGCAGCAAAAGAAGAAGGGGAGTATCTTTCCACTACTTCAAATGGAATGATTGGTGGGTATTCAGGAAACTTAACATCAGGAAACTTAACATCTTTGCCTGGACAATCAGTCTCCATGGACAGTGGAAGCAATTGCTCTCCATCAAGGGGTAGTGATGTAGTCATGGCTACCCCGGGACCAAGTAGTGCTTTTGTAAGACTACATCACTTGGATGGACAAGGAGAGGACTTTGAATCCCCTGACACAGTGGGGTGAGCCTTGATTTGCCATATTCTATGCGTGAACAGTTCAATCTAATGGGTTCTGCTCATTGCTGTTAGCAAATTCTTAAAGTCTTGATTATAGATGAATTATGATGATCCATTGCTAATAAATATATTATTAGTGGTAGCAAATGTATGATTTTACTGGTTATTTTTATATTCTGTTCATGTATAGCACAAGGAAGAAGAAAAGAGGCCCACGAGCCATTGGAGGGGAGAAAGGTGGTAGGGGACTTCGCCAGTTCAGCATGAAAGGTATGGTTGAATAAATTCATATCCATCTTATTATCTGAACCTTATTCTTCTCAACATCCACAGCAGACTTTAGTATTTTGTGTCATTTAGCAGCATTTGATTATATTTTCATTGTTACTATGTATTTTATGCCTAGTGGCATCATGCATGATGTCAGCAGACAGCTATTAGCTACTTGGGGGGGAGGTTAAAGTTAAATGGTATTATTGTTTTTATTTGAAATGGTTTCAGTTGCAAAAGTAAAGTTACACATTTTGTTTGATTCCGATTGCTAGAATAATCTGGTTCTGCAGTTTTGTTTCTCTCACTTAGTTTTGCTTTCTATGCAATCCAGTATGTCAAAAGGTTGAGAGCAAGGGTCGAACGACGTATAACGAGGCAAGTACATTATCCCGGAGGGGTTACTTTGCTCATCTTGGAACTTTCTTTGCTATTTTCTGTTTTTTTATTTCTTCTATTTCTGTCATTCAAATTAAGGGATTACCTTCTACAAAATTGTCAGGTATCCTCATTATTTGACAATTATAATCAGGTTCTGTTTATGTTCCGCTGAAGATGAATTAAAGGCTGTTATCTAGTCTCTTTTTTGCTGTGTTTGTATAGGGCCAGACAATGTTCTAAATTTTAAATGACAACTGTCTCTCTTTGACTTAAGTGCCCAACACGAGCTGTGATATTTACTTGTTGACTATCCCAACGCAAACTATGTGATATATTTAATTGTTGACTAGGTATTGCATTTACCTAGTTTTAGTTATTGATTTCACTTATTGAGTGTTTTATTGATTTCGTATATCTATAACTGAAATCCCAATTTAATCGATTGACTTTTGACATCCTTCACAATGAATTTTATAAAGTGAAATGAACTTGTAATAAACATAATACACAATAAAGCATAACCTCAAGGGTTAGCTCAACTGGTCATGAGCCAGATGCGAGATCCCTTCCCCCAAATTTGGGGAGGTCGTGGGTTTGACTCTCTTGATCCCCGCAGGCTTAGGCTCCGTAATTAGGTCTGACGGTTTACCTCATTTACCATCCATGAATCATGGGGAAGTACTCATAGGGGTTTCTGTGAGTTGTTTCTTGGAAAAACACACACACACAATAAAGCATGATAAATCTGTGTACACACATTGTACACCAAATATTGATGTGGAGTAGAGCTCTCAAAAGTATTATTATGGTTATTATGATGCGTTACAGTTACACAATAAGTCCTTAGATGTTAGACAAAGAACTCCAAATAACCCAATTACATTCCAATACAATAATCATAAGTCAATGTGTGTAATAATGATTCTATGTAGCTCCATTACTAGACTAACTCACTATTTAGTATTTACCTATATATTTGATGCTTTATCCCCTTATATACCTTCATTAGGGTTGTTACATACATTACATAGTAGCCTCCTTTAAAAATTAAAATGCTTTTTTTTCAAAGCTTTGTAGTTCAAGGTTTTACTGTTACATAAGATGAAACCAAGTACTAGGGTTTTTATCTCTTGTTAGTATTGGTTATTATTCATCCATCAATAATTGATTCTTGTTAGTGTTGATCCTTGATAATCTTGATGTGGTATGGTTTCTTTTGCTTTGATTCCATGCGTTGTTGTAACTTTGGCAATTTGTAGTCATCGGTCCTTGATAATATTTTGTCGCGTAACTAATCTTTGACTTCTAGTACCATAAATGGTGTTGATTATGCCATCTTATTCTTTGGGGTTGAGGATCTTGTTTTGTACTTTCGTGTAGATTTTCCACGTCGATATGGTTTCAATTTTGAGAGTTCTCCTTCACCTTCGGTCAACCTTACTAATATGAGCACAATACCAACATTATGAATACTTACACACAAGAGAATGTAAGAGAGCAAGTATCTAAGTATTAGAGGAGACTGTTGGAATTGTACACGTTTTTTCCAAGAAAACCCTTGCGGGGAAACCCTTGAGTATTTCCTTGCATTTTTTTTAGCCATGGGAATTAGTAACTCGTCGGGATTACTTGGGCACGACCCAGGTTCAAAGCCGATGGCTACGACTATAACCCAAGAGTATATCCAGCTGCTCGCAAGCTAGGTATACCAATAACTCGTGACTTAGCAAGAGTAGAGATGTCTTGTTGAGGATGCCTACCCTTTCAGCCTTATCACAAATGGCAATGTCTTGTTGGGCATTTGAATTTGGGTGGGGAGAGTGTGAAGCTTACCTCCTCATCATTCAAGCTATTGCCCCTCGACTACACTTCTACTTCCTTGCATTTTACGGATGGTACCTAGTGTAAACCTGTGGGCATTGATTACAATGCTTGACTTGGTAGGGACATTGAATGAGGGATGCAACAGAGGCAATTGGACTGGGAGATTGACCTTGAGATGTTCTACATGGAGCTCAAAGCACTCAACCACTTGAGTTATCTTGTTGGGCTTATGGGATATGTACACATTTACACTCTTTTGTATTACTACATATAGAGTACAAAATTATGGGGAGAGTGATCAAAGTTGACCATTAATAAAATACAATAAAGTGGGTGAGTGATGAATTTAGATTCAGTCACCTAAAAGAGATAAGGTATAAATTACAAAATAGAATAACACAAATATGATATATGTGAAAACATGTTCACTAGACTAAATCTTATCAATTCCTCCTCACTTAGAGGTAATCATCCTCGATTTTTGCTGAAGATGGGGAAAGTGTTGCTTAAATGTTGATTGAGACAACCACTTGGCTTGAGCGGGCAAAGTGCCTTTGCGATCCACCTGTTAGAATCCTAATCCTTAGGGATTATGCTTCATTGTAAATATTAGTTAAATTAGTCAGTGACTCAGTTACTTAAGAAATGTGAAAGAGTCATAGAGAGTGAGGATTGAACTCTTGGAAGATGAAATCCAAAGGTCATCTTCTGTGTATTTATAGGAGATTCATCTCAATGCAAAATCATCGAGCATTGGATTTATCTAGGCTTGTCAATGGTATTAGAGCCTTGGCATTTTAACTCCGTGATTCCCTGCTCTGCTTTTTGACCTCCTTTAGTTTGCTCTCAGCTTGCTACCTCTACTGTAGACCAGAGTACTGTCTCTTTATGTACAATACTTTCTCCTTAGACCCATAGACCTGCAAACCCTAATTTGCGGGCTTTACCTCTCCTCTATGCACTATGTTTTCCTTCTCCACGCTATCCTCTCCTTTGTGTACATTATCCTGTGTATTACCTCTTCATTATTTTTGACTTGCTACTTATGCATATGTGTTGGTATACTCCAAAATTGTATCTCAGAGCTGTTTTCACCTCAAGTGCATGCTACTGCTATTCACTGGCATTACCTTTGTGTTTTACATCTTTGTGTGCCAACACGAATATGAACATCCACACTAGTGTTGCCCACCATCTCTTCTCTTCTCTTTTGGTGTTAGTGTAGTCGGTCTCGCCCATCGTCTCGTCTCTTCTTTGTTTCTTAGCAGTGGATGCTTCTTATTTATACAACCCACTCTAATTTGTCTCTTCCATTTGCAATTCAAATCTAATACATACTTGCTGTAGTTATTCACTCTATTCTCATGTTATAAGGAATTTCATTAATCACTAGGGAGCCCATCGAAAGATCGTGATAGTGGTGGATCTGAGCAATGAGAGCCTTTGTAGTGAAATGGGCCGTGGTCAATTACCTGTGCCTAGGCAATAACGTGATCCTTATCCACGTTAGGCCGACCAACGTTTTGTATGAGGTCAATTGGGGTTACATTGATTTATTTGTCGAGACTTGAGGATAACATTGATGATGAGTCTTGATAGAAGCTTGAGGACGATTTTGATGCCTTCACCTTGACTAAGGCCTCTGATCTTGCTCAACCCTTGGTCGATGCCCTCCCATCCATGACAAACAACGACTCCTAAGTTTTGAGGTATGCACTGAAGCTGGCGAAAGTGGTGGTGGTTTTGATGGCACCTGGAGGAGATAAGCATGAGCTCGATTTGCTTTAGTTCATATATTTTATGTGGTTGCTAATAATTTTGTTGTTGAGAAGGGGCTGTGCATATTATAAGTGTTAATCGGTATTTGTAAAATTGCCTTAGTTTACATTTGTGTGCTAATAGTTTTGTTGTTAGCGAGGGATTGTGCTTTTGAATATGCTTGCCTCATATGCATCTGCCTCATTATAACTAGACTGCATTGAAAAGCTTGTAGATTGAATTGTCAACTTTCTTAAAGATGCATTCTTTGGTTTCAATTGTTGGCTTGGTGCTTAGAGGCAAAGGGAACTATCCATAATGCTTGAGGAAGATCAAACACACACTCATCTTCAACGATTTATGGGATGACATTTTTGAAGGAGAAGATGGTGTTAAAACTACAAAAACCTATTGTAAGACAAAGAGCTTTCCTTATGGAAGAACAAAGATAAGAAAGCCTATGCATTGATTGCTACTGTAGTAAGTGAAGAGGGGAGTCATCATATCATGTCTATTACATCTTCGTATAGTGCTTTGAAGAAATTAAAAGACTTGTATGACTCACACTTAGAATTAGAGCTTATTCAATTGTTGTTGAAGCTCTTCAGCCTAGAGTCGAAGGAGAATGATCCAATGACTTTAGCATTATAAATTAAATCCATTATCCATGAAATTGAGGCCTCTGGTGTGAATGTAGACATCGCTCTCACAACTTTCATCAAGGTCCTCTACCCCACATATTCCGACTATAGTGAGTCACTTCAAGCTAGTGGCCAACTGAAGACCCTAAAATTTGGCACTCTAGTGGAGAAAATTGCAAAACGAAAGAAAGCCTTTGGAAAGAGACAATTTATCCCATTGAAGAGACTATGTGCCTTGCTGAGAAAGGAAAGATTCAATCACATGATTCTTCTAGTGGAGAAGACAGTAAAAGAGGATATGGAAGAAAGAATTTTAGAGGTAGGGGGGTAGACATAACCACAATGAGAGATCTGGTCTTCATTGTGCCCGTTGTGGAAAGAAAGGACATGAGGCAAAGACATGTAGTATTCCATGGGAGAAGATCATAGAGAAGAAAGAGCAGAAAGAAGAAAAAGGTAAAGCTCCTGAATCTGCTCATTTCGTTGTTGCACATTGTAATATTGTCCAATGCTTCATTTGTTTCTTGGATAGATACTTGGTTGCTTGACCTTCATAAAAGACTTCTTTGAAGAATTGAATGAAAATGTAGATGGTATAGTGTATTTTGTAGATAGATCCAACCTCAAACCTAAGGGATTTGGCACCATTAGGCTCAAATTGCCTGGATTCCTAGGCTTTCTGTTGCATAATGTTCTCTATCTTCCATAGAGGCAGAGGAACATGTTGTCTCCTATGCACATTCGACAACAAGGCCATTCCTTTCACATGGTCGATGGAAGTTTAGATAAGAACTTTTGACAACGAGGTCATCATGACAAGATGGGCAGTTGAGAGATTGTTGAAGCTGAAAGGGACTTCTACAAGGGCACTAAATTTTGCACACCTCTCTCACCATGATGAAGGTATATTGTCATCTAGTCTTTTGTGGCATGCTAGATATGGGCATATCAACTATGATAGTCTTCGTTTGTTGAAGAGGAATGGTGTTTTTCGTTTGCCCACAATTCCAAAGAATTTGAAGCAGTGTGATGCATGTATCCTTGGCAAACATCACAAACAATTGTTTCATGATTCTAATTCCATAGCATGTAGAAAATTAGAGTTGACACACTCTGACTTGTGGCCCCATTTTTGTTGCTTCTGCAAATGGTAATAAATATCTCATGATTTTTATTGATGATTACACTAGGATGTGTTGGGTTTATTTATTGAAGCATAAAACGAAGGCATTTGTAACATTTAAAAAATTTCATGCATGGATTGGCACTCTTTGTAATGATAATGGAAAAGAATATACTTCTAATGAATTTGAAAACTATTTTCGTCAATATGGGATTATGCATCAAACCACTGTTCCATATAATCCTCAGCAGAATGGTGTAGTAGAAAGAATGAACATGACACTCTTGAATATGGTACGCTCCATGCTATTTTTCAAGAATACGAAATTGATGTTTTGGAGTGATGCAGTTCTATGTGTAGTTTATTTAAGAAACAAAAGTCCATCTCATGCTCTTGACAACAAGACTCCATATGAAATGTGGTATGGATGCATTCCTTCAAGGAGGCATCTCAGGGTATTTGGTTCCACATGTTATGCCATTATTCCTCAGTAACAAAGAAACTAATTTGGGGTAAGGAGTCGGAAGTGCATTTTCCTGGGGTACTCAAATACCCATGTAAAGTGGTAGCTTGATCATCTGGATAAATTTACCCATGTAAAGACATCTTTCGTATGAGATTTTACATCTTGAAGGGGGGATCTCTATCTTGGATCAATCTTTGGAGTCTCCTTTTGTAGTACCATCTCCCCCTCATGACGAAGTTCTTGTCACTTCTCTAGACTAGGAGGTTCAATTGGCTGGTGTAATTGAGAGGATTGGAAGATTGAATCATGAATAAGATGAAGCACCACTAGCTGAGCAACCTGTACCCTCCCAAAAACTTCCATAGTGGGTCATGAAGACACTTAAGTGTTCATCTTGATGAGGTTGGAAAGATATGATCTGAAAGTTCGACAAGACACGAAGATGGAGGTGATGTAGATGATTCAAATTCATGTGATGTAGATGATATGGATGTTTCATATGATTGTGAATCAAATTTAACTGCTAACAATGAACCAACTTCCTTTGAAGAATCTGCTTCTTATGGTGTGTGGAAAAGAAGCTATGCAGAAGGCATATGATGCTTTCATCAAGAATGGGACATGGACCCTCACAAAAATCTCCAAAGTGGGTCATGAAGACACTTGAAATGTTCATCTTGATGAGGTTGGAAAGATAGGATCCTGAAGTTTGACAAGACACGAAGATGGAGGTGATGTAGATGATATGGATGTTTCATATGATTGTGAATTGAATTTATCTGCTAACCATGAACCAACTTCCTTTGAAGAAGTTGCTTCTTATGGTGTGTGGAAATAAGCTATGCAGAAGGAAATATGATGCTCTCATCAAGAATGGGACATGGAAGCAGATGGACCCTCCATATGGGACCAAACCAATTGGTTGTAAGTGGGTCTACAAGAACAAGTACAAACCGGATGGCTCATGTGACACGCATAAAGCGAGGCTTGTGGCAAACCGTTTTGCACAAAAAGAAGGCATAGACAATGAGGAGACCTTTGCCCCCACAAGAAAATGGGCTACTAGTCATACTTTATTGGCTTTGGTTGCATAGAATGGGTGGAAAGTTCATCAAATGGATATGAAAATTGCTTTCTTGAATGGAGATTTGAAAGAGAATGTCTTCATGTATCAACTGGAAGGTTTTGTTCTGAAGGGACAAGAATAGAAGGTATACAAGTTCATCAAGTCTTTGTATGGCTTGAAACAAGCACCATGCGCATGGTATGAAAAGCTAATTGGACATCTTCTGAAATTGAATTTCAAACACTTTAATCTTGATGATGCATATCTTCTAGTGTATGTAGATGATCTATTGGTGATAGGGAACATTGAAAGCTACATTGCATCCATAAAGAAAGAGTTGAAGAGGGGTTTTGAGATGACTGATATGGAACATATTCACTACTACCTGGGCATTGAAGTGACTCAAAATCCTTAGTATATATTCATCTCCCAAAAGAAGTAAATTGGAGAATTAATGAACAAGTTTGGCATGGATGGATGTAATTGTCTCACTACTCTAGTGGAACATAGTTTGAAGCTAACATCAAAAGAAGGGAATGAATTTGAGGATGCAACCACATATAAACAACTTGTGGGGACTCTTATTTACCTTACCACTACATGACTTGATATTTCATTTGTAGTTGGGATCCTTTCCAGGTTCATGCAAAAACCTTGTGAAGGACATTGGTGTGCTACAAAGAGGACTCAAGACTTTGGACTCAAATATGCTAAGGTGGAAGACTTCAAATTATTTGGATATTCAGACTTTGATGGTGATAATGAGGATGGAGTGTCTACTTCAGGATACCTGATGAGTCTTGGATCAACAACTATCTCTCGGTGATCATGCAAACAATTTGTTCTAGTAGATTCCGCTACAGGGGCTGAATATGTGGTGACTGTAGAAGCAATAAAGGAGATTGTGTGGTTCAAGAAGATACTAGAGGACTTGTAGGAGAAACGTGAATGCTACTCCATTTTTGATTGATAACACTTCTGCAATCAAGTTGGCTAAGAATCTTAGATTTCATGATTGAACAAAGCACATCAACATGGATTACCATCTAAATCAAGATCATGAAGAGGCCAAGACCATTCATTTGATACATTGTTCCACATGTGAGTAGATTGCAAACATCTTTAGGTAAGCACTTTGAAGGGAAAAGCTTGAAAAGTTCAAAAAAATGCTTGGACTGATAAGCACACCTTTGGATTAAAGGGGGGAATGTTAGAAACCTAATACTTGGGGATTATGGTTCATTGTAAATATTAGTTAAATTAGTCAGTAACTTAAGAAATGTGAAGAGTCATAGAGAACGAGAATTGACCTCTTGAAAGATAAAATACAAAGGTCATTCCTCCATGCATTTATAGGATATTCATGTTAATGCAAAACCATCAAGCATTGGAGTTATCTAGGCCTGTTAACACCAAGTGGGTGGTAATTTGATGATGCCTAGCGAATATGGTGTGGACATCAAGAAGTGTATCCTTAGGAAGGGGAGGTTGAAAACTTGAAAATATGTAATTGTGGCCTTTGAATGTGTGATTGGAACAAATTCCTCCAAGTGAGGTGATCCACACGACTTCAATTCACAAACATTCACCACATCATGTATGCCAGTTGAGGTGGGAGGTCCATGTTAATGTAATTGTAACTTCGGAAGATATTCACTTGTATATTTTATGTTGTATTTGTATTTTATTATTGTACCTGTTATCACATATATAGTAGCCGGGCTACCATACATTATTTTTCTCATTCCAGTACACTATTCAGCCAGTTCCCTTGCATTTGAGATGCCGAGATGAGCATCTATATTGGATCACTATCAGATTGTGGACAGCAATTGTATTCCCCATGCCATGACTGAGTTTCAGGACACTCAGAGAGATGACCGATGTAGCCATTATACCATTGGTACAGAGCAGACAGTAGTGCCCAGAGTTACAGCAGCAGTCTCAGAGGACAGATGATGGTACAGGTTGATGAGCTTTCAGGTATATGACTCAGCAGGTATATCATAGTGTTATGGTTAGATTGCTTTTATACTTATTCTCATAGCATGTCTTAGCACTTAGTGTCATGATCTGGCGATCATATAGATATATGGACCTGGTTGATCTATTATATATATTATATTGTCCCTACTCAGACTTAGAAGTTCACTATTCATACTCATTGGTACATACCCTCCTTAGGGAGAATAGAGGTGATCATTACACCATACTTTGGCTTGCTAGTGTTGGCTCCATCATTTCATTGTTTTGATCCATCCATGGCCTACCTTTTAGATTATCACCCTGACTTACTACTTGACTAGTGGCATGGAGGACTTTTCCCCACTGTAGCCTCTGTATTGGATGAGCTTCCCTGTTTATTGTGTCTCGGCTCTGAGTTGGTGACAAAACTTACCTATGGTGAGTTGGAGTTCCTTGTGAATTCCCCCTAGTCACTAAAGTTGTGTTGGCTAAACCTGAAACTTTTAGTGCTGCCATGTATACAAAATCTGGAAAAATGAAATGCTATATCTTGTATGAAAAACCCATTCATGCAATGTGTTTCTAAACACACATGAATGAGAGGCAATGCCAAATGAACATGGCAATGAAAATGAAATGTTATATCTTGTGGAAAATAAATACCTAGGTAAACAGGCTGTCCATGACACACCTAGAAGTGCTCAGGTAAACAAGTGCCTTAAAAAACACACCTGCAGCAGAAAGCCTAAAAGAAAAATGTAAATCTATGCAATGTGTTTGTAAACACACATAGATCAAGGCTATGGAAACTTCAGGCCCAAAAAGCAATGGAACTTAAAAGCTACATCTAAACAATTGCTGGCCTTATTTGTATTATGGATTGTGCGCATCTGTGAAGGTGAATAAACCCTCTTTAAACAACTCATCCATTTGTGAGACACCGCCATTCCCTGTGTTATTGCTCATTCAGTACATACTATGGTGTATTCCCTTTCCCTTGCCAAAGTGTCACAAAGTCAAGACAGTTAAGTCATCCCTTAGCCTAGCCAGTTAATTTAAGCCTTCACCCTTCACTAGCAAATTGATCACAACTATGAAGTGAGTATGATCCTGAAAGTCTAGTCTAAGTAATAATAATAATTAACGACACTATACATTTGGATTTAGATCGCCAGTCATGATTACTCTGTGTTATAATTGTTATTTGAATAAGTTGTAGAGCATGTATTAACCTTGATACTTTGCAGCAGCCTTGGATGATGGTCTGAGTTATAGTTGGTCTTGGTTAGACCTAGTTTGACCATGGAGGACCATGGGACATGAGATGTTAGACCTTGTGATGATATGGATAGATGATATATGGTCTATGTATACATACATGATGACTCTATGCAGCAGCTACAGGGTTATGATGATGATTCTGGGGTTGCAGCAGTGTTTGTATATGTACAGCGCATTATTATTGGCCTTGATCCGGTATATTGGATATTTATTTTGATCATGCAGAGATTCATATGGTGTATGAGTACACATCTTGGATGGATTTGGACCTTCTGAGTCCAATGGGACAGTTTGTTTTCAGTTCCGGGCACTTACAGTGATGATTTAGCCTCAGTAGGCTGTCCTAGTGCAGTTTTGGTCTGTCGGAGGCCCTGTCGGAGCAGAGATGACTTTTATCCGGTTGACCTAGGGCGCTGATGATGGAGGGGGTGGTCCAGCCACTTGTTTTTACCATATTACCCCCCTTCCGGACACACTGGTGCCCTCACCTTGACAGCGCCAGCACTCTAGGAGGCTGTTTGGGGCAGTTTCACGCTTCCCGAGGCATTTCAGGATTGGTAGAAATGGCTATTGAGGAAATCGATTTGGGCTACTGAGGCAAAGTTATGGCATGGGATGATCAGTGATGATAGATCGGGACCTTCCACACCTTCTCCAGCAGTTTCAGCTTCATCGGGGCCCGCATCCATCACTTATGGCACTTTTTGTGGATTTTTGAGGTCTTTTGAGGACCACGACTTCACTATGGAGGCACGATTTGGTACATTCATGATTATTTTTGGGTTATTGTGCTATGGGGATTGACCAAGGAGGGATAAAATTACCCCTTGGACCCACCATAAGCCTCTTATGATATTTTGTCATCATGATTTGGTGGGATTCCCCTCTTGGAGGGCGATTTTGTCCACTTACATTATATTTTATTAGTGATCCATGTATTTTATTGTTGAGCTCATCTCAACCATTGATTAGACATTTGTATCTTTTAATCTTAGCCACTCATTCAAAAAGTGGTTAGGGTTTTGGTGCCTCTCCTTCCTATTTAAAGGAGAGAGCCTCTCATTGTAAAGGGACTTTTGGCTCTGGATTATTGGAATAGAAAATTATTATTGCATCTATCTCCAGTGTTGTGGTGAATGTTTTTGGTGTTCGTTCGTTGGTTCTTCCTTTGCACTGAGTTATTGGAGATCTTGTTTGCCATATCTTTGTACCACGATTTTGCATCTACAGGTGGAGGCCGATTTGCTTGGAGGAGGAGGTATTGGTAGGGGAAGACTCTCCCTACTTCTTCTTTGGAGCTCTTCGTTGGTAACAGGGAGTATTACTGTCCCAGGACCTTCTATTTCATGTTACTATTTGCATTTCTCTTGTATTTCTTCCATACTTGATCTTACTGATTGAATCTTCATTCCTTGGTTTGACAGGTAGAGGAAGGCGCACTTGTGGGCTAGGGCATCATTTCGGCAAGCAAAATCAACAATCTCTCATTTGATCTCTGCGGGAATCTTCCTCAACATCAAGGGATTTCATCCACATCACTCAGGTATGATCTCAAGGTAAGTTCTATCTCCATGATCTATCCAATTGTCTAAAATATTGCAAAACCCTAAATATTTCAAAACCCCATTTTACTTTTTTTTCAGATCTACTTAGATCTAGTGGGTTGTTGGGCATAATATTGAAAACCCACCTCTATAGCATCCAAGGCATCCCGGATCTATAGTTTGGTGAGGATTGGCTTCCGTTTGACCCCCCTCCCATGCCAACTTAGCTTCTCCCAAGCAAGGCGCACTTCACTAGTTGAGCAAGTTGACCTAGATCTAGGTGGTGGGTGTTTGAGATTCCACTTGATTTGTCATCTACACATCAAATAACATACACCCAGGTTGTTACTTTTCTGAAATCCACCTTGTGGGCCCTATTCCACATTTTAAGGGATTTAATCCCCATTTTGGACCACTTGGAACACTCAAACTCAGATCTACTAAAATCTAGCCGTTGGATTGCCACGAAATTATAGATCCATATCCCTACTTGACTAACCTACCCGGATCTAAAGTTTGGATGCCATCCGACTTGTCTTGACCCACCTAACCCTACTTTTAAGCCTCCTTGGGCAAAGTCGCACCACCTTGGAGAAGTGAGTTGACTCACTTCCAGGAACTGGGTACTTGAGATTTTTGGAGATTTGGAACCAGAATAATTCAAAACCTAGGTCTAGTGTGTCACTTTGTCAGATCTTGCCTTGGGGATAGCATTCCTTGTTTTAAGGGATTGTGGTCCACTTGGGTTAAACCTAGATCTAGACCTACTTATCCATCAAAACCTTAATTGCCCACTTGTCTCAAGTATTAGGAGTCCTTAACCACAAGTCAACCCTACTTTGACTCCATTATCCCAATTCCCAAGGCACTGGTTACTCTCCAAGTCAATTCGACTTTCCTAGATTGTTGGATTAACTTGTGGTTTGACTTTTGCATGGTGAGCTAAACCCTTGAAGCTATCATGTATCATGGTCAAGCTTGTCATTTGTACTAGTTAGCCCCAATTGAACCCCTAAACTACCCTGCATTGGACACGGTTCCCAAGGCAGTGGATCTTCCAACATTGAACTAGTACACTCATCCTAGATCTCACTTCAAACATTGTAAGTCACTCTCACATCAACTATGAACCAAAGCTATACCTATTGAACCCCTCACTTGGCTTGTGACTTCATCCTTAGGTCTAGGATAAACCATACACCTAACTTCACTTAGAAATACCCTGATTTGGTGTCCTGGTTTTGATCTCTCCTGTCGGGAGTAGATCGGGTCTCCCCCTTTGTTGTCTGGGCTAGATAACATAAAGCGAAGGTTGCCTCGACTGGCGTGACAACCATATATTGGAGGTCGAGGTGATCGTGGTTGCACCTTTTGAGTTGCCCTTCCCTATTGCCATACATGACTGGATCCATCCATAGGGGTAACTACAGTTTAGGTGATAACAGTACCTTCGACGAAGATGTTTATTCCTCCGGTCGGGAGAGTCATTATTGTACTTGAGTCATATAAAGTCATTGAGGTTAACCCTCCATTGTATGTCGGGGCATTAGACCCCATAGTTGAGTCATCAATGGGTTATTAGACTCTCCTAGAGAAGTCGGCCCAGTCAAGTACAACTAGGGGCCGACCTAGTTAGGTAAAAGGTCAAGTGAAAGTTAAAGTATAAATAGAGAGGGTGCTCCTCTCTATTTGCTCATTCACTCACTCATCAAGTTCGCATAAGTGAGGAGGACAAGTTCGCACAAGTGGAGAAGAGAGAAGCTGCTGAAGACCATCTCTATTTTTGGGGTTTACTTTTCTGCTATTGTTTTGTTGCTCATTCTATCTTTGAGGAAGTTGCGGGGTTTTCTCCTTTATGGTTTCCCCGATGAAAATATTTGTGTCTCTTGTCTCGTGTTTAAATGCTGTGCATGTTATTCTCTTAGATAAGATCCTAGATAATCTTGAATTAAATTGTGAAAATCTAACATGGTATCAGAGCTAACCTGAGAAGAAGACACTGTGCAGCTGCAGAAGCTAGGGCTTCTTAATTTTTGGGTTTCTCTCCACAAATCATCAACAAAAGGAGGCTAAGCTAACTAGCCTAAGGAAGGCGCATCTTTTTGTCGAAGCATAAGTTGATTCTGAGCATTTTCAATTTTTGGCAGTTGATTATGAGATTAGGGCTTTTCACAGACGTGGAATTTTGGAGTGCAACTAGCATAGGAAGGGGTTCCTCAACAAAATCAAAATTTAGAGACCAAGATCGAAGTTTTTGGTTGGGTGAAATTCTTGGAAAGTCAAACCCTAATTTGATTCTGGACTAGAAAAACCAGAAAACCAGAAAAAGCTAGAAATTGCAGATCAGAATTTCGCAAGTCATTTTTCAGGGGTCAATTTTTGGAATCTTCAAAATCCAAGTGTACCAGCTTGCTTGCCTCAGTCAAGCGCATCTTTCTAGCCAGACAGAAGTTTCAAATTCCAAGTTTGAATTTTTAGGGTTTCTCCGTCAAACCCTAGCCAGCGCCAGATCTAGTTTCAACAAATCAAGTGGTAAGACCTAAATCTTTTCTATTTCCATTTGAGTTTCTCATTAAAGATGTCTCACCACACCAAGCTTGAGGATAAGCTTGAAGGGGCTGATAACTTCCGAGCATGGAAGTATAGTATTGGGCTTGTCCTAGAAGAGAATGAATTGGACACCTATGTGAATGAAGAGGTTCCAGTTCCAGAGGGAGATGAGGCTAAAGCCTTACACAAGAAGAACCTGGTTAAGGCGAAGAGAATCATTGCATATTCTATCAAGGACCATCTCATACCACATGTGTCATCTCTGAAGACACCTAACGAGATGTTTGATGCCTTGACCACCTTATTTGAAGGAAAGAATATAAATAGGAAGATGACATTGAGGAACCAATTGAAGAATGTCAAAATACAAAATGCAGAGACCATGCAGTCCTACTTTACAAGGGTCTCTCAGATAAAAGAACAACTTGAAGCTGTGGGAGAAAATATAGAGAATGGAGAAATAGTGATGGCCACATTGAATGGTCTTCCTAGGTCATGGGATTCCTTTATTCAAGGAATCTGTGTAAGAAGAAAGTTGATCACCTTTAGTAGACTATGGGAAGAGTGCTCATAGGAAGAAGCTCGAGAAGAAAAGATGGGTAATGAAGACCAGGCTCTCACGGTACACACCGGGAAGAAGAACAACAAGAGGGAGCATCCTCATCACAGGAAGGGTAAACACCACCACCAGAACCAAAGGGAGAACCTCAGAAGTTACAAGAAAGATCTATCTCACATTTGATGCTTTACTTGTGATGAGAAGGGACACTACTCCAGAGATTGTCCCAGGAACAAAAGCAGCTCCCACAAGAAGAAGAACAACAAGAAAAGACATCATGCTCACACTGTAGAGGATGATGAACCTCCAAGGAAGAGAACCAGAGAAGACAGTGAAGATTCTTCAAGTGATGAAGAATATGTTCAGATTTCAGCTCTCACAGGCACTGTCACACACGGAAGCAATGATTGGCTTATAGATAGTGGGGCTTCCAAGCACATGACAGGATTCAAGGAATCCTTTATGAACCTATCTGAACATGAGTCACCCTACAAGGTGAAACTTGGGGATGACTACCAGTATCCCATAAAAGGAAGTGGTGAAGCCTCTTATAAGCTAGACTCTGGAAAGTCTATGAAGATGAAAGATGTCCTGTATGTACCAGGACTAAAGAAGAATCTTCTTTCCATATCAGCTTTAGATGCAAAAGGTATGAGGGTTGCATTTATAGATGGACAAGTTCTTATGTGGCCAAAGGGAAAGATCATAGATGATGCTGTGGTGATTGGAGAGCAAGAAGGAGGTTTATACAAACTAAAGGGCCAACCTGAACAAGCCCTAGTCCATGACTCAGTAGAGCCAAGTGAACTATGGCATAGAAGGCTTGCACATGTGCACTATAGAGCACTATCACTTGCAAGCAAAGTAGTTGAAGGTCTTCCAGAAATCCAGGCAAAGCATGAAAGGCATTTGCAAAGGATGTGCAAAAGGAAAGAACATAAAGAAGTCATTTGCAAGCAGCGAGAGCAAGGAAAAAGGAATCTTGGAAATCATCCATTCAGATGTATGCGGACCAATGTCATCTAGTTCATTGAATGGGTATGTATATTATGTTTCTTTCATTGATGATTTTTCTAGGAAGACATGGATATATTTCTTGAAGAACAAGGATGAAGTATTCAACAAGTTGAAGGAATTCAAAGCCTTGATTGAGAACCACACAGAGAAGAAAATCAAGACTTTTTGGTCAGACAATGGCTGAGAGTTCACATTATAAGACTTCAAGAAATTATGCAGAGATTCAGGGATTAAGAGGGAGTTGACCACTCCATATAATCCGCAGCAGAATGGAGTTGCAGAAAGGAAGAATAGAACAATCATGGAACCTAAAAATTATTAAACCCTAACAAACTTCTAACCAATTTCTAATCGTCTAACCAACTTCATAAAATATGGTCAAAGCCACAATTACATAACATAAGGTCCCTTTTTTCCCTTTATGAGGACTTGATAAATATATATTTTTAAACCCCCTAACGTACTTCTCCAAAGTGCTTATGTGCACTTTATTCTAAAGAACTATCCTCCAAGGAACTTTGAACAAGCCTTCTAAATCCAAAGAACCTCCCAAGCACATCCAATGAACTCTAAGATGGGAGATTGACCTGATTGTAATGATACAATTAAATATTTCCTTTAAAGGGTACTCACAAATTATATTAAGATTCCAAGGGGACCCACAATTTATATTAAGTTTCCAAGCCATGGTGGGCTCCCACCATATGAAGCAACAACTCGTCCTCAAATCCTAGTCTCGAGCGGCTCCATCTCCATGTCAAAGTGAGCCCACTCACACATTCGGTTTGCCACCATGCCCATTAAAGAATACTTGTGGGCCAACAATGCACTTGACCATAATTAATTGGTTGTGTTGAAGAAGCTGCGATCAAGCAAAATGCCCATAAGATACACCAAACTTGCCCAGGGCCAAATTTATAGTATGAGTATGAAGTAGAATAGTTCCTCATCATGTTGAGGGTGTTGATAAAATGATATTTGCACCAATGAGTTCAAACTTGCTCCATCAGCTTGGTGGCTCAACATTGACGTTGCTGCCGATTCCTTTGCTTCCACTTGTGCTTTCAAACAATTGAGTTGCATCCGCTTTAGTTTCAAGCATTCGTTCAGTGCCAATATGATCAACATTGTGCCTATGGCTTCGCAACTTCTAAATCTGTACCCAAATTGTCACATGATCTATTTCTCTGACTTATTTGTTTCGAACGCCCTCTATAAGTGTTATCCTGATTTTAGTAAGGAGGTGAAACCCGACTGAGTTTTGTTGCTCATCTATATTCCAAATTGGCAAATTTCCAATGCCGCTCAAGTGGATTGATGCTCCGTTGAAATGTCTCTGGTCCTCCGAGGTGCTCTGTGATAGCCCACGTAACTGGGAAGAATATTTGATGATTGTTGTAGTAGAATACCCTCCTTGTTGCTATAGGCCCACAATCATGATTCAACCCCGAGACAGGATGGAAGACTGGCTGTATTTGGTCATCATTAAAACAAAAGAAGGTGCTTGGAACTGCTCTGTGGCCAATGTGCCTCACTTGCTTGTCATCAACATGCCCATTTGAAACGAGACTCATAAACTTATGATGCTAGTCAGTTATTTACAGAGAAACCCTCCAATGGATCTAGTGCATATTATTTGTTGCTGCCTAATACGCACCTCGAGTCACGTGGCAGAAATATTCAAGCCATTGGGTGCGTCCTTGGGGGCAAGTCAGGATTCAAGTATTGTCTCTTGATGTTGAAACTTGACTCCTCCGTCTAGGCCAACTCCTAGCGAAGCCAAGGGGGATGGTCCTTAACAAAATACTATGGTTGATTAAGCTAAGTACATAAATGAAATTTAGTCTAGGAGTTTAAAGAGTAAGACACAAGCAATATTATAACAATTTACTCTAACACCATAACATTTGAATCATCATCAATTGCATAAAGTAAATACTTAAAGCAAGATAATAAACAAAGAAAGACCAGTGCCGATACTAAATACAGATGCTAAAAGATAGATGTTTTGAATATGCTCTTGGTGTGTTTTATTATTATTGGTGAGTTGTTTAGGAGTGGGTTTGTTCTTGGCTTGGCCCACTTAAGCTTTATCCTTACTTAGTAAGTGCAGAGCAACATTACCAGGTGTTCAAGGGGGCGAGACATAAAGTTTGCTTAAGGTAGTCCCCTGACTCAATAGTATGTCCAATGTGAACCGCTTATTGTTTGGAATAAAGTTTACGTGGATTATCCTATTAAACTAGCCACTCGAATCCCCTTTCTGATTGTCCCACCGATCTAGCCAAAGACCTGCAGTGTTCACAAGAGCATACGGGGGATCGAATCAAATGTTCGTTAATCTTTATTGCAAAAAGAAAAGAAACTGAAAGCAAACTAATTTAGTGATATGTGTGCAAACATGATTTAATCTATTTTAAGCAAATAAAAGAAAACTAGTCTATGGGTTAGTATCTAAACAAAACATCAAAAGAAAACAGGAAAAAGATGCTACAAAATGAGATGACATAGACCCCCCCCCCTAGGGGGATGGGGTGTGGGCGCTAGGTAGCCCACTTACTTTTCTTTTATTACATTTTTCTTACAACTTTTTGGGATGCCTTTGGTCCTTTATAATTCAGGAACCAATAGGCTTACAGAGTTTAAAAAATTGACTTAAGGTGAAAAGGAAAACAGGAAAAACTTGCCACGAAATGAGATGACATAGACCCCCTTGGGGGATGGGGTGTGGGCGCTAGGTAGCCCACTTGCTTTTCTTTTATTATATTTTTCTTACAACATTTTGGGATGCCTTTGGTTGTTTATAATTTAGGAACCAATAGGCTTACAGAGTTAAAAAAAATTGACTTAAGGTGAAAAGGAAAGTTTCTAGTGATTTGGATGGTTTAAGTCTTCGAAATTTGGCCTGCACTTCCGCTTACTTGTTCATCAAAAGGCAAAAAACAGCAAACAAATGAAAGTAAAAGATGCTCGAAAACACTTTAGAAGTGTCTTTGAACAATGTTAGAAAATCTCAAAATTAACTAAGTTAAAACTATGCAAAAGAAAACTAAGCTAACTAAGGGAGATGAGCTAAAAAGCTAGCTCCCTTAAGATCTTTGCTTGCTCCTTTGGGGCAGCAAACAAAAAGGCACTTATATTTGCCAAATATGCAACTAAAGTCTAAAACAAAAGAAAAACTTTTCGTACAAGCCTTTAAATTTACTTATTAACTGACTTGCAAAAGAAGTATTTCTAGGCTAGATCTATATCAAAGAAACAAAACTTTTACTCAACGAACTAGAATCAAAGCCTATGAAACTACAAAACAAATCTGAAATCTCCTTATGAATTTTCCTTTGAAGACAGATTTGAAATTGTAATTAAAGGTGTTAGCATTTTGTAGCTCGGAGGCACTCCTGCTTTAGGTGCCTAGGTGCAGGGGTCCGAGAACTTATGAAGTCTCATTAAATAATTCATAAGTGACTTTATGAGGTTTATTAAAGTCATTTATGATGTGACTTTTAATTTAAAAGTGAGATGTACTTTATAGTGATTATAAAGTGACTTTTATAATATTTAGGGTTATGTGACTTTTCGAAAAGAAAATTTGTTATATAGTTCACTTAGGAGTTTTAAGTGAATGAGAAATTATATCCCAGCCCTAGATCTCATGTCTACGATTTGATCTCAGCCATTGAAGATGAAAAGTTGCAAGGAGTTACCCTAATGTGGAAATAAAAGAAAGGAAGAGACTTCATTTGCACATCATCCAAGAAAGAAGAGAGGCATGCATCCCTAGGTGAGGAAGAGGAGCAGCACACATCCCAAGAGAAGATGATGGTGGCTCGAGTTCCAAGATGAGAAGTTTCTTGTGTGGCTCGAATCCCAAGAGTCAGCTTGACTGAGATGAGCTTGATTCCCAAGATGATGAGATTTTTTTTTTGTGAATGCAGAAGAAGAAGGAAGCAGCAGAAGGGGGGCACGTTTTCCTGAGTATGGCACGTTCCCAAGTGATGGTACAGTCATATGCTGGGCAGTTCGTACAGCTGAGTTGTGAAGGCCGTACAACTGAGTTTGCTTGTGAAGAAAGCAGAAGATTGGCACCGTTTTCGAGGCAGCATAGTGCATGCTGAGTGGAGGCCGTACATGTGACTTGTCTGAGCTAAAATCTGAGAAGAATACTGCTGGAGCTGAGTCTGTACTGTACAGTACAGTTTGGAATTTCTGAGAGGGTGCATTTTCCAAGGCAACTAGTGCACAGTTTCTGAGGTGACATTTGGGCTCAGTTTTCAAGAACTTTAATGGCTGTACTGTATGTTATTTACTGTACTAAACTGCTATATTTTTCCTGAGCATTAAAGCTGCCACTTAATTAAAATTCTCTTCACTGGTTTTCCCCAGAGATTGGGGTTTTTCCAGGGTCTTTATTGACCAAAATCTTTGTGCTCATTTATTATTACAGTCTGCTGTTAATTAGCTTTTTCTGCTGCTTTAAAGTGATTTGTGGACGGTATGTTAACTTACAGATTGATTAAAGTTGATGCCAAAGAATTGTACTTCTTTATGTGACTGTAGGAAGTTAACATCAGTGGTCCATAAGTGTTTGACATCATTTTTCTCAGTGGCTGTTTGGAACAGCAGGCAGAATTATTTTGTCATTTTGAAACAAAAGGAACAAAGTAACCAGAAAGATTGATAAGTATAAAGAGAAAGAGAGAAGAAGAATGTTGCTGCAAGAATGGTTGAACAAAGGAACCTTCTGGTGGAATACTGAGGGACTGTGCCTTTAGAAAGCTCTTGAAGTGAAAGGTGTTAATTTTTAGTGCAGTTGCGAGACCCATTCTTAGAGAGAATGGTACCCTAGTCAGTTAACTAGGGTTCCTGGTCAAGTTAACCAGGCAGAGTAATGAGTAAGACCCTAGAAGGTACCCTAGGGCCCCCAGTTGTCTCCTGGGGTTCTTGGTCTAGGACCAAGCAGATTGATGCCATGGCAAAGCCCCTAGCATGTGGCTAGGGCCCCTATATGCCTCTAGGGTATTCTGGTCTGGGACCGGGGACATGATGTCCAAGTAGAGCCTGCAGGCAGAGGCAGAGATTTATTCTGGTCTTGAACCAGGGACACGATGTCCATGTAGATCCTGCAGGTAGTTGATCAACTTTCAATGTGAGACTGAAACTCAGCTTAGTACTGAGAACCATTCTGCGAGAGAATGGAGGACCCGGTTAGGGATTGATCAACCTGATTCAGTGTGAGACTGAAACTCAGCCTAAGGCTGAAAGCCATTCATTAAGAATGGAAGATATTGATGTTCCCTCTCCTAATCGGTTATTGCTAGGTTGCTTCTCAAGGGACTGGCCACCCCTTGACGATGTCTCTAGTAACTAAGCATTGGGAGCAGTGTAATGTATCACCCGCTTGGATCTTCTCCCTTATACAATGATGACAAAATATATATAAACTATGTATCTTGAGAGAGAGAAAAGTCTTTGGTCTTGTTGGTCTCATTTGATTGCTTGTCCACTTTGATCTTGTGGTTGTTGACCCATGGTTCTATTCTTACTTGGTCCTAGCACTCTCACTTGTGTGCACCTTTGACTATGATGACTCCTACCTTATGGAGTATTTTTACCTAAGGGTATATTAAGGACCATGTATTATTATAGTTACCTTATGTTTTGTCCCACTTATGGTTTTGATCTTTTTACCTTTTGTTGGACCTTTTGGACCTTCACTTTATGGTAAACTTATTAAATAAGTATTTTTTGTCTTATTAATTTTTATTAATAAAGACTTTATGTTTTTGGACCTTTAGCCTTTTGGACTTCCACTTTATTATAAAGTCATTAAATAATTATTTTTGTCTTATTAAAAAAATCTTTATGATTTTATTAATAAAGACTTTGTGGACCATTTATGATTACGTTTTGATTTTATTATGCTATTGATTTAATTTTTTATTTATTACTTCCCGTTCCTAATCTTATATATAAATGAAGTAATAAACCTTCATATTTCATTCCTGTCCTCCGTGACTCTCTTTCACATGCTAGCTGCTATTTTTTTCTTTTCGTGATTCTCTATTTGTCTGCATGATCTCGGATCTGTTCAACTCGGATTTGTTCTCGGCGTTTTTTCGTTTGGGTTTCAGATCTTTGACTGTCCACGATTTCTTTGGCTCGGGTATCTCCTTCCCGATCTCTGTTTGTCCCCAGCATTCTGCCCACGATTGCTCACGGGTTCATCACGTGGCCCTTCCCTTTCACGGCTGTCTCACGACCCTCTTCACGGATTCATTCTCTCGGACCAGTTTCGTGTATCTCTTCCCTCCACGACTATCTCACGGGTGACCAATTTGATTTCCCTTTCTCACGAGCTGATCAATTTCGTGACCTCTTCGTAATCTCTCATGGGCTGAACAATTCCTTATCTCTGCGTGTTTTCTGTAATGTCCCTTCTTAGGAATTTTATTAAAATTGCAATTTTCCACTTTTTTTTCCCTAGTTCGACTTTTGACTAGTTTTGATCTCTAGGTCCCAAATTTGCCCCAAATGATCCCAAATCTTCTGAGAAGGTATATGAATGATATTAGAACATAAATATGTGTTTCAGGGATGCCTTTGGACCTTTAAAATACTTCTGTAAATCCTCTTTCAATTCTGATCAATGTAGGTAACTTTGCTAGTGATTTTCCTTTGACTAGTATTGGTCTCTAGGTCTCAAATTGACTCCAAATGCCTTCAAATCTTCAAGGAAGGTGTATGAATGATATTAGAACTTGAATATGATTTTTATGGATGACATATGTCCACCAAAAGACCTCTGCAAACTCTCTTAAGATTCTGGATCAATTATGCAATTTTACTAGTAATTTGGGGTTCAAATCCCCCTCGGGTAAGTACTGAAAATGGCTTCCCAAATGCCTCCAAACCCACTCAAATTTATGAACAGAGGTATGTAATGTGTTAAGTATTTTATTAAAGTCTCATATGCACCATTAATGGATTATTACAACTGTTCTCACCCTCTCCCATTCAACTGCAAAAATCCCCAATTCGACCCTTGGGGGAATGGCACTATTTCACCCCCCAATACAACTAAACTGAGTAAAAATGCTTCAAATGCTCAAGTACAGTACATGAAACTTGTAGAATACATCCATGGCAGTATATTGATCACAAATATATCAGAGAATCATCCATTCATTCGAAATCATCATCAATACATTGGCTCACAACAAGGTAGTGGGGAAATGGCATTGTTCTTCCATTAAAAATGAGATTTATACATTTCTACTTGGAATTTCGACCTGAAACTTTTTGGAGATGAAGAACAGAGTATTTACTTCATATTACAAAAGAAATGGGGAATTAAAAGCTTCCCCAAAGAGTACAATAGCTCAACAAAAACGCCCTCCCTCAAGGATCAAGAATATGCCATCAAAACTGGAAATGGTTGAAGGAGTGAGCTGCAATAGAAGAAACCATGAGCTGCCCTGTAGCTTACACCTGCAAATAAAGACTCCATTAAAGCTCCAAATGAAAGGTCTGAATGGCCTTTCCAATTACCAACTTGGATGAGAATCTTTCACCTTCGAAATTGGCTAAGGCAAGAAACTAGTCATCCACTAGCTCTCCCTCTTCACAAATGCAATTGCAAATTCTACAAATGATCAAAAGCTGGTTTCATTATTTGTTATTAACATTTATAAACCTCTAATGTTCTCCATGGGTCGAATTCCTTCCAAGAGACTCATGCCAACTCAAGTTGGGAAGAGATTCCAAAGAACGCCACTTGTACAACAATTCCTAGTCTCCCACTTCCACCAAATCACATGTGGAAGCATCTTAGCTGCCCTAACACCCTTGAGCGCCCTCTTGGAGTCTATTTTTAGCCCTGACATGTCGTATATGTCATATGTTAGCCTTTAGGTTTGATTTGTGTCATAGGTGTCATAGCATCTTCATCATTGTTGTCATAGAGCTAGGGAATCTAGTCCAAGTGTCTCACTAGCTCCAAATTGCCTCTTCCTCTTCCATGGGAGTTACTCTTCCTCTATATTTCGACCTTGGATGAGTCATGCAATGAATAATACCTTTTGGACTCCTCCAAGTATGTTACCATTCACCTTGAATTCGAATTGGTGAGAGAATGATGTCAAGTGTAGTGGAGAAATCTAGCCATATGTGGGTCCCACTTCCTCCATGTGTCTTCATGATGAAATGCCACTTTGATTTTCACTTGTATATATTTATTTAGCTCATTTATTAAATATTTATTCCATTCTAATGTTCAAACATCATTTATTATCCCCATTATTCCAAATCCCAAAGCTTCCACCTCAAACCTAGGAAACTAGTAATTTTCCTCCTTGGCAATTATTTGACCTTTAGCATCCATTTGACAAACTCTAATGAATAGGGCCAATGTGATTAGCCCATTGTGATCCAATGCCAAATTTGGGACATGACAAATCCTCCCTTCCCAATATTGCTTGTCCTCAAGCAATTTTAAACATGGGTGTTGAAGAACCTGCTTTCTGTATAATTCTTTGAAGTTGCCATTGAATTGCCCAACCTTGAGTCTTTGAGTTTCCATGAAGATTTTAGAGAGGAACCACCATGCTTGCTGCTGCACTACTCTAATTAAAATCACTTTATTAAGTGGGGAATCCATCTCCCATACTACTTGCTTTCCCCAAAAAAATGAAACCAATGAGACAAAAATTATTCCAAGGTCCCATTGCTTGTATTGCACCCCAACAATTAAGAGTGCTCTCCAACCCACACCATTAGATAAGAGGATTCCTGGATCCCATTTTCTTGTATGCATTCTTCCAAACATCATGAGTACCAAATATATATCATCAAAGTACATAACAACATAATGAAAATGTACATCAAGGATATGCTTCATCAAAGAGTCATGAAAGTGCTTATACCTCCAAGCAAGTAGAACACTATTTTCCAATTGCATACAAGCTTCAAGTGACCAATCAAATTTGCTCCAATGACATAGGTGAAGATCCCATGTCCTATAATGCTGCTCCAAAAGGATGTGATATGCATCAAAATATTCAGCGATGTATTCTTTCATCCAAAAAGTAAATGAAGAAACTCCACTAAAATCTGAACCAAATAATGAGTAGAAAAAACAAGGAGACTTCAAATGACTCAAAGAAGTCTCACCCATACATTCATGAATGTGAGAATCATAAAAATATAACAAAGTATGTGGCTGCCAACAAAAATGTTCTCCAATCATAAATCTATTCTCCCAAGTGTTGGATGAAGTTTCTCCAACATCAAATGAATCAAGTGTTGAGCAAGAAAAACCATGAGTCTTCAAGTGACTCAAATGCATATCATAGGTGCATCCATGTAGATTTGCATCATCATAAAGTGACAAATAATGTTGTTGCAAATGTGAATAAGAATGTGCTCCAACCATGTCATCATAAAAGGTAAATCTAGGAGTTCCATACTCCTCATGTGGCACCATCAAAAAGAACCCTTTCACCCATACTTCATTGAGACTAATACTGCAAAACATGGAATTGTAGGATGTAGGAGAATGAATTAACTCACCCAAATGATCAAAAAGTGCAGAAGTTTCATCATGGGAAGGATCCATGTGGGTAGTATCATGCAGCTCCTTCAAAAGTGGGAAACCTTTGTCATAGATTGGTTCCAATGTAGAGGAATCATGCTCTTCTTTAAAAATTGCATAACCTTCATCAAGAGACAATTCAAGTTCCTCTTCCACCACATCAAGTGTTTGGATCTCTTCAAGTTCATCTTCAAACACATTAAGCACATTCAAATTCCCACATTTCTCATGATCCACCATGTCAGGAGAATCCTCCAAACAATCTACCATTTGACAATCTAAAACATAGGAGGAAAAACAAGTATCTTGCAACTTTTCAAGAAGTTGCTCATTTTGAATTGTGAGCTTATGAATATCCTCATTATTCTTCAAGCATGCATCATGTAACAATTCATTAAGCTCAAACAAATGGTTTCTATCAAAAAGCAAAGACATGAAATTACCTTTGATGTGGCACATTGCTCTTTGAATCTTCTCCATGTCTTCAAGGAAGGATGTTTCCTCCAATGAAGTAGCTCTCCAACAAGAATTTGACACCAATGCTTGAGTGTCATGGAGAATGCAGAGGGACTCTTGGATCTTCTTTTCATTTATCTTTAAGGACCCTTCAAAAAAATGAGGCTCTTGCAAATGAACCTCCTCATCTTCTTCAATTTTGCTTGGACCAACTTCATGAAGCTCAAGTGGTGATGGGGAAGTTGATCTTGGTTCTTCTTCAACTGCTACAAGGTCTTCATTATCATGCTTAATGGAATTTGGGCTTGCAGCAACACTTTCAAAAGTGATCTCTATGTCACCAACATAGAGGTGTGAGCACCCATCAGTAGGTACTCCTTCATAGTTTAAGCATCCAACAGTAGATGCTCTTTGGTTCATGTCTAAGCTAGAAGGTGTCTCGAAATGATCTTCCATATTTTCAATAGAATCTTCTTCATGCTCTTGTGATGTCTCTTCATTTTTCTCCTTCAAGCAAGTTGATGCATTTTTCCCCTTGTTTTCCTTAGGATCAGTATATTTGGAATCTCTTCTTGAATAAATCTCAAAAGCTCTCCTCAAGGAGGACATCATTTCATGCACACATATATGATACTCACTCCAAGGGTTTTTACAAGAAGGGCATAAACCTTTCTTCACTAACTCCATATCTTCATTTTTGGGCCTATTTTCAAAAACATGTTCAACATAGTACTCAAAAGACATGGCATTTTGTGTATTTTTGCTAAAAGCAAGATATTCTTGATATTTTTGATATTGTTGGGGCAAGGTTTTATATTTTGCTCTCCATCTTTGGAACTCATTCATAGAATTATCCTTGGTTGGTGTGACACACTCATATTCATTAGATTTAAAGTCATAAGAATAATCTTCATTTCTCTTGAAGTTGTAAGAAGTGTTGCATGATGGCACCTCTTCCTCGTACCATTCACATTCTGCTTCATATTGCTCATAAGCATCTGCATATTCCTCATAAGAATTGTACTCGTAGGATTCATCATAATAGTAAGACATGGCTACCTATTATTTTTGAATGTATGTACTTAATCCACAGGTGCAAGGACCATGCTCTGATACCACTGTAATGTCCCTTCTTAGGAATTTTATTAAAATTGCAATTTTCCACTTTTTTTTCCCTAGTTCGACCTTTGACTAGTTTTGATCTCTAGGTCCCAAATTTGCCCCAAATGATCCCAAATCTTCTGAGAAGGTATATGAATGATATTAGAACATAAATATGTGTTTCAGGGATGCCTTTGGACCTTTAAAATACTTCTGCAAATCCTCTTTCAATTCTGATCAATGTAGGTAACTTTGCTAGTGATTTTCCTTTGACTAGTATTGGTCTCTAGGTCTTAAATTGACTCCAAATGCCTTCAAATCTTCAAGGAAGGTGTATGAATGATATTAGAACTTGAATATGATTTTTATGGATGACATATGTCCACCAAATGACCTCTGCAAACTCTCTTAAGATTCTGGACCAATTATGCAATTTTACTAGTAATTTGGGGTTCAAATCTCCCTGGGGTAAGTACTGAAAATGGCTTCCCAAATGCCTCCAAACCCACTCAAATTTATGAACAGAGGTATGTAATGTGTTAGGTATTTTATTAAAGTCTCATATGCACCATTAATGGATTATTACAACTGCTCTCACCCTCTCCCATTCAACTGCAAAAATCCCCAATTCGACCCTTGGGGGAATGGCACTATTTCACCTCCCAATACAACTAAACTGAGTAAAAATGCTTCAAATGCTCAAGTACAGTACATGAAACTTGTAGAATACATCCATGGCAGTATATTGATCACAAATATATCAGAGAATCATCCATTCATTCGAAATCATCATCAATACATTGGCTCACAACAAGGTAGTGGGGAAATGGCATTGTTCTTCCATTAAAAATGAGATTTATACATTTCTACTTGGAATTTCGACCTGAAACTTTTTGGAGATGAAGAACAGAGTATTTACTTCATATTACAAAAGAAATGGGGCATTAAAAGCTTCCCCAAAGAGTACAATAGCTCACCAAAAACGCCCTCCCTCAAGGATCAAGAATATGCCATCAAAACTGGAAATGGTTGAAGGAGTGAGCTGCAATAGAAGAAACCATGAGCTGCCCTGTAGCTTACACCTGCAAATAAAGACTCCATTAAAGCTCCAAATGAAAGGTCTGAATGGCCTTTCCAATTACCAACTTGGATGGGAATCTTTCACCCTCGAAATTGGCTAAGGCAAGAAACTAGTCATCTACTAGCTCTCCCTCTTCACAAATGCAATTGCAAATTCTACAAATGATCAAAAGCTAGTTTCATTCTTTGTTATTGACATTTATAAACTTCTAATGTCCTCCATGGGTCGAATTCCTTCCAAGAGACTCATGCCAACTCAAGTTGGGAAGAGATTCCAAAGAATGCCACTTGTACAACAATTCCTAGTCTCCCACTTCCACCAAATCACATGTGGAAGCATCTTAGCTGCCCTAACACCTTGAGCGCTCTCTTGGAGTCTATTTTTAGCCCTGACATGTCATATATGTCAAATGTCAGCCTTCAGGTCTGATTTGTGTCATAGGTGTCATAGCATCTTCATCATTGTTGTCATAGAGCTAGGGAATCTAGCCCAAGTGTCTCACTAGCTCCAAATTGCCTCTTCCTCTTCCATGGGAGTTACTCTTCCTCTATATTTCGACCTTGGATGAGTCATGCAATGAATAATACCTTTTGGACTCCCCCAAGTATGTTACCATTCACCTTGAATTCGAATTGGTGAGAGAATGATGTCAAGTGTAGTGGAGAAATCTAGCCATATGTGGGTCCCACTTCCTCCATGTGTCTTCATGATGAAATGCCACTTTGATTTTCACTTGTATATATTTATTTAGCTCCTTTATTAAATATTTATTCCATTCTAATGTTCAAACATCATTTATTATCCCCATTATTCCAAATCCCAAAGCTTCCACCCTAAACCTAGGAAACTAGTAATTTTCCTCCTTGGCAATTATTTGACCTTTAGCATCAATTTGACAAACTCTAATGAATAGGGCCAATGTGATTAGGCCATTGTGACCCAATGCCAAATTTGGGACATGACATTTTGTCACGGGCTTACCTTTGCAATTTTACCCAGCATGATTTCTCACGAATTTACCTCAGCCGTGTTTACGGCCTCAACTTGTCTCTGTGGGTGATTGCTTACGGGTTTGCTTCTCGAAGTCTGATCTCTGCAGCACCTGTGTGACTGTGTCTTTTCTTACCCTTGGTCACTTGCATCAGTTCATGACTGAGATACTAAATTGATTGAAGAACCTGAGGTCTGTTTATTTCTATCTGAACTCTCTCTCAAGAAACGCATATGGTTTAACCAGTTTGACTTGTCCTTTCAGTGACAAGATCAAACTCAGAATTATCTGAGTATAAGTGGATCCAAATAATGGTTATAATTCTTTAAATAAAGTTTTTCCTGTACATGGTTATTTTGCTGTAAATGATTCTTAATATTTATTTTTCTGAATTTAGCATTTGATGATTCTCGAGGACCAACATTAATGCAGTGACCAAATGGAGCATTAAGTTGAAAGAGATGAGAATTATGTTACTTCTGTTTTAATTCAGTTTAAATTTAATTAAGCATTACGATTGTTTACATGTTTTTTGTATCAGGGTATTATATGTGATCATAAAAACGTATCTAATTGCTAATTTCAACAAAAGGAAGATGCAAACTATATCTGCTTCCTCTCCAATATTAGGAAAACCTGTAGCTAATCAAGACTTGCCAAAAAACTCATGAGATCTGGTATTACACATGCAAGAGATTAAAAGAATATGAATATAAACTTATAAAACATATTAGATTTGGATCTCTACACATGCATAAACAAGAGAAGAAAGCAAGTAAACTAACTTACTAATTCTCTTGGAATGATTAGTATTAATTTTTCCAAGGCCAGATATATAAACACAAGTAGAAAGCAAGAAAATAAACTACAGATTACCTCATACACATTGGCAATAATCATCCGCACATGTGAGGCATGACACCTTCTTGACCTCCAAAGTCTCTTATTCAATAGCAAAATGATACGCAAATTACAATCAGCAAGCAATCCTTCCACAAGCTCCAACTAGCTTGAATGAGAGGAAAAGGCTTGCTTAAATGGCCAAATGAGAGAGGGGGGGGGTGCACTTCCCAAGAGATCCTCTTTGACACTTGGAGAAATGAGTTGATATACTTGGAAGAGGCTTGTTGACGCACGTGAGAGGTTTGGAGAGGTTGGTGACACCTCTCTCCAACCGCTTGACACCTTTCAACCTCCACTTGACATCTCTCCAACCACAAATTCACCCCCTTCATGAGAGATGCGCCCTCCTCTTGGAGAAGATCCACTTCTATGCTTTGACTAAGAGTTAACTCCAACAAATCCCTCCTATTGCTCAAATTTGTTTGACTTCTCTCAAGATGACTTAAACATGTTTGAAACATGTCCTAGACAAGATTCCTAAACTTATGGGATGCTGAATTTTCCCATTTATTTGACTCTATTCACTTTGAGAGAGAAATTCATATTTAGTGATTCATAATCACTAATTTCACTCTCAAAGTGTGTACAAGGGTAAAGTGGGTGCTCTGAGTTAGAAAACGAGCACCCCCATGTCAAAAATGACCCCCTTGTACCACTTTTATGACTTTTTACATTAAAACATTAAAAAATTGCCCGTTTAATGAGAATTTTTTTATTTGTGGAATACAAAAAAAAACCTAGGGGACTTAGCACATGTTCATATGAGTCAAAACTAATGCCTAGCATGGTAATATCAGTGTTACAAACATCGGCGATATATCGCGATGTTCCCCCCAGCTCGCCGATAAAATCGGCAAATATCGCCAAAAATCGGGAAATATCGGCTGAGTCAAAAAATTAATATTTTATTTTTATTTTTTAATTTCGCCGATATATTGCGGATGTTTGCCGACATTTTCCGCGATAAATCCGATATTTTCTTTTTGGACCCTTGGCGATATATTTGCCTACACGATATTTGTAACACTGGGTAATATACATTGACACTTAGACTTTAATAACCTCCTAAGGCCTAACCACCAAGATGACTACTCCAGCTTTGGAGGATTGAGTGAAAAACTTGAAAATTATAAGTCGCTGAAGAGCAACCTATAATTAACAAAGAAAAAACAGTCTGGACTAGTCGGATTGATGTTTAAGCCTGTTATCACCTAAACTGTAGTTACCCCTATGGATGTATCCAGTCATGAATGGCAATAGGGAAGGGCAACTCAAAAGGTGCAACCACGATCACCTCGACCTCCAATATATGGTTGTCACGCCAGTCGAGGCAACCTTCACTTTATGTTATCTAGCCCAGACAACAAAGGGGGAGACCCGATCTACTCCCGACAGGAGAGATCAAAACCAAAACACCAAATCAGGGTATTTCTAAGTGAAGTTAGGTGTATGGTTTATCCTAGACCTTATAGGTTGAAGTCACAAGCCAAGTGAGGGGTTCAATGGGTATAGCTTTGGTTCATGGTTGATGTGAGAGTGACTTATAATGTTTGAAATGAGATCTAGGGCTAGTGTACTAGTACAATGTCAGAAGACTCACTGCCTTGGGAACCGTGTCCAGTGCAGGGTAGTTTAAGGGTTGTATTGGGGCTAACTAGTACAAATGACAAGCTTGACCATGATACATGACAGCTTCAAAGGTTTAGTTCACCATGCATAGGTCAAAACACAAGTCAATCCAACAATCTAGGAAAGTTGAATTAACTTGGAGAGAAACCAGTGCCTTGGGAATTGGGAAGTGGAGTCAAAGTAGGGTTGACTTGTGGTTTAGGACTCCTAGTACTTGGGACAGGTGGGCAATAGAGGTCTTGATGGATGAATGTATCTAGATCTAGGTTTGACCCAAGTGGACCAAGATCCCTTAAAACAAGGAATGCAATCCCCAAGGCAAGATTTGACAAAGTGATAGTCTAGACCTAGGTTTTGAATTATTCCGGTTCTAAATCTCCAAAAATCTCAAGTACCCAGTTCCTGGAAGTGAGTCAACTCACTTCTCCAAGGTGGTGCGACTTTGCCCAAGGAAGCCTAAAAGTGGAGTTAGGTGGGTCAAAACAAGTCGGATGGCATCCAAACTTTAGATCCGGGTAGATCGGTCGGGTAGGAGTATGGATCTGTATTTTCGTGGTAATCCAACGGTTAGATCTTAGTAGATCTGAGTTTAGGGGTTCCAAGTGGTCCAAAATGGGGATTAAATCCCTTAAAATGTGGAATGGGGCCCACAAGGTGAATTTCAGAAAAGTAACAACCTGGGTATGTGTTATTGGATGTGTAGATGACGAATCAAGTGGAATCTCAAACACCCATCACC
The DNA here is from genome assembly GCA_027924585.1 of Larix kaempferi. NCBI lineage: Eukaryota > Viridiplantae > Streptophyta > Pinopsida > Pinales > Pinaceae > Larix > Larix kaempferi. The sequence goes on from BSBM01000011.1 coordinate 11,944,623, forward strand.
TAGATCTAGGTCAACTTGCTCAACTAGTGAAGTGTGCCTTGCTTGGGAGAAGCTAAGTTGGCATGGGAGAGGGGTCAAACGGAAACCAATCCTCACCAAACTATAGATCCGGGATGCCGTGGATGCTATAGAGGTGGGTTTTCAATATTATGCCCAATAACCCACTAGATCTAAGTAGATCTGAGAAAATGTAAAAAAAGGGTTTTGATTAATTAGGGTTTTAAGTGTTTTTTGACAATTGGATAGATCATGGAGATAGAACTTACCTTGAGATCATACCTGAGTGATGTGGATGAGATGCCTTGATGTTGAGGAAGATTCCCGCAGAGATCAAATGAGAGATTGTTGATTTGCTTGCTGATTTGATGCCCTAGCCCACAAGTGCGCCTTCCTCTACCTGTCAAACCAAGGAATGAAGATTCAATCAGTAAGATCAAGTATGGAAGAAATACAAGAGAAATGCAAATAGTAACATGAAATAGAAGGTCCTGGGACAGTAATACTCCCTGTTACCAACGAAGAGCTCCAAAGAAGTAGGGAGAGTCTTCCCCTACCAATACCTCCTCCTCCAAGCAAATCGGCCTCCACCTGTAGATGCAAAATCGTGGTACAAAGATATGGCAAACAAGATCTCCAATAACTCAGTGCAAAGGAAGAACCAACGAACGAACACCAAAAACATTCACCACAACACTGGAGATAGATGCAATAATAATTTTCTATTCCAATAATCCAGAGCCAAAAGTCCCTTTACAATGAGAGGCTCTCTCCTTTAAATAGGAAGGAGAGGCACCAAAACCCTAACCACTTTTTTGAATGAGTGGCTAAGATTAAAAGATACAAATGTCTAATCAATGGTTGAGATGAGCTCAACAATAAAATACATGGATCACTAATAAAATATAATGTAAGTGGACAAAATCGCCCTACAAGAGGGGAATCCCACCAAATCATGATGACAAAATATCATAAGAGGCTTATGGTGGGTCCAAGGGGTAATTTTATCTCTCCTTGGTCAATCCCCATAGCACAATAACCCAAAAATAATCATGAATGTACCAAATCGTGCCTCCATAGTGAAGTTGTGGTCCTCAAAAGGCCTCAAAAATCCACAGAAAGTGCCATAAGTGATGGATGCGGGCCCCGATGAAGCTGAAACTGCTGGAGAAGGTGTGGAAGGTCCCGATCTATCATCACTGATCATCCCATGCCATAACTTTGCCTCAGTAGCCCAAATCGATTTCCTCGGGAAGCGTGAAACTGCCCCAAACAGCCTCCTGGAGTGCTGGCGCTGTCAAGGTGAGGGCACCAGTGTGTCCGGAAGGGGGGTAATATGGTGAAAACAAGTGGCTGGACCACCCCCTCCATCATCAGCGCCCTAGGTCAACCGGATAAAAGTCATCTCTGCTCCGACAGGGCCTCCGACAGACCAAAACTGCACTAGGACAGCCTACTGAGGCTAAATCATCACTGTAAGTGCCCAGAACTGAAAACAAACTGTCCCATTGGACTCAGAAGGTCCAAATCCATCCAAGATGTGTACTCATACACCATATGAATCTCTGCATGATCAAAATAAATATCCAATATACCGGATCAAGGCCAATAATAATGCGCTGTACATATACAAACACTGTTGCAACCCCAGAATCATCATCATAACCCTGTAGCTGCTGCATAGAGTCATCATGTATGTATACATAGACCATATATCATCTATCCATATCATCACAAGGTCTAACATCTCATGTCCCATGGTCCTCCATGGTCAAACTAGGTCTAACCAAGACCAATCTATAACTCAGACCATCATCCAAGGCTGCTGCAAAGTATCAAGGTTAATACATGCTCTACAACTTATTCAAATAGCAATTATAACACAGAGTAATCATGACTGGCGATCTAAATCCAAATGTATAGTGTCGTTAATTATTATTATTACTCAGACTAGACTTTCAGGATCATACTCACTTCATAGTTGTGATCAATTTGCTAGTGAAGGGTGAAGGCTTAAATTAACTGGCTAGGCTAAGGGATGACTTAACTGTCTTGACTTTGTGACACTTTGGCAAGGGAAAGGGAATACACCATAGTATGTACTGAATGAGCAATAACACAGGGAATGGCGGTGTCTCACAAATGGATGAGTTGTTTAAAGAGGGTTTATTCACCTTCACAGATGCGCACAATCCATAATACAAATAAGGCCAGCAATTGTTTAGATGTAGCTTTTAAGTTCCATTGCTTTTTTGGGCCTGAAGTTTCCATAGCCTTGATCTATGTGTGTTTACAAACACATTGCATAGATTTACATTTTTCTTTTAGGCTTTCTGCTGCAGGTGTGTTTTTAAGGCACTTGTTTACCTGAGCACTTCTAGGTGTGTCATGGACAGCTTGTTTACCTAGGTATTTATTTTCCACAAGATATAACATTTCATTTTCATTGCCATGTTCATTTGGCATGCCTCTCATTCATGTGTGTTTAGAAACACATTGCATGAATGGGTTTTTCATACAAGATATAGCATTTCATTTTTCCAGATTTTGTATACATGGCAGCACTAAAAGTTTCAGGTTTAGCCAACACAACTTTAGTGACTAGGGGGAATTCACAAGGAACTCCAACTCACCATAGGTAAGTTTTGTCACCAACTCAGAGCCGAGACACAATAAACATGGAAGCTCATCCAATACAGAGGCTACAGTGGGGAAAAGTCCTCCATGCCACTAGTCAAGTAGTAAGTCAGGGTGATAATCTAAAAGGTAGGCCATGGATGGATGAAGACAATGAAATGATGGAGCCAACACTAGCAAGCCAAAGTATGGTGTAATGATCACCTTTATTCTCCCTAAGGAGGGTATGTACCAATGAGTATGAATAGTGAACTTCTAAGTCTGAGTAGGGACAATATAATATATATAATAGATCAACCAGGTCCATATATCTATATGATCGCCAGATCATGACACTAAGTGCTAAGACATGCTATGAGAATAAGTATAAAAGCAATCTAACCATAACACTATGATATACCTGCTGAGTCATATACCTGAAAGCTCATCAACCTGTACCATCATCTGTCCTCTGAGACTGCTGCTGTAACTCTGGGCACTACTGTCTGCTCTGTACCAATGGTATAATGGCTACATCGGTCATCTCTCTGAGTGTCCTGAAACTCAGTCATGGCATGGGGAATATAACTGCTGTCCACAATATGATAGTGATCCAATATAGATGCTCATCTCAGCATCTCAAATGCAAGGGAACTGGCTGAATAGTGTACTGGAATGAGAAAAATAATGTATGGTAGCCCGGCTACTATATATGTGATAACAAAGCCCTCGGAAAGCCAAGTCTATTACATAACTTCATCATGCTACGACACTTTATTACAATTCCCCCAAGGGAGTATGAACACGTGGACAAAAAAAAGGAACCATAGAAGGCCTGCATGGACTTCTGAATGCTGACTACGAGCAAGTAACTTGTTCATACTTTGGCTGCTCACTTTTAAGTCCAACTGAGTGCAACTTAGTTGGTAACACTATCGAGAATACATAGTTGTTTAGTCACAGAAGTGTTCAGAAGATTGTCAACACTCCTCACTATTAACTGGGGTTGTGTTCAAGCTGAAATAGGGTTGTCATGCTACAGGAAACTCTGGATATTTCCCTATATGCGATTTGCAGACTATTCTGGTCAAAAAGCTAGTTTGATGTAGATCTCTACCATTTGCATCATCTGTTTAATTACTGCGTCATGATGGGCTGAGAGGTCACACTCTTGCTTCTTTGCTTATCCTTGACATGATCTCCATTGCCTAAAGCTAGAAGATGCAATCTGATACACTAATGGCAGGAATTTGTATGATTGAACCTTTTTATTGCCTTGGGCATGGAGTTGACCACACTCTGATTTGTTTAAATTTAGCCTTTGATACTGGAAATTTATTCATTGACTCAGGGCCATTAGATCCAAAAGAGCGGAACTCTTTGATTGAATACTCTCAAGCACTGCTACAATAGTCTCCATGCTGTCAAATAGAGCCTCTTTACATATGTCAGAGTCTCAGACTGTGTCTTGATTTGGGCATTGGTGTCAGCAAGAAGAACCCCTTCTCAGTCACCTTTATGTCTAGTGGCCACGCTACCAGGGGTGAAAGAGAAAGTGAATTTCAAGATTCAGCAATAAATTTATCAGTTCACAGGAATCATGTTTTAAATTGCGATTTGGAGGTTTAAATTGGACTCGGCTTGTATCCGATCTAAGTCAAACCGTCCTGAGTTTGACTCGGTTAACGTGAGTCAAACTCATGATTTAAACCATACACATGAGTTTAACTCGCGATTTATTGAAACCCGTGCCCAGGAAAACTTTAAGAGCCTGATTTTTGACTTTTTTTTTTCATTATATTGCTTTGTTGGAGGTGTTTTCTGCCTGCTGGAGGTGTTTTCTACTTGCTGGAGTGAAGGAACATTGACCAAATCATCCACAAGAGGCTACCTGGGCAGGGTTTAACTCAGCAAGACTGTTATTTTGAATATCAATGAAAAATGCTTTTTAAATTCAAAATATGTGTATATATATATATATGTTTTTGTATTTGCCGATTTTTTCCAGATCTGATTCAAAACTTTGACTCTTTTGCCTCGCCGATTTATTGCCGATTCCGAGTCTGGTAGCTATGAAATGTATGTTTCCGTGGGTGGAGTATTTGCAAATTTCCTCCCTGATACTTCAATTTTAGTTGTCTAAGGGCTATCAGGGATCGACTTTTACCTCTCCCAAAGTACTTGGCTAAGAATGATCATTTTTTACCTTGAGCCTTTTTCATGCATAATGAACATTAGTGTAGCCTTGGATTCCTTGTGGGACAGCTTAGGATTTATTTTCACCTTTTGAACAGTGATTAAATATGCAGCTAGAAAAGTTCCACACATTTGCAGGTTTAGCCAACCTGGCATGGAAAATGATTTTGAGTGTATCTTTTATTCCCATAGTGTATAATTATATCATAGATAGAGTCTACTGGTTGTCAATATATTCTAGAGGGTTACTTACTGTTTTCAATTAATTCTGTAGTTATAAGAATCTATTTTTCCAAATATCTACAGGAACAGATGGTTTGAATGCCAATGCAGATAGGTTTTCACTTATTGCTGTAGTTATAAGAATCTATTTTTCCAAAGAGCTTCAGGAACAGATACTTTGAGTGCCAATGCAGATAGGGCAGATAGGATACAAAATTTGGTCACATCATTTTTTGGTGCTTGTCATCTAGCGCTGGTTGGATTCACAACTTGAGTTCATAGGGTACTCAGCAGGCAATTACAAATTTTGGAACAACATGGACCACTGACAAACATTCATTAGTCTTTCCAACCTACATTCAAAAGAGAGTCCCACAGTGATTATCGGGCCTTTTGCTAACATTGAAGATAGTTAAGCCACCAGTATTTCTGGTGCCACAAACTATTGAAAGAGACTTATCAGATCTTCAGAATTAAAAGGACACCATTTTATCAGCCTAGACTTAACTTGTGCTCGGGCCTTTGCATATTGGTATTATCGAACAGTGGATAGGTAAAATTTAACTGTTATTGGAAAGCACAGACACAGCCTTTTTTAGTACTATCAGCTTGTTTTGACCAATAAATTAACTAGAAAAACAGAATTAACATTAACAAAGAAAGAACCAGCTTACAGAATATGTGATAATAGTAAAGTAGGAAGACTGGTAACCTGGTTACAGGAATATTAGAATACAGAATGGTCTTAAAAAATAAATAAGATAAATAACCTGTTCTGTTAGGTCCAAAAGACCACCTTGGTCTGTGGCAATTTAATGAAAAAAGGAAAACGATGAAGGTGTGAATACTTGCTAGAGCATGTCATTTCTGGAACTAACATCCAAGAGATCTAACATGTACAATCAAACGCACACCTGGAGTAAGGAAATATCTTCACTGACTTGATATTGCATAGCTTTTTTAAGCACAGTTAGAGAGCACAGAAAAAAGTGAACCTCTGTGTTTGGGCTACTACATAAATAAATTATATTAGTGTCTATGAGTCACCAATGTAGGTCAACAAGATTCTAAAGTAATAGTTTAGTGGTTTGGATGAGGTGCTGCCATGCAAACAACCAAGGTTCAAACCTTGGAGGGTGTAGAGCCCTTGTGTATGTGTGAGGGAAGGTGTTTGATCTCCCAGAGTTGGTTTCCCTCCAGAAACAAAGGGCTCTACACCCATGTCTGACAAGCCAAATTGGTTTAAGTAGACATTAATAGGATACCCTATGTCCAAAGATCATTTTCATGCCCATCCTCGTAAACCCGAGTTTGAAGTATGTAGGTTGCATTCTTTCCCTCAAGTGAAAAGCATTAGTTATAGTTAAGTTGGTCCTAGTGAGAGGAATTAATATGGCAATGTGATATAACCTATTCTAACTTGAACCAAAGTCCAAATCAAACCTTCGCTCGTTCAACCTCAAGGCTTAAGGGTTGAGTTCAATGTGTTAAAACTCAAACTTGGACTTAGACTCGACCAAGAGTAAACTCGGAATCGACTTGAACTTGGCTCTAACTCAGACCTAGATTGGTTTGAATTTAATGACTCAGTTTACTAAAAAATACAAAAAATATTAAAGTTTTAATGAAAAAAATATTTTTAAGATTTCAAACCGTTAAAGACAAAATATGGAAAGTCTGCTCGTGATAATCAACAATGCTCGTTGCTCTAAATGGCTTCACTAGCTTGTTGTGAGCATTGCTGTTCTTGGATTGGGGGATTAGCAATACCCTTAGTCTCATTTGCTCCTTAATTGTAATCAGATACTCAACATTAATTTAGAGGCTATATACTGCTCTCATTTACGATGAGTTTAATATGTACTTGCACCACCCTCGGGTATAATCAAATTACATGCACTTTCTTTTCCAAGTTAATGATTAATGATTGTGTTATCTTTTGGGTTTCTCTGAAAGTGTTTACACCATGGTAGGGGTACACTTCACGTGATGTGTGTTGCATGTTGAAACCCTATCCCCTTGTTGTATCTTAGATTATTTCGATTGGTTGACATTTGGAAAGCTTATTATAGGTGGATGATTGCCTTTTGGATATGTGCTAGAGGGGGCATACTTTTGTGGAGGTAGTTATCTTATATGGCCTTGACATCTTCTAACTAACACGTGTGTTAAGGAGGAAGGGGTCTTGGCATAGGATGTGGAGGAGCACTAGGCACTAGGAGGAAGAGCACTTGGCTCTAGGAGTATCGAGACCATGTGGCACACTCTAGGACATTGAGTGCTTGGCTTGAGGGAGTCTTACTTGGAGGGTGCACATATTGGAAGTTGTAAACCTGGTACACATGTGGATGAGGAATGGTGGAGCTTCTCTGGGAGAGATGCAACCTTTTGATGAGGATGACTCGACATGTGGAGCCTTACTTGGAGAGCACACCACTTGGGAGGTGGAGTTCAACCACCTTGAAGAGTAGTGCTCCTCATGTGGACCCACTCTAGTGGCTTAGATTAGGTTGCTTATGGACTTAGTATAGTTTCTATTGTTGGCCTCTCTCACCCATCTTATATAAAAGGGAGGAGAGTCTTTAAATAACAACTTAGTCACTAGATCATTTGTATATTCTTGATGTACTTGTCTTGTAGTGTTTGTGCTTGTGTGATGCAAGAGTTGAAAGCCTTAGGTGAAGACTTGGTGAACTAGGGTTTGTGTGAGATTAGTTGTAGAAAAGAGTTGAAGAACTAGGGTTGAAGTCTTAATGTGAGCCAAACCTAGGGTTTTTAGTGTGAAATCGTAGAGAAGATGTGGAGTGCTTGATGGTAGTGGAGATTGTGTGATGCGAGCTTGTGAATCTCCTTGAAAACTTGTGTGATGTAAGTGGCAGATCCAAGGGTGGACTTCTTGGTGTGATGCTAACTTGTTATGGGGCCTTTGGTGTGGCTAGGAGAGCCTGGTGCTCTGCTATGGCACCTAAACGCTACCCCACCCAACCCCTCTCTTACAACCCCACAAAAAAAACCATTAGACTAATAAACCTTAAATCCAGCCCACCCAACCCCTCTCTCAAATGCCCAACCCATCCCTTATTCTCATATTTCAAACATTTCTCTTATGCAAACGAATTTCCTTGGAGAGAAGCAGTTGACAACGAAGAAGAGAGGACCGATTTTCCAAAGGGAAGGAGCGATTTGCAAAGGGAAGAGCAATTTCATTGCTTGAATGTTGGAGCAGGGGGTTTGAAGGCTGCAACAAGGGGTTTGAACTTTGAAGGCTGCAACAAGGGGTTTGAACTTTGAAGGCTGAAGCATGGTTTGGTTGGTATGCCATTGGTCACTCATGAAAGTGACTTTGACTCAGATAGTGACACTCCCATTGATGCTCTTGATGGCTTCAGATAGTAGATGCATGAGGAGGACCAGTCCATGGAACTATCTCCTTGATGCTCTTTTGATGCTTTCAACTTGCTTTTCGCTATATTATTATCATTGTTCATTGTACTGTTATCACATACATAGTAGTTGGGTTACCATGTTAGCAAAGCAGATATTTGCCCTTTTTCGAGCTTTGCCTTTGCATATTTTCAGAGAGATTAGCTATGATGAGCAACATTATTTATGATTACTCACATATCAGAGCATCACATAGTAGACCTCAAATTTGATGATCGATATGACCTTTTGTTCCATACAGATACAGGGCAATGTTTAGTGTTTTAGATGCAGTGTTCTCAGTGGTTGTAGTTGGTCCATATTACATATATTGATATATGACCCAGTATATATATGATGTGCATTGGTGTTATTACCTTGTTGTATAGGTCATTTTGATAGCATTGACTTGGTATATAGTAATTATGATCTGGCGGTATATTAATGTTAAAATGAAATTGGTTGTTATGGATTATATGCATTGATTGTATTACTGACATTTGGAAACTCTTGCTTTATACTCGTTGGTCTTTGCCTTCATATGAATGTGAACATGATCATTTATTGTTTTTTTGACTTGCTAACCTAGGCACCATTTCCACTTGTCTCCGTCCATCCATTTATCCTTCCTCATTTGTTGATTTTCACCCTGACTTACACCTTGACTTGTGATATGGAAGACCTCCCCGCTTTAGCCTCTGTGTTGGACATGGATCCATGTTTATTTTGTGTCTCAGCTTTGAGTTGGCAACAAAACTTACCCTTGGTGAGTTGGATTTTATGCCTTTATCACTCTAGTCGCTTGCCCTGATGTGTGGTTTAGATTGCGGAAGTCCCCCTAGCTGCATGAGTTGTGTTGACTAAAACCTGAAGCAAAATTGTACAACATATGGAAATTATTGTTATATCTTGTAAAGCCCAATGAAAAGGGCTGTGAAAAGGAAATGAAATTCAAATTCTATGAAATGTAAATGCACTACGGATGAAAGCTGTGATTGGTTGTGCTTGTAAGCACATGCAAAATCCCAGAGGGGTCATATTAGGCCTAAAAAGCAATGGATAAATGTATGCTAAATCTAAAGATTGCTGGCCATGAAATTATATGAAATGAAAGGTCCAAATAAAGCATTGGTTAAACATATGCCAAATCTAAAGACTGCTGACCTTATGTGAAACTTTCCTCATTGAGCCTGTGGGTTATGAAATGAGATGGAGCAAGGGACAACTAATTCTAAGTGTCCCCTAGAACCTCAAGTTACGGTTAGCCGGGCACCCAATTCACAGCGGTTCTAGTAGTAGGCATTTTTGCCAAGGTTGAATAAGCACTTCTCTGAACAACTTACCCATTTGTGAGACATCGTCATTCCTTGTGTATTCCTTGTCCAACACATGCTTAAGTGTGTAACACCATTTCCCTCCTCCAAAGTATCACAGTGTCAAGTCAGTAAAGTCTTCCCCATTCGGCCTAGCCTTGTATCTTTAGCCTTCACCCTTTGCTAGCAATTTGATCATGCTTACAAATGAGTATATTCTTGAGATTCTTCTTGAAAGTAAGTTATTAAATAACCTATTATTCTTTAACTGCCGGTGAAATGATGCTTAATACTTTAGAGTCTTGCTATGAAAATGATTTAGAGAGAATGTCTTAACCATTTGCACTTGCAGCAGTATGGCTTCTTTGGCCAGGGTCATTTTTGATTAGTTTGACCAGTCAAACTTAGTTTGACCAAGTTCAACCTTGGGATCCGTGATGAGATGGACCACTTTTATTGTATGATGTTGATTTATGGTCCTTCATATACCTCTTTATGATTCCATATGATGGGCACAGACTTTAGATGATGATTGATATAGTTTTTCATGATTATTATTATTTCCAGATCATCATATTTTTACTTGTCCGGGTATGGTGGACCCTACAGATGATCTTACAGGTTATGATGAAGTGTATGAGTACTCATCTCTAGTGAATTTGGGTCTTTTGGATCCATTGAGACACTTATTTTTTAGTTCCAGGCACTCCCGGGCATGATTTGAGCAGTCTTCCACTTGTTGACCAGTTTGGCTATGCTGATGTGGCCTGTCCAACTAGAGCATTGGAGGCTAGTCGTTGCCTAGGGCGCTACAGAGGGAGGGGGTGGTCCAACCACTTGTTTTTACCATATTTACCCCCCTTCCGGACATGATGGCACAGTCAGTTTCTCAGCGCAGGCACCAGATAGTGAGTTATGGGCAGTTTGATGGTTTTTCAGGAGGATTAAAAATGGAATAAAAAGGTCATAAAGGAATTCGATTTGGGCAATTGAGCCAAGGTTTTGGCATGAGGTCTACATTGAGGTCATCTATGGTGTATCCCACTCCTTCCAAATCAGTTTGCATCAGTCAGTGGGGTCCACACAGTTGTCAGGATGTGATTTGATGCATTCTCCTCTCAGTTGAGGGGCCAGGATTTGATCATTTGTGTACTTGGACATGTCATTGAGTCTCATGTTATATTATTGTGCCATGGGGTGATGCTAGTGAAGGGGAATAATACCTCCTAGCCCCACCATGTGCTCCTAGTCATCTTATGTGGCACACTTGTATTTTAGCTTCCCTAGTGTAGTGCGCACCCCTTGGAGGCCACTTTTAGTGAGGTCGCACCCCCTCACGTGAGTGATCCATGTGATATTTGTATCGGCTCATCTCAGCCGTTGATTATATTGTTGTATCTTTTGATCTCAACCACTAGTTTTCAAAAGTGGTTTAGGGTTTTGGTCTCCCTCATCCTATTTAAGGAAGAGACCCCCTATTGTAAAGGCACCTTTGGAGCTCTTCAAACTTGAAATAAAAATATCATTTTGTAGATCTTCTTCTTTAGTTTTGATGGATTCTCTTGCAAGTTGAATATACAATCTTTTCTTTGTGTATCATTTGTGGATCTTGGGGCTTCAAATGTTTTTCTGCAAGGAGGCCGAATTGGTGAAGAGGAGGACGATTTTGAGGGACACTATTGTGGGGAAACCCCATATCTTACCTTTGGATTGGCCTTTTGTCTGAGGGAGTATCATTATCGTATCTTAGTGACATAGTTGATGCTTTCTCTTTCATCTTTTCATCATTTTTGTCATTCCTTTGCTAGATCGATTCTCATATAGATCTTTTCTTGCAGGAGGAGGGCGAACTAGTCAACTTGGAGGAAGCGCGATTTCACTTGGAGCTTTGGATCTCACTCTTGAATATACACACAGGGGAAAAATTATCGATTTGCAAAGTGGCCACAAGCTTTTGAGGTATGTTCTACAAGGTATGTATCTAGTTCCATGCATTTTTATCCATTGGTCATTTAAACCCTAAAAGTCAAAATCCTTGCATTTTTTATTTTTCAGATCTACTTGGATCTAGCAAATATTTGGGCTTAATAATTAAAACCCACCTTAATAATCAATACAACATTCCCGATCTAAAGTTTGGTGGACATTTGACTCCATTTGCCCCCCGATCTAAGGCACTAGATCTCTTGAGGAAGTCGCACTCCTTTGGTAAGTGGCCATTTGCTAGATCCCACATGTGGGTATTGCTTGTTCTTTCATGAATCCATAGATAGATATCATAGCAAACCCCCTAGTGCCATTTTACCTTGATCTTCACCTTGCGGGCCCCTTTTTGGTCATTTTCCTCATTTTAAGGGTGGGCCCCACTTGGACATCCATACTTGGCATTAGATCTATTTAGATCTACTACTTTAAACCTATAAGTGACCTTATCCCTTGGTTGAATATTTGTCATCTCATAAGCCTCTTCAACCAAGCCCTAACTTCCTGGGTCCACTTATCCATACTAGATCTAGATCCAATCTACTCTTGATCTCTCTATACTTCATCTTCACACATCCCTAGGAGGTCTTGAGTGGGTTCGCTGGTCCTCATTGGCTAGCTAGGGTCTCCCCCTTGGTCTTGCTTAGGCTTGATCTAAAGTGAAGAGTGCCTCAGTTAGAGTGACACCAACTTGCATTGGGAATCGTGGCATCTCTTGGGTCATCTCTTTAGTTGTCCAACACCTCTACCGTCCTGGATAGGATAACCTTTAGGGACAACTATAAGTTGTGTGATAACATGTCCATTGTTAGTTTTTAGTTTAAGTTTTGACTCCAAAAGTAGATACTGTCCTTGATGACCTTAGACTGAGTCTTTGACTCATCACTCTTTTGACTCTTTAAATTTGTAGGTGTTTAAGACTTTAAGTTAATGTGACATGTCTATGATTTAGTTTTAACTTTTATGATTTTAATATTTTAAATTTTCATCGACTGGTTATGTCTATGATTCAAAGTTATAATGGAAGATGTGCATGTATTATAAATTTGGAATTTATCATTATGAAATTCAAACACTCAAATGATAAATGATTCATGAATCAATGATGAATTGATAACTGTGTTTACAATGGTGAATTAAGTATTTTGTATTACTATTTACTTTAAAGTTTTAGTATGTAAATGCCAATGGGATGATAAGATAAGATAAGATAATTTTATTAATGTCCAATGAATGACAACAAAAGTAGGTAAATGGGACTGAAAGGATACAATCAATATGAATACAATGTGGGAGTGCAAACACAACTCCTAGACAATGCCGGAGCTAAACCTAATATAGAGTAAAATAAAGAAAGAAAGGTACAAGCAGTGAGATGTCCTCATAAACATGTATAAAGCCGTGATAATGCACGGTGAATTTATATGTTAATATGTTGGGATTCATATAAATTATATATTTTTAATAATTTTAAAGACCTCGACGTCCCCCCATCCCCTAAATTTTCCTAAAATTTGGGGATGGTCTCCACACATCCCAAATGTGCATTTCCTCGCTCCCATGCTCCCACGTCCTGAAAACTTGGTGGGACACTGTAAAATTGAGAAACAACGACAAGGATGAAACATCGAAGATCATAGTGAAAGGTTTGACCAACTAACTGAAGGGTAGATGCATTATTTACACAACCCTTAGTCCACCAAAGATCGTCACCATGCCCAAAACTACCAAACACAAATTATCGAAGGTCTCTAGATAACATGGGTTATTTGAATAAAGTCAAAATCGAGATACCTAAATATGATGGATTTGATGATTGAAAGGCTATCATGTAGGTAAATAAAATCAAGTTTTTTTTTTCTATGAACCTTCTTGCTAGCGAATTAGAGAAGACATCAATGGTATCTTTATACTTAGAAGTTGATGCTTACAATTGGTTCACATGGTGGTCAAAGAAAACTAGTGGTTTCTCACGTAATTGGTAAATGCTCACAAAAGATCTTCTTAAGAGGTTTCATGACGACGAAGAAGATGACACCTATACCAGGTTTGCCATTTGCAACAAATAGGGATAATTAATGAATATACCCATGAATGGGAAGTTCTAGTAACTAGACTTCCTGATCGTATAGTTGATCAACTACTAGAAATGTATATTTCGGGGTTAAAACCCATTATTCACATTGAGCTAAGGCTATCGAGACCTAAGAACTTGGTAAGAGTTAGAAGTATGGTGAAAATGATTGAAAGTAAGTTGATTAGTCAGTGAGAGGTAGCTTTTGAACTTCCAAAGAAGACAACTGATTACAACGATAGTAAATATCACCACTCAGAAAGGGACAAAAGGAAGGAAAACAATTGTCGCAGATGTAGTAAGAATTGCATTCTAGGACATAGATGTGAAGACCTATCATTACACTACTGTAAAATAGTGAATAGAAAGGAAGTAGAAGTCTTGAAACAAGAAAGAGAAATTACTGTAAGCTACAATTTAGAGTTCGATAAGGATGAAACACCACCAAAAGTGTCATTAGCATCAATATCATTCACACCTGTAAAATAGTGAATGGAAAGGAAGTAAAAGTCTTGAAACAAGAAAGAAAAATATCTGTAAGCTACAATTTAGAGTTTGATAATGATGAAACACCACCAAAAGTGTCACTAGCATCAATATCATTCACACCATAAAGTAAGAATGAATCTTCTCCTTGTTAGAGTAAATAACCCTCCTAGAGCATGTTCTGATGAGTCTAATGGGCCAAACCACACTCAAATCCACCTCTTGAGTCAACCATGACTCAAAACCCTAAATTTGGGGGTGCCTTCCCTGATTTGAGGGCGCATTACTTGATTTGGGGGGGTTTCACCCTGATTTAAGGAGGAGTTTAGTTAGAACTAGACTTGCTCCACTAATTTAGTTCTAATTGAACACTAACTAACCCATAATACTCATTAGCGCCCCAGTTAGGTCAGTAGCGCCCTTGTTGAGTGATTTTAGGGACTTGCATATTCCACTTCAGTTAAACTAAGTGATCAGTGATCCCTCAGTCGGTAAAACTCAGTTTAGGTGTGTTGCATGGCTAACTGAGGTTGTCTACTCTTAGTTAAGCCTAACTATAGCCCTTTTAGCATGGCATGAGCAATTTGAATGGTCTTCTAACCTAACTCGAATTACCTCTCTATAAATTGTAACCTTCTCCATTCATTCAGTACTGTGAATTATATCATTGTTGTTTCTTCTCTTACAAAGTTTATTGTGTAATAATTTATATTATTCAATTATTGCATAATTGTTATTGCTTGATTTGATCTTCACCATATATCTTGTTAGCTTATGCACCTAGATCCATGTATGCTCAAATCGTATACTCCCAAAGAAGAAACTACTTCTCCGAGGGAACAAACTATAAAATATATTCCACCTCATTGAAGTAGGGTTGATAGGTCCTAGGGTCTAATGAAAAAGGGGCAAGAAACACATTCGAACATACAACAACAGAAGCAAGGGAAGGGTCTTGTTACCGGACAAACTAGCAGGGCTAGTGTCCGATGGACAAATGTAGGGAGAGTGTGACCACTGTCACCTCAGCCACACCTCCAACTTCTTAGGAGTGTCGTAACCTCCAAGGGGAGAGCCCTTTAGATACTCTGCAAGACACTTAGAGAAAACAACTAGATCTTCCACTCAAATATATTAGTGACTAGTGCCTTTAATGAATCAATTTCAGAATGAAGAAGACATACTATGTAAAATTATAATGTTGCAGATGCCAAAACAATGTGTCAACGTCAATATCAAAGTATCGTTCTCATAACATTCAAGGTAGACATGTAATCAATCCAACAAAGCAAGCATGCTGCTATAACAATGATAATCAATAAAAATATCCAACAGTGTTTAATAACAGTGAATTTATGACAGTATGCTTCAGCAGTAGACAGCTACTAGCAATAGTGACAGTAGATAGTGAAGTAAATACCAAACAAAATAATGTATTCAAGCAGTGGCCAATCACATTGAATGAGACTTTTATCCTTTAGCAATATATACCAATTATCAAAGTCTGATATGAGTCTTTTATGGCAATGTAAACAGTATCAAAACCAGTTATTTAAGTAAACAGTAGCCACGGTATCTTTATACTAGCTTGTATCAACCAATTAGCTCAAATTTCAATCTAATTCATGCTATATTTAACCCTTTATAAGTCTGATTGGTGTCTTTTTGTGGCAGGTTGGTGCAGCAGCAAAAGATAGGACAGTCTGCAAGGATTTGCATACTTAAAGTGGGCTGCTTAGGGCAGTTAGGAATGCTGCTACAGCCTGTAAAGGCAGCCCAAAGGATGGCCTAGCCTAGGGCAGGCCTTAAAGAGGAGGGACGAACCCTTAAGAAGAGGGCCAAGGCCAATAGGAGGGAGGCCGAGCCCTAAATGGGGCAGGCCGAGGGTAGGAGGGAAGGCAAAGAGGGAGGCCGAGGGTAGAATGGATGAGGCCTAGGGTCTTGGGACAGACTTAGGTTGAGGCTGAGGTCAAAGACGGAGAGGGTGAGGGTTTTTGGAGAAGGAAAGGAGGCCGTGAGGGAAAGGAAACAGCCCTAGGGCTGCTAGGGTTTAGTTTTTAGGACTATTTTTTTAGTTTAGGGTTTTAATCTATGTTTTTTAGTGTTTTCTTGCAAATAATAAACAAAAAAATAAGGGCTAATATAAACAGTAAGCAAATTTAAACCTAATTAAATGACCTAATTCACCATGAAAGCTAATATTTACACATACATGCAAGAGTAATTAGGTAAAACTATGATAACCTAGGGTTTTTATGGATGAGACCCTTAAACCCTATCCCTAGAGGAAGGCGACCAACCTTTCTCTTGGATTAAATTCTCCTTGTCTACTAAATCAGGGCTTCTTATAACAACCTCTAGGGTTCGTTATAAGAGCCTAATCTAGGGAAAAATTGGAGATCCAAGGATAAAATTGGGAAAACCTCCTCTAGGGAGCATTTTACACCATGCAAAGAGGATAGAAGGTAGACAAAGGCCCTATTCAGACAAAATGTAGCCCTAAGGCCACCATTCGATCATTCAAGAAGCAAGAAATTCACCTACCTTTCACCAAGCAAGGCTAAAAAAATTAGACTTACTTGAGCATGTGTTCTTCCAACAATTTTAGCATCCACCAAGCATGAGCAAACCAAAGACAACATCCAATTTCATCCAAAAGAACAAGAAGAGCCTACTGCAAGAGGTGCACATCACTTCCAAAGAGCTATCTAGGGTAAAAGAGAAACATATTGTAATTTATTCTATGAGTTATCATTTACAAATGAAGTGAAAATTTATAGTGTTCTCAACTCACTTTACAAAAATAACCAGATCGACATGCCAAATAAATGTCAATGTAAAAATATAACATGAAATAATATAAAATAATCTAAAGATGGCCTAAAGTAGGCTACCTGGGGTATTTTCCCCATAGGTGCCTAAAAACTGCTAAAAAATGACTAAAACTGAGTAGAAAGATTCACTCCAGAAGGTGGAGTGAGCAGGGGGGATCGTCATGTCCCATCTAACCCCAATAATGCTGAAAATCCCTTAACGTCACCCCCCAATATGCCTATGGGCCTTGTGACCAAAGGTAATATCAAGGAAACATGACCAAGGAAGGAGGGTGCTCTGCTGGAAAGGGACCGGGATGGGTGCATACGGTGACCGGAAGGGGAGGCAAGAGCCTCAGAGCTAGAAAACTGTCACCGGTGTAGAAAACAAGCAGGGGGTCATGTGCCCCAGTGACCCACCCCTTGGAGCCCCGGACACCAACCTCAGGGCTACAGGACCTAGAATGAGGCAGTCAACAATGCCACTAAGCCATAGTACTACTACCCCTAAAGGGAGGACCAAAGGGTCTGGCCATAACCACCACTCATAAAGTAGTGGTAACACCCCATCATGGTCCTGAAGAAAAAGAACGGCCCCTCTCCTTGGGAAAACATTTGAAGGTGCGCCGGTACTGGTACCACGTAACAGGTCTAATGAAAAAGGGGCAAGAAACACAATCAAACATGCAACAACAAAAGCAAGGGAAGTAATTTACCAAGGAGCATCAAGGTTTCACTTCCAACAAACAGGTTGAAAGACTTCAAAATAATATGATGCATATGCTACAAAAGAACCTCACCAACACTCACATCAAGAACCAAGTCAAGCCCCTACAACCGGACAAAGGAAAAGATGATGCTGCCATGAAAGCATGCTCAGCTAGAGAGAGTCCTATTTCTCATGCGTTGAGGATAAAGCATTCCTTAAGAGGGTGGCAATTTTATAAACAGATATTAATTAAGTAAATAAAATGTCAAAGGGCACGTGCCCCTTCACTTCTGACCAGTCAATGCATATGAGTATATGGTCATGAGGTTCATTCTAATCATAATCTTATCCATCAATTATTATTCAATATATTCTTATATGTACTTTTGGAAATATCTGTCAATCCATAATAAACAGGAACTGTTTAATACAGTGGGGTTCACCCTCAAGGATGCATTAAAAGATCTAGAGACCTTTTCACAGGACAATGAATACTACTTGACCGAAGCTTTGGAAAAGGCAGAGTCACACAGGATACCGATGTTCTGGAATGAAAATGGGCCCTTGCCATTAAGCAATCTCATGGAATTGCTGCAGCAGTATACTGAAGAGAAGAGACAACAAGCTTCGTATGTCCAGAGTTGTTATCACACCATAGTAGCAGGGCTACTATTCTTGTACAGCAGATATCTGCACATTCCAGAGCTTCCTTTATTCCAGAGCATGGCTATATATTTTGGATCACTCATGATCAGAGCAGTACATTATTCAGATTTTATGACTTTGTGTCAAAGCTGAGCCTTGAGAGTTCAGATTTGATGACTGATGTGACCACTTATCCCATTACAGTTTCAGTTCAGTACCTAGAGATATATTGCAGCAGTGTTTCAGATGATGCATGATGATGATTATTATGATGATGTTGTATGATCTGTGGATATGTTCTCACTGACTGTGGATTATTATCTTGTTGATTTAGTCATGATCATGGCATGTGCTTGGTATATTATTCCTGATGTGGCAAACTATTTAAAATGAACTGTAAATCATAAAATGGACAATTGCTTGCACTTTTAGGTCATTTAACAAAATTCACTGGTATTTCACCTTACATAGACATGGTCTTTCCCGACGCTGGTTGTCTGTTAGTGTAGGCTCCATATTCACTTGTCTCCATCCATACATGACCTTCCTGTTTGACTTTAAACCCTGACTTGTCTCATTTGACTTTCTGATACCGAGGACTTCCCCATTTTTCTACCTCTGTGTTTGGACCGCATCCCTGTTTATTCAGTGTCTCGGCTCTGAGTTGGTGACAGAACTTGCCTTTGGGAAGTTGGATTGTAGGCCTAAATCATTCTGGTCGGTTGTCCCGATGTTTGGCATTGGCTCGAACTCCCCCTAGTCACTTGAGATGTTGTTGGCTAAAACTGAAAGCTCATGTTCTACCTATGGAAACTAAAAAAAATTCGCCCATGGAAACAAAAAAGGGGCAAGAGCAATGAAAAGCTAAAAATACTCCTCGAAGAGTATAAGAAAGGTCCAAAAAGCAATGGTTCTTAAAAGTTATATCTAAATAATTGCTGACCTTATAAATATGTGAAAAACATGCCCTGGATGCAAGCTGCAACTAGTTGTGCTTCTCAGCACATCTGAAATCCGAAGGGTTATGTAGGCCAAAAAGGCCATGGAAATGAAATTGAATGATCCTAATGAACCTGGATCAACTGGATGTAGACATGATGCCTAAGTTGAATAAGCACTCTCTAAACAACTTATCCATTTGTGAGGCACAGCCATCCCCCGTGTTCTTTTGTCCAGCACAGAGTTTGTAGCTTCCCCCTTCTCCCAGTCCAAAGTATTTTTGAGTTAAGTTAGACAAGTCAAACCCTTGGCCCAACCTTGCTCCTAGCCTTCATCCTTCACTAGCAGTTTGACCATGTCCAATGGGTGAGTTTGTCATTTGAACTATTGTGCAAGTAATTTTATATAATCACGGAATATGTTAACTTAATTAATGCCACTGAATGGAATTTATACTTTGAGCTTAGCTGTGGGAATGATTAGAGAAACATTGTCTTAGTCTACTAATGTGATTTATCCTTGATTATATATTCTTGGGATCCGTGATGATGTGGGCCATGTATGGATGATTATTGATGATGATTTATGGTCCCACATGTTTGATGATGATATCATATGATGGACATATGATGCAGATGATGTTTGATCCAGTTCAACAGGTTTATTATTATTTCAGATCAGCAGATTATACATTGTCCATATATGGTGGACCCTACAGCTGGCCCATTAGGGCAACCCAGGGTGTATGAGTACTCATTCCTAGTGGATTTGGGTCTTCTGGATCCATTGAGACACTTATCTTTCAGTTCCGGGCACTTCTGACAGTGATTGATGCAGTTTTACACTTGTTGACCAGATTTGGGGCTGATTTCCCAGCCTGAGCAGCAGGGGCCCCGAGAGGCCAGTTCACCTAGGGCGCTGATGATGGAGGGGGTGGTCCAGCCACTTGTCATTACCATTTATCCCCCCTCCAGGAGAGCCTGGTGGGCTCAGATGGACAGCGCTAGCACCCTAGGAGGCAGTTTTGGCACTTTCACAGTTCCCGAGGCAGTTAAAAAATGGGATAAAGTGGTCACTGAGGAAATCGATTTGGGCAATTGAGGCAAGGTTTTGGCATTTGGTTTTCACAGAGGTCTTCCAGGATGGCATCACTACCTTCCAGCCAGTTTTCACCATGTGGGTATGCCCGGATTGATCACAGGAGGACATTTACTGCTTGACTGTCATGGATTCTGAGGACAGTTTTGGTCATTTTTATTATATTGGACATATTTTATTATTTTATTGTGCCTTGGGGTGAGCTAGTAAGGATTGATGCCTCCTAGCCCCACCATGTGCTTATTTTATTATGTCCTAGTCATCATGAGGTGGATTATTGTACTTTTTACCCCTCTAGTGGGATGACGTCACCCTCCATTGTACCATTTAGTGAGGGCGCTTTTGTTATTTTGAGTGATCCATGTGATATATTGTTATGGGTCATCTTAGCCATTGATTGTATGATGAGATCTTATAATCTCAACCACTCATTTGATGTAGTATTATGAAGTGGTATAGGGTTTTGGTCTTTATTATCCTATATAAGGAGGAGACCCCCCATTGTAAAGCTCACCTTTGGAGCTCTGGAATATTGGAATAGAAGATTTTTTGTGGAGCACATCTCTCTTGCATTGTGGATTCTCTTGCATATTGAATATAAAGTATCTCTTCTATGTATCATTGTGGATTTTGGTGCTTTTGCTAACCTTTTGACAGGAAAGTCGAATTGGAGAGAGGAGGGCGACTTCATGAGGGTTATTGTTGGAGGGATCCACATATTCTCTCTTGGGTTGATCTTGTGACAGGGAGTATCATTATTGTATCTTCGTGACATAGTTGATGCTTTCTATTACATCTTTCTACCATTTTCATAATCATCTTGCTTGACTTGTTTCTTTGATCTTGTCTTGTAGGAGGAGGACGATTTGGCTATCTTGGAGAAGGGCGATTTGGTTGGAGCACTTGGATCTCACTCTTGAATATACACATAGGAGAATGCTATCAACTTGCAAGGTGGCCATAAGCAATTGAGGTAAGATCTACAAGGTATGTGCCTCTTTCATCCATTCTATCTTCATTGGTCATAAAACCCTAATTAAATCAAAACCCCAATTTTGGTATTTCTTAGATCTACTTAGATCTAGCCTTGCAATTGAAAAGATATTAAAAACCCACCTCTATAGGATCCACCCCTAGTTGGATCTATAGTTTGGTGGTGATTGGCTAAAAATTGACACACTTTTCAATGCAAAAAGCCTTCTTGAACCTAAATCGATTTTCCTAAGAGAAGCTTGTTGGGTTAGATCTAGCACATGGGTAGGTGAGATCCCACTTGATTTGACATCTAGACATTTGATAACCTATACCCATATCTTTACTTTGGTGAAAACTACCTTGTGGACATCTCTCCATGTTTTGAGGGGTTGAAACCCCCTTTTGACCTTCTTGGCATCTTAAAACTTAGATCTACTAAGATCTAGCCATTGGATTCACTTGAAACTTTGAAGGAACATAGATCGGGGTACTGACATCCCGGATCTACATTTTGGTGGCCATTGGACTTGATTTGGTCCACCAAAACCCATTTTTGGACCCTCCTTGAGCAAATCGCACCCCCTTGATTTTTTGAGTTGGTCCACTTCTAGGAAGTGGGTGTTTGAGTTTTTCGTGGATTTGGAATGCCCATGCCTTGAAACCTAGGTCTACACTGTCCTTTCATCAAGATCCGCCTTGGGGATTGCATTCCTTGTTTTAAGGGATTGTGGTCCACTTTTGGTCATCATTTAAAAAACCTAGATCTACTAAGATCCAACCATTGAATCTCATCCAATCCACTTGACTTGGCTTCTAGGTGTCCCGATCTACAATTTGACATACCTTTTGACCCCATTAGCCCACTTAACAAGGCACTAGTCCATCACCAAGCAAGTCGCACTCCTTGGGATTCGTGTCAAAATCTAGATCTAGTACATGGGTATCATTGCAATTAACTTAAACTCGTAGATCTAGCCTATATCTAACCTATAGTACCTACCTCATACCTAACTTCACCTTGTGGGCCTACCTAGAATCACTTCACACTTCCCAAGAAAACTAGACCCACTTGTGTAAACACTTGGTACTATAACTTGTCATCATACCCCATCATGTGGCCTAAACCATACATAGGTTGAAACATTATTAATCTCTTATACCTCCCTCAACCGTACCTTAAACCTTAGGTCCACTCAGCCTTGCATTGGTTTCCGTAACTCATTACTTGTCTACCCTTAGAAACCTTGCTTAGGTCCAATCAACTGTGATTGGGGTATAGGGTCTCCCCCTTGGTCTAGTTACACCTTGACCTAAAGCGAAGAGTGCCTCGGTTGACGTGACTCCCATCTTGCATTGGGAACCGTGGCATCTCTTGGGTCACCTCTTTAGTTGCCTAACTCCTCTACCGTCCCGGATGGGATACCTCTAGGGGCAACTACAAGTTGTGTGATAACAAGAGTATTGCTCATTTTGAGCTGGTTAAGTTTGTGGAGGAGCCTAATATAGCTAAAGTGTTCTGGATGGATTATGCTCATGGATGAGGCCCTATTTATGATCACATTAGAGACAAATTGGACTTCATAAAGTCAACAAATACTAATGTAATATTTAATATGGCTTTTGATTTCAAATCAACATACAAAAGGGTGAAGAGGTATTTATAAGAGTCACTTTTCATAACATCTTTTGAACCCATTGTATGGATCTTTTTTGGCAAGAGGAACTTGAGAGGAGGATTGTGTAATCCAAGTTTCAAGCTCCAATCGGGCATTTATTTACAGTCATGCTGATTTGTGGTGAAAAATTGTGTAATTCATTCGTTGCTTTCATCATGGCTGATTTGTGAGTATTTCCTTATGAATGTGTATTCATTGAATTTATGCTTGCTGTTATGTTTGCCTAACACAGTAGATTAATGGATGAACAATTCTGAATTTGTTGGTTTGTATAAATATGATAAATTTTGGACTGCGTTAAGATAGAAATGTGTGTTTTGATTCCTAAGCAGCTTCACTAATGCTGCTGTTTGTGCTTATTTCTCAATTACATTTCTTTACTTATGTAATTCTGTTTACACACAATCACCCAGCCATCCTTAATCCAAAAACACATAAAAACAAATAACGGTATAACCAGAAAGCCAAAAACAGTAAACCATCACCTCAAGTTGGAGGAATCATCTTAAAGGTGAAGATTCTAATTTGGGTATACTCATCTGATGCATTCCATGTGAAAGTTGTCTTTAGTCAATTACCTGCATCAATACCTTTAACAGAGACTTGTCACCTGCAATAATGGACTTGTGACTTTATATTCTTTTTGAATTTTTAGACGATAGATCTGCTTTCTATATTCATATATTGAAAAACATTAGACAATTTGCTTGCATTGAACTTTTTAATTTACTTAGATAAATTAACCTTTATTTTGGAACTTGCTTTGATTTAGTACCAGAAGTTGGTTTTGATCTTTTCAGCCAACAGTTTGTGTTACTATGTTATGCCAGGTTAATCTTCCTCTCTTTCTAACTGTGTTGTCTATTTTTGTTTTTCCAGGTTGCAGATGAATTAGTTGCAGAATATGCAAATCCTAACAGTGCGCTTGTTTCCCCTGATCAGGTTTGATTATCATTCAGTGGTAGATTTGATTTGTTGATGAATTTTGAGTTTTTCACAGATGCAAGCATCTTAGCTAATTCACAAGTTAGAAATGTGGCTTCACGTACAGAAATTTGAATGAAACTTTTGTGAAAAACTGTTGTGGATGTTACAGCAACAATATGATGAGAAGAACATCAGGCGGAGGGTGTATGATGCATTGAATGTACTCATGGCAATGGACATCATATCAAAGGACAAAAAAGAAATTCAATGGAAGGGGTTACCTAGCACAAGTCCCAGTGACCTTGAACACTTGAAGGTTTGTCTTATACCACCTTGGACATAATGTTGAATAACAAAAAGCAAATTAAATAATATTTTTTCTATGACAGGCCTAAATGACATGGATCAAGGAGAGGTTTATCTCCATTTATAATTTTTGAATTTTAAGATGAAGCAATGCAATGCAGTTATTAGTCATATAATGTTGTTAGCAGGCAGAGCGCATGGGATCGAGGAACAGGATTGAGAAAAAAATGGACTATTTACATGAACTCGAAGATCAGGTACAGTACCTTAGTACCTTAATTTAGTGGATATGGTGTATATTGGATCTTGATGGATGTATGCGAAGTATCACCCTCCCTTCCCCTCCCTACAATGATTGATGTGAGAGGTCTTAAAGGCACAAGCAAAAGGATACCTAGAGTACAGAGAAGCAGCCATTGAACTTCTTTTGACATCATTGTATTTCCCTTTATTACTTCCTGGCTAGACTTTGATTTTTGTCTAAAATTAGGGGTTAATTTGAATAGGTGCTTGATGAATTTTTCATTTTTTGGATCTGGAGGCTCAGAATTTGTTCCTGATTTTATTTCTGTTTAATGCTATTATAGATAACAGGCCTTGAAAATCTTGTGAAACGGAATGAGCGCTTATATGGATCTGGAAACACTCCTTCTGGAGGAGTAGCTTTACCATTTATATTGGTTCAGGTAAACTTTTCTATGTATTCTCGAATCTGACCTAGTTAATGAAAGTAGTTTTTTTTGGATCCTGTATTTTCCCACCACTTGTATACTACTCCGGTCTCTTTACTGTTAAGCCATAATTTTGCTAGGTTTGATAAGTCTAGAAGTTCTATTTTAAAATTGAGGAGTGTTTGAGTGCCAGTTGCATTTGGTCACTTCCTAACAGAAAACGATGTAAACTTCATTAGTTTTTAAAATTTAGCCAGTCTTACCTGTTGAAATTCCAGGTTATGTACGTTTTATTGCATATATAAAAACTTGATACAAGAATATGTAAACAATTGCAATACTTAATTAAATTTAAGCTGGATTAAAACAGAAGTAATATAATTTTCATCTCTTTCAACTTAATGCTCCATTTGGTCACTGCATTAGAGTTTGTCCTCGAGAATCATCAAATGCACAATATATAAAATAAATTTCAAGTGACATGAATAGTAAACTAAATTTCAAATGTCATGTACATGAGAAGTAGCATTATCGAATTATAAACATTATTTGGATCAGCCTTATACTCAGATATTTCTGAGTTTGATCTTGTCACTGAAAGGACAAGTCAAACTGGTCATATCATATGCGTACCTTGAGAGAGAGAGAGTTTAGGTAGAAGTAAGCAGACCTCTAGGTTCTTCAATCAATAAGAAAATGACAGTGGTAAAAGAGACACACAGGTGCTGCAGACTACGAAAGTCAAGCATGTAAGCAAACACTCACACATAAGAAGTCACACAGAGTTCAATTGCAGTGATGAGAATTAAACCCATGAGGGAACTGGCTATGGACAGAGATCTGAGCAGCAGACTCGCGTTGATAGCTCAAAGCAAGACCAACTGAGGAAGAAACCAACGAGAGAAATCAGCACAAGAGATGGTCGTGAAGGATGAACCCGTGAAGAAAAAATAGCACGTGAGAAAATGCTGAGATAAACTCATGGAAGAAAGAAACTGTGAGACAGCCCAGAAACTGAGATAAAAGAAAGTGTCCGTGAGACAGCCCAGAAACTGAGATAAAAGAAAGTGTCCGTGAGACAGCCCAGATATAACAAATGCTGAGATAGAAGAAATAAACTGAGAGACAGCCCAAATGCTAAATCCGTGAGACAACCCAGATGCTGAGATAAACTCGTGGAAGAGAGAAACTGTGAGATCCGTGAGACAGCATAAATGCTAGATCCGTGAGACAACCCAGATGCTGAGATAAACTTGTGGAAGAGAGAAACTGTGAGATCCGTGAGACAGCATAAATGCTAGATCCGTGAGACAACCCAGATGCTGAGATAAACCGTGAGACAGCCAAAATATTAAATGCTGAGATAAACCGTGAGACTGCTAAAACAACAAATGAGACAGTCTACCCAAAAATAATTGATGCGAGTAGAAGAGAGACGCGAAGATTAAGCTCACGGTAAGTTTTTTTTCCAATTTGTTGAATTTAGAGCTTACGTTTATATATAGTTTTAGAATTAGAAAACATAGGATTAGAATAATAATAAAAACTTAGGATTAGGATAATAAAAAAAACTTAGGATTAAAGAAAGAATAAAGTAAATAAAAAAAAAGAAAAAGAAAAAGTAAAAGGTAGGGTACCAATGGTCCAAGGTTTTCAAATAAAAAATAAAAAATAAAAAGAAATAAATAAAAAAAACTTTATTAATAAATTCATAAAGTCTTTATTAATAAAATTATAAAGATTTTATTAATAAGACTGAAAATAAATATTTAATGAATTTTTCATAAAGTAAAAAGTCCAAGGGGTCCAACATAAAGTAAATAAACCAAAAACATGAGTGGGACAAAACATAAGATGACAATAATAATAGATGGTCCTTAATATATCCTTAGGTAAAAAAAATTCCATAAGGTAGGAGTCATCATAGTCAAATGTGTACCCAAGCAAGAATAGGACCATGAGTCAACAACCACAAAATCAAAGTGGACAAGCAATCAAATAGGACCAACAGGACCAAAGACTTTTCTCTCTCTTAAGATACATATATATATTTTCATCACTGTATAAGGGAGAAGATCCAAACGGATGGTACAATTCTTTTGTCTTTAATACTGCTCCTAAGAGTTAGATACTAGGGACATGGTCAAGGGGTGGCCAGTCCCTTGAGAAGCAACCTAGCAATAATCGATTAGGAGAGGGGACAACAGTATCTTCCTTTCTCAATGAATGGCGCTCAGCTCAAGGCTGAACCTTAGTCCTAGACTGGGACATGTTGATCAACCATCTGGTCCATGACCAGGATCTCCGTTCTCCCAGAGAATGGTCCTCAGCCTCAAGCTGAGCATTCAGTCCTAGGCTGAATGTTGATCAATCATCTGCAGGACCTAGGAAGTCTCTGTCTCAACCTGCAGGATCTGCTTGGTCATCATGACCAAGAAACCGTCTGGTTCTAGACCAGAATACCCTAGAGACAAATAGGGGCCCTAGTCACATGCTAGGGACTTTGCCATGGCATCAATCTGCTTGGTCCTAGACCAAGAACCCCAGGAGACAGCTCGGGGCCCTAGGGTACCTTCTAGGGTCTTACTCATACTCTGCCTGGTTAACTTGACCAGGAACCCTAGTCAAATGACTAGGGTACCATTCTCTCTGAGAATGGGTCTCGCAGCTGCACTAAAAAACAACATTACCAGGATTGTGAATCAAACTTGTGATTCATCAAGTTTGACATGGATCAGTCTCCAAATGTTTTTTCTGGATCTTCCCAAGCCAAATTCTGCTTGACCAAGTCAAACTCGCCTGACAGATAAGATAAGATAAGATAATTTTATTAATGTCCAACTTATAATACCCTATTTTCTGACCAACCTTTGTCAGTTACCAGAGTTCTTCCTGATTTTCCCGGATCTGAGTCTAACTCTTGGCTCTTTTGCGTTGCCGAGTTTTCCTGATTCTGAGTTTGGTAATTTTGATTATAGCTTATTCTTCTTCCTCTTGTTCATCATGTTCATTTACTCGTCTTCCTCTCATTGATTAGGTTCATAACTTCATTGTCCTTCACACATGACTAAATCTGCTTTTGGTAATTTAGCTGCATAACATGGCTTAGTGTAGGAATAAATCAAGATGTTTATTGTTACCCATAAAGCCACTTTTAAGTGACATAATTGTTATTATGTAGAAATTAGAATGAAGTGTTTCGGTTAATTTGATTTGTCTCAACCCCTTTTTGAAGTATTTCATTGTTGTATTGTTAGGGCTAGAAATAATGTCTTTGTTTTATTTCATTTGGTGTCTGTCCTGGGCTTTTATTTTTGAATAGAACTTAATGAGGGGTTAACTCCTCAGTCCTATTATGTCTTTATCTATTTGAATGTCCTATTTCTACCTGTTACATTTATATATGAGATTTCAAGAAAGCTTATTTTTTCAGATTTGGCTATTTTAGGTATTGTCCAAGTCAATGAAACAAAATTTCTAAAATTCAAAGCTGATCTTTGTTTTTGGCCATATGCTGAACTGGCACAAGCATGAGTGCTTTTCAAGCATGCCTTGTCTTAGATGTAGTGGTTTATAAATATTTCAGTCTTTAAAAGGAATGATCAGGGAGTGATCTATGCTTCTGACATTTCTTTTATTATTCCTGTGATTCTATGACTTGGTTTATAAACACAATTAATAAGATATGAAATTTGAATTTGGTGGAATTCATAATTTTGTAAACCAGCAAATATACGAAAGACAAATTACATATTTTCTTTTGAAAATTTTAAAACATGAATCTGAAAATATTGATTTGGGCAGAACTAGTTCTGGAATGATAGCATGTTCTAGGCGTAGTGCAGCCTTGTCCTCAACAATGAGTCTAGGACAATAAACTGTGTCATCAAATGTATTCTCTTCCTACTTTTAGTGTTTTCTGTCATTGGGAAGCAGAAACATTTTCTTTGGGCTGGACAGATAGAAATATTCTCACTTACCTGGCTGTCCTATCTAATTAAACTTCTTATCAGGTTCAAAATTAAGAAACACTGATTTGCCATTGCACATGAGAAACTGTGTTACACTTTTCGGCGATATCTCGCCAACAGGTCGATATATTGTGAGCTAAACCCATTGGTGATATTATCGCCGCACTTTATTGTGATATTTTCCTTTTTAGAAATTATCATGATAAATTCAAATTATCGCCTTGCACATGTCAATTTTTCCTTATAACCAGATTCTTGGTCTTTTAACCCTCATTTGTAAAAGTGAGTTGGGGAATTGAGCTCTAAGGATATTGTGACTATTTATCATCAAACAAACAAAGGGAAATCCATTGTTTTAATTGCCATCAACTGAGCAATTGCTGAGTGGGATTTACTCCGATCTACCATATCCTCTCAAGACTAATACTTATGACTCATCATATTTTAGTATCGATGTTTGATGTACCACATGACATCTTATGCATCTTATATATCAGTTTTATTTTCATATTTATGTAGCAATGTGTTTGTTTGATGTTGTTATTTCTTTAAATGTTTAAAAAATTGAAAAAGATGATTCTTTTTGTATTTTTTAAAGTTTCCCAATAATTTCCGATATTTTCCCCTATATTGCTGATAAGTTATTGTTATCACACAACTTGTAGTTGTCCCAAAAGGTTATCCTATCCAGGATGGTAGAGGTGTTGGACAACTAAAGAGGTGACCCAAGAGATGCCACGGTTCCCAATGCAATTGGGTGTCACGCTAACCGAGACACTCTTCACTTTAGATCAAGCCTAAGCAAGACCAAGGGGGAGACCCTAGCTTAGCCAATGAAAGCCAGCGAACCTACTCAAGACCTCCTAGGGAAATGTGATGATGAAAATGAGAAGATCAAGAGAGGATTAGATCTAGATCTAGGATGGATAAGTGGACCCAAAAGAGTTAAGGCTTGGTTGAAGAGGCTTATGGAAGGACAAATGTTCAACCAATGATAGATAAGGGCCACTTATGGGGTTAATTTAATAGATCTAGATAGATCTAATGCCAAGATAATAGATCCAAGTGGGGCCCACCCTTAAAATAAGGAAAATGGTCCAAATGGGGCCCACAAGGTAAAAATCAAAGTGAAATGGCACTAGGGGGTTTGCAAATGAATGGATCTAGGGAAATAATGAGGATCAAGCAAAACCCAAATTGGGATCTAGCAAATGGCCACCTACCCAACAAGTGCGACCTCCCTTGGAGAGGCCCAGTGCCGTAGATCAGGGGGCGAATGGAGTCGGATGTCCACCAAACTTTAGATCGGGAATGTCTTAATTATTATAGAGGTGGGTTTTAATTATTAAGCCCAAAAGATTGCCAGATCTCCATAGATTTGAAAAAAATGAGGGTTTTAACTTTAGGGGTTTTGAGATCTAGAAGATAAATGGATAAGTTAAAGGAGTAAAATACGCTCCTCTTGAGCGTACCTGGATAATGAAGATGGATGCCGATTATGACGAGGATTACTTCCACACAGATCAAATGAAAGAATATGTAGTTTCTCTTGCTTATGCGTTTTTCCCTAGTCCACAAGTGCATCCCTCTCTTCCTGCAAAACCAATGAGACAAAGCTCAATTAGCCAACAAAACTAGGGTAGATACAAGTAACAGGAAAAAGATAGAGAATAATTGGTACAAAGACAAAACCACTCCTTGTTTGAACCCAAAATCTGACATAAGATTGCAGGGCAAGCCTTCCCACCAATATAGACTCCTCCCAAATCGTCCTCTTCACTGTAAATCGATATAGTGGAAAAAGATACAAGATAGCTACAAAATTCCTTCAGTGCAATGTAGAAGCATTTACAATCATCATAGCCAAACACCCATTTCAAGATCCAAGCAAGTGCTCAAAAGATATTTCTTCTATTCCGGTAGCCAAGAGCAAAAAATCTCTAGATGCCTTTACAATAGGGGGGTCCTCTTCCTTGAATAGGAGGAGAGAGACCTGTTATCACCTAAGCTGTAGTTGCCCCTATGGATGGATCCAGTCATGGATGGCAATAGGAAAGGGCAACTCAAAAGGTGCAACCACGATCACCTCGACCTCCAAATATGTATGGTTGTCACGCCAGTCGAGGCAACCTTCGCTTTATGTTATCTAGCCCAGACAACAAAGGGGGAGACCCGATCTACTCCCGACAGGAGAGATCAAAACCAAGACACCAAATCAGGGTATTTCTAAGTGAAGTTAGGTGTATGGTTTATCCTAGACCTAAGGGTAAAGTCACAAGCCAAGTGAGGGGTTCAATAGGTATAGCTTTGGTTCATAGTTGAAGTAAGAGTGACTTATAATGTTTGAAGTGAGATCTAGGGCTAGTGTACTAGTTCAATGTCAAAAGATCCACTGCCTTGGGAACCGTGTCCAATGCAGGATGGTTAAGGTTTGTATTGGGGCTAACTAGTACATGAGACAAGTTTGACCATGGTTCATGATGTCTTCAAAGGTATAGTCTACCATGCATAGGTCAAACCACAAGTCAATCCAACAATCTAGGAAAGTTGAATTACCTTGTAGAGAAACCAGTGCCTTGGGAATTGGGAAGTGGAGTCAAAGTAGGGTTGACTTATAGTTTAGGACTCCTACAACATGAAACAAGTGGGCAATAGAGATCTTGAGGGTTGAATGTGTCTAGATCTAGGTTTGACCCAAGTGGACCACAATCCCTTAAAACAAGGAATGCTATCCCCAAGGCAAGATTTGACAAAGTGATAGTCTAGACCTAGGTTTTGACTTATTCCGGTTTCAAATCTCCAAACATCTCAAGTACCCAGTTCCTCGAAGTGAGTGAACTCACTTCTCCATGGTGGTGCGACTTTGCCCAAGGAGGCCTAAAAGTGGGGTTAGGTAGGTCAAAACAAGTCGGATGGCATCCAAACTTTAGATCCGGGTAGATCGGTTAGGTAGGAGTATGGATCTATAATTTCGTGGCAATCCACCGGTTAGATCTTAGTAGATCTGAGTTTAAGTGTTCCAAGTGGTCCAAAATGGGGATTAAATCCCTTAAAATGTGGAATGGGGCCCACAAGGTAAATTTCAAGAAAGGGACAACCTGGGTGTATGTTATTTGATGTGTAGATGTCAAATCAAGTGGAATCTCAAACACCCATCGCTTAGATCTAGGTCAACCTGCTCAAACTAGGAAGTGCGCCTTGCTTGGGAGAGGCTAAGTTGGCCTGGGAAGGGGGTCAAATGGAAGCCAATCCTCACCAAACTATAGATCCGGGATGCCGTGGATGCTATAGAGGTGGGTTCTTAATATTACGCCCAACAACCCAATAGATCTAAGTAGATCTGAGAAAATGCAAAATTGGGGTTTTAATTAATTAGGGTTTTACATGTTTTTTGACAATTGGATAGACTATGGAGATAGAACTTACCTTGAGATCATACCTGAATGATGTGGTTGAGATGCCTTGATGTTGAGGAAGATTCCCGCAGAGATCAAATGAGAGATTGTTGATTTGCTTGCCAATTTGATGCCCTAGTCCACAAGTGCGCCTTCCTCTACCTGTCAAACCAAGGAATAAAATTCAATCAGTAAGATCAAGTATGGAAGAAATACAAGAGATATGCAAATAGTAACATGAAATAGAAGGTCCTGGGACAGTAATACTCCCTGTTACCAACGAAGAGCTCCAAAGAAGAAGTAGGGAGAGTCTTCCCCTACCAATACCTCCTCCTCCAAGCAAATCGGCCTCCACCTGTAGATGCAAAATCGTGGTACAAAAGATATGGCAAACAAGATCTCCAATAACTCAGTGCAAAGGAAGAACCAACGAACGAACACTAAAAACATTCACCACAACATTGGAGATAGATGCAATAATAATTTTCTATTCCAATAATCCAGAGCCAAAAGTCCCTTTACAATGAGAGGCTCTCTCCTTTAAATAGGAAGGAGAGGCACCAAAACCCTAACCACTTTTTGAATGAGTGGCTAAGATTAAAAGATACAAAAGTCTAATCAATGGTTGAGATGAGCTCAACAATATAATACATGGATCACACATAAAATATAACATAAGTGGACAAAATCGCCCTAGAAGAGGGGAATCCCACCAAATCATGATGATGAA
Source organism: Larix kaempferi (assembly GCA_027924585.1). Lineage (NCBI taxonomy): Eukaryota > Viridiplantae > Streptophyta > Pinopsida > Pinales > Pinaceae > Larix > Larix kaempferi. The sequence continues at coordinate 11,977,788 of BSBM01000011.1, forward strand.
ATATCATAAGAGGCTTATGGTGGGTCCAAGGGGTAATTTTATCCCTCCTTGGTCAATCCCCATAGCACAATAACCAATAAATAATCATGAATGTACCAAATCGTGCCTCCATAGTGAAGTCGTGGTCCTCAAAAGACCTCAAAAATCCACAGAAAGTGCCATAAGTGATGGATGCGGGCCCCGATGAAGCTGAAACTGCTGGAGAAGGTGTGGAAGGTCCCGATCTATCATCACTGATCATCCCATGCCATAACTTTGCCTCAGTAGCCCAAATCGATTTCCTCAATAGCCATTTCTACCAATCCTGAAATGCCTCGGGAAGCGTGAAACTGCCCCAAACAGCCCCCTGGAGTGCTGGCGCTGTCAAGGTGAGGGCACCAGTGTGTCCGGGAGGGGGGTAATATGGTAAAAACAAGTGGCTGGACCACCCCCTCCATCATCAGCGCCCTAGGTCAACCGGATAAAAGTCATCTCTGCTCCGACAGACCAAAACTCCACTAGGACAGCCTACTGAGGCTAAATCATCACTGTAAGTGCCCAGAACTGAAAACAAACTGTCCCATTGGACTCAGAAGGTCCAAATCCATCCAAGATGTGTACTCATACACCATATGAATCTCTGCATGATCAAAATAAATGTCCAATATACCGGAACAAGGCCAATAATAATGCTCTGTAAATGATCCAACACTGCTGTACCCCAAGAATCATCATCATAACCCTGTAGCTGCTGCATAGAATCATCCTGTATGTGTACATAGACCATATATCATCTATCCATATCATCATAAGGTCTATCATCTCATGTCCCATGGTCCTCCATGGTCAAACTAGGTCCAACCAAGACCAAATATAACTCAGTCCATCATCCAATGCTGCTGTAAAGTATCAAGGTTAATACATGCTCTACAACTTATTCAAATAGCAATTATAACACATAATGATCATAACTGGCGATCTACATCCAAATATATATTGTCGTTAATTATTATTATTACTCAGACTAGACTTTCAGGATCATACTCACTTCATAGTTGTGATCAATTTGCTAGTGAAGGGTGAAGGCTAAATTAACTGGCTAGGCTAAGGGATGACTTGACTGTCTTGACTTGGTGACACTTTGGCAAGGGAAAGGGAATACACCATAGTATATACTGAATGAGCAATAACACAGGGAATGGCGGTGTCTCACAAATGGATGAGTTGTTTAAAGAGGGTTTATTCACCTTCACAGATGCGCACAATCCATAATACAAATAAGGCCAGCAATTGTTTAGATATAGCATTTAAGTTCTATTGCTTTTTGGGCCTGAAGTTTCCATAGCCTTGATCTATGTGTGTTTATAAACACATTGCATAGATTTACATTTTTTCTTTTAGGCTTTCTGCTGCAGGTGTGTTTTTAAGGCACTTGTTTACCTGAGCACTTCTAGGTGTGTCATGGACAGCTTGTTTACCTAGGTATTTATTTTTCCACAAGATATAACATTTTATTTTCATTGCCATGTTCATTTGGCATGCCTCTCATTCATGTGTGTTTAGAAACACATTGCATGAATGGGCTTTTCATACAAGATATAGCATTTCATTTTCCAGATTTTGTATTGATGGCAGCACTAAAAGTTTCAGGTTTAGCCAACACAACTTTAGTGACTAGGGGGAATTCACAAGGAACTCCAACTCACCATAGGTAAGTTTTGTCACCAACTCAGAGCCGAGACACAATAAACAGGGAAGCTCATCCAATACAGAGGCTACAGCGGGGAAAAGTCCTCCATGCCACTAGTCAAGTAGTAAGTCAGGGTGATAATCTAAAAGGTAGGCCACGGATGAATGAAGACAGTGAAATGATGGAGCCAACACTAGCAAGCCAAAGTATGGTGTAATGATCACCTCTATTCTCCCTAAGGAGGGTATGTACCAATGAGTATGAATAGTGAACTTCTAAGTCTGAGTAGGGACAGTATAATATAATATAATAGGTCAACCAGGTCCATATATCTATATGATCGCCAGATCATGACACTAAGTGCTATGACATGCTATAAGAATAAGTATAAAAGCAATCTAACCATAACACCTGTAATATACCTGCTGAGTCATATACTTGAATGCACATCAACCTGTACCATCATCTGTCCTCTAGAACTGCTGCTGTAACTCTGGGCACTACTGTCTGCTCTGTACCAATGATATAATGGCTACATCGGTCATCTCTCTGAGTGTCCTGAAACTCAGTCATGGCATGGGGAGTATAACTGCTGTCCACAATCTGATAGTGATCCAATATAGATGCTCATCTCAGCATCTCAAATGCAAGGGAACTGGCTGAATAGTGTACTGGAATGAAAAAAATAATGTATGGTAGCCCGGCTACTATATATGTGATAACAAGACCAAAACCCTAACCACTTTATGAATGAGCGGTTGAGATCAAAAGATAAACATAATACAATCAACGACTAAGATGAGCCGGTACAATATAACATGGATCACTCACATGAGGGGGGTGCACACTCACTAAATGATGCCCTAGGGGGGTGCACACCACATAAAAGTGACAATAATACAAGTGTGCCACAAAAGAAGACAAGGACAAGTGATTAGGAGCACATGGTGGGTCTAGGAGGTTTTACTTTCCTTCACTAGCATCACCCCATGGCACAATAATATAACATATGTCTCAATGACATGTCCAAGTGAACAAATGATCAAATCCTGGCCCCCTCAACTGAGAGAAGAATGCATCAAAACACAACCCGGTGACTGTGTGGACCCCACTGAATGCTGCAAGTTGATCTGGAAGGAGTGGGATACACCATAGATGACCTCTGAGCAGACCTCATGACAAAACCTTGCCTCGATTGCCCAAATTGATTTCCTTAATGACCTTTTTATTCCATTTTTATTCCACCTGAAAAACCATCAAACTGCCCATAGCCCATTGCCTAGTGCCCGGGCACAAAATATGACTGCACCATCATGTTCGGAGAGGGGGTAATATGGTAATGACAAGTGGCTGGATCACCCCTCTCCTCTGTAGCGCCCTAGGCAATGACTCACCATCAAAGCATCTGCTGGACATGCTACATCAGCATGGCCAAACTGGTCAACAGGTGAAAAACTGCTCATATCATCTCTGAAAGTGCTTGGAACTGAAAATCAAGTGTCTCAATGGATCTAGAAGACCCAAATCTACTAGAGATGAGTACTCATGCACCTCATGGTAACCTGTAAGATCATCTGTAGCATCCACCATACCTGGACAAATAAAAATATGATGGTCTGGAAGTAACAATAATCATTAAAAAGTGCATCAACCGTCATCTGAAACCTCTGTCCAATATATGGAATCATCAAAAGGTATATCAAGGACCATGGATCAACATCATATAGCATAACTGGTCCAACTCATCATGGATCCCAAGGTTGACGGTCAAACTAGGTTTGACCGGTCAAACTGATCAAAATATGACCCATGCTAGAGAAGCCTATTGCTGCAAGTGCAAATGGTTAAGACATGCTCTTTTAATCATTTTCATAGCAAGACTTTAAAAACATCAAGCATCATTTCACTAGCAGTTAATAAATAATAATAGGTTAAAATAATAATTTACTTTCAAAAGAACCTCAAGGATATACTCATTTGTAAACATGATCAATTTGCTAGCAGAGGGTGAAGGCTAAGGATGCAAGGCTAGGTAAAGGGGAATGACTTGACTGACTTGACACTGTGATACTTTGGATAAGGGAAAGGGTATTACACATTCAAGCATATGTTGGATAAAGAATACACAGTGGATGGCAGTGTCTCACAAATGGGTAAGTTGTTTAGATAGGTGTTTTTTCAACCTTGGTTAATTTCTACACTCTCATCCAAGCTGTATCAGCTTCGTGAGGATCTTTTCTAGAACTGCCATGGACTGGGTGCCGGACTAACCATAACTTGAGGTTCTAGGGGACACTTAGAATTAGCTGTCCCTTGTTCCATCTCACATCACAACCTGTAGGCTCCGTGAGGAATTAATCATTACATTTCATTTAGCAACCCTTTTGGGGATTTCACCTGTGCTTAGAAGCACAACTACTAAAGCTTTCATTCAGGGTGCTTTTGAGTTTCCATTTCCTTGGCCAACAGTTCTTTAGATTTAGCATTTGTTTAGCCACTGTTTTTTAGGCCTACACAACCCTTTTGGGGATTTTGCATGTGTTTAGCAACACAACTACTCAAGCTCTCATCCAGGGTGTGTTTTCATTTGAGTTTCAAAATAGTTTATAGCCCTCTTTCATTGTGCTAAGAAGCACAGTGTTCAAAATACATTTCATGGGCTTTCATAACAGATATAACAATAGTTTCATATGTAATGATGGCAGTACAATTTGCTTCAAGTTTTAGTCAACACAAATCAAGCAACTATGGGGACATTCCACAATCAAGACCAAACATCGGGGCAACCGACTAGAGTGATCAAGGTATCCAATCCAACTCACCAAAGGTAAGTTTTGTTGCCAACTCAGAGCCGAGACACAAACTAACAGGGATGCTATCCAACATAGAGGCAAGAATGGGGGAGTCCTCCATATCACAGGTCAAGGTGTTAGTCAGGGTAAAAACCAAAAAGTGGGAAAGGCAATGGATGGATGGAGAAAGTGAAGGTGATGCCTGAGCTAGCAAGCCAAAAAAGTGGGAATGATCATGTCCACACTCCTAAGAGGGTAAGACCAATGAGTATAAAACAAGAGCTTCTAATTGTCAGTAATACAATCATTTATATAATCCATAGTAACCAATTCCATTTTACATAGATATACTGCCAGATCATAATCACTAGATTCCAAGTCAAGCTATCAAAATGACCAAAACAGCAAGATAATAATACCAATGCACATCATATACCTGTTGAGTCATATACCTCTATCTGTAATCCGGACCAACTGTAACCACTGAGAAAAATGCTGCTGGAACTCTGATCACTGCACTGCATCTGTATGGAATAAAAAGGTCATCTCGGTCATCAAATCTGAGGTCAAGAGGCTCAGCCTTGGCATAAGGTCTACTGCATGTCTGATATAGGGCTGCTCTGATTTGTGAGTGATAAAAATAACTCGGCTCATCATAGCTGATCTCACTGAAACTGTGTAAAGGCAAAGCTCAAAAATATGCAGATAACTGCTCTGCAATCATGGTAGCCCAACTACTATGGATGTGATAACAATTATATTCTGGACCGTTGGCAATAAATTCACCGACAAGATAAATGTAACACTTTTTACTGTAAGCAGATTTATGCTTTTTGGAATGCATTGGGAAGCAGAAATATGCTCTTTGGATTGTACAGATAGAAATACTCACTTTCCTGGCTGTCCTATCTCATTCTATATCTTATCAGGAACACAGTTAATTAATTAAATGGAAATTTAGTAATACTGATTTTTGCCATTTCACATGAGAAAGTTTGTGTTTTTACTGTATCTTCTGATGTTTGGTCTTCTGATGTTCAATGCATAAGTCAATTTGTTTTGAACCCTTCCATCTTTGTAAGGCTTACATATCTTGTCTTGACACTCAAGGAGGCATACAATTTGCACTCATTTTTTTATAAATCTCTATTATATCCTTCTGATTTGCTACAAATACATTCTGATTACATGCTTCTTCATTTTATTCCTCCACTCTGTTTAAATGAGAACTGTCTTTTCCATATTGCTTTGGTTTAGGGTATCTGCATATCTTTTATTCCCTCTCTTTTATCCTGCAATTGTCATAATCTTTTATGGTGTTGCATGCCATTTAGGCTTTGTTATCTGTACGTTAGATTACATTCATTCTAGCATTGGCAATGCTTCTTTTTGCTTCCTTTCTCAAGTGAACAGTATCCCTTTATAAAGTTTGCCTCCCATAATAAAACCACTCTGTTTTGTCTCATTCATTTTGTCTGCAGCGAGCTTGCTTTAGATAGTTTGGTGAGAGGAATTTTCCCCGAGCACTATGGTTGTTCTACTGGACCTATGATTACATGAAAACATGAAAAGTAATGTTGCTCTCTCAGCTTCATTTGACGGTTGACTATAGTCCATTTTGGTGGTTTTCAGATTCTTTTAGTGTACTCCAAGAAAATTTGCCAGCCAATATTACCAGATCATATTTTCCTCGGTAGACATTTAGTGGTAGTTATTTCTATGTATAATGTTAGGTTAAGTCTGCATCACCCTTTATGTGGTGTTTACCAAATCGATATCTTACATTTCATATGTATAGTGCAAACCAAATGACATCCAAACTCACGATCAGACAGTTTCTAGAAGTGTTACTAAGGTGGTAAGGTCTGTTCCTATTCAGCACAACTTTGTGGATATCTTATGGGGTTCTCATTGGTCTGATCTGGATGAAATAGACTCAGTAAATGTACTCACAATCTCACACATGGATTTTCTTCAAAATTTCATACAACAGCATTACATTTTGAACTCTTAATATAGGATTCCTAGTGTCAAGGATGGTTAGAAACTAAAGCTCTAGTAGTTTGAAGTGGAGTGACATGGATATAGATGTGTTTTGGAGAAGGATGTTGACTCAATTAATCGTTTGGTCCTTTCAAGTTGTGTCGACTTAATATTGTATGAAGCAAGAAAGGACAAAGAAGTTACTGGGAGGGTTCTCGTTTATGGTAACAAAAAAAAATGGTTAAAAGTTTGGGATTGACCAATGCTTTTGAGGTTATATATTTATATTCCAAATTTATATTCTTTTATTTTTGACAATGGGAAAGGAGGAGCGATGGGACTAGGTTTTCTACAAGAGTTTTGCAGTGTCTGATCTGTAGCCGTTTTTCGATCCAATGGAGGCTATTCTCTAGCTAGTAGACTATAGGGATGATGGGATCTCGGATTCCGCCATCTTTTGTAGTGATGAAGAATTTAAGGAGCCATTTATGGCTCCTGTGTGAGTTCTGTGGCGGTAGCTAAATCTGTAAGCTCCTCTGTCCAGGAGCGGGTGGATCTAGGTCTTTCTCCTTCTCCCATTGGTACGCTAGATCTGCTCTTGAAGCAGGTTATAGCTCAAGAAATGAGTGGCAAAAGTGGTGTCAGGTATGGAGATATGGATCTTTGTGTTGGGTCAGATCAGAGACAGACTGCTTTAGATAATGATCCGGTTAGGGTTGAAGGTTGTCCATCCACCCATTTTCAGCTGTGCTAGTTCCCAGTCCATACCACAAGAGGATGTATGCTGACCTCAGCATCCTCTCGTATGATGAGGCTCACTTTGATGGTTTTGTTGGTAGTAGGTTGGAGTTATCGGAATTGTTAATTGGCAAAAGTGTCTTTGATCGCCAAAAAAAGAAGAAGGATGAAATCCAAGGGCTCAGGGTTTGTCATGTCCCCAAAATTTTCATTAGGTCACAATGGCCTAAGCCCCGTGGCCATATTCATGATAGTTTGTCAAATTGATACTAAGGGTCAAATAATTACCAAGCATGATGTCCAAGTTAGTAATAATGCAAAATTATATCCAAATGAACAAGGTGGGTCACATTAAGAGAAAATTCCCAATTCAAAGTTTGTAATATTCCCATCCAAATGAACTATCATGGAGGAAAATTACTAGTTCCCTAGGTTGGGGGTGGAAGCATTAAAAGTTGGAGTAAAGGAGCTACAAGACCCAAAATGACCTTAGACTTACAAATTCACATTAAAGGGGTTAATTAAATAATAGTAAAAAGAAAATAAGGTGGCATTGGATCATGAGGGCACATAAGAGGTTGTGGGATCCACATGTGTCAAGATTCCCCACTACACTTGGCATGATTCTCTCACCAATTTGAGTTCAAGATTAAGGGTAACATACTTGGGGGAGTTTAAGAGGTATTATTCATGGCATGAAGCATGTAAGGTCGAATTGGAGTGGAAGAGTAACTCCCGTGGAAGAGAAAGAGGCATCTTAGAAGAATTGTGACACTTGGAGCTAGATTCCCTAACTCCTATGACAACAGTGATGAAGATTCTATGACACTTATGACAAAGTTCAGACTTGATTGCTGACATATGACATGTCAGGGCTAAAAATAGCCTCCAAGAGGGCGCACAAGGGGAGTTATGGCAGCCAAGGTTCCCCCATTCGAATTGATGGAAGAGGAGAGCTAGGAAAAGTTGGACAAGTGGCATTCATGGGAATCTCTCCCTAACTCAAGCTGGGATGAGTCTTTTGGATGGAATTCGAGCTAAGGAGGCCTTGAGAGGTTAATAAAAGACAAGAAAAAAGAAGGAGACTAGCTTTTGATCATTTCTCATTTGGTAATTTGGAGAGCATAGCTTGTCCATGCAAGTTGAGTGTTTATTCTACTTGCCTTACCACCAATTTCGAAGGTGAAAGATTCCCATCCTAATTGGCAATTGGAGAGGCCATTCAGACCTTTCATTTGGAGCTGCATGAAGACATTTTGTTGTAGGTTGAAGCTATAGGGCTGCTCCTGACCATTTGTCCTTCAACTTGTTTCCACATCTCTTTCAATTTTCTCTCTATATTCTTGCTCTTGGAGGAAGGGTGCACATGGAGAGATGCTGATCTCTTTGGGGGAGCTCAAGGGGTCCCATTTATTTGTAAGATGATGTCCACACTTTGTATTTGATGTTCAGATATACCTTAGATCGAAACTCTGAGTAAAACCATGTAAAAATGCCAAACTATGTATGAATGGTGTCATTTTCCCATATATCTTGTTGATAGAGCTTGAAGTGTTTGGTATTGACTTGTAACAGTAAATCTCTGTGGTTTTATTGTTGTTTGGAGAGCCATTAATATACTGAAGAAGTTTCATACACCTTCTGCAAGTCCTTGTAACATTTCTCTCAAATTTCATAGCAAGTTATAGTGCTTTTCTCTCATTCCCCCCTATGTTAAGACATGTTTACAAATCTCTGATTTATGAGAGTTCCAGCAACCTTTAGGGACTGATTAATGTTGTATTTGGGTGCCCATTGAAGTCATCTAATGAATCCATGTCTCTATTCTGAAAGTTGGGAGGGTCGCACTGCATTTTGGAAGCCATTAGTGACCTCTACCCTTGGGGATTGGAACCTCGAATTTACTAGTAAATTTCCCTAGTTTCTTCTGAACTTAAATGAATGTTGCAGAAGTCTTTTGAGAGTGTCCAAGAACCTATCAGCTTCCTTTTTATGTCCTAATACCTTTCAAACACCTTCCGACCCAATTCGAAATCCTTAGGAGTCATTTGGAGCCATCTACCCTTAGGGGTTTTAACATCGATTTTCCTAGTATTTTTGCCTTTCATTCTCTAGTTGTAAATGCAAGTTGCTGAAGTATTTATAAAGTGTCCAAGCATATATTAGCTGCATTAGTGTGTCCTAATACACCTCAATCCACTCTGGACATAATTTGAAACCATTTGGGATCATTTGGGACAGTTTGGGGTTTCACTAGTCCAAGGTTCGAAAATTGGCCAAATTGGGGACATTACATGCATAACCCTTATCTTCCATGACCGAAACTAAAAGCAGATTCTTCCTGAGTCTTGGAACAAATAACACATTGTCAATGTCTAAAGTGTTACTTAACTGGAGTTGGAAAGGAATGGTACCAACTCCTGCTATTGGATACTTGGCATCATCACCAAGCTCGACATGAACTCCAGAGTCATGCCCTGTTAAACTTGAAAATAGTTCTCGGGCTGATGTCATATGCCTCGATGCTCCAGTGTCCACATACCACGCGTTCTTTAGACTTTGCTGGAAGAGAGGCAAGATACCATCGAGAAATCTTTCTTGAATTTGGAGGAAAACTTGTTCATCCGAGTTTCAACTGAGGTCAATGTTATCAGGACCGGATCGGTGCTTGAACCGACAGATCCTAGGACCCGGAATCGGATCGGAACCAGACAAAAACTGGGAAAAAAACCGGATCAAAAAATCGGTTGAGCAAAAATACATAAAATATTCATATTTAAAAAAAATATATATACATCTATATATATGTGTGTGTGCATCCATGTGAATTCAAACCATTATACACAAATATGCAAATTTTCTCATGTATGTAGCAAGTAAGAGTGTATAAAACCAAAGTAGCACCAAGTGCAATCCATATATGAAGCAGTAACACAGTAACACAATATACTCGGTATAATTCTACCTTGTCGAATTCAGTAACACATTCTAACCAATATCAGGGTTCGTAAATACACTATATAGTAACACAGATACAACTTGAACTTATACATTGTTGAAAATTTGAATGAGAATCTGAGATAATACTATGCCCTACCACAATGAGAATCTGAGAATTTGAGATACTTACGGATGCCAGATGGATGAGAAGCTCCAAAAGTCGGCCCTACCACAGTCAAAATTCAGATTCCAGAATGCCCTGCCCGTACTCCGTATGCTCAACCCAGCTACCTACCACAATGAGAATCTGGAAATTTGAGATACTTACGGATGCCAGATGGATGAGAAGCTTCAAAAGTCGGCCCGACCACAGTGGAAATTCAGATTCCAGAATGCCCTGCCCGTACTCCGTATGCTCAACCCAGCTTTACAAAAACTCCAAAGATGAGTGTAGTTGAAATAGAGGGTGCCCACGTCAATTTATAATGTTTGTAAGGCCTTTAAGTAAGCTGACATGTCCAGATTTTTAGGTTTTTTTATTAATTTTATTTTTCAAAATTGCCCCACAAAGACGTGTACGGAACCGACCAGTTCCATACATAATCCGATTGGTTTGAGAAAATTGGTTGGTTCCATACGGAACTGGCCTGTTCCTCGTGGAAACCGGTTGGTTCCGTACGAAACTGACCAAAAACGATTTGAAACTGCCGGTTGGATCGGAAAACCTCTGAACCCGGTTGGACTGGCCGGTTTTGTCGGTTTCAGACTGGTTTTGATAACATTGGCTGAGGTTGCTACTTGGTGTTGTTGCTTCTTCTCCAGACAATGTTATGCATAATGGCCTTTCTTATGACATATGAAGCACTTGATTTTAGTCAAGTCTTTCCCTGATTGTGAGGCTGACTCCTCACTATTTGCCTTACACTTGCTGAGTCCTTTACCTGTGCCCTTCTTGCTCGACCAATGAGGGCATGGTCACTGTCACCTTCTTGTCTGCTGACCTTTGACTCCATCCGAGTCTCCTCTTGGATACAATCATCCCAGTCTTTCCTAGTTGGGAAGATTCTCCCGAGCACAAACACCTTCGACAAATGTTTCCCATTGAGGTGGAAACCCATTTAGTGCCTTGTTTACTAAGTCTTTGTCTTCAATCTTCTCCCCAATTGTTGCAAGCTGGTCACAGATCTGTGTGACCTTCATTAGGTAACTGGTGACAGTGTCTGATCTAGTCATCTCAATAGATCTGTGTTTGTTGTGTAATATTATCTTCCGGTTAATGTTCTCGCTCCGGTAAAGGCTAACCATGGCATCGAACATGTTTTTTTCTGTCTTCTTCTCGGATACAGGAGGGGTCAGATGATCCTTTATTGCATCCATGATTATCTGTTTGGCTTTCACTTCTTTTTTTGTGAGCTGCCAAACGATGCAGTATTGTCGGTGAAGCCCTTGACGATATCCCAGAGGTCATTCTTTTCTAATAGAAGAGTTACCCTGACTTCCATGCTAGGAAATTCGAGGCATCATCCAACCTATCCTTCAACTTGAAGCTAGCTGATGCCATCTCTGAGATTTGAAATACAAACTCTCAAATCACAAAATAATGAAACCCTTGCTGCTGGTCCTTTGCTGCCTGTAAATAATTTACCCAAAGTAAACCCTAGAGAGTTTCAATCAAAGATGTGTTCTGATACCATGTTAACTTTTCATACCCTAGGTGACTGCTGTCCTATGCCTCTTTATTAAATAAATCAGATCTTAAATTTACTCATTAACAAAATTAAAATTTGAGCATGCATCAATCACACTGATGGCTGGAAAATACAAACAATGGAAACAAGTGCATAGGAAATCTTTCCTTGAATCAGTTTATCATTAATGCTTCAAAATTTATGAGGACACCTCAAAATGAGGGTTTTCTGCCTGCTGAAAGAGAAAAACGGCAAACCAGATCTGAGAATCTGCTGCCCTGAACTAGTCTATACTGTTGTACAGCCTGTACAGTCTATTTGTACGACTGTACGAACCCTCACAGCTGTATGGGCCCATACGACTGTACTGATCTGTATGGATCTGTTCATATGGCTGTATGGATTTGTACGAATCTGTCCATGCACTGTACGGAATGCTGCTACAGGTTGATTTCTTCAACCTGTGGACCCTGCAAATTGATCTTCTCCGTGCTGCCTTGTTTTTCTCTCTTACTCAGTCTCTTTCTTCGCATTCCGACAAAACCATCTTTGTGAAGAATGAATGTGTCATCACCCTCTACTTTGACCTGCCTTTATACCTTATCTTCCACCCTAATCTACCAAAACCCTATTATCTCGGTGAGATTGATGGTTGAGATTAGTCTAAATCACTAATGCATTAAAAATGCACTTTATTAGACTTAACAACAAAGTACAAAACTTTCACTTTAATAAAGTGAATTACAAAATAGATTTGACTTGGATGACTTCATGCATGTTTGACACAAAACCTATGTGGAAGTTCTTGTCCGAGCTACAAAACATCAACACTAATGGGCTGCCAAGTTGCTCCAAACTCGATTGTCACTGCTGGTCAATCCTACTTATGCATGGATTTGCAAATAAGTTTTAGGAGTGCGCCTCCTTTGTGTGACTTGTAACTTCAAGATAACCCTAGTCTTTATCTACTGTTTCCCAAACAATTATCGGGGATCTAACTGTTGATTACTCTTCTGTTTGTAAATGGTGAATAATCTTGATTTTAACCAAGATAACCCATCTGCTGTTCTGAAATTTGCACAAGAACTTTCTTGGCTGCATCTCCCTTTTCATGAAAGACAACTTCTGATCAACCCCTTGATGATGCATACATTCTTTTCCCATACAACTGATACTGGTCTTGGGTTCACATGAGTCTAAACACAATACTCAAGTCAACATTTAATTCACTTTTTTCTCTAAGTACGACTTCTATTTCATGCAATGAACCATACATCTTAACATCATCAGTTCAACATCTCAAAGCATGCTAATTCCATTAGTTTAACTGTTGTTATCAGCATGCAAGCGTTAAGTGATGGAGGTGTCTTTAGTTAGAGATCTCATGTGCTTTGATTTCTATTTGCATGCCACGATGTATGAGTATTGACCGCTGATTTAACTGCTGTTCTGGCAGTCTGGTTCTTCAACCGTTTGTTTTGATTTCTATTCGCATGCACCATTTTTAATAATGGAATATATTCCTATACATTAACACCAAGGTTTTAAAAATCGGAATCGGACTCGGAATCGGTCGAGGGTCAACTCGGAATCGGAATCGGAATCGGTAATAAATCGGTCGATTTGAATTTAATGAATCGGTTTGCTCAAAAATACATAAAATATTTAATTTTTTTAAGAAAAACAATATTTTCAAGATTCTAATTCATGATTCCATAGCATTAGAAACAAAATATTCCCCTAGACATATCAAACTGGAAGAAAGGATTGGAACCTATATAATCAATTGCATCTGTTCATAAACTGTCGCTTTGGTGTGTAAACAATGAACACAGATCTCCATCGAGATGTGAATTATAATAGAATAACCCTTTCTAGGAAATTATCTGCTACATTTGCATTGGTGTGTAAACAATGAATATAGATCTCCACCAAGACGTGAATTGTAAAATAATAACCCTTTCTAGGAAATTATCTGCTACATCTTTCTTATGCCTTCCTAGGAAATTATCTACTACATCTTTCTTATGCCGTAGGGCTATCACATGCCATGAGGTGGGGGGATATGCTGGCGGCATTAAGCTTAACTATCTTAGTCTTAGCTACCCATATGTAAACAAAGCTCTTGTAAAACCCTTAATTAAGCCTAAAATATATATAGATGACCTTCTCCTTGAAGAGGTACAAGGAATCTTTCCCTTTCACGCCGGCCGATTCTTCTTCCAAGTGCAATAGGTGCAATAGCGGTCGGGTTGGGTAGGTTAGAGGTAGTTTAGGTTTAAAATTTAACTTATAAAAATTAAAAAAATAATAAAAACCCACACGCAAAAAATCGGTCCGATTTTTTACTTGAATCGGTCAAACCGGTTTTTTTCAGATGAATCAGTCCGATTTATTGGTTAAATTGGTTAAATCGGTCCAACAAACCGGTTTGGAGGCCGATTTGAACCGGGCAGGGGATAAATCGGTGAATCGGACGATTTACAAACCGATTTCACCGATTTTTAAATCACACATTAACACACCCCCTGTTTTAAATTGCTGGTGTAGTTACTGCTTCAGGAACTTGGTAAACCTGGATGCTATTACCTCTCCTTTAGTGCCCTCAGACAGGTGATTAAGCTGCTTTGCTACTGTTTTGTTATAACTGCCATGCACCTGGTAGTCTCGTGAAAATACTAGGAGTGTCCACCGGTTTAAACTGATAGGTTGTTAGCATCCTAAGTTTAGATTTGAAGGCGGATCTGTGAAGCTGTTGGCTGTAGCTACTAGCTAATGATTGGGAAATTTTGTGGACTTTTGGGTGCAACAATGAAAACTGTGGTGTTCTTGTTATAACCCCAACTTGGAATGTATTTAATCAAAACTATGTAAATATGTTAGTATGGATTCCTAGTGCGGAGCTCAAGGCCAAGGCCCGATTAGTGAATAGCTAGGCATGTATGATTTATATATTTTTATTTGGACCATATGGTCGGCTTATCATGCCAATTCGAAATATATGTAAATATTATGTTGGAAAATAATAAAATGGTCCAAGATGGCTTTGTAAAGAGCACTAGAGGGGCTATGATTCCATTAGAGGAGAAGAGGAAAGGGGGGCTTACGTGAAACCAAATCCTATGTTGCCAAGTGTCAACTTTAAAACTCATCCAAAATCTGCCATGTGCCTTAAATAAGCCAATTACTTTCTCTTGACGATCAAACCCAATCATTGAATGCATATGTGAGGTTGGTGGGAAAAGTCACTTCATGTAGTTATTGAAGCATGGAGGTTGTAACAGTTATGTCAGCTGTCAGCAGTCCTGTTTCTTCTATGGTCAGAAGCATATCCTTGGAGTCAACACTCTTTTGATCATTCTCTCATGCATGTTCATACACTACGTAGAGTTTTCCTATCGTTGTTCATGTCCATTACCACAGTGTTTGAACTCAACAATTTGAATTTAGAGACAAAACTGCAATTTTGGAAGGGAAAATAGATGGTTGCAGGTGAGCATGGAAGTTGGGCTAGCTAGGAACCTTTACGCATTGAGTTCTGCTACTTTTGGATGCTTGAGAAGCCATGGATTAATGTTGTTGGAGGTTTTCCAATAGCATACAACGGGTTGGACCCTTACTGCACACACTAGTAAGCATTGTAAGGGTTGGATTTCCTGAGGGAATTGTGGATTGGTGAACGAAAATGCCTTCCTTGTGTTGTGTGGGGCAGTTGGAATAAGTGCCATGGCTGTGATGGCTTAGGAGACCCCTGTAGAGGTCTATTGGAGCTTTTGGCTAAGCATAGAGAGCAGAGTGGGTTGTGGGTTGAGAGAAAGAAGCCTGTAGGTGTAACCTTTGCCCTGGTGGCCTCATAGCCTAGCTTGGGGGTGGCCTCTCAGCGGGAAGAGTATATGCTGGACAGAGTGCGTACGGCCAGGTGGAAAATCGCTCTTACACAACCAGTTGCCTGGATCTTCTTTGTTTAAAGATAAGTATTCTTATGTATCTGATGTGTAATGATTTTTATTTGTATTCATGTGATAATTATGCCTGTAAATTACATGCTGTGTGTGTGGATTTGTGTTATTTCCGCTGTGTTTTTATTTCCATATCTGCATATGCATTTTAGGTATTATAAATTCGTAATTATGGTTATGGGGCGAAATTTAGAGGCCTCGATTTAGTTAATGTCCCCTTTAGAGGATGGATTGGGTGAAAGGGACGTTATAGTTCTTTACCCCTGAAACTTGAGAATTACACAGAATATAGCAAGATTAGGATGTAGTAAACCAGAAATATGTAGAACATAATTAGAAATATGAGACAATAATTGGATAATATAGCAGGAAAAGAGCTTTGTTATTATGGATGCAATGTTCACAGGCCTCTTGTGGTAGGGTGACCATCCACTTGATCAGAGCTTTGTTACGATAAGTCTTGACAAAACTCTTCATAGCCTTGAAGCTCTTTAAATAGGCTTCAAACATCCAAAACCCTAAGTACTTGACATGGCCAAAATACAACTTCCTAGTGGGTCTTGATTAATAAAGAAACCATTTTTACATTGATTGATGAGTACTAACTTATTGAACCTTGTTACCAAGATATGGCCTTATACAATGTGTAATTAACTCCTAGAGTAAGGCAGGTTAGGGTACGACCCTAGCATGCTCTCCCCCTTCAAAATCAATGTTGTCCTCAACACTTAAGATGTGGAAATTGTTGTAAAATGTTGGCTGGTTCCCAAGTTGCATCTTCTAGCAGCATGTCTTTCCACTGGATCAAAACTTCTTTGATGGTGTGCTGCTGCAATTATCTTTCCCTGGAATCCAAAACTGCAGTCAGTCGAAACTAGTTACCAGATGGAACCTTCCTTGTCCAATTCTGGTAAACTGGTTTGCACTTTGCAATTGGACCCCACCACTTTTTTGAGGCAAGAGACGTGGAAGACATGGTGAATCTTGGAGTTGTCTGGTAGAGCGATCTTATAGGCCACCAATCCGATGCGCTGGATGATGTTGTAGGGTCCATAGAACTTCAGAGTGAGCTTATGATGGAGATGGGCCTTGGGAGATGTCTGTTTATATGGTTGGAGTTGAAGAAACTTCAAAGGAGTGCTCAGAGCGATGTTGATAAACCTACTGGTTCATTATTTTTTGGGCAAGAATCAAATTATCTATAAGGATGCAGAGAGTGTCATCTCTGGTATGGAATGTGTCATCCACTGCCTGAACCCAAGAGGTACATGGTAGATAGGAAATCATTGATAAGGGTTTTTGGTTGTACACTGCTTCATATGGTGTTATCTTTGTGAACCTATGATAATTGGTATTATACCACCATTCTGCTAGAGGGAGCCATTGGGCCCATTGGTGTGTCTTGTCTAACGCAAAGCAGTGCAAGTAGGTTTCCAGGCACTTATTGATCGCTTCGGTTTGACCATCCGTTTGGGATTGATATGCTGTGCTGAGATTCAACTTTGTGCCTAGAAGTTTAAACAAGTCTTGCACAAATTTGCTAGTAAAAGTGGGGTCACAATTAGAGACAATAGAAGTAGGCATGCTATGGAGCTTGAAAATTCGATCTAGGAAAACTTGTGTCACTGATGAGGGTGTAAAAGCTGGTGGTAAGGCATAAAAGCGGGCGTATTTGATGAGACGATCTACAACTACCATAATGATTATATTATTGCTTGCCCTAGGAAGCCTTGCAATGAAATCCATAGAGATGTGCGTCTAGATATGGTTAGGAATGGTGTTGGCACAGAATTGGTTTTTATATGATAGAAGTTTGTAATGGGACCAAAAAATTGTGACAAAGAAAACTAGGGAAAAATTCCTATGTCTAGCTAAGCATATAAACAAGTGGACAAGGTTTTAAATTTAGCCAAATTGCTAAATGAAGGACAAAGCGATGGAGGGTCTCTAAAATTGTTGGCGAGTTCTAAAATAGCAGAATGACTAAAATGGCGGACTTCCTAACACCAAAAGTTGTTATATGTTAAAGTTCGGTGCAGATCTAAGGTGAAGAAATAAACCGCGGGAGATCAACGACCCAAAATGATTTTGCACCCGCAAGATGCACGAAGAAGTGAAGAGGTAGGCGGTTGCGAAATTACAAACCGCCCACCACGTGTCCTCCCCTCAGCATTTCACAAATCAAAAGGGTGGTATGATAAACCACCTAGACCTCACGCGAAACCACTATCGCAGGCTACAATATGGAGAAGTCAAGGTTAATGAGATAGACGGTTAGGATCAAATTGGGAAAAGATTTGACGGCGGAGAAGGTTTGCTAAGACAATATAGATGTGAAGGATGATCCGATGGTTTGGATCCTGCTTGGGAAATTGACGGTCTGAGTGCTTTTCCGCTGGGAAAAGTGCATGGAAAATAAACAATGTGCAATTTTCATCGTTGATCGATAGGTGATCAATTAGATCTACGTTCCAGGATGATTCCGCATAACCAAGTTGCGTGAAAGACTAAAGGAGAAAGTGGTTGCGAAATGAGATACCTCCGGGCACGTGTCAACACTAGAACATTTCGCAAATGGAAAAAGTGGTATGGGAAACAGCCCAGGCGCCGTGCGAAACCACTGTCGTGGGTTATAATTTCAGAAATTCAATGGTTGAGATTGAGGTTGGGAAGAATCCAACGGCAGAGAGAATTTATAAGACCAAGACGGTAAAAAGGTGACTAATCTGACGGTTCAGATTATAGCGCAGAAGATCAATGGATGAGATGAGTTCCCGCCGGTGAAGAAGCATGAGAAATAATGGGAGTTGGGTTATAAAAAGGCGAAAGACACGTGAACGTTGACATTTGTCTTGTGAAACATCAGCGTCAGAAGCTTCTAGATGGGTGTGCGGCGAGAAAGTGACAGAGCACATAAAATTTCGAGCTTGTCAGTATCGAGTAGGTTCCAAAACCTGTGCTGTCAGTTATATAACCTGTTTATAAAGGAAGAATGGAAGAAACTACAAGTATTGAAAATATCAGAGTAGAAGATGCCCTAGAGGACAGAGACAAAGATGTTTTTGACCCTGTAATGAAGTTATCAGTCTCAGAAATAAAAGCCAGGTTGAACAAATTGTTTAGTGAGGGCACGGATGTGCACAGGGTGTTCCAATCTTTTTCATTTTGTTTTGCCCAGACCAAATTATGTCGTTTCCTGAGTTTGTCTCCTGGTGTGCGTCAAATTATTCACAAGCCGAGAAAGTTATCATGAATGCCCTAAAAACCAGAATTGTTTGTCCTATCGAATCTACTATTGTGAGAAACTCCCTTGAAATTCTCATATCCCAATCCCATGAGTCAGAAAGCTTTGCCGAAGAGTCAGTCGTTAGTCTTTACCGTCAATCCTCACTGGAAACCAAACAAGCATTCCTAGTTAGTTGCCTCAAGCTTGACCTCGAGATTGAGGATACCCCTTACCCACTGGATGTAAATTTTTTCAATGAAAATACCCAATTAGTCTTATCCTTAATTGCTCAATTTTTAGGTCTTGATAGTGATATAGTGGTCACAAAAACCTAGTTGTGTTTGTGTTTCAGAATGAGTTTTGGTTTGCCAGAAATTGAATACAGTCAGGTACCATGCCTCAAATATGAGGAATTCATAGCTGAAAATGTTCATTCTAAGTTGGTGGATTTTCATACTACAAGGCATTTCAGGTTTCAATCTTATTTGATGAAGATGGTGATGTTTTCAAGTCACGAAGAGTTAGATTTTTCACCAGTAGTTTTCACGAAGACTTTGGAAGATAATGTGTTCAACTACATGAATTATATCTTATCAGAAATATATGAAATGATGTTTGGACAAGAGTTGCCGAGAGTACTGCCAGAGATGAAGACTTTAATGCAACTGACACAGGATATGGCGGTAGGAGACTGGTTTTTGTCAAAACCTCATACAGTCATCAGATTATATGGGTTTGTAAAGGAGCCATACACCTTGCCAGCATTTTTGACATTGAGAGTGTTTGCCCTTGAGTTTATTAGGCAAAAACTGTTGAGAATGATCACTTCTTGTCTTTCAAAAAAGCCTCTAATATAAAATATCCTTTGAAAATAGGTCCTTTCATTGTAAAAAATAAGTATGCTCTTGCATTTATAGAAAAGCAGTTGGAAGAAATGGAGTTTAAAAAAGAAAGGACTGTCAATTATGACCCTCACCACATTATTTCTGAGAGGAGATAACATAATAGCAAGGCAAAACATATGATATGGGATTCAATTATAGATGAAGTTGCTAAGTTTAGGCCTTATTTGATTTTCATGAAAGAAAACGAAAAAGTGGCAGATGATAGTCTACAAAGTTGCACAACAATGATGGAAGACTTGAACAGAAAGCCGAAAGATACAGCCCAAAACGCTGTAAATTTTTTGAATACTCTAATAGACGAAGATCTGAAAACTATGCAAATGAAAAACAGAGTATCGATCATAACTTGGGCCAAAAGAGTGCTTGGGAAACATGCGCACATTGAAAGTGTTCAAGCTAGAGCTGAACATATGAAAAAGTAGGCTGCAGATTTTAGGAAGAAATTTGACAAGTTAATTGAAAAAGGATTGCCCTCATTCTGGGGAGAAAATAATGATTTGATTCCTTCAAAGAATTACAAAGACTTGCTATTTGAGGTCAGGACAAATCATGAAAAATTTAAAGATTTAACTCATGTTTTGACAAGAAATTTTTTATTGGAGAAGTTGTCAGATGATTTTGAAGTGTTACATCAGTTGATCATGATAGGCAGAAGATTACCCCAAATTTCCATTGCAGATCACATAGAGATGAAGGTGTTGGTTAAAGAAATGAATAGCTATGAAATACCTACAACGGATCAATGGAAGACATTGGAGAGATATGGAAAAACGAAGTACAGCTTACACTACTGAAGACTCACACTTGAATTTGCCAGACAACTGCCAACCATCATAGAGACAAGAAAAATTCATATTTTGAAAAGTTTTGACACGTGTATGAAATTTTGACCGAAATAGAATGCAATAGTTATTTAAACTTTTGTTATTTTTAGTTATGAGGCAGTTAGGGTTTGCCTCAAGGAAGTTTTTGTATAAAAAGACTATTTTGTGTTAGTTTTTGTACCTAGGAAGTGTTCCCTAGGTGACTTTTTACCAAAGTCACTTAGAAAAGGGAAAAAGTGACCCTTGCATTAAATGGCTTGTGAAAAGCATTTAATGTGACTTTATAACATTAAGTTACTTTTGATAAATTTAAGTGGGTGAGTGAAATTAATTTTATGAGAATTAAATGAGACATTTTATTCTCATCTCATCTCAATCGTCGGATTTAATCTAATCTCCACCGTTGGATGAGAAACCTACTTAGGGTTTTGTCAAAAAGGAAAAGGGAGGCAAAAGAGAGTCATTCTTGAGTTGAGAGAGTGAGGAGAAGATAACAGAGACCAAGGGCACGGATTTCGAGGAGGGCATTTGGGCAACTTTTAGTTGGCACAGTTTTCAAGGCAGCTAGAAGAGCAATAAATGCATCATGGATTTCGAGGCAGCAAAATTTACTAATCAGCACAGAAACCAAGGCACCGTACAACAAGAGATTGGCACGGTTTTCGGGGCACTATACAGCTGAGTGTTGGCATGGTTTTCAAGGGCCGTACAAGAGCAATAAATGCTGTACCGTACAACACTGTTTTCGAGGCAGATCGTATTGTTTTTTCTGGGTGTGTTTTCTAGATAGAGTTGGCACAGAAATCGATGAGTTGACATAGAAATCGTGCAACAAGCATAGAAACCGATTTTCATCAGTTGACACAGAAATCAAGAAGTTGCCACAAAAAATGTGATTTGGCTCAGAAATCGAGATAGCAATTTGGCACAGAAATCAAGACAGCTTGAACGGTGATTTCGGTTGGTCGAGATAAGTACATATTGACTGTAAAATTATGTATTGAAGTTTACTGAAGCTATAATAAAATCTCTCTCTGACTGGTTTTCCTCGTGGGGGTTTTTCCAGGGATATTGGCCAAAAATTTCCGAGTCTGATTTTTTTATGGTGTGCATGTTAAATTAATTTTTCTGCCTGTTAAAGTGTTTTACAACGTGTTTAATTGTCTGAGATTTTCATAAGTAATTTCCAGCCAATGCAAAACTGGCTTGGAAATGAAAAACACTGAAATGTTGATATAAACCAACAAGCTGCAAAACACAGAAAAATTTACATGGTATCAGAGCTTGGGGGCAGAAAACAGTAAAATTTGCAGACACATAAATTTCTAGATTTGGGTATTTTCTTCTGTTAGTAAACAACACCTTGTTGGGTTGACAGTAGAGATGGCTACACGACTTAGGTTGGAGGATAGGCTGGATGGGACAGGTATCTTTGTGCCATGGAAAGCTAGGATTTTGCTGATATTAGAGGAGAATGAACTGTGGGAGGAGGTGGTTAGAAACACTACAACAAACCCCGTTCAGATTCCCGCTGTTACAGATGCAGCAGCATTATCAACCTTCAACAAGAAGGACTATAAAGCTAGAAGAATAATCCTTGATGCAGTTAAAGATCATATCATCCCTCACATTTCAGGCAAAGCTAGGGCACATTTGATGTGGAGTGCTTTGACTAGTTTGTATGAGAGTACCAATGAGAACCGGAAGATGGTTCTCAAGGAGAAACTGAAGAGTATAAAGATGAATGGCGAAGAGGGAGTGACAACTTACCTTACCAGGATATCTGCAGTTAGAGATGAGCTAGCAGCAATTGGGGAGGTGGTCACTGCTACTGAGCTTGTGCGTACAACAGTGAATGGGGCTTCCAAGCCCCGGGGTGCATTTGCGCAAGCTATAGTGGGTAGAGAGAACCTACCTTCATGGGAGAGACTGTGGGATGACTTTGTGCAGGAGGAGACCAGGAGAGGTCTCGTACAGGGCATTTTGTCATAGGGTAGGGAAGATGAGGAGAATGTGGCTTTGACAACAAAGGGGAAGAAGAAGAAGAAGGGTGCCAAGAAGGGTGGGGCCAAGCAGCAGCAGGGCGGGCAGAAGGACTTGAGTAAAATCAAGTGTTATGCATGTCAGATATTTGGGCTCTATGCTTCACAATGTCCAAGCAAGAAGAGGAATGGACAACAGACTGCAGCTTCAACGGAGGTTGATGACTTTGGAGACAAATTTCAGAGAGAGTTTTCTCTGTGTCCTAGACAGATTGAGAGAGAGAGAGCCTCTTTAGTTACTAGCACTGATGTGGATATGGAGATGGAGTATTCCTTATTGACAGGGCATCAGATGAGTGCATCCACCACTGGCACCTGGTATATTGACAGCGGAGCCTCGAGCCATATGACAGGTGCTCGAGAGATGTTCTCCGAGCTTTCACAGACAGGTATAGATGTGGAGGTTGTACTAGGCGACGACACCATTGTTAGAGCAGTTGGTCGGGGGACCATTACATTAGAGGGAGTCTATGAGTCCCATGACTCTGAGGGATGTGTTATATGTCCCCGGGCTGAGGAAGAACCTTGTATCAGTTTCCACCATTGAGGACAGAGGTCTTGGGGTATGTTTCTCGGATGGGAGAGTGCAGGTATTCCCTAGGACTACAGGATTATCTACCTCCATGGACATTGGGGTTAGATGTGGAAAGCTATACAAGCTCTTGTTTCAGCCGCAGCACGCTCTAGCACACAGCAGCAGCAGTGAGCTTTGTGAGCTATGGCATCGGAGGATGGCCCACTTACATCACCCAGCTCTGAGATTGTTGAGGAGCATGGTTACAGGTTTACCCGAGTTCAACATTGAGTAGAGTGATGTGTGCAGGGGGTGTGCTTTGGGAAAGTACATCAAGACTGCTTTTCCAAGCAGTGACACCAGAGCAGCAGGAGTACTTGACTTGATCCATTCTGATATTTGTGGCCTTATGTCATCAGTCTCTTTGACTGGATTTGAGTACTATATCACCTTCATTGATGACTACTCCAAGAAGACTTGGATCTACTTCTTGAGGAGCAAGAAGTCACCCTTAGTATTGAGTGTCTTCCAAGGGTTAAAAGCCCTTGTGGAGAAGCAGACAGAGAGGAAGATTCAGATGCTGAGATCAGACAATGGGGGTGAATATACCTCTAAGGAGTTCGATGGATTTTGCAGACAGGAGGGTATACAGAGACCACTGACAGTTCCCTACACTCCTGAGCAGAATGGAGTAGCAGAGAGGAAGAACAGGTCGATTGTGGGAGCAACGAGAGTGATGTTCCATGATCAGAGTTTACCGTTCTTTCTATGGGCAGAGGCATGCAGCACTACAGTTTATCTGCAGAATAGGAGTCCTCATCGTGCTTTGGGGAGGAAGACTCCTGAGGAGATGTACACAGGCAAGAAGCCTGAGGTGAGCCATTTTCGCATATTTGGTTCTTTGACTTACTCTCACGTCCCTTCTGAGAAGAGGACGAAGTTTGATCCCACTGCAGAGAGAGGCATCTTTGTGGGATATGATGAGACTTCGAAGGCTTATTGGATTTACCTTCCTGGCCAGAAGAAGGTTGTTGTTAGGCGAGAGGTGAAGATTGATTAGGAGAGAGCCTTTAGGAAGTCCAGAGAGATAGAGCAGGGGGAGCCACCATCTTCCACACCTCAGGTGACTCAGGCTTCTTCGATACAGATATTAAGTCCACAGGTTTCCGGAGTGACCAGATCACAGAGTACAGGCACAACTTCTACAGGTTCAGTGGTTCAGG
Source organism: Larix kaempferi (assembly GCA_027924585.1). Lineage (NCBI taxonomy): Eukaryota > Viridiplantae > Streptophyta > Pinopsida > Pinales > Pinaceae > Larix > Larix kaempferi. Next base: position 12,002,291 of record BSBM01000011.1, read on the forward strand.
TGACAGGTACTTCAAGGACAGGGACAGATTCTGGTTCTCAGGTTATAGGTTCTTCAGGGATTAGTTCATCAGTCACTGGTCCTAGGGGTGTTGGACCTTCTGCTTCTAGGAGTTCTTCAGATGAGGATAGACCAGCATGGGAGGAGCCTTCAAGGAAGAGGAAGCCTAAATGGCTTCAGGATACCTTGAAGGAAGCAGAGGCGTTTGGTAGACCCCAGGGGGAGATCAGGACAATAGTGATGCCAGATAGATTGGGTATGGCTCTAGTTGCGAGTCTTCGTGATTCTGAGCCTTCCACATTTGAGGAGGCTTCTCAGCATCAGGTTTGGAGAGATGCCATGATGGAAGAGTACCATTCCATCATGAAGAATGATGCTTGGGAGATAGTGCCGAGACCAGAGGGGAAGTTTGTTGTGAATTCCAAGTGGATCTACAAGGTGAAGCATGCTGCGGATGGCAATGTGGAGAAGTACAAGGCTGGGTTTGTGGCACGGGGGTTTTCACAGGTTGAGGGAGTTGATTATGATGAGACCTTTGCGCCAGTTGCTCAGTATTCTTCCATCAGGGCAGTGATTTCTATAGCAGCAGAGATGGGTTGGAAGATCCACCAGATGGATGTGAAGATCGCATTTCTCAATGGTCTTCTACAGGAGGAGGTTTACTTAGAGCAGCCACAGGGATTCAAGATTCATGGAAGAGATTCTCATGTGTGCAAGCTGAGGAAAGCCTTGTATGGACTGAACCAAGCTCCTAGAGCTTGGTACTCCAGGATCGATGCGTACTTGACTTTGATGGGTTTTCAGAAGAGTGAGGCTGATCCCAACCTTTACTACATTGTGGTTGGTGGAGATCCTCTCATTCTTTTGTTATATGTTGATGACTTGCTTGTCATTGGAGATGAGCGTCTCATTGCACATTGCAAGAGAGATCTTGCTACTGAGTATGGGATGACTGACATTGGGTTGATGCATTACTATCTGGGGATGGAGGTTTGGCAGGAGCTTGGACATATTTTCCTAGGACAGGGGAAGTATGCAGTTGATATTCTGAGGAGATTTCGGATGGAGGATTGCAGGTCGATGTCTACACCTATGATCACCAACTGGAAGCAACTTCATGCTTCTGAGGGTAAGTTGGTGGACCCCACACTTTATCGTCAGCTCATTGGGTCGTTGATGTATCTGGTCAACACCAGGCCAGACTTTTGTTTTGCGGTGAACACTCTTAGCCAGTTCATGGTGGAGCTTAGGAGTGTACATTGGACTGTCGCAAAACATGTGCTGAGATACCTTGCAGGTACAGTGGACTATGGTTTGGATTACAGGGGTTCGGGTGGAGTCAGTTTGGTTGGTATCACAGATTCAGACTGGGCAGGCAGTGTGAGGGATCGGAAGAGCACTTCCGGTTGTTGTTTCAGTTTGGGCTCGGCAGCAGTGTTGTGGTTCAGGCGGAAACATAAGTCCGTTGCATTGAGTTCCGCCAAGGTTGAGTATATGGAAACCAGTCAGGCTACTTGCGAGGCACTAAGGCTTCGTAAGCTGTTGGTAGATTTGTTTGATCAGGAGCTTAGGCCTATGGTGATCTACTGTGACAATCAGAGTTGCATTCAGCTCTCTGAGAATCCAATGTTCCATGACAGGTCAAAGCATGTTGAGATCAAGTATCATTTCATCCGTGACTACATTTAGAGAGGAGCTGTAGAGTTACAGTACATATCCACTGATGAGCAGGTAGCAGATATCTTGACGAAATCTTTGGGGAGGGGCAAGTTTGTTTTCTTCAGAGACAAGTTGGGAGTGGTGTAGAACACCTTCCTCGGTAAGAGGGAGTGTTAGATTTTGTACCTAGGAAGTGTTCCCTAGGTGACTTTTTGCCTAAGTCACTTAGAAAAGGGAAAAAGTGACCCTTGCATTAAATGGCTTGTGAAAAGCATTTAATGTGACTTTATAACATAAAGTCACTTTTGATAGATTTAAGTGGGGGGGTGAAATTAATTTTATGAGAATTAAATGAGACATTTTATTCTCATCTCATCTCAACCGTCGGATTTAATCTAATCTCCACTGTTGGATGAGAAACCTACTTAGGGTTTTATCAAAAAAGAAAAGGGAGGCAAAAGAGAGTCATTCTTGAGTTGAGAGAGTGAGGAGAAGAGAGCAGAGACCAAGGGCACGAATTTCAAGGAGGGCATTTGGGCAACTTTCAGCTGGCACAGTTTTTGAGGCAGCTAGAAGAGTAATAAATGCAGCACGAATTTCGAGGCAGCAAAATTTAGTAATCAACACAAAAATCGAGGCACCGTACAACAAGAGATTGGCACGGTTTTCGAGGCACCGTACAGCTAAGTGTTGGCACGGCTTTTGAGGGCTGTACATCAACATTAAATGCTGTATCGTACAACACTGTTTTCGAGGCAGAGTGTACTGTTTTTTCTGGGTGTGTTTTCTAGATAGAGTTGGCACAAAAATCGATGAGTTGACACAGAAATCGTGCAGCAAGCATAGAGATCGATTTTCAGCAGTTGACACAGAAATCGAGAAGCTGACACAAAAAACGTGATTTGGCTCAGAAATCGAGATATCAGTTTGGCACAAAAATCGAGACAGCTTGAAGGGTGATTTCGGTTGGTTGAGATAAGTACATATTGACTGTAAAATTCTGTACTGAAGTTTACTGAAGCTATAATAAAATCTCTCTCTCTCTGACTGGTTTTCCCCGTGGGGGTTTTTCCAGGGCTATTGGCCAAAAATTTCGGAGTCTGATTTTTTCATGGTGTGCATGTTAAATTATTTTTTCTACCTGTTAAAGTGTTTTACAGCGTGTTTAATTGTCTAAGATGTTCATAAGTAATTTCCAGCCAATGCAAAACCGGCTTGGAAATGAAAAACACTGAAATGTTGATATAAACCAGCAAGCTGCAAAACACAAAAAAATTTACATTTTGATATCATTGTAGGGGTTGGAACTTATGAGAACGAGAGGCTTTTTTGTATTGAAGACTTTAAAAGCTTAATAAGAGTTGCAGAGCCAAGCAAGAAATTTTGAAGCAGAGATTCTCGTGTTATTCTCTTCATAGTTTGTATTTTCCTTTTCTCCTGTGAATGTTTTTCCTGTTATCTCTTTCCATTATGTGTTCTTTCATACTTGAATAAGTGTATGATGAATCATAATTCATATTTTATGCTCTGATTTGTTGATTTCAATTATCCACAATTCATTTTTCATCTAAAGTTAATATTGGATTCACCCTGTTGTGCCCATATTAATGGATTGCTCATTTTTCCTCTTTTATCACCAGCAAATCAAGAACTTGACCGTGAATGAATAACTATCCCGCCTTTGTGTAAAGATTGGTATTGTGAAAGCCCTGTATATCTTTTATATTTTATGATTATGACTCCATGCCCAATGGAACAATTTTGTTTCAGCCACTACAATCTTTAAATTCAGTTTTTATAAAAACATTTATGGTCATTGTATTCATCTTTTGAGAGAGCCCTCTTTGGTAGGAAAGAAGCCAGCTTTCCTCCTAATGGTTGGTTTGAAACAGTTACCTCGGGGTTTTATCCTTCCACAACCAAAGGGTAAATTCTGAGTGTTAACAAATGGATTGGCTGCAAAGCACCTGGTGACTTCACTGTTTCACCTTATGTCGTTGGCAAGTGTCGCATGCGGCAACCAAGTTGTGGATTTCTTTTTTCATGCCTTCCCAAAAGAAAGAGCACATAATTCTTTCACAAGTTTTATGGAATCTTGAGTGACTTGCTATGGGTGATGAATGTAATTATGCTAAGATTCTTGGTTTCAAATATGAGGTGAGAAAAATGTGCACCTTATACCTTAAAATATTTTGGTTCCATGTATACCCGGGTGGAGGATATAGATCTTCTTAAATCCTTTTGATGAGGTGTCTAACTGTATCCTAGACCAGCCATTCTTGTCTCTCTTCTTCTAGCTATTTTGGTACTGGTAAGGATAAGGCGAAAAATGAACCTGCCTCTTTACTTTGCCTAGACAAGGCATCAACCCCTACATTGTCTTGACTTTTCTTATAGATAATTTCATAATCATAACCCAACATCTTAATGACCCATTTTTGTTGCTCTAGCAAGGAAAGGCGCTGTTCGAGGAAATACTTGAAACTATGATGGGCGTGCTTGATTTGGAAATGATGCCCTATGAGATATGGTCGCCATGCCTCAATTGCATGAAGAATAGCTATCATTTCTTTCTCACAGGTTGATTCGCCCAAGTTTCTATCACAAAGTTGCTTACTAGTGAAGGCAAAGGGGCATCCTTCTTGTGATGTGACTACTTGTAGTCCCCGACCTGAGGCATCACATTTTAAGACGAATGCCTTAGTGAAATCTGACATAGCTAGCACATGCATAGTACACGTGGCGTCCTTTAGTGCAGAGAAGGCCTACACTGTTGCATTCCAGGAGAAGACATTTTTTTTGAGTAATGCTATAAGAGGAGCTACAATCTTCCCATAGTTAGCCACAAACTTACGGTGGTATCCTGTGAGGCCAAAGAATCCTCTCAAGCTCTTGAGAGTTTTGGGGCGAGGTCAGTTCTTCATAGCTTCCACTTTCTTGGGATCCACTCAAACCTCGTCTTGACTCATGACTCATAATATGGTCTGAGTATCCAACCTTAGTGACCCCAAAAGCACATTTGGAGCCTTTCACAAATAACTGTTGGTCATGTAATAATTGTAAGGTACGAGCAACATGCTAGAGATGGCTTTCCCAGGTAGGATTGTATACCAAGGTATCATCGAAGAAAACCAAGACAAATTGGTGGAGGAAAGGGTGGAAAATCTTATTCATGAGGCTCTAAAAAGTGGCTGGGGAATTGCAGAGACCGAAGGGCATGACCAAGAACTCATAATGACCTTCATGAGTGCAGAAAGCATTTTTGGGTATATTACTATATTCACCTCTTTCCTCTTGATTTGATGGTATCCTGAACGAAGGTCGAGTTGGTGAAGAATTTGATGCCATGCAACTCGTCTAAGAGATCATCAATGAGTAGAATAGGGAATTTATCTTTGATGGTTATTTTGTTGAGAGCTCTAAAAATCAGGACACATGTGCGAATCGCCTTTCTTTTTGAGGACCATAACCACTAGCGAAGAATAAGGGCTTGTGCTTGGATGAATAACACGATCTCACAATATTTCCTGAATGATTTTTTCAATTTCATTCTTTTGGGAAAAAGCGTGGCAGTAAGGATGGACATTGGGGGGTTGACTACCTGGAATTAAAGGAATGTCATGGTCATGTTCTCCACGTGATGGAGGTAAACCCTTGGGTGCTTCGAAAACTTGGTGGTACTAGGAGAGAACCTATTGTAAGTCGACGATAATATCTAAGGTTGGTGTGTCCAGAACTTGGATGGCATGGAACTGAACAATAACCCTTGAATGACCCTTCTTCAATAGTTTCTTCATATGGTGGGATGAGATAATTTCAGGAGACCTAGGGGTAATTCCCTGGAGGTGATGTGTGTACTTGGCCTGAGTAAAGCTTAGAGAGAGTGCTCGAAAATCCATTGTGACAGGAACTAAGGTATTGAGCCATTCAACCCCCAAAATGATATCACAACCAGACATGTCAATAACAAACATATGGGTTTTGAAGTGGTAGTCCCCCATTTGAAGCTTGATATTTTCACATCGTCCAACACATTTCATTACACCCCCATTGGTTATCATGATTTGAAAATTGGAAATGGGGCGTATATAGCAATGGGTGTCTTCCGCCACACCCTGATGGATGAGATTGTGTGCTGCAACTGTCAATTAACATGATGAATTTATTGTTCTTTCTATAACCAATCAATTTCAGTGTCTGAGGAGTGGAAAACCTTGATAGAGCATGGAGTGAGATTTGGGGTTGCTCATCGAGAATTGACAAATCCAGAGCATCTACGAGAGGCAGCATTTGATCTTTTACCTCTATTTCGTGTGGATCTTCCTTTGTGTTGTTTTCTAGTACCTTAGGGGGGCTTCCCTTGATCAATAATATTATCCGTTCCTTATATTATGGCCTCTGAAGTATTTTTCATTACAATTATAACAAAGTTTGAGGTGCTGACACTGAACCATGGAATTCGGGGTGAGCTTATGGATTCAGAGAGGCGGGGTGATAGCCCCCCATTTGAAGCTTGACATTTTCACATTGTCCACCACATTTCATTACACCCCCATTGGTTATCATGATTTGAAAATTAGAAATGGGGTGTATATAGCAATGGATGTCTTCCACCACATGCTGATGGATGAAATTGTGCTGTAGTTGTCAATTAATACGATGAATTTCTTGTTCTTTCTATAACCAATCAATTTCAGTGTCTGAGGAGTGGAAAACCTTGATAGAGCATGGAGTGAGAATTGGGGTTGCTCCTCGGGAATTGACAAATCTAGAGAATCTTCGAGAGGCAACATTTGATCTTTGCCCTCTATTTCATGTGGAGCTTCCACTCTATTGTCTTCTAGGACCTTAGGGGGGCTTGCCTTGATCAATAATATTATATGTTCCTTACATTATGGCCTCTAAAGTATTTTTCATTACAATTATAGCAAAGTTTGAGGTGTTGACGCTCAACCATGGAATTCAGGGTGAGCTTATGGATTCAGAGAGGTGGGGTGGTGGGGTTGCTGGGAGGAGCCGTGGGAGATATTGTGCTAGGGGAAAACGAAGAGCTCTTGGGTTGGATATTGAGGATCACTTTAGCTTCACGAGCTCTATTACAGGCCTCCAACCAAGTGGAGGGCCTTTGCATGAGGACATGTGCATGGATTGCCTCCTTGAGGTTGCTGATGAAACATTCTTGAAAAAAAGAATTAGAGAGGCCTTCTATGCAGATAACCAACTGCTCAAACGCTATCATAAAGTTCAAAGTAGTGCTAGTTTGGCGTAATTTATTTAACCGACCCAAATAATGAGTATCACGATCAAATCGCTCATGAAGGATCTTCACAAATTGGCTCCAAGGGACATAACAACAATAAGATTTCTGGTACCTGTTATCACACAAAGTGTAGTTGTCAACTGAAAGATCCTATCTAGGATGGTAGAGGAGGGCAACTAACTAGTGACACCTAAGAGGCCCTCAGTTTCCAAGATAGGTTGGTTGTCACGCCAATCAAGGCTCTCTTCACTTTTTGCTAACCAAGCCACAGATAACAAAGGGGGAGACCCTGATCTACTCTTAAAGAGAGAGATCTAACCCAAACACCAAATCAAGCAAATCAAACGATAAATGTAAAGTGAAAGGTGTAGAACCCTAGATTTAAGGAATGGAGCTACTGTAGAGGCTTAGGAAGATGAGTTTTGAAAGTTGATTAATTCAATTACAGTAGCTCAGAATTAAGGATAAATCTAGGATATAGGTGCTAGGGTAAATGATCAAAATCAACTGCCTTGGGAAACGTGTACTTAAAATAGGGAAAATGGTCCCAAGGAGTAGATCTGAATGGATTATGGCTTCCTAGCACAACTTGACAACAAATCTGACAATATCAAAGGTCACAAGCTAAAAAAACAAGGTTTTGATCATCCGGAAGAATGGAAAACTAGGAGGGCGCTAGCATGGAGAGATCAGTGCCTAGGGAAATGGGCAGAAGGAGTCCACAGAGCAAGACACCCTTGAGGATCCACCAGGGGTTAGGCCTAAGGATGAAAACCCATATTTGTTTGCAAGAAAACCAAATAATAAAGCCCAAAGAATTTTTATAAATTTTATATTTAGGGTTTGAACAGTAAAATTAAATGGCCAATGGTTTAGAATTTCAAACAAAAAGATCATGTGTGGATCTTACCCGAAAAAATCTTGTAGATGCCTTGAAGGTGATGATTTACCTCCAACCGATCAATTTGAGATGATTTAACAGTGTCTCCAAGTGAAATCGATTTGCCCAAGGAATCCAATGTGCCCCTGTCTTCTGCACAAGCAAACTACGGAAGTAAGATTTGATGTTCAAAAGAAAAAGACTATAACACAAGAGAAATACCAAGAAGCATATCAATGATCATAAATACAATTGAAAACCCCCTGATACAAAGCCACTTCAAAGTGGAGCGAGTTGAGGAGCCCCTGCAAAAACGCTCAAGTTGAATTCGCCTTCCTGCAGTAAAACAATGTTTCCACGAAATATTTTGGATCCATAGAAGTATCTCAAATGCTAGGAAAGGTAAACTCTACAATCTCCATTCAAGAACAATCTACAAAGAAAATCCAAGGGTCTTTGCAAAATTTCTCTTTATTCTAAAAGTTCCAAGAGCCAAAGGTCCCTTTCCAATGAGGGGGGTCTCTTCCTTAAATAGGAATGAGAGAGACCAAAACCCTAACCACTTTTTGAATGAGTGGTGGAGATCAAAAGATATAACAATAATAATCAACGGCTAAGATGAGCCGGAAATACAATACGTGGATTAACTCACAAATAGAGGGGGGCGCACTCACTTAGTCACCCAAGGGGGACGTACCACATGACAAGTGACTAAGACACATGATAAAAGCACATGGTGGGCCTAGGAGGTAATCTTATCCTTCTCTAGCATGGCCCCATGGCACAATAATAAATAATATGATCATGTAACATTATAAAGTGACCAAAAGACCAAATCGTGGCACCCTCAAACACAATAAAATATCCAAATAATAGCCCGGAGTGTGTGTGGACCCCACAAATGCTGCAAAATGTGTCGGAAGGTGTGGGATGCATCACAAAAATCCTCTAAATAAACCTCATGCCAATTCCTTGCCTCAATTGCCCAAGTCGATTTCCTCAATGACCATTTATTCCATTTTTTATCCTTAGAAAATCACCTATAAAATAATAAAATGCCTGTACCTCTCTGCCTGGTGCCCCGGGCACAATTTGACTGCATCAAAATGTCTGGGAGCATGGTAATATGGTAATGACGAGTGGCTAGACCCCATACTCCCTCTGTAGCGCCCTAGGTGAACCAAAATAATCTCAAAATGTGCTGGCAGGCCATTTTATATGGCAAATATGCAATAAAGTGATAATCTGACCATAAACTCATCTGAAAGTGCATGAAACTGATATCTGAGTGTGCTAATGGATTGAGAAGGCCCAAATGTAGTAGAGATGAGTACTCATACATCATGTGACCACCTGGATCATCATCTGTAAGCTCAACCATGCCTGGACAATAAAAATATGGTCTGTAAATAATAATAATAATAAAATCCATCAAACCATTGCATAAAACCTGTGTCTGATGCATTGAACCATCAAATCTCGAACATCATCGGTCCAACTCATCTTGGATCCTGCGGTTGACTTGGTCAAACTGGGTTGACCATGTCAAAACTGATCAAAGTATTGACCCAGGTTCAA